>BNCR01000008.1:3110406-4310406 GCA_014656515.1 Oryzias celebensis | reverse complement strand
ATGAGCTCGATGATTGCAAAGTTATGAACCTAACTTATGTAAACTGCACTTTCTGTGTGGCGTCAGCTGCTCGCATCAGCGTTCCTCCATGATGAGCGTGGAGAAGGTCATGGAGGTTTGGGAGTGATACGTTTCAACGGCCAAAGTCCGAAGCTAAATGTGCAAACTTTTCCATGACAGTGTATCACAGTCCCGCTGATGTTCTCTTCAGTCACCAGCCTGCAGCATGTGTTGCACTGAGTGGTTCAAAGGTTTTCTGCTGATGTATTTATGTGACGGCTAATGCCGTTCTCTGCGTGGTCCAAGTTCATCTCCAGCATCTCCTCCATGACCACAACCTATGAGTCACTCAGGCTTTAAGCAAACACTATCCAGATCTGCAAAATGAAACACTGTCAGTCATGTTTCACTAAAGCTCCGTCATGTAACCAGTCAGGATGTGGTGGGTTTAAAATAACATTGTTTTTGCCGCATTTAAAGTTAATTTAGCTCCAGGCGATGTGCAAATGTATGCAAATGCTCATCCTGGTGATGATATACGGCTTTGGAAAAAAGAAGGGCTTGACAAAAAGCAGTTCAGGTGTCTTTTGATGTGGTCCCCTCGACATATTGTTTAAAGCTTTGATCTGCAGCTCAAATTGTGCTGCAGTTTCAGAAAAGAAACCTCAGAAGCTGTAAAATAACACTTCAAAGCTTCAGTAAAAAAACGCTAAGCTGAACTTTGAAAAATCTTCTGTTACAAGACTTTTTACAAACTTTTACCCTGTATTTACTATCCTCGATCATTCCTGCGAGCGTTAACAGGAGTAGCTGTAGACGCATCTTCTCCGATTTCAGATTTATGTGGTTCCAAGGTTTGTCAAGACGCTTGTTTTAAACTTTGCACTCAGTTTGAGAAACAGATTTTAGTCTGGTTTTATTCAAAAAAAGAAAAAGAAATGTTGCGGTGGGGGGTTTGTTATATGAGTGCAGCGCTGTAACGTCGCCTTTTGCCGTCGTAAAGTGATGAAAAGTGTTACTAATATGTTTTAGTAATATCGTACTCATGTTCAGTTCATCTGTTCACATCAGACTAACTGTCCAAAATGTAATTGATTAAAAGCATGAGGCATAAACAGAGGACTAAATGTCACAAACATGTATTCAATGCTAATTATCAGTAACTTTGAGCTTTTTTCTTTTAACTTAAATTACATTTCCTGTTGAGTTTCATAGATTCATGTGTGACAGTCAAATAAACTCAAATTATTCCTTAAAATAACTCTTGCTAAAAATTACTTTTACATACATTCTCAGTCAATTTTAGCTTAAAAATAACTAAAACATAGTATCTCTTAAGTAACGTCCATAATTGAGCAATAAACTTAAAAAAACTACTTTTAACATCTATTGATACAGTAAAAATCTAGTGAACTGTTTTATTTTTCTCTTCAGATTTATTCACATTTTAATGCATAAAAACATGGCATGCAATGCCATAGATGTCTAAAACATTCCTATTTGAAAAAAAACTGTCAACAAAAAAATGCAGTACTTTTGCCATTAGCTTTTTTATACCATTCTTAAGCACACAGGTCTCAGATTGTTTACTTAAAGGTTTTGGGTGTTTTTTTTTCCATGTTCTTGGAGTATTTTTCTGATTACGCTTAAAAGTTTAAGCATTTCTTTATTCAAGTCATTATGAATCAGGAGCAGAAGAAAAAATACAATTGAAAATAGTAGTGGTTATATAATCAACGATCAACGATGCACCCCCTAGTGGACATTTCGATGCATGTATGCAGCTGTTTTGATCATCTGAGTTGGAATCTGGCTCAAAACTGTACGGCTGAATGGCTCCAATATTACTCGCCATTTTTGTTGCAATGGAAATGTTAGGTTAGGGTTGTGAGGGGCTGAAAGTTAGTGGGAGAGAGTGTAAACAAAGGCATGGCGTTCTCTACGTCAACAGTCCCGCCCACAAATCAGAAGCTAATTTCTAATGAAACCTGTGCCACTCTGAGCTTTATTTTTTCTTTTATTTTGGCTTAAAACAATATAATCATTATTAGAAGACCACTGAGAATGCTTAAAAAAATGATTGGAATCACCTTCTAATCTCTTTTAAAATGGAGAGGGAATTTAATCTTAAAAGCTCAAATGTGAAATGTAGTCCTAATATGTACTTCTACAGCCACCTTTTCTCAAAGTGAAGCCTATACTATAGTACTGTGTACAGACTAAGCTGCCAAGAACTGAAGACTGAAGACCGAAACATCTATATAATATATGGTAAATGATAATAAGTAATCTTTTACACTTGCGCAACACTAGCTCTGAACCACTTTATTGCAAAATCATGGAGGTCCTTCAACCATCGGCCGATTCAAATGGGAAAGACTCAGATACAAGAGCAAAGTATTTCATTGGGGTTCAGTGAACACCTTATAAGGTAATTATAACGTCTCTCTTTTCAGAGGCCAAACACTCTGAACCAGCCTGGATGCAATTTTAAGTGAAATGGTTTCCGAGTCATAAAAACGGTTGAAAACATTCAGCTCGGTGGGTCTGCATTAGATGCACTCAAAGCCATGGTCTAACCACAAGCCTTTTAACTGGCTTGGAGGTACATGCAGCAAAGGGAACGGTCTGAACTCGACAGGAGAGAAGTGTTTACTGTTAGCACTAAGAGAAGGAGCCGCTCCGACATTTCAATCTCACTCTGATTTTCAGAATTAGGTTTTTTGCATTCTAACACCTGATTCACAAGCTTTCTGTGAGGTTCATTTCATCAAAGGTTGTGTTTAGTAGTGATTCACACAAAAATCTGCTTCTGTTTGAGAAAGAAAAACGTGTGACATTTTAGCCAAACCAAACAGTGCTTGCAGGATGTGAGCAGACAGACAGAAGACTTTGGGTGTTTTGGACGGTGGAAGCAGAAGGGAGTCTGGGCGGACAGACGTGGGAACTCCACAGCAGGTGTTTCAGTTCCAGTTGGAGGACAAAGAAGCCGAGTGAGGTCAAACACAGGCTGCCCAGAAATACCACTTTTACCCCCCACCTCCATGCCTCAAGGCCTCTCCGATCCTTCTGCTGCTTGTGTTATTTTCAAGCTGTCCATGCAAATTATTTAAAACTTCGAAGCCGTCAGCTTTCAAATAGAACTGATTAAATAAACAGTGATGGGGCTTCAAAAATGCTGGTTTGTATGTGTTGTTTACTTTGTGTCACTCCAATAAAAAAGCTCATTGCAGTCAAAGTTGATAAATGTTCTTACTACATTTCCCCCTCCTCAGAAGATTGGAAAACGTAATGTATCTAATTGGGTTTTTGTGCAGAAACTCCTCTCTGTGTTGTCATTGTGTTTATTTCAAACCTAGAAGCTTGAGGCTGGGGGGGTTTGTCCCTGTGCAGACATGCTCTCCGGCCTGTGGAGGGGAAATGCACTGGTGTGGAATAGAGAGCTTTTTAAAAGCCTGTGAATAAAAGCTTTGACATCCCCTCTGCCCTGCATCCCATCTTCATTTTCCTCCAGCCGCCCTCACGCCACTGTTCCTACCAGAGCATGTCGAGATGCAGCGAACACAATTAAGCTGGATGTAATGAAATCACACGACTCTGGTTAATGGAGATGATGGGGAACAGGGTCAGTGTGTGTATATAGTGGACTGGAGCAGCTGTCGGACTTGTTTTTTGTTGTCAAATGGACCCTCAGCCTCATGTTTCAATAAAAAAAGTCTTCTGATTGTAAACTGTAAGTTAGGATCTCAAAAGTTCCTTGTTTCATAAATATAGAACATTTATTTGACAGATATTATAGTGTTCTTAGGATGCATTTTCTTGATTAACCTCATAAAAAATGTTGAAAGTTTAGTCCAGCTAATTTTAACAAAGTGGAGTGATTATATACTTGACCTTTGCAGGATAAGGAGTCTGGAAGTGACTTAAAACACCAGAGTTTGCACCACTTCACTTAATGAAGAGAAGCTTTTCATTTTAACACGATAATTGAAGTTTTTGCTTAAAAAAATTACACTGAAAATGCAACTCAATGGACTTCACTCGACCTTTTGTAGCAGCACCTGCGGTAGGGCTGAATAAAAGAAGTACTCTGACATTTAAACGCTGGATCACATCGTCTTACAGGGTGACTCAAATGTTCATAATTATATGTGATACAGCACAAGTCAGAACCCAACAGGGCGAAGAGCGACCCTGGAAATCAGACATCTTTCACCGATACTCCAGTGACTCTTGATCCTGAGCAGTGAAGTCAGACACACCATGGAAAGGGTTCACTGAAGCAGCAGAAAAGGCACCAGAGCAGAATAACGGGCTAAATGGCGAGGACGTGGAGTGTGGGGTTTCTTCTGTTTTTGGGGACACGCCCTCATATTTTTATTGCGTGAAGAAACTGACAAACTGCTGTTTTCTTTGAAAATCTGATATTTTCTTAGTTGCGGAGACATGACTAACCCACAACTAAGTCTGTTTTTACATGAATTCATTAGAATTTTTTCAGTGCCAAACGAGACCTGGGTCTGTGTGCAAAAGAGGAGAACGTGAGACAAACCTGGGACCACTTTGTACAAACACAGACCACAAAACTATATTGTCCATGAAGGAAATGCAGTAAATCGTCCATTTTTTCTAAGGATAAAGCACAGTGTTGTCTATCTTGAGTCAACTCTGAATTCTAATTTAACTACATTTCTTTGTGTTTATTAAGATGATGTTTCCATATATTAAGGCTTTAATTATCTAGTTTACAATAGAACATGTCTGACTAGCAACCCCATTTAACATAATTTATCTGTTTTTGGATGAGATTTGGTGCAAATCTATCAAATCTTGCTCCGGGCTTTTCCTTTCACATCTCTATTTCAATATATATCAAAGACTCTGAGTCATATAATTGAGGCCGGGCACAACTCGCAACTATTAATTTATCCTTCAAGATCAATTTTCTAACGGTTGGCACTTCCATAAATTAAAAAGAACGCTACCCATACGTAACTACCAAATCCAAGTTCCTGACTGGTCAAACTTGAACTGGTTTAACTTTCAACGGGCGTCCAACGGCGGTGCATTTGAGAGTTTTAACTGCGCAAGCCTGAAATATGCTATGTATGTTTACATAGACTTTTCTTTGGAAGCGATCGCGTGAACGCGTCTTGCCGAGGTTGGTGTGGACGTAGCTTCAGGCTTCCAACTCCTGCCAGGGACAGAACTCCCAGAAACCCCTGCTCCAGCGGTGGCTGAGTTCCTGGGTTGAATTGGTTCCTCTGCCTGTCAAGCTTATTGAAGCCTGGCTTTCCCCTCTTAAAGTTGATTTTCTAACCCGCACTCATGAGTGATCCAGTTTTTTAGTTCCCGTTTGGTTTCTGTTGTTAGCTTTCATTTCATATTTTACCATTTGATTAGTTGCTGTTGTGTTTTGGGGTTCTGAGAATTCAAGTGAATTATTTCAGACATTGCCACACTTTGTGTTTGTTACTTTAGTTTTTGTTTTGTGACCCCATCAGTCATCCTAATAAAAGAATGACTGGTGGAAAACACTGCTGGTTTTCTAAAATTATTTGTATTTTAATAACTCATTAATATTTCTGAGTTTCTTGTTATTCCTCTTTGCTCTGAAATCTGGGAGCATCCTTCCAATCACACTCAAATGTGCTCATTCCATTGTCATCACCTGCTTCATCTCGGTTAGAGGTCACTAAACACTCTGGCCCATCAGAGCTTTGTCCCACCTCAGAAAAGGGGGAGCAGCTAGTTTTATCACAGACAGCAATCCCTTCAAACTCATTCGCACACCAGGAGCTATTTTTAGAGCCACTGATGCTTTTTGAAGACTGGGAGGAAGCTTTAGTGTCTGCAGAAAACCCACCCATGCAGAGGGCTCAGGAAAGACTCAGCTGGGGTTTGAATCCAGACCTTCTTGCTGTGAGGCGACAGTGTTAACCACACACCACTAGAAGCCTCTTCTGGAAATGATGACATGTTTTTATCTGTGTTGAGAATCTACCCCCCCCAGCTGCACACCACAAAAATCCATCAAACAGCATCCCTCTCGTGGATACTTGGCTGCAGACCAACAAAAGCAGTCCATACATCTGAAGTCTCACATGGATTCACCCTCAAAGAGGAGCTGTTCTGGTCTTTCACAGTTCAAACACTCCAAACAACTGAATGTACTAGAAATTTTTGAAGGCACATATGGGAACGAACAGGGAGCTGAATGACAGATCCGAGGAAGGACAGAATGTAAGTCCATGTGGGGTGGAGTGGGGTTGGCACCATAACATAGAATAAAAAAAATACAAAGTCTATTCATTATTATTCAATATATTCAAAATGTTTTTCTAAATATTATTTTCCAAACATGCCAGACAGCCAACAGTATTCAGTTCGATCAAATGCACTTTAGAGGATGTTTCACTATCTGTACTGGAAGAAAAAATGTCCTTCTCAAACAAGTTAAAAAACTAAATTTTAAATAATGTTTTTTCCTTTATTTCAAGAAAAAAAGAAAAGGTCCCATTTAAGATTTCTTCAAATGAGTGGTAACGTCTTGGTCTTTAGGACAAAACAAAAGATAAGTTATAAACATTCCTTTTTAGGTATATTCTCTTCGAAATTTGTCTAAAATAAGTGTTTACTACTATTACTCAAAAAGCAAAGTTTTACATTTTTAAGTAAATACATCTAAACACTTCTTTCCTAAATGCCACAAGGGTCCAACTCCAATCATATTTAGATTCATTGTAAAATGTATTTGTTGATTTTTTATTTACAAGTATGCTGTTTAAGCCAAATTTAGAAAAAAAAAGTGTCATTTTCAAGCATATTCTCTGCAGAGCGGCAGGAGTTTAAAATGTTGACTGAGTTGTGGGTGAGACGGATGGCGCAGGGCAGCCCCCCTTCCCGTTGCTAAGAGCTTGCAGCAGAGAGCTTGTGGCCCGCCCATATCAGAGAATTAGGTAAAGAAAAACGATCTTGGAAAAAAAATAGGACTAGCAAGAACATGCTACAAAAAAGGGATCAGACTGGTTGAGTTATGCGGTCTGCAGGGTCAGCCATGTTTGTGTGCTCTTCAAATGTGTCAGTGAAAAACATACATTTAAGTTCCCCTTGTTTCCTAATCAGTTAAAACCCAAAATGATCCAGAATCTGTTATGGATCACAGTCAATACATCTAATAATCAATCCCGTCCACACTTCTAGCACACTTCATCAGCATATATTCCTGTACAGTTTTTCATTATTCAAAATTTGCAGGTAAGAAAAGAAAAGAACCTGTTAGTTCTTGTGTGTCAGAGCTACACGGCTCGCACAAACCATGTAATACCTTTGCAAATGCAGATCTTGTGCACTACTCAAACTCATCTGCAGTCCATTACACGGCCCGCACAGAGGGGTACTTAAGTTTCGCAGAATACCTCTCTGTCAGAGCTTGTTTGCTGCAAGCTGACTGCTTCCCCTTCAGAATTAAACAAATATTTTAAAAGCACACCGGGTACATTACAGGTATCAACACCGGAGACAGAGGCCCAACATCCAACAAGAAAATAAAGCAGACAAACAGGATCAAAGACAAATTGGGGGTGAATTTAATAGTAGAGGCTTTTTGTTCCATAGAAACCCTGGAAGCATAAACACCGGAGTAAGAGATAAGTGAAAAAGTAGGAAAGGAGAGGTCTGTGAAGAGGTAACATAAGAAGAGGAACCGCAGGAGTGCAGGAGGAACCAAGAGCAGCTCGAGGAGACAGCAGAGGATGCTGCCCTCTCTGTGGAGAACTGTCCAGATTAATCAAGGGGTGGATGAAACATCATCCAGTTTAACTAATGGGGAGGGAATTTATGGTAACACTTAAAGACTGGGATCAATAGGAGCAGTGCTTCCAGCAGGGAGGAGAGGGAGGAGCAGACGTGCCCAGCACAGTCGATACCGGTCCACCAGGATCACTTTCATCGCAGAGAAGATGGAGCTGTAGAAAACAGAGGTCACATGTGGCTACCTGCTACCTTAAAGTACATGATCAACCTCACAACCAAATTCAGCCTCAGTTTTAATAAGAAAGGAAATCAGAATAGAGAAGAAAAAAAAAAAACCCTAAAACTTGTTCAAGACAACAATGCATTTCTTTAGCCTTAATTGTGCGAGTGCTGTGTAGCATTCACACTACAGTGATCCATTTTTCCGTACACTTTTTGGGTGTCCCGAGCTCTTCAACTCCTTAGCCTACTCAGCGCATTCAGCTATTAAAATATCAAGCTCTCTCAGGAGATGGGCCCTACAAAGTTTCAACGACATAACTTTTTAAACAATTCAATCAACTACTGCTTTTTTGTTAACTCCATTGAAAATGTCTTATGTAATCTTCAAATGTCTCTTTCTTAACTAAAAATTTCCAGCTTTACAATAACAAACAGAAACAAAACAATAGAACTCAAGTAGACTTTCAGCTACAGAAACCATTTAACTTTGAAACTATTTTTTAACTCTTCACTATTAACATCCACTTATTTACACATTTCTTTACTAAATACAGTTTTGTGTGAGATTATTGAACTTTTAAAGTGCGACATCTATCGGTCCATCCGCCATGTTACCTGCAGCGGGGTGTTCTTGATTATCTTAGCAACATGCCAGCTATTTTGGCTAAATTAGATTTTTTTTTCCAGTTTTTCAAGATAATTAGGCATTTAGATAATAGTTAAGCAACAAGCGAGCTTTTTCAGGTATTTTGGCGTCTACTGGGGTTTTTGGAGCTATTTTGGCATTCAGTTGTTATTTTAGCATTATGCTAGCTTTTTCTATTATCTTGGAATTTAACAAGGTTTTTTTTTTAGGTTATTTTCACCTTTAGCTAATAACTTAGCTACATGCCAGTTTTATTTTTATTTTTTTTATTTTTGGCAAACTTTAGAACTACTGGGGATTTTTAGGCCAATTTGGTATTTAGCTATTATTTTAGCTGCATGCTGTTTTGCTTATGTTAGACATTGTTCCCGTTTTTATGCTAATTTGGAGTTTAGCTAATATATTAGCGTTACGCTTGATGTTTAGCTAAATTATACATTTAAACAAAAAAGTCAAGCAAATGTGGAGTTTAGCTAATTTAGCCTTTTGCTAGCTGGTTTGGCTTAATAAGACATTATTCAATATTTTTAAGCTAATTTGGAGTTTAGCGTACATTTTTGCATTACGCTAACTATTTTAGGTAAAATGAGAACTTTTTCTATTTTTGTTTTATATTTTTACACTATTGACAAAAGTGTTCAGGAAGAATGCACCCTGTTTACTCACTGTGTCAAATTTGATCCACGTTTTTAACATGGTGTAACTTTTATACAGAATTGTCAACACATTTTCAATTCTTTCAAAAGAGAAATTAGAACGGAACAAGAATTGATGAGTTATAATCACCATAAAGTTTTGAAAGTTAGTAACATTTTTCCCACCAAACGTGTGTGTCTGGAATGATGATTAACAAGAGGCCAGAAAACATGGACCAAGTTAAATGCCAGTACATTTAAGAGAAAATAAAGGGGAAATAAAAAACCTTGTAATGAAACTTAATAAAAAAAAAAAAAAAAAAAAAAAAAAAAAGTCAGAAAACACATTTGAGTGGAAATTTCTCAGATTAAGTTTATAAAATTAAACTTTTGAAGAAAAAGAACAATCATCTTAAAACACACATTTTTCTTTTGATCTTGCTGTTAATTTGAATAAATACAATGCCTACCAGGCACAAAATTGCTACAAATGCTAAAATAATACATTCCTTCCCAAAATAAACTATTTTTACTCATGGGCGGTAATGTATCACAAAAAATATGTTTTTTATTTAGTAAATTCATTGCTTTTACTTTTAGATGATAAAAGCGTCCAAATTTAAGCATTAGAAACTAAAACCTGCATTATCAAATAAAGCAAATCAAACATGGTTGCATAAATAATCAAAAACGCATGTGAAACGTGATTTTATGGCAAACAAAGCTCCCATTCTTCTGAGAAACATAGTCTTTAGACACTTTATGGGAGCCACAGATATTTAGAGTCAGCAAAAACAGAGCAGAAAGAATTTTACAGCTCAACTGTTTTCCTTTTTAAATGCTACATTTATATAATTGCAGAGTTAGAAGTTTCAGACAGGCCAGCCTGCAGCCAGTGGTTAACCGTGTTAGACCTCAGAAACTCACAGATTTATATATATATATATTTTTTCCATTTTTAATCAAAGTTTTTCATCTTTTTATTGCAATCTGACTTTATCCGTTGTTGCAGTCAGTTGTTTTCCTGGAATACAGAAACTCTGAATATACTGAGAAACGTTTTGGGCAATTGTTTTGTTTCAAAAGGTTTTTTTTTAGTTTGACTTAGAGGAGAAAAGTGACAAAAAACATCTAAGTGGGAATTATTAAATCAAAACAGCATAAAACATTTTGAGCAACCCAACAAAATGAAACAAAACTTACTCAGTCAGAAGTCAGACAAGTAAAAACATATTTTTAAACTGAAATATTACCTTTAGTATTTATTAGCTGTTCGTCTCCAGCTGAGAGTGTGAAGGATCACAGCCTAGAGGTATTGCATGAACATGCAGGGTTGGTGTTTGTGTAATTTGAATGTAAACAGGTGAGGCTGACAGAAAAGTCTTGTTGAATTTCAGCTCAAAAGCTCATCATAATTTAATTTACCAATATTGAAACTGAGTTTGGCACATTTGGAGGACTTAAACTGAATAAAGGTGAACACATGGAACATGTCAGTGCCTTTCCATAGAGGTATAGTTATGGCTCTCTGACGCTGCAGGGGTTGGAAATCTCAAGTTGGAGAAGTGAAAAAGTCTGAGGTGCTAAAGAGAACCTGTGTGACGGCACAATTTCTCAGGTTTCAGGACTGACTATGAATCTTTCCAATAGGTCACTTGAAAAGAAAAGCCAAGGACGTTTCAGTTTTACAGCACAACTGGAGCGATGCATTTATGAATCATTTTAATGGGTTTAGTTTTCAAGCTGGCCTAATTTAATTTATGAGGATGTTTAATGACAGATTAATGCTTTCCATGCAGAGACGCAGAGCCAATAAGTAAAGTTCAATGCTTTAGAAATTTAAAAATGAGTCTGGAAAAAGATGACGTGTACTAGAGAGGAGTTACCCGTTGATCTGCTGTGTTTGACCTCAGTTTGGGATTGCATGGAGGAGTGTAGGGAGCTGAAACTGGTTTTTTACTCTCCAAGCTTTGCTCAAAATCCGCACAGTCGAGAGTTTTTTTCTCATTCGGAGCAAGAATCTAAAAATAAGGAAATTGTTACTGTAATGAACCAAAATTATTTTGCTCCATGATGAAAGAAAAACTTGATTCAAAACTCAAAAAAAGCTCAAATTGTTATTTTTGGTTAAAATCTAAGGTTGTTATTTTAAAGTTAACTTTATGTCCGCAAGTTAGACTTGCATTCCTTATTATTTTGGAAACAACAATTTTGATTCATATTCTAAGAATAAGTCCTTTATAGCTTTAGATTTTTTGAAGATTTATTAAGAAGAGCTAATTTATACTAAGATGGTGTTCTCATTTTGTTCTAAAATGAGTGACTTATTTTAGAAAGCTTTTGTGTTTTGAGATTTTGATGTCCTATCAGATTTCTTGTTAATTAAAAATGACTTGCTGCCTAGGCAGATCATTTTACAACTTCAGTGATTTTCCTTTTTGAGATTAAGGCTCTTTTCCTATTTTAGGACACTTTTTTCATTGGCTGGTGAAAAAAAAGTAAAAAGAAATTCCTATAATTTGGAAATTTTTGACAATTATGAGAAGAAAAGCCCCCCAAAAAATCTGCAATTGAGGGAAGAAAAATGGTTTCACCAAGAATTATTGTTTTAAGAAAATAATTCTGGTCACTTTAACACATTTTCTCAAATGACTTTTATTTTGCTATTGAAAAACTTTCAATTATTTTTCTTGCAAGACAGAAAATAAAATATTAAGTCTTTCTTAAAAATTCTGTGCAGTGTTTGGTGTGTCTGCTGTTTTTTTTTAATCCCAATCTCTTATTGGACCTGCAGGGGCCCACTTTGGAACAAACTTTAAAAGGTGTGTGTGAGCTCAGCCAGCCTCTGTCTTACAGTAGTGTAGGGCTCCATCTAATAACTGGAGTGGTCCAAATGCATTGAAATGAATCAAAAGCCATTAAATCTAAAGTCTGACTTTACAAGGTGTTTCCCTTCAAAGACAAACCCTTAAAGAGCAGGAATTGACTAAAGAACCTGAGCAGAGCGGACAGCCTGCTGATGGGGAACACTCAGCACAATCATTATTTCACTTTATATGAAAACATCTTGTTTTAGGTGGGAAAAAGATGCAATCAGAAGAGTGAGAGACCACCAGGGTTGTAGTGGCCAAAACTGTCAGCTTCCATGCAGTCAAATAATTCCTGCTGTTCTACAGCCAGGAGGACATGTAAAAGGCAGCTTGACATTTGAGAAAAACAAACTGTTTTGGGTGGGAAAGAAGCGTACTCCGGAGTTGGTGGCTTGATTGGGTCAGAATGGTGGCTGCATACGGAATCAATGTAGATTGTTTTTTTTAAGATGAGGAACGGTGAAAAAAAGCTGATTTCAATCAGTTTAAATGAAGCAATTAGTTTCTTTCTACGCATCATTTAGCAGCACTCCTTGGCCCTGGGTGTCGTACCAGCAGGAGCCTGTGGCCATGTAAGCTGGATCAGGGATCGAGCAGTGATTAATGAAAAATCATTTTTCCTATTCATGTGATGTCTTTTCCTGTACATCAGAACTTTGATTTAATCACCTTCATGTATGCCTCCTATATGGCCACACTGGCGGCAATAGGATGCATGTGTGAAAACTACCAAACCACAGCAAGGGTTGAAGGTAATTCGACTCTTAAAAGATCATTGGCAAACCAAACTGCCAAACAGTGCTCATCTCAAATACCTGGGACAGAATGGACCTTCATTTATCCAAACTAAACAAACAGCACATGGAGAGCCTGACTGAACAACTAAAATGGGTTACTTTCTGTTCAAATTCTTCAGGGAGCCATTACAATTATAACTTGGAGTTTCTTTCCTTGACAGAGAGACCAAGCAAACCCCTTTTTCTGCATTTCTGTGTTGCCTTCAGGTCTTTGCTGTCTGGTTAAATAATTGCTGTTGTTTTAAAAAGGTAACTCTAGCAGAAAACCCAAATCTCTGCCTGGTTTTTCTTGTGTTACCAACAGGAGAGCGGTCATCTATAATTATTAATATGTTTACTTTAAACAAGAATTGATACTTTGACCAAAGACCAATTAGATGAAATAAGAGATTAGTGCCGAGCAAACAGTGTAAACAATTGATTTCCGATGATCTTTAACTTCCCGGCGAGTACAAATCCAGGTCGTCTTGTTAACCACATCCTGTTGCGTTACCGTCGATCCGCAGCTTAATGCAACCCCCACAACAACCCAAAGTGACCCTCCTAATGGGCAAAGGGGCTGAAGAATAGGTGAGGGCAGTGGTTCTCCATCACAGCAGAGAAAATAAAGAGGAAGGAAGTGACAGCTTGGAGACTTGATGCTTCCCATATGTCAGCGTCACTGGTGCTTGTTTCTAATCATGGATGTTAGCCCCAAGGCGTGTACGCAAGACAAATTTTAAAATAAACCACTCACTGCTATCGTTCCCATGTTGGCTGCTAATATACACAAGAAAAATGATAATGAAAAAGTGTTGAGTGCAGGACACGATCAATGTTGATGGTTACCCTCAGGGAACGACCTGAAACAGCATGTCTACAGACATCAGGCCGCACATGAGCAACCATCACCACGGATCACACCGAATTATGGAGGCAACCACCTTGTCAAACAAACAGAAGCAGCTTTCTGAGTGATGAAGGTTAACCATGCAGGCAGATACCAGGGCAGGAATGTGATTGCACCATTAGCCTCAACTGGTTTACTCCAATATCTTTCATGTCAGAAGAAGCAATTATGGGGAGTGTTTTTATTACATCGCCAGTGAGCCGAAACAAGAAAACTCCCTTTAATAAACGAAAATAGATGACATAAATGAGCTGACATGCACAATTTACAACAGATATGTCTTTGCTGACATGACAACTTGGTACAAACTGAATTTTTCTTTTGCTGTTGGAATTCACCAAACACTGCAGATCGATCTGCAGTGGGACATATTGATATTAGAGCGATGAAATTGATAGTTCCGTTGCAGTTTTTCTTTAATACGTACAGTAAAGTGCTTGAATGTACGTACGGGGTTCATGAAAGTGCAGTGTCTTTCTGCAGAGTTGCCAGATTGGGCAAAAAATACCCAATTCAGCAACACCGTCAGTCTGTGTGAACAGCTTCCTGCTGCTTCTCACACCCTGACCCTCCCCTCTCTGCAAATAACGGGACTTTAACTCAGCTTTATTACTGTGATGGAAAGGCAGAAGCAGTTGTATCTATATGCAACTGGTGTTAATGCTGAGAGCATACAGACAGAGGCAAGGCAGGACAAAGTCAAAAACCAGGCAGGAGTCACAATATATGGAGAGAGGCAGGAAGGCGTCAAAACAGGCGAGGGTAAAAATGATAATATTACACGGAGAGACAGCAAATGAAACGCTCAGACTGAATGCAAAAGCAAAACAAGTCTTTGCACCGGGCAGAAGCCCAGTGTCTACCTAAACACTGTAGTGATTTCATGATGAAGAACAGCTGGTGAGAGCTGTGAACAGCGGGCAGAGGCTGATGTGAAATGCAGTGCAGATGAGGCTCAGGGGAAAGTCAGTACTCAGGAGCTGGCTCCCACTGGTGTTCGGGAGGGGGAGATGGAAGCTCGAGCCCTGACAACTACAGTGTTGCTTTTGTTTACTACTGACTGTCATTTTATTACTCCCTTCATTTAAAAATATGTGTTCATAGATGTTTGTTAGATTGGATTTTTTTTTACATTTTATACTACTGTTTTCCTATTATTTAATATTATTTAATATAATATTTAATATTATTTATAAATGCATTATGCCATAACCAAAAACACATTTTCCATATTTGAAGTATGTTCAGTTCAGATCCTCATAATTAGTTAAATATTTTTAATTACTGAAATTCTGTGTCCTGTTTTATTATACATTTAATTTGCAAAAATTGGTACATTTCCAAAATGATTTTATAATCGCAACATTTTGAGGAAAAATGTATCAGTGTGGATATTGGCGTAAGGGAGATGCTGAGGCGTGTTGATCTCTGTGCAACTGGTTTAATGTAGTAGCAGCATAGAAGAGGATAAGACAAAATCGTGGTCAGGAAACAAGCCAGAGTAGAACGCAGGAGCGAGGCGGGGGACGAGTCTAACAGGCGAGAGTCAAATCACAGGAAGGCAACAAGGAATAACGCTTAGACTGAACGTCAAGGGAAACGATTCAAGACTACGCATGGAACAGAGTGCTGAGCAGGAATATATGCAGCAGGATTAATGACGATGAGGAACTGCTGATGCATGATGGGAGATGAAGAAAGGATGACAGACACTGTTAGTATTCAGGTTAGAGCTCCCTCTGGTGGTCAGAGGAGGACACGACTGGCTGGGCCTTGACAATCGGCAATACTAGCCCTGTAATTTTACTTGGTATCTGATTGATACTCCAAATCTCAGTGTCGCCCACCTCTAGTGTGCAGTTTATAAAGCTTTCACAATTTACTGCAGCTGATTTGGAGTGATCACAAAAAATTATAAATGCTACAGACACTTAAATCAGCTGATTCTGTTGGAGAAAACCAGCTTTGTGCCGTTATGTAACACTCAACATTAATAATGTTTTGCAAATTGGTGCAAAACCGATGTGAAAAGCTGCTTTTCTCCACGTCAGAATTAGCTGACGTGGTACTAGAGTGTGTTATTTAGGTGTCGCGAGAGCTCCGGTGTTAAAGGAGGCGTATGCTTTTCTGGCACGCCATGGGAACCTCATTCACCAGCTTTGTAACTGTTAAATGATTTAGATGTCTATATAGAGATATATAATTTCAGCTTATTTTCTACATTAAAAATACAATTTTTTTTCAAACTGCTTTTTTTCCATCTGCTCCTGATCTACAACAATTTAAATAAAGAAATACTCAGACAATTTGAGATTAATTTCCTTTATATGTTCCTCTTCCATCACCAAAAAAATACCATAAGACGATGTTAAAAACACCAAAAAACACAATTTTTATCTGAGTTGGTTTGGTAGGTTAACACTTTAAATGGTACCTAGTCTAAACTCACCACTTTCCCCTGGAAAATAAGGAAATGCGGAGAACAAATTTCACATTTCAAAGCGGGTGGACTTTCGGCTTTGCCTTAAAAAAGCCAAACTTAAAACATTTGTCTTGTCAAGTGTAATTTTTTTTTTTTTTAGACAAAAGTTTCTACCAAATTTTTGTAGTTTTACAGAAAGCTTTGCAAAGCTTAAACCTAAATATTTGGCAGGAAATGATGCAGATTGAATAAGTACCAGTTTTGGAAAAGCGTTTATCTTTGGTGCAGGGTTCTCGGGTTGCAGTCAATGAAAAAAAAAAAAAAACCAAACAAAAAAAACAAACCTGCTTTGAATTTGATTCAAACTTTGAAAGTGAGTCGACAAAATACACAGAGGCAGTTAGCCCACTTCTCGGTATTAACACAAACGTTTATAAAAGTTCAAAATTCGTTTTACATCCTTCACTGAAACCCAGTTCTGCTGTTATCTGAAGGGTAACAGCAAGTCTGCCATGATATAAAGTCATGACACCCATAAAATCCTCAAAGTTTTAGTTTTAGTTTTATTGTAATGTACTGCTCCTTTATGATCCACTAACCCAAAGCCATTTGAAAGCCACAGTTATCACATTACTGCTCCTCTCCTGTTGTAACTGTATAATCCTGAAACAATGATCCCATAAATCCTTGACCCTATAGGATACACAGACTACAACAATGCTGATAAAATAATCTAAGTCAAGACTGAAATGAACACACAGCTCAAAACACAAAAAGAAAATGTTAGAGTCGAAAACATTCAAATGTGTTGGGTCAATTCACAAAAAAATGCTTTTACAGCTTTGGAAAAGCAGACATTGAGTATCTTCATCGGTTCCAGCAACAAAGCTCTTAAATGAACCAAAAGAGCCCCTTTCAGCACATACATATAGAAAGAAATCAGCATTAAATGGCAGCAGAGGCAGGGAACAATTTTGTCATTACTTGTCCAACATCTGGATGCTTCTGAGTTATGGAGGTGAGTTATTAGCGGTGACCTGATGGCTTAATTTTTTAGTGTACAGCACTGCAGTAAACTGCCCTTCCCACGGGCCTGGAGTTTAATGGCAGTAGTGGGAGAGCTCCACCTGGACACCGTCCAGAACAACAGCCTTCACTTTTCTCTAGCTTGTTGTAGAAAAACAAAAAAAGAAAAGGAGGCATACATGTGCATGCACGTGCATGGTTTTATAGAGAAACTCCAGTGTTTACAATGCTTCACCTTTGTCAGAGCTGTGAAACTTAACCTCTTTGGAACCTGCGGAATGACGTCCTCTTGTGTCGTTGCTGGTGAAGCCTTAAATCAACACTTTTAAACATCTTTGAGTGTGTTTGTTGTGGAAACCTGAGGTGATGGTGTGTATGGAGGAAGTTTACTTCAGCAAAGCTGAGAGCATGACTGTTTACTGAAGCCAGGCTGACGTAACGAGATTACTCTGGGTAATGATTGCAGTGATGAACTACAGCGCCGTCACTGATTAGTTCTCTCACTGTACTGCAGTTCTCCGAAGGACCAAACAAATGAATAAAATGTCTGAAGGCTCAAAAACATGTTCTCATGATTTTCAAAAATACCTCGAACAATTTGAAGAAACCCAATGCTCAAAACTTTTTCTGTTGAAAACCAGTCTTTTCTGCACGTCTGTGTCAAAATGTTCCACCAAACCAAACAAAATTATAACCGAGGACAATTAGAAAACAACAGGATTCTAGTTTTTTGCTTCAAATGTCATCATTGATTTTGGGCATTTATGGTAATTATATATTTTTTGGCTAAATGGTTAGTGGTTCAACACTGATATAAAGTGTTTAAACATGTTTAAACATGTGTTTAAACATCTGTTTACACTCGGGACAACGTGTAAGCAGACGGATGACAGGAAGTGTGGGCGGGCATACTTTCCTGCCCCCAATTCAGAAGTGAATTTCTGATGAACTGCTCCGCTCTGCAGAAACTATGTCATAGAAAATGAATGTCATAAAAATGACATGAATAAAAGACTGATGGGAACACATTGGAAAGAGCTCAAAAGATGACCAGAGAGGGACTTTTTAAGCCGTCATCTTTTTTTTTTTTTGTCAGTTTAAACTTTGTTCTTGCTAAGACTAAAACGTAAAGGGAGATCAGGTTTACAAAATGCTAAATCCAACTGGAATCAAACTAGCTGTAAATTCTTAACGTTCACATAAAAGTATGCCGTAATACGACATGAACAGCTGCTATTTTAAAGCATAACCTTTCCTACCTCACCTGCTTTTCTCACTAGACTCTGCTGTAAAGTTTTCGGGATGGGCGGACCACAGACTGCTTTTCTGCTCCACAGCTCTCCATTGGAGCCGTCTTCAGACTGCAGTAATAAGGCAACCTCACCTGAGGACGGCAAGTCCTAATAAAGGCCTTCCATGAGCTAACTTCTTCTGAAAGCACTTTACAGCATGGTATTTTTAAGGACTGTTTCATGGCAGAGGTCAGTCTGTCAGAGGGTTCATGGTGACCGAGGTCCTGCAGTAAACCGTGTCACATATTAGTCCCAAATGACCTCGCTGAAGGTCGATGTATAATTATACATTGTCACGCCAACGGTTTTTTAGATAGTGATACAAAAGCTGTCAGATTTGAAACTTTTGGTTAAATATTTTCACCAAAAATCCAAATCAGTCAAGTTCAAATATGCATAAATAGTTGTATTTCTACAAAAATAAAATATATTCTATTAATACAAATCCATGACTTAAAATATTTTCAACAACATTAAAACAAAAACTATAGTGGTTTGTTATTAATCTTTTTCATTCATCTCTTTTCAGTTTGTCGTGTATGGTGACCATGACGTGCGAATAACATCAGCAAATTACTCAATGCAAAACAACATCACGATTCTAAAGACAAAACAAAAATCAACATTACATATTATTAATAAAAAACAATCCAAAAACCAAAACCTTCTAAAAAAAGTTGCAGAAAACAAGAGTAACTTCCAGAAATCAAATGGTAAAAACCGAATACAAACGAGACATCGGAGAAGTTTGGTATTATGGGACATCACTGATTGGATGATGACATTAGAGCTTTGAAGAGGAGGGAAAGCAGAAGCATTTTCAGCCTGAAGAACTATGGTTGATTATGTAATGGCTCATGCTCTTTTGAAATTATGTTTTGCTTCTGGACTTTTGTTTTGATTTCTAACATCAATATTTTTTGAATTGCACTTCAAGGCCACCGTAGTCTTGATTTGAACACACGTGGAGCTCGGATTTTTCATCTTGCAAGTAAAGAGAGTCTATTTCTTTTGTGGCGCACAACAATAATGTCTGATCATGTAGGAGTTGACTTGAACACATTATGACCTTAATCTAAAACTCTTGGAAAAAACCCAAAACACATTGCAAGGAGAGGCTCATAATAGAAAGCTTGCTTTAAGGGGAAAGGACTGTGATGAAGAGCGCCGATGGAGGGGCAGGTAGAACATCCTACAATCAGAAACTCCTTCAGGACAAACAGAAGCCAACTCTAACACATGTTTCTAGCAAAACAGGAAACAGAGGTTAGTCAAGAGTCAGGAATACAAGATTAGAGCATTTACTGGCCAGCATTTCTATCAGTTAGACGGCTAAATCTGGCAGTGAGTGTAAGGATGGCTCCCATACAGCCACAGGGGCCAGGTAATGCTTTGCATGTGTTTCTTCGGCTCCAGTCGGCCACATGTCCACATTCTCCCAAAGCACAGATGACAGAAGAAGCAGAGCAAACGCAATACGAAGCACCTATAAAAAATGTTTTTACCAAATAACTCCACCACATAAAAGCTGCAGAACTCCACTAATTACATCAATGTTTTCATGCCGTCAGACCTCCAAGTAACATGAAAAAATGGGTGTATGTTAAAGCATGAACACGTTTTAGACACATGACTTTACCTCTCATATAAGAGGTGTCGGAGGCAAAATATTTGGAGACTGCAGGAAGGTTGACAAATCACTAGATGTGTAAAAATGTGAAAGATTTTACACAGATCAATCTGAAACCTTCTTTTCTTTCAGCCACATGCTGGTTTTAAATTTCAAAAACTGAAAAAATGAAAAGTTGACTTCTGAACATTAATAACATTTCAGCTCTTTAATGCTATCTGGTTTTTGTTTTATTTTAGATTCTATAAAGAACAGCACGTGCCTTAGTAATGCTCTATATCTTTTCATTCAGATCTTAAACTAATGAGTAAAAAACTCTTGCTTTTGTATCACTCGGTAAAAGTGACAAATTCATGGGACCAAAATCTTTTATTTTCAGTTTAAGTAAAAATATCATTGTTAAATATTAAACACATTTGTTTAATTTTTTTACAGTAAAAGGACTTGATTGGAAATATTATCAGCTCCCGTTTCTCCTGCCATCTATTAAGCTAAGAGACTGTTAGCTTCTCCCTGTCATTATTTTGGAAAGAAAAAAGTCAATTTATGTTCTAAGAATAAGTGTTAGTTTTAGATGTTTGGAGGATTTATTAAGATAATGTGACTTGTACTTAGATAGTATTCTGATTTTGTTTTAAAATGAGTCATTTCCACCTATTGCACTTGTTTTTTGGTCAAGAGAAAACTCAACCCATTTCTTTAGAAAAATAACAAAATATTTATGAAAATCCAGCACATTCTGAGGTGGAGAAAAGCAGCCTTGCGGTGATATGCAACACTCTGCAGAAGTTAGTTTTTTTTATGCGACTCTGTTGTGGATAGAAGTGGCTTTACCGTGTATTCGTACTGTGTTGAATAACAGTACACCAGTCCCAAAAGCCGCTTTTCTCAGTTTTAGAATCAGCTGATTGATGATCAGGTGATTGGTCGAGTGGTTACGGGAAAGAGAGACTTACGTTGGTGTTGCCGTTGACATTGCCATTGTCAAAGGGTTAAGTTAAATATACCAAATGAACTGACAGATTATTTTACGAGGGATTTTCTTTTTAAGATTACAGTTATAGATTACAGTGGCGGAACAAAAATGGTGCGCAGAGTTGGTGCTATCCAGCTGTACAGTCCAGATCAGTTTTTTTTTTGTGTACTTATTCTAACAAGATGCCAAAAATGCCACAAGAACATATTAAAAACACTGCAGTGGGTCTTTGAGCTTTCACCATCTTTTCTGCCCAATTAAACCAAAAACACATGAACATCAGTGAAATCCACTTCATCAAAACAAACTGCTTTCCTGATCCTTACTCAGTTAAAATCCTATTAGAACAACAATAGCTGTTCAGTGTTAAGGTCACTAACAAACAAACGGAACTGGACTGAACTTTTATCATAATAGTGCATCATAAAGTGGAGTGGGAACAACACACTCGAGTTAGTGCTGTATCACATTTCGCTTTTCTGTTCCATCATAGGAAAACAATCAACTAATCTAATTCTGATCCCTGTTATGTGTAAACAAAGCGCTGGGTGTGGAAACACTTCTGCGTTTTGCAGACTCTCCTGCACAGACCTGGTTTAAAATGAGTAATTTACTGTTTTGGCTAAAAAGAAAGAAACCCTAGAACTCAATGAGAAAAACTGGGACTTCATTCTGTTTATATGTTCTAACTCTTATGGAAGATTTATTACCTCACAGCAGTTTTTTCTGTTTTTTTTTTTTTAATTCAAGCAATGATTAAGCACTTAGACATGTACTTGGCAAAGAGCAGAAAAAAAATTCTATTAGTCTGAAATGGAAGTTTGTCCCTGAGTGAGTCTCAATTGGATTGTTGGTTCAGAGCACTTAAATCTCCAAACATCTCATTTTTAAAGGACTCCTCTTTTGTTCAAACTGCTGCTGTCATTCAGACAGAGAGACTCGTTCTCTGCGCATCCTTGACAATAATAGAAAAACAAAAGATGGATTTCCGGAGCTGCTAGGGTTGTGGGTTGTTACGCAGGTGGCGATCCAATTCACAAGTCGAGATCAGCGACTCTCAAATTGAACCACGATTCTCACTATTTAATCTAAATTTGTCTGAATGGTTGCCATTTGTTTATCTTTTTGGCGGATGAACAAAATGAAGATAATATTGATGCAATCACCATCATTTATACCTGTGTTTAGAACAGATAAAAACATAAAGATTTAAAACAATCAACTTTCTGGTTAACTCCAGCGGTAAACAAAGCAAACGACACTGTAGCTTTGTATCAGTTTTCCAACAAATGCTTAAAAACGTTCTCCAAAGATCATCAAGCCTCAAAGTTATGCTGACTACAGTAGACAGATGACAATAAGATACAGTAGATAATGATAACATGACATCATCTAAATGAAAATGACTTTTATCAACTACTAAACATCGTTCTTTCATCTAAACTGACAAACGTGTTTCCATCAAACATGTTGAACAAACTGATGTTTTTTTGAATTCATATTTTGTATTCAAGTTTTTTATTATAATCCATTTCACCTGTAATTTTTTACTTGAAACACATTTTTTAATCAGAACTTACTTTGCTAAATTTCTCTTTTTGTTTTAATCTAAATCAATGTGAAAAACCATCGATAGCTTTACTATGAAAAGTAGAAGCATCACCGACACTTTACTCTGAAGTTTCATCTACTTCCTGTAGCACATTCGGTTTGTTTAGTTTTATACTCTAAATCCAACATTATTCTGCAATTATAAAGTGATGGACATTTTCTGAAGTGAATTTTTGCTACACTCCACTAGATTTATTAATATTGCAAATCAGTGATCTTGAAAGCGGGAAATTTTCATACAAAATCTTTTGGGAACAGCTCACCAATATCAGTATTCAGATACTCATTGCAGCCCGAAAACTACGTCCACACCGGCCTTGGCAACACACATTCAAGCAACCATGATCAATTAAACAAAATAATCTATGTAAATGTATGTTTCAGGCTTCCGCTTTCAAATCTTGCGGAATCAAGTGTCGCTATGCGAGTTTATCAGTCCATTTATATCGACATAAAGCTGTGAAAGATTCACCAGATTTGCAACGCTTTGACATTTTGGCACCCAGACTCTTCAGAACAGCCTTTCTGGAACTCACGGTAACACCAGTCAGGACTCGTGCACCTCTTCAGGTTTCAGAGTAGTGGAGGAGATTGTGATGGAGAACAAGGAACGACATTCATCTTTTTAACAAATGGAAACGTGAAAACAAAAGGAGTAACACACACAGAATAAAAACACTCGCATCCCCAGGTGTGTGTGATGCTGAGCTTCTGGTCCGAGTGGAACTGCAGCTTTTGGATGCCTTTACTGAAACACGCTGCTTTCTGGACATAATTGTAAAGGCCTCATGTGAGCCAAATTGAGATGGATTGGGATGAGGATCGATCCCCGTAAGTGACCGGCCGTGCTGCGCCACACAATGCGCCCGCAGCGCGCTTCCCCCCCCCCCCGCCTTTGTATTCTGCTCTCATTTTCACCACAACATCATCATCTCACAACTGGGGCTCTATACAGGCTTGTTAGTTACTGATGGCGAGGGAGGGAGAGTGGGGGTTTCTGGGAGGTGAACGGACAGAAGCCATTACAGAAACCCCCCACCACCACCACACACACACACACACACTGCATTACTCTGCCCACTGCGTCTCACCTCCCTTCAAAACACACTACACCAACCACAATACCATCCACTTAAAAGCCCTCTCACTCTTTGTAGCAGAAATCCACCTTTATCAGATTAAAGTGAGTGAGGCGGAGCAGAGAGGCAGAAGATGGGCTGAGGAACAGAATGTGGTGTCCAGGCCTCGTGTTCAGCACAGCTTGCTTGATTTTCTTTGAGCAGTGAGCAATGCTGTGACCTTTGGCGAGGAGATGCACCATCTTGACTGAGGGTGTGGCCACTGAATGATGGAGAAAACAAGGAAGACAGAAGGGGGATTCAGCAGCTGTAAAAGAGCGCTTTATGAGCTGGGCGCTGCGCCAAGCTGATGCACGCCGTCCATCCATGGGTCCATACAAACTAAACTCCCTGAGGGCCTCGGACACCACAAAGAAATGTGACACGCCATGTGTGTGATGAGCAGGTCAGTGACAAACTTCTGGATAATAACTGAACACTGAGGAAAATGGGGTTTTTGGTGTTTTTTACATGTTCTTGTAGCATTTTTCTCACGACAGAGAAAGAAAATTAAGAGTATTTTATGAAATCTTGATGAATCAGGAGTAGACAAAAAATGAAGATAAAAAACATTGTAACATCTCCTCACTCTGCTCCATTCTGATGCATTCACTTGAAGAACAAAAAAATCCACCTGCATCCATCATTGGATGGGTGGATAGCTCCAATATTGCTCTCCATTTTTCTTTTCTTTTTGCATTACTTTTGTTGGGTTGGTTGGCGTGAGGGCTGTAAGCTAGTGGGTGAGCGTGCAAACAAAGAGATCCTGGGAAATTAAACTGCGCAAATGGTTGCACCCATAACTTGAATTACAAATGAACCACTGCAGAATCTGCAGAAACGACGTCCTAGAAATCGACAGCAAAGTCATAGGAAGACCACTGGGAACGCTTTTATTATAGATCAAAAGATGGTCAGAGCCGTTTTAAGTTCATGAAGAAACAGACGCACTCACAAGTTTTTTGGGGGGGGACGGGACTTTACAAAATCAACGGTGACAGCTTGACCAAAAACAACAGAAAGCAGATCCATTAAAATAATATGTCGTGTTCCTGAGACTTTGCTAAGCAAAACAGTATGCGTCAGGAGGAGGGATTTGAAAGGTAAGATAAAACCAACAAAATTTCACTGAGTGTTCAGGAATCCCACAGTGAAGCTCATGAGAAAGAACCCCCCCCTTCCCGCCATCAGTGCCATCTTAACTTAGCTAAAGATCACACAAGGAGATGTTTCAGATGGGAATGCACATGTTCCCCTAAACAATGAGTGACAAATAAACACAGTAACTGCAGAATATCGAGTTAGGGGAAAAATGCACAAGCCTTTGTTGTCCCTCCTCCACCACTATCTCTCTGTCAGCATCTGTCATCCGACGGTTTCGGATCTGACGAGAAGTTATTCAGAACAGCTGCAACTGTCTCACCAGCCTTTCAAAGGCTTCGCCGCCGCTGTCGGTGAGCAGTGGAAGCTGTTCAGAGAAGATGAATGCGTCTTGGGATACAATACAGTTTGGATTCACAGAACATCAGCGAGAGCAGCATGGAAACGATGCAAATTGTAAAGCTGTTGATTTATTTATCTTTTTTGTTGTTACACTTGTATTTATCCAGAAAATCCCTTTGAAAACTACTGATTTCTTTCAGTTTAGTTTCTCATTCATCCGTTATTGAACCAGAAAAGTCCCATTCAGATTCACAAATCTCTTTTTCAAGAGAGTCCAGGTTACAACTCATGCTCAGAATAGCATCAAACCAAGACAAAGTTGGGAGTTCTATTGTCCTTTGATTAAACTTTAAAAAAGTCAAAAATGGTTGCTTAAAAGTGACCTGCATTGTGGTATCTGTTAAAACGCAAAGTTGAAACAGTTTAAACTGATTTAAAGTTAAATTGTGTTAAAAAAAAAGAATAATTTCTTGACTAATTGTCTCTGAATCCATATGTGCACAATAGATGAAGGCACTCTTGTGCATCAGAAGTTTGTGAAACAATAAGTAGCTCAGGTTGCAACAAATGTTATTTTACATGTTCAGACATTTGTAAATATTGAGATCACTTCAAAATTTGTCTTTCAAACAAATTATCGTCAAAACAGTAACACGATTATTTTAACGTTAAAAAAATATATTCAACAACGAAATGTGTGCAAACAATAGAACAGCAAAATATACAAAGAATCTTTTCTTTCAGAGTTTTCTTGGTGTGTAACACCAACATCTGCCTCTTAACAGCCCTAAAGATGCTGTGATATTTCCTCTTTTAATCCAGCTCTCATTGTTTTATTTATATATCACCAGAAAAATGCCCAACATGTTCAAAACATCAAAAACACGATTTTCATCAGAGTCTAAACTGTTTCTTTCTGTTTTCAAGTTCACATCTAGATCTCTAATGATGCTCAGAGTTTTTCATTTTTATTATTCTCAGGGAGAAGAGAAAAATGAAATAAAATCAAGCACTCCAGTGAGGTGGAGTGTAGACCTTCAAAAAGCCTCACTTCAGTCAAATTAATACATTTCATTTCATGGTCGCAATTTCTCTCTTTTTCCTTTAACTCTGAACTTTAAATCGACTGACTTCTTTTTCAGGTCATTTCTTCCTTTGATTCCAACATCCAGCTGTCACAGTCACCAATGTCACATATTTTTGATCGTTTCTGACACTTTAAAACCCAGCTCCGTCTGGTTCAGACAAAACAAATCCTCCACAGATGAAGCGACTAAAAGCTCCACATTTGTTCCACTCATCCCTGGATCCCTGATTTGACTGTTCTGTGTGCTGAATAAAGCCAGAGGAACAGGGTTGTTGAATTTCAAATTAAAAGCACCAAAGACAAATCTGAGAGGTAAATGAACCCTGTCAGCGTGATCTGTGGGCTTTATGGCTGAAATCAGGCTGGTGCCAACAGCAGATCCCTGACTGTGCGGCCTGAGAAAGATGTGGATTGTTTCTATGCTTCAGACCAAGTAATGAACAATGACAGCATCATTCAGTGTGTGTGGCTGAGAGTACAACGCCAGAACCATTATCTTGATATTTAGGCGTCAGCTGAGGAGTGTCCTCATTGTGGGCAGCGGAGCCACCCTGCAGGACAGCTGGCGTTCTCCTCAGATAGAGCAGCCTCATTCTCACATCTTTGATGGACAGCGCCACGGTGCAGGAGAGAGCCAGCACCACACGGTGATGAATTGGTCCTGCGGTGCGTCGTGACTCACTCTGCCTCAGGCGGGCATCGTGCCCACCCCAACTCCTCCACTCTTGGGTGCTCTCGTTCCTCCTTCTCCTGCAGCAGATGAGTCAGAGAGGCTGTTACTGTATGAGAGGGAAGCAAGGAGCACGAGGGGGAATTAATAAAAGAAAAGAATGAGAAGACTGCCACTAGCTCAGCACCAGTGACCCCACCTCTTCTTCCACTGAACGCTGATGGCTTTCCTAATTTAATTCTCAGATCTTGATCCAAGAAAGGGAGACGTGCTCTGGCTTCTGCTTTGTCTTCTCAGGTGGAAGCAGTGTTGTGTCACCTCACAGGAGGAGGATGAGGGTGTTAGCTGCAGACTCTGATAGTTGTCTGCAGAATGGATTTGATGGGGGGGGGTGACGATGCACAAAAACTTTTGGACAACCCTGACAGGACTGATCACATACGTGGCCACGCCCACGGCTCACCGCCGGAACATCAAAGAGATTCAGTGACCGTCTTCAAAAGTCTGAAGTCGTGTCAGATTCTGGTGTTAAAGTAGTTCTCATTCTGCTGCTGTCGACTGAACACCCCCCTCGTGACACCCCCGAGAAGAGCTGACAAAGAGAGGGGGCAGCTCAGCTTTCCCTGCAACCGTGCCATGTTGTTGCCCGTTGTTTTTTTAACTGTTTGAAATAAACCAAAGGAAAAAAAGAACACCAACTGAAAGAGATGTCAGATCTATCCAAAATATTAAAGCATAA
Organism: Oryzias celebensis; assembly: GCA_014656515.1. Taxonomy (NCBI): domain Eukaryota; kingdom Metazoa; phylum Chordata; class Actinopteri; order Beloniformes; family Adrianichthyidae; genus Oryzias; species Oryzias celebensis. The sequence goes on along the minus strand of BNCR01000008.1, from coordinate 4,282,578 downwards.
ATTGTTTGGAAAAATAAAAGAAAATGATGCCATCTTCTCCACATTATAATAGCTTCTAATCATAAATGACAAATTTGCACGCATACATACAGTAGATGCACATGTCGCATTAAATCCACTAAGTAGAGTTTAAATAAAGTTTGATTGAAAGAGAGTAAAAATAATTAAATGAAATTAAGAATTTTATTACAGACATTTTGATTCAAAAAATAGCTTTCATAGATGGAGGGGCCACTGTTTAATTGATCTCAAGTATTTATTTATTTTTACACAAATTGAGATTCCAGCTCATTAAACTGACAAACAGGATTTCAGAAAACTGGAGAAATCCCCGTTTACTTCTGAGTTTTTACAAATAGACAAAGAGTGATTATGATCACAACAAATCAATCCAATTCTCAATCATCTTCTATACTTCACTTGCATGAACAGGACCTGCTGGTTGAAATCTGCATCTCCATCCAGATCCTCATCAGAAGGAATCATCAAGTCCTCTAGAACATTCTAGTCCATTGTTGCAGTGATTTTGGATTAAAGAAAACAGAGTTTTCCAACACCAGCGCTACAGCCCAAATCATGTCAGACTGTGGAGATTTCCCACTCCAGCCCGGGTTCTGCTCCTCACCGGTCTTCTTCCAAACCCTTGGACCTCAATTCCCAAATGAAAGGCACACTTCACCTTTGTCAGAAAGCAGGACCTTGACCACTGGCCAACAGCCCAGACCTTCGTCTCCTTCGTCTCCGTTGAGGCGCTTCCTCCGTTGGTTCATGACCAGAAGTGGTTTGACCCGAGGAACCCGACAGTAGTCCATCTCCTGAATGCATCAGAATGTGCTCCTGCCACATCTGACCCTTCCATTAGACTTTCTGTTGATCCGCTTGGACACAGCGCTCTGTGATCAGCCAGCCTCCTTAGCTTTGAACCTTTGTGGATGACCCAGACTACGGTGGGGGTCGATGATGGTCTTCTGTCTGGTAGCCAGTCTGAAGTCTTCCCCACATTGAACTGAACTGAGACAACTGAACCGAACCAAACAAGATGAATAACCCCTGGGGAACCTGTGCAGGCGCTTTGAGTTTAGAAGATGATTTGTTGGTGAAACATTCATGCCCTGCAGAATTTGGGCAGATTTCTCAGACTTTGTGGGGTTTCAGAGCTGGAACCTCAATTTCAGTAAAAATAAAGACATTCATGAACTCAATTAAACATTTTTATTTAGACTATTGCATCAATAATAATGACATGTTATGATTACAGAAATGTAAAGAGAAGTGACTTTAAAGAGGCTGAAATAACACCACAAAGACCACTACCAGGGTGGCTCCATCAGGTTAGTCATTTGAATTTCAATCCGCCTTCACATCACCAATAAACTCCATATTCTAAATCATTTGCTCTTTGAGATCCAGCTGCTCGTTCTAATACAATCCGACATAACAAAAGGATTTTTTTCTGACGTGTTTCATGCTCCCTGCTGTATGAAGGGCAATAGGCAATGTCTTCAATTAAATCAAGACACTGTAATATTGTCTGTTGTTGAGATAACAGAAGACAAGGATTCCTGCGTGTCCATTTGGTTTAGGACTAATTAAATAACAGCAGTTTTATGCTTTTAAGGATCGTCTGTATTTTGCTTCTGATAAGCCTCTCATGCCGATCCTTCATGCTTTATAGCTCATCTGTTTTCTGACAAATCTTCTGTTTTATTTTAACTTTATCTGTCCTGTCTTCTTCTGAATGTTTGCTTTGGAAGTCGTATTTCTGGATTCCTTTAAATGCAAGACATCCCAGCCTCAAAATACAAGAGCTAAACTGAGAAACCCAAGCGTCTGGTTTCAGTCACTTTTCTTCTCTTTTCTTGGTTTTGTGCACATCACTGTTAACATATTTATCATAACACTTGTGTACTTCTTCCATTTACTTCTGGGAAAAAACGTGCGATCAAAAGCAGGCCTCATTAGGAACTGACAACCAAAAATATGGTCCGCTGGTGAAAACTGACACGCGGTTTCTTGCATGAACACTTGAAGTTGGCCTAATTGCTTGAGCTCATTATAAAAACTAGGAGCCCAGATTTTGGATCAACTCAGAACAGGAAAATGTCAAAAGTAGTTTGAGACAAATGAGAACACGGGTACAGACAGATTGATGACCATCCAGACTTTAGAGGAAATACAGTTGGATCAGTAATGGTGAGACGCTGCACAGTTGCACAGTTATCCAGCTTGAGAAACAGATGGAAAAGAGCTTCAGGCCGAGCAAAGGTCAGAGGTTATCCATAAAAACAACTCTAACAGCTCACACTGGATGAAGGACACTCCATGGGCCCAATCTGAATTCTTCCCTTTTCCCTACCACTTCTCCCTTCCAATTCATTTAGCCCTCCAAACGGAGAGTTATGGAAAAATAGCATAGCGCGGAGCGGAGCCTCCTCGCTACAGAGGGCCCTGCATCACTCCGCTTAGAGGGTAGCCCTGAAAAAACCTTTATCGGACACCACTTTCACTACAAACGCCCCAACAAAGGGAGTGGTAGGGAGTAGAGCGAAGGGAAGAATTGGCATTGGACCATGCAGTTAATACAAGCATCTACGTCACAAAAAAATCTCCTTTTCAAACATGTTTTCATCTCCTCCTGATTCACAACGATTTCCCTGAATAAATACTCACAAATGCAATTTTAAGCGTCATTTTCTTCATACATGTCCTCCATCAGCAGAAAAATATTACAAGAAAAACACAATTTTCATTGAAGTGGGTGTTTAAAAACACAAGCTGATAAAACTTGTATTGTCCCTTTGCCCAATAACAGACCGTTTACTATGATACCATCGTGAATAAAGCTTCATTTAGCCTCACAGTGCAATGAGCATAAACACTTGCTCTCAAAAAAATGCAAGTTCACATGCAAGTCAGCTATGAATCCATTCATTACCATTGGAGTCCTTGTAATCTCCAGCAGATGTTTAAGGCTGCAGTTTTTTTAACAAATCCATTCAGATTCTTGTTTATTTCAAAAGCAATTTACTTTGTTGTTTGTCATAAAGTGAAATAAAGTCTTCTAACCACAACCTAAAACAAACCGCTTTTGCACACTTGACCTTTTCTGCACCCAAAAGCCTGATGTGAATCTGTTTGTCCAGCCTGTGCGTTTCCAAGAGTTCGGTTTACAAATTGGATCTCTGTCAAAAAGAATTTGTCAATTCAAAAGTAGTTAAGCTGATTTCAACAAAATGCTGATGCGCAACATGACAATGTCAAAGTTATTTATAAAACCTAAACCTACAACAGTTACTGATGAACCTCAGAACTGATCAAATAATAAAAACTAGACGTTGCTTCTGTTGAGATATTCAGAAACAAAAGATAAAGAGAGCAGTCTGGACAAAAACACTAGAGATTAATATTTACTGCAATCAAACTATAATTATAATTTATTCTCAGCATATTTATAACACTTCTTAAAATTGTAACTTCTTGATTTTAATGAGTGATGCAGTACTTTCAAATGTATTTGCTGTAATTGTTTTTAAATGATGCACTTGTTTAAAAGTCGGTAAATAATTAGGTGCAATTTCTGTTTTTGATGATGAAATAAGGCGTATTTTTATATTAGTTGCAAATTATTGACTTTTTCTTTATAAAAACTTGAATTTTGTTGCACTGGTGACAATGAAATAGTGGTCAGCGCTCTTGCCTCACAGCAGAAAGGCCTCTGTTCAAATCCCAGCTGGGACCTTTCTATGCGGAGTTAGCATGTTCTCCTGGAGCATGTACGGATTTCCTCTGGGCACTCCGGCTTCCTCTCCATGACCGAAAACATGCTTCGTAGGTTGACTGGTGACTTTCAATCAGGGGTGTTAAACTTGATTGCACAGAGGGGGGGGCAAAATCCAAAAACACACAAAGTTGCTGGGCGAACAGCAAAAACATTTATTAACTGCACTAAAGCATAACTTTTTGTTACATAAATAAAGACACACAGAAAATATTACTCCATAATAAATCAACTTAAACCTTAAATAACACATTTTTATATCTATAAAAAATATATGTATTTTGTCAAAACTATACTAATTTAAAATACAAACATGAAGAAATAAATTACATTTCTGCTGTTCAGCAATCACAGTTCAAATCATTCTGTTTGCTGATTTTATTGAAGCTGGACGCCTGGCATGGTTTTTAGCGACAAGTTGGAGCCGCATGTAGGGAGAGCTGGGGCTTTTCTGTGGGAATGGCGGGAATAAACTGTCCTGTGGTGGAATACTTTGCCTTTACTGTGCCAAAACACTGATGCTCCACCTGAATCTGCACAGATGCAGTTCCCTCATCGACGGCAAATGGGTAGAGAAGCAATACAAACTTTTCTTTTGTTCTTTAAAGTCGCCGGCGAACTCTGTGCACTCAGTTAATCTTCAAAGTACAAATTTCATATTTTGTCTCATAGTTCTGTCTTACATTAAATCCTATAATTTATTCATAATTAGCCCCAGAACACACTCCAGCAGGCCGGTGATCCCGAAAAGGATACAATGGGTTAAAAAGATGGATGGATGTGACAATGCCGAATAAAAGTATCTAAGAGACCTTTTCTCTTGTCAACAAGTATTTCTGCCTCTTTGAGAGCAAACTGCTCCAGTTATCATAGATTTTATTTTTGTCTCGTCTTTTATCTTGTCAGTCTCATCTGCTTAAAGTTTTTCTTACATTTAAAGTTTATTCCGCACATCTGTATGTGGCAGAAACAAGTGCAATTTAAAGAAAGCATATGAGTCATTGTAAAAGCAAAAACTTCAATAAAACGGAGGTTATTCCATTACAATTATACTATTGCCCACTATTGAGAAAAACAGCTGCAAACAGTTAGAGTAACAAAAAGGACAAAAAAAAAACCTGGCGTTGGAGGTTTATTTCTAAAACTAATTAAAATTTAATTGAAATTAAATCGTTTCCTTGTAGGTCCAAACGTGTAATCATCTCACACTGTGACTCAGACCGGCCGTCATCTATTATTAACCTTGTCATAACTTTTTCTTTAAATAAAAAGTTAATTTGTAATAATCCAGTAGACTTAACAGCTTTAAATTCCCTCACTTCCAGCCTGCAGCGCCGTTAGTCATCACGAGAGTGGTGGAGGGTCTTACTGAAGCTGACAGCCAGACAAGGATAACTTTCTCCTTTTAAAAGAAACCAGGCAAACCTCGCTGGAGCTGCAGTAATGAGCGATCCATTATCTTTAGTCAGCTCATTAGAGTGGAGCTAACTGACGTGGACCTGAGCTTTCCTCCCGCCGTTTGTTTGGAGTGCGGTCCGTGTCACGGGGGCCACAGCACCGCCTCACGCTGAACGGTGTGTGTGTTTTTACTCGCATGTGCACGACTCATGGAGGGAAATACTCCACCACTGAAGACAAAGTGTGACTCTCAGTGAGCGTGTGCTTATTTTCCAAACTGTTTGATCCACAATGTTTTAACCTGCAAACCACCCCCCACTACACTCTCCATCACACACAAAAATAAACCTAAAGAAAACATTTTCCACTTCCTCTGGGGTCTCCATACTCTCTGCTGACCCGTGTCAATGCGAAGCGGGCCCAGTCCGAACCTTTTCCGCCCCTCACAGCGGCAGCAGATCTACACGCCCTAAATCAGGAGCGCTGGTCTTGACAGCGTGTGATGGTGCTGAAAACATCTTTCCCAGCTTGTGATGGATCAGCCGGCACATAAATCAAAGGACAAGACATTGGAAGTTTTCTGGAAATTAAATGGTTGCAGAAGCAACATGTGCTCTGAAAACTCCAGCGCACGCTTGAACGGTTGAACTCAGATCCCAGATGAAATTAGACACTTTTTAGTTTGGAATTCTGGATGGTAATTATCCGTAAAGACTCAAACCAATCTTTGAAATGACCACCTACCCCAACCCTTTACCCGGATTCTGGAATCCCACAGTAAGTTTGAGTACGAGTTTGAGCAAAAAATGCTCAAATAACGTTTCCAAAAACATCAAAGGTGGCTCGTGCAGACACCTGAAAGGATGTTCTGAGAATAAAACATACAACTGTCACGGGTTCTAGGTACAAAACACGCGGCCACAAGTTAGACCATTTGAATTTTGACAAATCAGGGACAAATTTGGTTGGGATGTGTGGGTAGTGTCTTTTTCAAGTGTCAACTGTTTGAAAATTGACCATAAAGAACTAATTCTTCATAACCTCGTTAAATAACCGGAGTTCAGCGCTCATCACCTGCGTGTTGTACAGGTGTTCATTACAAACTTTCCCCCACAGCATGACTGGAGAAAAAACTCACTTGAAGACTGATGCCCTATGGGCTCACAGAGGGGTCTACAACCTTGCTTTTTCCTGCAGGACAACCCGTTTCCACTCAAAAGGGCTACTGTGACTGAGGCTTTGTGACAGATAAAGACCAGAAAAGGAGTGGAAATGTAGGGATTTGGCCTTTTTTCAAAACACTCTGGATACTGCAAGGATTGATAATCTTCATTAGGATCCTTTCAGCCAAGAGACTCCTCCACCGAAGGTGATCTGAGCGAGCAAAAGAAAAGTCAGATTCAGAGATATTTTTACATTTGAAGATTCAGCGCACGTGCATGGAAGGGTCTAATTGAATTTCTGAACCGAAAATACACAAAAATGTTGCTTTTGATTTAGAAAGTAGTCCAGCAGAAACACAGAGACGGCCATGTCCATTATAACAGGATGGAAGAGGCTGGTTCACATCACTATGGTAACCAGATATGGTCAGCACTATGGGACAATCTTCTGGAATGTAAACAAGTGAAAAAGCCACTCTGCTTCCCAGAGTTTTTAGCCCATCTTTGCTCCACAATGGAGGAAACAAAAAAGGATGAAATCTTGAAATTTCATCTGCACAATTCCACACAGAGAAACCTGCAGGGTAACCATAAGAGAGGGAGACAAATGAAGGGGTTTGTTTCTTATTGGGCTGATTCATCGTCTGGGTCAGAACCAGGATGAATGAAACACGTGGAACTGATAAAATCCTATGAAGCGTGCGGCCGTTGTTGAAGTCAAACCTAGACGGCACAAAAGCAGTCCATCATAAAAGCAGAGGGGGGGATTTTGAGCATGCTCAGTGAGATTGTTCTTCCATCGCTGATATCCCACATTAGGTCTATATTGTCTGTGTCCCATGGGAAATAAACTGAAGGAGTTCGTGTTGGGTCAGTGACAACATGAGCCTCCAATGACTCAGACCCTAATGTATTACTTTTTACACAGAGTCAGCTAAAATCATCAAATGGAGCCATTAACTAGGACTATGCCCTTCAGAGAGTAAAGCAAAAGTTCCTGATTAAAGAGTGCCATAATAAAACTAAAAGCACAGTGCTCTGAGAATTAAATAAAACGGTGCGAGCTTAATGAATATCTAAAAAAAAAAATCTGTCGGCATTTCATAGAAAACCCGCCATGCATGCATTCCCCGTGCCGCCGCGGACTACCACAACACCAGCAGAGCGAATAAATACACGTCTATCATGGCTTCATATGGCTCCATATGGAAAACAGTTCCAAAGTGTGTAAGCAGTCTAATTACAGCGATGCAGTTCACTCTGCTTAAGCAGGTCCTCATGCTGCTGAGGAAAGAGCAGACAAGTTTATTTATCATGGAGATGTTTGTACCACCCATGTGACCGGACAGAGGAATCTGTCAAATCCACGGCCCGCACTGATTCGTGGGACTTTTCTAGAGTCACACGATGAGGGTGCAGATGGAGCCGAGCCATAAACCAGCATCAATGACTGCGGTGGGGGGCTGACAGCTGGAAGTTAACACAGGTATCGTCTCTCAGATCAAACACAGCGGAGGTCAATGGTGAGAGCCTCGCTGCCACGACGCTGGTTTATACGGTCGACAAAAGGACCACACTTAACCTGAGTCCTGGGGGCTTTATCGTCAGATTAGCCTGGGAGGGGGTCAGAAGGAGAACATGCATCAAAGAGAAAATAAGGGTTTTATTATTCAAACAGGCAAACAGTTTTCAAACGAGGGGTGTGATGACTCATTTTAACAATGATTCCATTCAGATCATCGTTTGTGGTTGACGATACAATGGGCTCTATGCAAGGAGCTGCGTGACGTATTCCCCGTTTAAAATAAGAACGCTCGTTTATTCCCGGTTGTGTCTAACCGTATGCATCGATTGAGCAAATCTCTGTGTTCTAGCATTGTCTGATTTGGGGGATTTTCCAACATGTCCGATGTTATTTACGTGCGACCAGCATAAATAGTGATGGAAATTCACGTTGGCCACAAGTAATACGTGCAGCAAAGACGCACGCCGCTGCTTTGACCACACGCATTTTAAGTGCATCCAAAGGCTGGATTTTGTTGTTGCCAGTTTTTAAAGTTTGTTTTTTTTTGGCCGCATGAATCCGGAGGAAAGGTTAAGGTAAGGATTACGGTTAAGGCTGACATGCCAAATGGTTCCCGAGTTGTGTCTGCCGACCACTGTGTTCCGTGCTCTGGGTGAGTGACAGCTAACGGGACTTTAACATTGATTGCGTACGGCCAGTAGCAACATTTAGCCTTGGAGGCGTAGAGTAACCCCACCCCCCCTTCCCCTCATTGTTGCTTTAAGCTCAGAGGAGGCAGCTTATGCCCCCCACCCCAAGCGTATAATCTACGTCACAGATAAACTCTTTTCCAAACAGCATTTTGAATGAAGAAATACTCCAAAACGCAGTTTTAGTCTTAATTTTCTTTATACATATCCTTCATAAAAAAATAATGCAACAAGAACATGCTAAAAACATGATTTTTCTCAGAGTGGGTCTTTATACAGCAAATGTTGCGTCTGTGAGACCAGTCCGGCTCCCTGTACTGGTGTGTTTGAACACCAAAAGAAACCGATTCTTACATTTTGGCAAATAAAAACAAGACACGGCTCACAGATGCAGGTTTGTGGGGGCAGCAGAGGATCGAGAATAAAAAGTTGAACGCTCCAAGTTGCTTCTCAGTTGCTGATGCAGATCTCAAATCGATGGCAGCACCCTGGGTTAAATTACAAATGGGTTTAGCCCGACTGCTTCTCCCTTCTTAATTTCTGCAGGGTCCCTCAATGAGGCTCCACTGCAGTGCCCTCTTTCCTGGGTAAGTTAATAAGTTGAGGCCAAGCCGAAGCAGCGCGGCGCACAAACCCACACTGCATCCTCTTGGGCTGGAACTGCTCCAGCACACCCAATCAATCTTCAAGTGGGAGGAGGTCATATGTGGAGCAGCTCACCTCTGCACCTCACGGCCTCTCACAATAGTCAATACCCGGCATTATTCTGGTAATAATTGCATTAGACTTTTTTTTTTCTTAAAGGGAGCAGCAAAAACAACCTCATGGAGCCACTTACGGGTAAGAGCTCATTACACCGTTATGAGTCTATGGATTTGGCTAAATTGCCCTATTGACCACGCTCATTGATTTTCTATTAATTGATTCTGTCTGTTTGTCAAAAGCACTGACTCGGTCAAATCAAAATGTCTTGAGGATGAGGGGAAAAGACGGAAAATGAACCTTGGAGATGGGGGTTAGGAAATGACACAACAACCTTCATTAGACTGGACCACTTATCAGTGTAGCTACAGAAGCAAATACAGAAGCTGATGCGGCCGTTTCCTTTTTTTTTTTTGGTTTAGCGTGTTTTGTATAGGCGTGTTTATTTTACTCTTTTTTGAAAATTACTGTTTTTCCTTTCTTTGCCAGATTTCCATTTTACATTTTTCCACAGTGGGATCAATTAAGTTCATCTTTAGTTATCTCTTTTAAAGGTGTGGAGTAAGGAAACCATAGATGAGCATTGCTGCACAAAGAGTTGTGCTATGGTGACAGTTTAAAGCTTTAAATCACTGCATGATACTTGCAAAGATTTCAGATCTTTTTTTACCAAGTTTTAAGTTGTTTGAACTTGTCTTTTGCCCTTCATCTTTTCAAGCTTTCTCAAAATCACCAGAGTCCAGAATTTTAGTGTCATTAAAAGCTTGGGTTTAGAAAGGAGAAAATTATTATTAAAATGAGTAAATCATAGAAAAACTTGTTTTGAGACTCAAAAAAACTCAAATTGCACTTTCATATTTGGGAGTCATTGTCATTTTACAAAAAAATTTATTTATGTTCTAAGAATAAGTGCTAGTTTGAAATGTTATGAGGTTTTATTAAAATCCTGATAATTAAATAAGATTTATTATTTATGAAATAATAAAACCTAAGGTACAACTAAGATGGTATTCTCATTTTGCTCTAAAATTAGTGATTTCCACTTATTTCACTAGTTTATCACTAAACTCAAAAATACAAACCATTTGCGTAGAACTAACAAAAAACACTTGTTGGGCTGTCAGTTCTAACACTTAAGTGTTTTAGCTTATTTTTCCCTGTTGAAACGTATGTGTGGAACTCCTCATTTCTAAATTTCAACAGGTCCCATAGGATAGTTTTCTGAGTGAAAATGACTTACTGCGTGGACAGATTATTTTACTTCTTTTTCTTAAGATTAGTATTGTTTTTTTTCTATTCTTAGGCTGCCTCTTTGTGTGAAGGTGTCATAATACTTTAATATGGAACTTGCAAACTTCTTGCTATCTGGAAGGTAATTGCTATGGCTAACAGTGATGTTTATGTTTAATGTGCATGAGGTCCAGGGTGAATACTATGTGGCTCACAGGAGGCTGCGTACTGCAGCTGTTTACAGGCTCCACCGCAGGAGCCTAATGAGGGGAGATGCAGTCAGAGTAATTACGCTATGGTTGTATTTCCCCACCGATGGAGTTAAAGGTAGGGCGAGAGGTAGTGGAGGTCAGGCATTAGGTGGTGATATTTGGCAGACAAGTGTGACAGAAGTTGCTGAAAGCAGCCAATTTAGCAAGCTTTATCTAAACCACAGCCGTCTCACAGGTTGCATTACTTAAACCCGTCTGCCAACGCCCACACTGCCTGCAGACAGACCGGGAAGTCACATGACTCGCTGCCAACACTCTCAGACCCCCATCAGCTCGCCGCAGAGTGGTGGTGAGCATCCTCGCGATCGCCAACAGATGAAAAGAAACTACGACGGCGCAAAAAGAGACCCGGACAGACGCTCCTCTGAGCGGAAAGCAGAAGCAAGTTTCTCTCTGAAGTCTGAGATGATGAGAATTCCTTTTCATTTCCCCAACAACACAACATACCTTTAACTGTAGATTAATTTTTAAAAAAGAAACACAAAACACTTGATGCTTAAATCTCCTTAAAAAAATTTGTTTCCTTTATAAAAATATGACACAAATTTAAAGACTTGCTCTGATCATCTTTTGATCCATTTTGATCCATCTGCCCAGAGGTCTTTCAGTTATGATTATTCCGTTTTTTAGCCAAAAATCAGCAAACCTGTGTCGTTTTCTAGGACATCATTTCTGCAGAGCGGCAGGAATTCATTAGAAATTTACGTGGGTGGAGCAACCCCGCCCCCTGTTCCCATTGATGAGCACTCGAAGCAGGGAGCTTGTGGCCTGCATTTTTCCTCTGCTCCTGATTCACTATGATTTGAATAAATAAATACTCAGAAATGCAATTTATACAGTTCTATCTTGTGTTTTCATTTTTTCTGATAATCGCTTTGAAAATTAAATTATAAGTCATATTTGAAAGCACTTTGCTACATATCATAAATAAAGGAAGAAAACAGAAGCTGTGTGGTGAAGACGTGACTCTTTTCAGCTGATCTCTGAATTGTCAAACATTTCCTACAATTTCCTGTCCTGTAGTTGTAAACCCTTACTGCACGTCATCTCTTAAACATACACTGAATACTGCTGAGACACTGGTGATGTCTGCAGAAAAACAAAAATGAAGTGAGCTCTGGAGACGATCCGTGCGCAGAAAGGGAAAAAGCCGCAGCCTCCGCAGCTCAGAAAAACACAAAGACGAGTCAAAGGTCAAATGTGGACACATAATGAGGGCAACCGTTAAATCTGTTAAATCAATAGGCTGCTCTGCCATCACATACTTTGATGTTTATTTTAGAATTGCACCATGGAAACCAATAACACGCTGCTCTGCATAATTGCATGTGAAAACTCGGGGAGAGTTTGCTGCGGCTGATGACAGATTACGGAGGCTGGGGGGGGTGATGACCTGGAGGTGATACAAGAGTTGAAGGAAGACAAATTGAGCCGCAATTACAGTAATCATCATTAGAGATTTTTGTATTTCATCTGACTGGATGACAAAACCTTGTAATTAAGAGGATGTGAAGCAGGCGGGATGGACATGTCAGAAGACCGAGGGAAAAATATACACTTTGATAGACGCGTCATGTCATTCTCTCCATCACAGATCTCCAGAAGAACAGAGAGACCCCTCGGATTTCACACAGTCAAGCTGCATTCACACAGGTTTTTCAATGTTGAGTCAACGTACAGACACGATCACAGATCCTGTGATGAGTCCAGAGTCCAAAAGAGTTTTTTAATTTTTATTTCATTTATTTTTTGGTCACTTTCTTCTTTAACAATGAACAGGCAGAGTTTAGCAGGGGATGCCTCACAGAACCCAAACATGGAGAGGTGATTAGTGATACTTTTGTAGAGCTTTTTTAAAAGAAATAAATCTGACCTCGACGTCATCCGTGTTGTCCATGCATTTGTAAATGAGAGAGCTGCACAACGTGAAGCAAAGACGACGCTTGTCTGATGTTTTACCACTTAACCCTCTTGGAAATCATCAGATGTGTTTACTGACCAAAAAGTCGACAAATACAAGTAGTCAAATTTAAATGAACACAAGCTGCAAAGATAAGAAGCAACTCAAGTGGATTGATGATTTTACAAAGATGCCCAATGCTCATGTTGTGCCAAGACGGACAAACCCAAAGCCAACTGAGACTTCCCAAAATATCAGATATTACTGCACATCCTCCCAGTCTTCATAAATCCTGTAGATCTGCATTTTTTTTAACTTCTTCAAACTATAAAACAAAATAAAAAATAAGGACACAGTCTTTTGTTTTTTGCCATCATTTGTTTTGGTCAAACTTTTGCTTTGAAATGTGAAGTAAAATTTGTTTTTCAAAATAATTTTGAATTAAAATACTGATTTCTGTTATTTCACACAAAAGACTCTTAAACATTTTTAGCAGTCAATGATTTTTTTAAATGTCATCTGCTTTCTACACGTATTTAATCAAAAATAAAATTAAAAAATGAAGGATCATTTTTTTCTTTCATTTTTCTGTAAATACTTTAAACAAATTATAAATTCACAAAACGAAATACTTATGTTGATTTTATTTAACACTTGGATGTCACTAAATCCGATTGATTACACATAATGAAAAAAATCGTTCATTTTGACCTGATAAATGAGTTTCAGCATTTTCACATTTATGTTTCTGCTGAACTCCTGAGGCTCACTGAACGCTGTGTGAATGTTTCTCAGTACCACTGGTTAACACGGCATAAATGCCAGCTGAACCACAAGTATACCACCACTCAATTTTGGTAGACTTGGGGGCAAAAGTGCAGCTTGGGGTGTAATTTTTGGTCATAAAGTTACTGTCTGGAATGTGGTCAAACCCCCCGCCAAACCACCAAATGTCAACTGTTTTCACACTCTAGCCAAAAAAGCTGCAATCATTAACACCCTTATGGCGATAAGATGGTGTGGATTGTTTCTTGACAAGAAGTTTTTGCGTTTTTAAAGTCATTCAGGAGCTCTGCTTCAAAGCTCACTTCATTTGATTTCCATTAAAAAACAAACAAACAAACTCAAATGTTAAAGAGCCTGGTTCACATAGCCGGCAGTAAGTCAGACCGTACCCCGTCTTTATGAACAGAATTTCTAGGCGCCGCCAGGGCCCAGAGGGGTCTAGTTTGGCAACCACAGGATTTCCTCTCTGCAGATAATGATGTCCTGTTGGCTTCATGGAGCCAGGACCTCCAGCATGCATTGGGGCGCTTTGCAGACGAGTGTGAAGCGGCTGGCATGAGGGTCAGCACCTCCAGATCCAAGGCCATGGTTCTTGACCGCAGAAAAGTATTTGTCCCTCCTGGGTGGGTGGAGTGCTTCTGACCCAGGTGGATCAGAGGATCAGGCGGAAAGAGGAAAGTCTGCGCATCTTTGCTTAGACTGCTGATGATGAAGATGATGGGCGAATTTTAATAAAAAAAACCCAAAACTATTAACTCTTACAAAAAATAATCACATTGTTCCATTTGATTCATTTTAAACAGGAATTTCTTTTTAGTTAGCATTCATTTTCATTCATTCATTTCATAATTGTAATCAACAAGATAATGTCAAGTTGAAAAATTTGTTTTGTAATTCATGAATTTAAACCCATTTTTGAAAATTAAGCAATTTCTTTCATTCACGTTTTTTTGTTAATGTGCAGAGTTTCAGCCTGTTGTAACACGAGATGCCCCAAAAGGTCCCCTCAAAGGCCCCCAAGGGCCGCAGATGAAGAAGAACACTCCATTCTTCACCTACGTTTGTCCAGAAACTCAGACCCAAAAGCATCTGCCTAAAAGCCCACAATTAAAATAAATCTAATTTACGAATGCATAATGCAGCAGAGCACTCACTTGATTAGTATTACACTTCAGTAAGACCAGCTCTCTATGCATAAAAACAGTTCCCTCTGCATAATTAACGAGTCAGCCTCTTCCAAGTATCAATTATGAGGGGTACAATGGCAGAGTCCAAGTGAACATTGCAGCCATCTGGTCCAGAGCTCAGCAGTGTAACAGCAGAAAGACATAAATAAGGCTGGAGCAGCCAGCCCACATGCAGACCCACACCAGCTGTGGCTTTGTCAATACAGAGCTGCGAACAGGATGTTTCCGACTTGGACGCAGGGACAGGAGGGAAGATGAGCAAAAAGAAGATAATATTTCGGCTGAAAGAGAGTGAGAAAGAAAAGAGGACAAAAAGGCAGAATGATTTATATTTAGAGACACATGAAATGTGAAGGGACAAGCTGCAGCTGAGTTGAAAGAGTTTGGTGTGCTTGAAACAATTACTGTAAAATGCCGGTTGCCAACATTCCTCTACGATGCAACACTCTGTTGTATAACTGGAGATGTCTTGTGCAATTCTGCTTTGATATATTGTGAGAAGTGACCAAATAGGGGCATTAGAGAAAAAAAAAGGGTTTATAAATGGTGATTTATGCGGGTAAGATGACTTATTTACTCAGGTTTCTCAGCATTCATTCAGCAGGATTTATGTAAAAATAATCAAAAGAATGCAACAACACACAATCAGGAGGATAAACAAACAATGACATGAAAAATGCCCCTTATGGAGACGGAGAAACCAGAGAGGATCAAGCAGCTGGTGGCAGACGCCCCGATGAAGAAATCAGACTGAAAAAAACTAACCCTGGGTTTAATCTGTATCATTTGGGGTATGTTTGAGCATTTTTTTTTACCATTTTAAATTTTCCTCTAATATTTTACCTTTGTGGTAATACTTTATATCCATCTTTTCAGTAGAACTACATCTTATTTTTAACACTTTGATATTACACAACTCTACACCAAACCTGAAGATAGAGTGTTTTTTATTGCAAATATTATTATTTTTTGTTTTATAGCAACATATCATACAACAAGAAACCAAATAAACTTCCACAAAAAAAGAAAAGACAAAACAATATGAAAATTGTCTTAAAATCCAGGTGAAGTTTAAAGAATTTCTTGTAAGAGATATCACAATAAAGTGTCATAGCAACATTTTCAAAGTTTTTAATTCCTTCCAGTTAAACTTGGAATAAAAGCAATATCAAAGCATCACTCCTGTGTCATTATAAATAGCCCATGTGAACGGGCAAATTCACTGGAGAGCTCACAGGCTACTGAGGATGGAGCAAAGAGCTAAAGCAATGAAAAGGGAGAAAAGTGAAAGAACAACCTGATACCAGAGGAAAGAGCAGGGTGGAAGGTCAAACGCTGCTTCCCTTAACAGATGTAAAGTGAGCTGCAGAGCCAGAAACACCATGAAGCTGCTATGTAAGAGAACAATAAAGTGGTTTTAATTGACTTAATCAGACGTAATGAGAGCTATATGCCACTTAAGCAAAACGGGCCAAACCGCTGAATCATTGGACAACAGTTGTTTTTGTTATTTATTCTATGAAAATACTAGTAAATTAAAAAAAAAAAAATCAGAGGTGTTTGCTGATCTGTGAACAGAATGACAGCCAATCCCAGCTGAACTATTGTGCAGCATCAGCGATTTAGACCCCAATGAAAGTTTCATGTGACAGAGTTGTTCCTGGATGATTCTTTCAGGGACAAACAGCATAACAATGAATGACGCTGTGAGCCAAGTGTTTTGGGTTTCCATTTTTTTGTTCTCTTGCTGCCTGGTGCCGTTAAAACAGAAACAGAAGCCTGTAATAGAAAAAGGCTGCTTTCAGCCAACCATTATGAAATGAACATTGTTTCATCTTTTTTTTTTATTAATTGGTTGCAATCTGATGCTGACAGAAGATTTTTCATTTGGCTGTGAAAAATAAGCATATGCAGAAGTGCTTTCATGTGTGCGTCTTAGCTAAGGTGATGGTGATTTGAGCATGAAGTTTGTATTCCTGAGAGTGTGTGGGTGAGATACTGAGGCCCATTAGCCTCTCTGATGCCCATCTGAAATCTATTGTCTCAGCCTGATCATCGTTCACTCTGATAGCCTCCACTGCAGAAACTGGTGAGCCTTTGAAAACAGATTAATAAAGGTATTTTCTCCCACTGCTGACAGCTGCCTGGAAGGCATTACAGCAGGCAGGACGTGGACAGTCTCCAGGAGCAGGATTAGCCGCTTTATCCAGACAAATTGGGGCTTCTGTGTCTTCACGGAGGCAGGAGAGACTCTGTTCCTGACGTTCGTAAACAAATCTTCTCATGTTGTTAATCTAACAGCTATCCCACTTTGAGGCCACCCGAGCTCAAGCTGCTCAGCTTAGCTGGAGTCAAGGCCGAGTTAACCTATTCAAAAACAAACACAGCCGTGAATGTGAAAATAAACCGTTAGAACAGACAAAATGAGCAGACACTTCAGAACTGAGTTGTGCTTGAAGCTTGATAATTGTCCTTTGCAGGTGTTCAAATGTTTACAGACCCACTCCCATGAAAATGGAGTTTCTGGTGCTTTACTGTGGTAATCTTCTGATAATGGAGGACACATTAAGAAGATTAAAATGAACTTTTCATTTCGGAGTATTTATTTACAGGAGTGGGTGAAAAGAAGCTGAAAAAGAGCTTATGACGTAGAAGATACAGGTCACAAGCTCCCTGCTCTGAGGTCTCAGCAACAGTGAGGGGAAGAGGGGCGGGGGTGGCTTCACACTCAAGGTCTCACCCACAACCTAGAGGCAAACTTCGAATAAACCACTGTCGCTCTGCAGAAATTATGTCCTAGAAAACGGCACAAGTTTTCTAATTTCAGCTAAAAAACAACATAATCATAATTAAAAGACGACTGGGAATGCTTTTAAAATTGATCAACAGATGATTGAAGTGGGACTTTGACGCTAAACTCCTTTAGAATTAACAAGGAAAAGTCAGACAGCCGGTGTATCAATAGTTGGTGCTCCTGCAGTTGCAGGTTTGTGGAGGAGTTTGTGCAACAGGACAGAAGACCAACCCAAACAACACGAGAACTGCTGGACAAATCGCCTAAATGAGAAATGAGTTCACTAGAAGAGTGAGTTTGCTTCTCTTCTATGAAACCTGTCAGTTTTATTCACTTCTTTTGTCTACTGTTGACTCTTCCGTATTAAAGGACCCTAAACATTGTTTGTATGAGCTGTAAGCAGATGAGCTGTTATGTAATCATATTTGTTCTCAAGCTGTTTTTTTTCAATCGTGTTCCATCATCTGAAGTTAAATGAAGAAACGTTGGAAAGTTTGCCTTTTTTCTGACACAGTTTCATTGGTCTGTATTCCTTCTGGAGATGAGAACATCATCGTTCTCATAGATGACTCATAGTTGTGTGTGTATTTAAAGAAAAAAAGTCGTCAAAGTTGTCAAAATCTGACAAAAAATAGTTTTGCTCGAAAGTAAGGAGTCTGTTAATGTAGAATACGCTTGACTGGAAGGATTCAAAGTCGTGACAGAAAGCGGTACACTATGGTCTGCATGATGCATATCCTGCCAAAACAGGGGAATTATCCTGATAAGGCCATCCAGCAGTGATGAAGCGACCCCCACCCCCCGAATGCAATCTATTGGCTGCAGAGTTTCTTTGTATTCTTTGTACACAAACACACTGCAGCTGATTTCTGTCATGAGCAGAAATCAATCAAGCCTGGGAGCATCAGCGTCACCAGCACCTAATGAGAGTCAGGGTAACACGGCGTCTCCCAAGGAACTTTTTCCCATCAGAGGACAATTCATGTTGTGCTTTTTTCTGTCTGTCACCACACAGAACTGGTTCAATCCACATTCACAAAACATGCAGTTCTTTCCAAGAATCTGCTTTATCTCAAAGTCAGGTCCTCCTCCATCAAAGCTGCTCCACCAGCAGAGGATTTTGTAGTCCTAGAATGAAATTATGACATGGAAGGCAGACATTTCATATCCTGTCATGTTGCCAAGCAGGTAATCCACAAATAATCTGCTATAAGGGTCACAAGGCAACATCGCTGCGGGATCTGGACAGACTTTATCCTTCAAGCTGCGCCGTCCGCTGAGCAGCCTGTCCTTCCCTCTATGTGAGAGACCACTTCTTCATCATACAACAAAAAAACGCCAAAAGTACTTCAAATTTCCTACTTAAACAGCTCATAATATTGAAAAAATAATGGCAGCACTTAGCCGCATTGGTTCTGTGAAGAGCGCTGGACTGGTGGTTTTTAAACAGAGCTGATCCGAGTACAGTTCAAGGGCAAAAGTTTAGGTGGAAAATCGCTGCCAGACATACACATGGTCAACATTAGCTCCAGGGGAAAGGCATGTGTGTGCCCGTGAGTGATGAAGATGATAATGTTAGTTAAGACTTCTCTCTTGCATCTGATTGCTGTTGTACTAAATTTATCCCAGTACTTCAACAACTGTGCCTGAATTATGCGTCATTGTTTATGCATCAAGCCACTTAGAAGTGCAGAAAGGTTGATGGTATGCTGATTGAAATCGCCAGCATAATATGTGAAACTGTCATGTGCAGCTATGCTGATTTAAACCATCCAGTAAACTGTGTAATTCTGTGTAAATCAACAGTATCATGCAGGTGTATGTTGATCTAAGGCAAAAAACTGGCAACAATTCTTTCTAAAAAGGTCCAGGGATGTCCTTTCCGAGAGTTTGATGGTTTTAAAGGCAGATGGTGATGGAGCGCTGGTCTCACTGCTGGTTAGCGGCCAGCTTCATGTTGAGGTGAGGGAACTTTCACTGGCAGATGGAGGACACGTCCTCTCTTCCACCTACAACTCCACGGGACTTCTCAAGATGATAATTCCAAGGCGTGACCTCTGGAAAACTTGGAAATGCTGTTTCTCTTTCCACAGCCTTGTTCTGTTTGGCAGAATAAATACACTTCAGGACTATCGCTTTTCCATACAGCACAGCTCCCCAGGTCGACAGAAACATGTCAAACTAGGTAAATAAATAGCTCCCTTGGAACCCAAATAGTATAATTGCTCAGATCCTGTGCCCTGTCTGCTCCTTTCCTGAACGGGAGAACTCACATGGAAAGCTCCAGCTGCCTGCATGTAGGAGACCCAGACTGCCCCCAGCACTTTCACACCTCCACACATCCAGCCACCCCTAAGAACCAGAGACAGGGGGGAGCTGGCGCTCCCATACGCCCCATCAACTTCATGCCAAACGCTGCACAACATCAGTCCAAATTAATATTTAATGATCTCCACGGGGAGTCAAGGCCATTCCAGCAGCAGATAACAGGACACAACACGAGTGTGACAGCAGAGTGAGATTACACTTTCACAGACGGCAATTTTCAAGTCGAACAAACTACAGTAAATGAGACTGCACAAAGTGAAAATGCCATGTGCTAATTTGGAGAGATGAAAGTATGATCTCCAGTTTAAGGTCAACTCACACAATAATGCTGCAAGTCTACATGTTATAAATATGCAATTATGGAAAATTTAAAGACACTTTCTGATCACCGTTAGGTCCATTTTCAAAGCGTTCCAAGTGTTTTTTCGGCCAAAGTAATAAAAACAAACTTTAGTATGGTTTCTGCAGAGCGGCAGTGGTTTATTAGAAATTAGCTTGTGAGTTGGCATGAAGCAAGCCCACCGCCCTTCCTCTCTCTACTGTTATAGGTTCTATATCACAGCTACAATCATTTCCAAACATGTTTTCCTCTGCACCTGATTCAAATAAAGAAATACTCCGAAATGCAATTTGAATCTAAATTTTCTTTTTTGAAACATTTTGAAAAAACCTGTTAAAAACATCTTGAACCAGGGAAGTCCGCAGAAGAGGCAAATGCAACCCAACACATTTTATGCAATTAAAATAATAGTATGTAAAGCACCAGCATGCCAATGGTTTCATTCCCAGGTTTTTTTTAGAATAGCATCAACTTAATATTTAACAGCTATGTTTGCTAATTTGATGGCAGGAGCCCAATATAAATGAAAAAATATGTACAATTTAAATGGTAAGTGAGGAGGAGGTGAATGCAAGTTAAGCATGCAGGCCTATAACCTCAACCTGTCTTTAACTGTGACCTTTGTCTGAACCCCAAACTCACACTTTCACCCACCTCTGCTGCTGCACTCTCCTTTGGGCAAACAGAGGGATGCTGGACTCCCACAGGGACATTCAGAGAGTTCAGTGGAGATAAACTGTGGGGTGCAGTAGTTGTGTGCTCGGGCTCAGAGCTGTTTAACTCCCTGACCCTCACTGTGACCCCTAGAGACAGCAGTAAGACCAGCCCGCTCCGCTGGAGAGAGCGGGAGCTCTAGTCTTCACTGGGAAAACCGTGAGAGGATGAGAACTGAGATGCTCCTAATTTCACTCTGAGGAAATGAAAAGTATTCTCAAAATGTTATTGCAACTTTTTTTGGGGGGGGGGGTTTATGGATCCTGCTAATCACAACCACACATTGAAAGTCCCACAGACATGCTGGACAGACACCTACCAGCTATAACAGCACATCCTGAGCCTTTGGAAGACGAAACATGAGAATCTGCTTTTGATCAAATCCCATTCAGACAACCTACTGTTGTGTTGCAATAAAATACAAAAAACTTCAGGACACAAACCCCTTGAAGCTCCCAGTCCAACATCTAACACAGCTTCTCAATCTAATGAATATTTATGCTCTCTAAAGTGTTTACATTACAGAACAGTGCTGTTGTCACTGGGGGCCAGTGGGAGTTGTGTAATGGTTTCCATCCTTGGTGTGTTGAAGTTTTTCCAGCTCACGAAATAGTTTTTAGACACGTCTGATTTAATGGTAGCTCATTGTACTTGCATGTTAACACAGAGGTACGACAGTGTGGACTGAAGTGTGATCCCATCAAAACGGTCTTAAACCTTTAACTATACCTGCAGGTGAAGCAGGTGAAGCAGGTGAAGCAGGTGAAGCAGGTGAAGCAGGTGAAGGCCTTCTCACCCAGATGAGAGCTTTTATGGATTTCTTTTCCACTTCAAGCACTTCCAGATTCCTCTTTAAATTACTTTTCTGACTTTCCTCAAGTATTTCTGATTTCAATAATGCCTTTCTCATTTCTAAGTGCAACATTTCTTGCAGTTTGTTCCTCAGATCCACTGTAATAAGAACATGAAAGCAAAAACCACCAAAGCATTGAGATCTGTGAATACTAACCACTATTTGAGAAGGAAAAACTTGCAAAAGTCTTAAATATCAAATATTTTCTTCAAACTTTTTTTTTTATTTTATCCATCATTTAAAGTCCCACTCCGATCGTCTTTTGATTTACTGTAAACATGTCCCCAGTGGTTTTTTATTATAATTAATAATAACAATTATAATGTTTAGCCAAAGATCAGAAAACGTGTCATTTTGGGCATAGTTTCTGCAAAGCTGGCAGTAGATCATTTACATTTGACTGAATTGTGGGCGGGACCAATGGCACGGAGTAAGCCTGTCCCCACTTACCATCATCCCTTTGTTTAAACGCTCTACCGCTAGCTAACAGTCTTTAACACCCTTTACCTAACATTACTGGTGCAACAGAAATGACGAGCAATATTGAAGCTACCCAGCCGTACCGTCTCAATGCAGATGTCGGCTCAGCCGAGGAAAACAAAGATGTTCGTGGAACTAGTCATCTACAAGTGCTTTGGAAATGAGTGGAGCAGGGAGTTTGTGGCTTGTCTTTGTAGGTACTATGTCACACCAGCAAGCTTTTCAAACAGCGTTTGTCTGCTCCTGATTCACATCAATTTGAATAAATTAAAATTTAGAAGTGAGATTTTTTTTTTTTTTTTTTTTTTTTTACAATTGAAACAGTAAAGAGTACAAACACCAACATATTCATTATTTATTTCTAGGTTTGTTTGGTTTTTTTTTAAGAAAAGCATCAAACCGAGACAAAGTTGTGAAAATTCAGTAGCTGAAGATTGCTTTGCAGACAATTCCAGTCCGTAGGTGACCGAAACTGAAAAGCTATCTTCCCCTTCTCCATTCTGACACTGGAGTGGAGAACTTAAGGTCCGTCAAGGCTCCGTTGAAAACTCGCACTCACGTGCGAAAGGAGCCCAATGAGTCCCTTATATACAAGTCTGTACCAGTGTGTGAGCCGACAAGCCTCCAAAGCAGACCATCCAACTGGTGAGTTTCGTGAGTTGTGGACCACAGCTTGTTATCAAACGCAAAGAGGCATGAAATACTGAACGTGCGCAGAGCCTGGACTGGGGCATGTGTGTATAAAGTATCCCCATAATGCAACACAGGAATTCCTGTTGTCAAACAATCATCTACTTTTGTCAAGTTTAAGCATTTTTGAAGACATCAAATTATTAGAAATGTCTCATAGTAAATGTGTTAATTATTTTTAGTAAGAGAAAATTCCCAGATCTAAGAGAAAGGAAAAAGTAAGTAAAATTTAGGGAAAATTACCAATGGTACGAACCAACTGTAGGGGACTTTGTGTGTCTGTGTGCGCAACAACAATTTGAAATAGTGTATGGTTTGAACAACAAAAATAAATAAAAATGTAACATTTTAACGCAATTCCAAGCATACGGTGTGATGATCAATACTTGATCAATACTTTCCATGTATTTGTAAGTTTAAGGATGTTAATGATATCAACTGAAAATGTTATTGGTAAATGTGGGTGGTCATATATGCACATAAATGCTGTTGTTATTATTATTATATAGTGATGGAAAAAACATGTTTATGATTGTTACTAATAATTATTTTGAATAAAATTATAGCTTTATTTTAGGGGGCAGGCTTCACTAAGCCAAGCTTCTGCCTGCTTTTCTAAAACATGTTTTACATGGTTAATTTTTATCTATAGGTTTGTATGATAATGATTGTAATCTAATTTTTTTTTTTTTAAACAAACTTCTGACATTTCAGATGTAATCATTTTCTACACTTAGAATGACACATATCCACATTTTTATTTATTTATTTATTTTTTCTATGCGCAGTCATGCTGATGAGGTCGGAAGGGTGTGGCAGAGTGAGACTGTGAAGGGCTTTGAGAGGAACTACTTACATGAAGCGACAAAACTAAACTAATAATAGCAAGATGAACAAATGCTGATTGAGTGATCATCATGCAAAAGGTGACAGACATTGAGCCAGGATTTTGGATCAAACATGTGGTCAGTAAGGATGTGGGAGAGAGATCTTTGGTTTAAAGGGGAAGCAGAGTTGAGTATCATTACATGGAATTCCTGTGGCATTCGAAAGGTTCAGAAAGAGTTCAGGTGAGTAATCAGTAGAAGGAGGGTATAAGATAGTGTTAGACCAGGCAGATTGAGGATGGACAACAGTCCAGCATCAGCTAATAGAAGTTGGTCCGTAGTTCTGATTAAAGCCATTTGTGTGAGTCTTTCATCAAATTTTTGGCTTGAGGGATGAGCATCAAACTGAGCGGTTTGTGATTTCTCCAGACTTATGAATAAAAAAGAGGATTTTAACATCGTTATTCATCCATTAGGATTACTCCAAAACAGGAGTAAAAACTTCTGTTTTGAGAGAACGCGGATTATATGGATTATATTTGAATGAGAGGTGCGACAGAGGAAATGGTAGCTTAAACAACAGCAGTTAAGCTCCATTCACAACGTCCTCCATTCAAACAACCACTTCCAATGCCTTTTCTGTGTAAATGCATGTATCTGCGCACGTTCAAAACTCTCGCATTGATGAGTCACTATGACCGTTTTCGGGTGCCAAGTACAAAATGATCAAAGTTAAACCGGTTGAACTTTGACCCATCAGGTACTTGGATTTGGTGGTGACCTGTGACGCGCAGTTAGGGGAGCAAAATAAAGCTTAAAGATACATCACATAAAATGTTTACTTTTATCAAATAAAAATGTAAAAAATAAATGTTTAGACATGTCTATTCTACGATTAATTTTTAACGTTTTGGTAAAAAAATGATGACTTCAGTGCCTCACGAGCCGTGAACCTCACTGGTAGTGACGTTTGGATGGCAACCCGTTTAATTCAAGGAAGTGAGAATCGTTTGAAAATTTATCAAGAAGGAGAAATGAATGTTTGTGGCTGACCGGAATTATATCACACAGTAAGTCATACACACGTGGACAAAATTGTTGGTACCCCTCAGTTAAAGAAGGAAAAACCCACAATTCTCACTGAAATCACTTGAAACTTACAAAAGTAACAATAAATAAAAATTTATTGAAAATTAAATAATCAAAATCAGCCATCACTTTTGAACTGCTGATTAACATAATTATTAAAAAAACAAACTAATGAAACAGAAGGTGGAGGACATGTGCTAGTAAACAGAAGCAAAAGAAGAAGAAGCCCCTCCCTGCTTGTCCAGTGTGAACACAATGTGTGTTTGAGAGTGCGCTTTTAGTGCGTTATTGAATGAAACATTAGAGGGGGATCCAGCTTGCTGGTTGGAATTTCACCATTAATCTGGTGACTTCCGCAATAAAAATTAAATTGAGGGCAGGAGAAAGTAAAGGACTGAAGAGGTAGATGGACGTTGGTGATGAGCAGGAAGAAGCAGCTGATGAATGTTTTGATTTAGGAGGATACAAATAGTATTATAGGACTGCAGAAAAAATAGAGGATATATTTGGTTGAAGTGTATCCAGAGGTTTGCCCTAGACGGAAATGTTCGTTTTTTTTCAAAACCTAATAACATGGCTCTAATCTTAAAACCTTTGCTATTTTTATGCACAATGTTTTGGTGCAACTTCCTTTATGAAATAGGTCACTGTTTGAAATATGTTTTATGCAACAGCGGTAACAGACTCGTCTGAACAAGAAGATGATTGGGTTTCTAAATCTGTAGCTTCCTTTACTGATGGATATTTGAAGCTGATGGGAAACATAGGCCTTCTGCTTTACCTCACTTTACCAGCTGTACACATGGTTTTGGTAAAAATGTGTCATTTTTTATTTGTAAAATACAGAACGACAACTGTAACACATTAAGAGACAAAGTTCCTTCAGACAAAAGTTACGAACACATCAGACATACGACTCGCGTCCTTAACCCTTGTGCTGCAGGGTCCAAATGACCCCACTCCCATTGTTAACATGCCACCACAAGTAAACAGGGTTTTTCTATGATGCTACAGTCACACAGGGATCAGAAATGCAAATTCCAGCACCTTCTTCCAACAAAAAGTCTATACAAACACATGTGCCCGTTTTTAGTTTTTAAGACAGGTTTTAGGCTCAGCTTACAAAAAAAAAAATCTAAGAATAAAAATGAAATTGTCCTTTCAATCTTCTGTCTTAAGGTGTCAAGGCTTGAATCCTAAAGCAAAAAGGACCTAGATATAGTCTGATGTATGAGATGAACCAGAGGTGCAAGTTAATGATTCAAAACGTAAGAAAAAAAATCATCATTTTCCAGAATGAAAGTAAAGCCAAGTCAGAATAAGTGACACTTTCTGACATATTGCTCAACAAGGCCAGAAGCTCCGACGCTCAGCCCCCTTTACAGCCCCCGCCTTCTTTAAAAGCTTTTTTAATTACGGCAGCCATTAAAGCAGGCTGGCTCCAGCCTCTGACGAAAGCGTATGCACCACTTGCCCTTCGGCCAGCTGCATGCTTACATGCACTTAAATAACCACAGACCCAAACACAGAGCATGCACAGGAGGATGCACAAACCAGCTCACCAGTGGCAACTGCTTTAATCAGAGAAGCAAAGTTGCTCCAGCCAGCAATAAAACAGTCTGACGATCTTTGCTTGATTCTGCAAAACAGACTGGGGGCTTTCATTGTAGGGGAAGACTAAGAAGACGAGAGTGAGGAAGATTTATTAGCAGAGGAAGATAAAGAAGAGCCGCAAACAAAGTCACCGTAAAAGTATCACGGTTTTCATCTTTTTATGCTCTAACCAAAGTCAAGGTATGTGTGCATGACTTCTTTCTAAATGACAAAAGTCAAGAATAACTCAATAAATACAGTATGAAGTGTCCGTGTCCTTCCTTTCAAAAGAGATTTGGATGAAATTGAGACCAGAGAGAAAGCAGAAATGCAGATGTTGACTTCAGGAGCTGAGCTTCCACAAGAAGATCCATCTATTTGTGAATGAAGTGCCAGTTTAAGGCTGCTTCTTTCTACCTGTGCTAATGTGCCTGCACTAACGGGCCCCAGGACTGTCTGGCACACATATAAAACACTAATCCAATTCTCACTGTTCTGAGAGTCGTATTTGACCCGGGGCGCCGTGGGTCACGCCGGCTTCCTGTTTGGACCCATGGTGCTTCCATCAGTGCTCTGACAGGCTGCTGCAGAAGCTCTCCGGTTACAGCACCTCTGCCTGGGAGCAACGGTGCTGCTGGGGTGGCTTTCAGAGGAGTCCATATGTGATGTGCTGAAGCAGGGTGGGGCTCTGGGAGGGTCACACAGCCTTCAAAGAGTCCCTGTCATTCATGTCCCCGAGGGCACCCTGCTGCTTCTCCAGCCTGCCTCGTGGAGCCTAATGACGCAGGTCCAACAGAAAGGCCTTGAAGTCAGACACCTTTCCAGCAGCCCCTCTCGATGGCCTTTCCCTGAGCGCCTCGGACCTTCAAAGCCTCTCAGCTGATGGCGGCTCAAATTGGTCCTGAAAACAGTGAAACTTGAGGACAACAACAGGACCACAATACCTCCCTCAGTGCAGCCCTATAGGCCATATGGAACAACCCGCTGTGTCCACTATCTTTTAAAGGACACTCCTAGATTATAGCTTCAGAGGTGCAGCAGGGCCCCCTCTTATCAGGGTTAAGAATAACCACAACAAAGCCCGACTTGTTCAGAGTGGAATCATGCATGCGAGGGTCTCTGGTGACTGAAGCTCTTCTACAATTGTTGAAGGATTTTCTTTATCTGATCACCTTTTGTAAGAGCGTATGGGTAATTCGCACTTTGAGGTCAAATCCTCCTTTTT
This sequence comes from Oryzias celebensis, assembly GCA_014656515.1. Taxonomy (NCBI): domain Eukaryota; kingdom Metazoa; phylum Chordata; class Actinopteri; order Beloniformes; family Adrianichthyidae; genus Oryzias; species Oryzias celebensis. The sequence continues at coordinate 4,255,015 of BNCR01000008.1, read as the reverse complement.
TTCACATGTCAGAGACGGTCAGAAATCCATGCACAGCATCCGAAACCGCACAGAAGTTCTGGTTTTAGATGCAAAGCAGAAGATGAGACTAAAGGGATGTGAAACTGTCTTTGTGCTGCATCCAGTCACATCACAGGAAGAAAAGGCAGCACACACTTACAAGCTGCGACTCTAAAAAAGGATCTCATTGTCCTTCCATGTCTCAATTCTCAGGTGACGGATCTGTTAAACAACCCAAATCACCAAAATGGGCCTTGATTAGGGAGCAGACCAGCTTGAACTCAAGACACAGCTTCCATTTTTCCCTCTAATGGCCATCATTCACACTGATGAACAGATCTGCGGCAGAAGGCCTTGTGACAAAGTGTAAATGCGTTTAGACTCGACCCAGAGGCAACAATCTGCAACTGTCAAAGAAATGTATCTCAGAGCTTGTTTAGAGTTTAAGGTCAGAGGTCTTCTAAAATGTCAAATTGCTTTTAAGCATGTCATTGGATAGAAAGTTGAGGGAGTTTGAACGGATGTCATGCCTCTCAGCGGGAAATCCTAAGCTGACCCTCCGGACTGCCTGACATGTTTATTTTCATTATTAGAGTGTTTAAAAATTGAAGACAGCCGGAGAGCGTCTCAGCTGAAATCTAGAGGTGTTAAAATTCAGTCGCTCTCATCCACCATGTGTTCCAAACACACAGCAGTGAAACGCCTTCAGGCCCGCCTGCACCCACATCAAGACTGAGGAACTCGATGTGTAAACATGAGCTGATCACCATAAATCCACGGCAAAAGTGAAAATAGTTTCCATAATTAATGAAGGTCAAATGTCACTCAGTGTTTGTGCAGCTCCCATGCAAAGCCGGCTTTAATTGTAGCATTTTCTCTGTTTTTGAACTTTGAAGTCGTTGCAGCTGCAGACTCATCATTCTGCTTAAGTAGTCTGCTTTCAGTTTTGGGAACAAAGCGATTCAGACACTGAGGAGTTTTTGAAAGACTGAAGGATTCCCACATGGAAAGCCACAATTCTATTCCCTCTCTCTCTCATCAGGGGGGTTTCCTTTGGAGAGGAAAACAAAATAACCTCCTTCTTTTAAAACTGCATGGGCAAACCAGGACTTTTGTCCTCACTAAGAACTGACATTTAGAGAGTAAAATATTAAACCATCACATGAGAAAAGATGGTGCAACACTTCTAAAAAAGAAACAAGAACATTGCAGACTTTTGGGGATCTCCTTAAATTTGAGATCTTTTAAAAACATTGTGGAGCTGAAGCAAAGAGTAAGCGTATATGTGGGAGAAAAATGTTGTGCGGTGATTGTCTGATGTTTGATTTTTACTCTTCCTGGTTTTTGTCAAACTTCAATCTGCTCAGTCACTGCTGTAAAAAGCTCTGCTTTATTTAATACATAGAATGTACTTAAAAAAAATCAAATATAAAGCCAATGTATAAAACAGCAAAACTCCAGACAATGCTGTTCTTAAAATTTGTAATACATGAATTACAAATAAATGTAAAATGTCTTATTAAATGATGTCATAACATCATTTAGCTCGTGATGTCGTCTGACATCACGAGCTAAATGATGTTATGACATCATTTAGCTCATGATGTCATTTGTTGTCATGATGTCGTCTGACACCTGGACATCAAACGACACTATGAGCTAAATGATTTAGCTCATGATGTCATTTGATGTCATTTGATGTCATTTGACATCCCACAACAACCTAATTTGATGTCAGAAACCTGTAAAACAAAAAAACTATATATATGGAGCATGTTGAATCTCTGAGTTAAAATTTCTCAAGGAAATTGCATGTGAAAGAAAATACGTCCAAAGACACAAGAACAACAGCTACCAACGTTCCAAGCCAGACAAAGAACGGAGACACTACACAGAGGAAAGTCTTGATCAACAGCAGCCATAAAAAAGTGTATTATACACCAAGAATGTCTGTGAACACAGATTCCAAAAAGGTGAATCCTGACGTGACGGTTCAAAGGACTGAAACTGTGGTAAACCAGCCTCCAAATAAAATGGAACAAGACCAGGTTTGCACAGAAGAAACCACAAAGACGGTCACCAACGTTCCAAATGAGGCCAAGAAGGGAAATAACAAAAATAAGAAAAAGGTGTTTGATAATACCCAAAAAATTGTGTTTTCTTCCATGTCCACGTTTGACAACAGACATTTTAAAACTGTGGAACCACAGCAGGGTTATCAAAAGAAAAAGAGAGTGGAAAACAAGAATAAAAAAGAACATCAGCCTCCAAAGAAAACGGAAAAAGTCTACACAGAACGTGACCTCCTAGACCAGGTTCAGACATTGAAAGAAAAACTACTGAACAAGGACATGTTTCTTGACTTGGAAGAACAAAAGAGAAGTTCAGCTCAGACACAACTGGACTCTTACAACCAAAGATTTTCACAGCTGGAAAAAGAGTTCAACACTGACCATGAACGTAGGCAGGTTTTGGAAAGGGAAATCTCCAAACTTAAAGAGGTCATTGGTGATTTCCAGGGTCCTGTGGGTCATGAGGTTGAATTTACCAAAGATTTTCAACCTACTGAATTCAAACGCAAAAGAAGACAGAAAATCTGGTGTTTGAATGAACTTGATGACTTTGGAGAAGTTGAAGATTTAAAAATTCAAAATCTACAACTTGATGAGTTAGTTACTTCCAACCTGGACCTGCAAACCAAGTTGAAAGCGCAGGAAGAGGAAATTGAAATGCTTCAACAGCAGGTAACTGAGCTCACCAACCGAGTGGCTGCTCTCAGCTTATGCTGAGTCCTGCTGCTAAAGAAGCTAAAGAGGGGAGGGGTCATTTAGACATAAATAATAGGTTTAGAGTTGAAATAGGGTAAGGGACATTTAGACAAACAGTAGGTCTGGGGTTGAAATAGGGTAGGGGACATTTAGACAAACAGTAGGTTTAGGGTTGAAATAGGGTAGGGGTCATTTAGACAAACAGTAGGTTTAGGGTTGAAATAGGGTAGGGGACATTTAGACAAACAGTAGGTCTGGGGTTGAAATAGGGTAGGGGTCATTTAGACAAACAGTAGGTTTAGGGTTGAAAGGGGTTAGGGGTCATTTAGACAAACAGTAGGTTTAGGGTTGAAATAGGGTAGGGGACATTTAGACATTTAGTAGGTTTAGCGTTAAAAGGGGTTAGGGTCATTTAGACATAAGTAGGGATAAACAGGGATTATAATCTTGCTCTTAAAGCAAGAAAAAGGGGCCTGCTCGCCACTTTATTTATGTGACTGATCTTAATTGTTATCATAACTTTAATATCAACGCATGTAATTGAAAAGAACCTTTTTGAATGCTGAAGATGATAAATCATACAAAGTTACACAAAATAAAATAAAATCAGTTAAACTTCAGTCACCCAAAATGACTGAACAAATTAAAAGCGGTTGAGTAGGCCTTTGGGTTTCCTCCGAGTACTTCGGTTTTCCCACCCAAATAATTAGTAATTGGGTAGAAAAAAAAAATCCCCTCCCTGAATCGCCACCTTATCGTGGTGGAGGGGTTTGAGTGCCTGAAATTACCTCCAGGAGCAATGTTGTCTAGGGGATTTGCCCTGCCTATGTTTGGGTCATGGCAAATCCACCATCATGATGGTGTTATTCCTCGGGGATCAGGCAGGACTAAGAGCGATTTGAAAGATTCTTATCAAAATAGAAAAAAAAGATCTAGTTTCCATGTCCTAAACCAGGGAAAGGCAACTGGTGGCCTCGAGGTCCGCTGTGTCTGCATGGTTTCCAGATATCCAAGCTCTACTAATGACTGATTACCTGGTTCAGGTGTGTCCAGCTAATTATAACATGTCAGAGCAGGGTATGTTGGAAAACATGCAGGAATGCGGCCCTCGAGGCCTGGAGTTTCCTATACCTGTACTAAGCAAAGTAACAGAATCAAAAATGATTGTAAAGGTGATGCAAGTCAGGTAGCTGGTGGAATGCACTGCTGTAGTGTCCTCTGCTAAATGGAGTCTCACATCCACTGATTTCAAGCTGGGATTCAGTGGATGTGAATCTTCTTCAAACAGAGAAGGTTGCTCCATTCTGTAGAGGTTGTTTATTTTATCTGTGTAATTAGCTGTTCTCGTTTAACTTCCTTAGACCCGAGCTAGCATTTGAGTCAACCCTCTGCACACATACAGTGTAGTCAAAGGGTCCTGGTTAAGCAGATAAAACTGATGTGGTGTAGAGCCGCTGCTCCTCAACATCCAGAGGAGCCAGATGAGGTGGCTCAAGCATCTGGTCCGGATGCGTCCTGGACATCTCAAAAGGTAGACTAGGATCAACAGCAGGATCAGCAGGATGGTTCTTGAGTTTCATGTCATGATTTTAATATTTACGAGCACTTGATGAGATGTCCCAGAGGGTGATAGCAATTGGCTAGAAAGACCTCCAGAAACTTTGTTTTCAGCACATCCAAAGACGACCATGATTGAGTCTGACTGATTTCTGTCCAGGATATGAAGAACTGTTCCGTTATCTTCAAGTGCAGCATTGTTTGGAAATGAATAAACGTGTACATGTGTTTAATGTCAGTTTCATCTGCAGCTGGGTGCCTCTTGTGTTTTACTCCTTCAAAGCAATAGAAGTAATAACAGCTGAAAGCTGTTGAGGAGATGTTCCAGAGGGAGACAACAATTGGCTGGAAAGACTTCATGAATCTTTGTTTTCCAGCAGATCCAATGACGGCCATGATTGAGTCTGAGTTAGTCCAAACCCAGACTCAATCATAGTGAACATAGCAAAGCACAGCAACCGTTAACTTGTCTTGATTTGAACAAAGAAAGTGTCTGAAAGACTAGGAGTGCGATCAAGACTTCGCGAGGAGCTAAGTCTGGTGTGGGTATAAATACAGTAGTTAGTAATGATGCTGGTGAGAACAGGAAGGATGACAGTACATGATGAGAGATGAAGTAGGAAGGCGCCAGGAACCTCAGCACTCAGGAGAGGTCGGAGGAGGAACTGGCTTGTGGAAAAATGTAATAAAAATATATACACCCCCCCACTGACCCTTACACACACACACACACACATTTTCACACGGTGCCGAACACTTGCGCCAACCTCTGACCACTCGGAGCAATGTGGGGTTCAGCGTCCTGCTCAAGGACATTTCAACACATGGAGAGGCGAGCAGGAATTGAACTTGTGGTTTTCTGATCAAAGGTTGACCGCTCTACCTCTGCACAAGCAAAGGCGTACTCAGAAATGCTCATTTTCATGTAATTGTCTTTATATATATCCTCCATCATCAAAAAAATGCAACTAGTGGCACAAGAGTGAGTCTTTAACCTTTTGTTAAAGCTCGTCTGAGTGTCGGTGCCACAAAAATGATTTACCTCAAAGATTTGTTGAAAAAAACGAGGTTTTCCTCAGGATGAAGATGATGGATTCTGCTGAAGTTAACAGCGAAGCCATTCGTTACTTTGCTGCTTCAGCCTGACAGGGTTGCTGCGGAGCACATGGGGCAGGACTGAGAGGGTAGAGATGTGGAGAAACGTTAGAACCGATGAGGTCTGGAAGTAATCCACTGCTCTCCAATGAGGAGAAACAAAAGATAAACTGACTTAAATGTGTGTCTGTTGCAAACCTCAGCTCGGTTTATCCTCCGAGGTTTCTTTAAAAGTTCACCTGAGGTCTTCAAGTGAAAACTCTTGGTGGAAATGAGGTTTTCCAGGGAAATATTCAAACGAAAAGGCATATTTAAATATTTGATAAGACTGACTGACATTTGGCCCAATAATTGGACTTTTTTGTCTTTGTGAGAAAGGAGGAAATGAAAACAAACAGGAAAGACGGCTCTGCAAGGGATTAATAGATTCTGAACGTGTAGACCCTCCCCAGAGTCTGAGATTTGATTCTCTTCCATCTCTCCAGACATTTTCTAATCCCTCAATCCACATTTAAACCGCTTCCTCTGTGGATTCCCTTCATTTTTTGAATATCAGCAAAGGTTGTGCCCAGTTCCTGCAGCCGGAGCTGAAAGACGTCGATTAGAAGGGGACACAGTGGCTGGCCACACTCACAGAGCAGCTCGTGGGATCAGTCAGTCTATTGTTAGCTTAAAGTGCCTCATTTATTCATATCTCCACAGATTACAGATTGAGGCTGGGGAGGGCAGTGGGGAGAAGCAAAGAGGAAAAGAAAATCAGTGCATTTCTCTCCAAAAATCTCAGAAATAAAAAAGATTTTCTTATGTCTATCTTTAACAAGAAACATCATCTGAAATGGACATATTTGTTCATGCTAAAGTTTTAAATAGTAAAGCAAAGTATTGAAGTAAGCAATATTTGATTCTAAAATCAGCCACAGTCTGATAGATGAATGTTCTAGTCTCACAGGCAGAAACGCACTGCTGCATTTCTGTTTGGATACAGCGCCTCACAGTGGCTGCTTGTTGAGCTCCCTGCACACATCAACTGAAAACTTTGACCCTAAAAACATCTCAACTTGTTGACAGAGTTGCAAAGAGTACCTGAAAACTAAACTTGAGTAAAAGTACAGATACGTTTCTGTAGAAACTTACTTCATTACAAGTTACCAATCCCGACTCGAGTAAAAATATGCCATTTTAAAAGAACTTTAGTATTTTACTCATAATGAATGTAGGCTCAAAGAACACCAAGAAAGTGAAAAACAAACTGTTTATTTATGAGGTTTTATTTTCTAATATTTATAGAAATTAAATGTAACTTCTTTAATATTTCAAAATGACAGAACAACAAAAAAAAATTAAACAAAAAGTCAGTCTCAGTCACACTCAAACTGTCAAAAGAGGCACAAACAATTTTTTAAAATCAGGTATAAGCAACTGGATTGGAAAATGTTAACACATCTTTCCAAAAAAGCTGGTTAAAACAAAAGAAAAAGATAAAAGCACTATTTGTCAAGTTTCTATTTTTAAGAAAGATGCTATTCTCTTTGCATGTGTTTTGTTAATCATTCTGTAGGTCTAATCTGAATATTAAACGTGACAGAGTCGCATTTAAGACTCATTTGATATGGAATTTTCCAGTGAGGCCGGACCCTCTGTTTTTATTGAACTTGTTGATTAATTAATTGTATTTTTCATCACCCTTTAATTAAAAACTGAAGTGACGGTCTTTTTAAAGACTCCTGGCTAATTAAAACAATTCCTGATTCAAGAAGCAGTTTTATGGCACATCTAACGTTCTGCAAAGCTTTGTTTAGGGCGCAGGTCTTCCTGAGGAAACAAAACAGCCACAGCCATGCATCTGTACAGAGTAAATGAAGTGCATCCACTGCTGTCTAGCATACATTTTTAGAGAAAAAGAACATTCTTTCCCTGACAGCAAAAAGTTTTATCTTCTTGGCCATGTTTGTAGAAGTTGTAATGTTTTCTTTTCAATCAGCCTAACCTGACAATGCCGACTGATAGAAAAATGCGATGCAGCCAGCCCTCACACGGGCTTTACCGCCTCCCGGTGGCCCGATTGGAGTTCACAGACTGAGATTACCTGATATCAGAGGAGAGGATGTCGGGTGTAAAAAGTTGACCCGCATTTGCATGTGGGCAGTTTAGCAGGAAGCAGTTGAAGGGATAAATACATAAAATCTCATTTAACTTAAGAAATGTATTGTGCTGATCCTTTTTGCATGGTTTAGAAGACAAATTTAGTTAATATACTGTGAGCTGTTAAAGGAAGAATATTTTGAGTTGGTCCTTTTTTTTGAATGAATGAATAACCTAACAAGCGTTCTGATAAAGTTATAATCTTTATAAAGAAATAAAGAGCAAAAAAACTATTCAAATGGTATGAGATTTAAAATAAAACAGACATTGTGTATGAATTCTTCACATTTTCAGTTTTTCCAGTGTGGACAGATTTTATTTTTACTTCAGTAAATAAGTGCCTAACTGTGATGCATCTAGAATGCAACCTATGAGTTATTGTATTGCAATTAATTGTAAGTTTAATTTAAAGACACAGTAATTAGATTACAGTTACAACGTTCCAAATTCATGTTTTTTTTTTTTTTATTTTGTAATTCTTTCAAACTAAGAAAGCTCATCTGCATCAGAACTTCAAGCATCATCGCTTTCATCTGTTCAATGCTGCCCGAATTTTCAATTTTTGGAAAAATGGTTTCTATTTTCCAAAATCCGTCTCTAATCTGAGGGCCACTCTTTCTAAATCTTTTACTTCTGACTTCCCTTTACTTGTTTAGATTTTATTTTATTTTACAAATTTATTCATCTTGTTAACTTTTTATGGGCTTATATCTTGTAAAGAAATGTGTGGTATTTCTTTATTTTTTTAAAGAAACAGCAGAGCAGTCAGAATGTGGCGTTATGCACAAAAGGTGCTGCTCCATCATAGGCATGGATTCAAGAAATATCAATCAAGACTTCTGTGAAACTTAAAATTCTCCTCTCAGGTACTTCATCAGCTGGAAGAGGGAAGGTTTTGTTTTTTTACTGCGTGCAAAAGCATCAGTCTTTGGTGTTTAACTGATACGAAGCACAACCACACAGGAAATGTAAATCCTAAAACATAGATATATTTTTTTTATTTCATGATGGAGTTTTACAGCAGATAAAACAGATTAACAGAAAAATCAATAATTCTGCAAATAAATTTCAGTAAAAATCAATCATTTCCTATTAAAAACAAAAACTGCTTTGTTTAGTTGAACACAATAGATTTTTAGGTGGCCTCAGCTCATCTCTTCCACTGCAAACTATATGACAACGATTTAAAACCTTGTTTTGACATCCGAGGGGTTTTAGCAGGTTTGCTTTGCTTGATTGACACTTAAGTTTTCTCAGCACCAGTTACATTTTTTTACCTCTAAAAAAAAAGAGCTAGGATGTAGAAATGAGGAAATTCCAACATCCTAACATCCGAGCAAAATGAAGCCTAATTTGTGTGCCAAGCATTAAAAAAAAGACTAGCTGAGTTGACCTCGCTGACCTTTTCAGTCCTGAGGATGTAGAACCTTATTTGAACACTAGAGGGCAGCAAACACTCGCGCGTGGACGGTGCAGCTCAGTGTCGCCTCACCAGGCTGTCTGTCGCCTGCAGCTCCAAATTCAAACTAAATTATACTGTGAAACAGGATTACATGTCAAGCAATGCGATGATTGAGCACAACTGTTGCAGTTTGGCAGGAGGGAGGAACAAAAAAGGGGAAATGCAAATTGTAATCCCAGTTTGAGATGCGTAAAACAACATTAGGATTAATTTATGCTGGGTGCCATCGATGACCATCTTCACACAGAGAGCTTTTTTAATGAGTTAAAAAAAAATCAGTGGCTTGTTTAGATGTCCTCTAAAGAGCATTCATGCTAAGTTATAGCCCCGTAAGAATGTTCTGGAGTGAGAGCACGTGTGTAAATGAAAGTTTTAAAAGCAGTTTTATCAGGGTTGCCGTTTCTCCAGATTGTGGTTTGGGGAGCGGATCTCCCTTTATAGATTACCGTACCATTTCCCACTGAGCTCCCACGATTCCCCAGCTAACCGCAGAGGTTAGAATTGAGCAGTCACGTTTAGCGTTTGAATAATCCAATAAAAAAAAGAAGGAAAGAAAGGGAAACGGATCAGGCAATCACTTTAAATGAACTCATTCCCACTTTCATCAACATCTCCTGCATGGTAATGAGCAGTGAAAGTGTGAGACACAGAAGAGGAAGGTGGAGGAGTGTGATTCCATAGGATGCCTTGTGCTCAAACTCTTTGAAGTCTTGGTCACTGCATCGGGTCCCCCCCACGTTCATGAGGCTGCAGCTCTGACCTCCACGCAGTCAGGGATTAGGTCTCGCAGTTGGAGGCCAGTGGAGCCAATTAACCTCTGACCTGAGATCAATTAACCTTTTTTACGACAGCAGATGTGGGTTTTTAGCAGGTAGAAAAACAAAAGCAGAGGGATTTTGATGAGAACGTGAAACAAAACTGGTATGAAAGCAGAGGTTCTGACCCAGAGGCAGCCGCAGCTTTTCTTCAGTTGTTGACTGACAGAAGAAAGCTGCGGAGAAAGACACTTAAACTCATCCATGAGTCTAATTAAGCAGAAATGGAGCCGCTGGGAGCTCGGCGACCTGCGTGGTGATATCTAGCATTTCAGTTCATTAACCTGCTTCTGATGAACTGTGCGTTATTGAAGAAAGCCTTTATTAATCACACCTCAGTGAGGTGACGGTCAGCGGTTCATCTGGACTCACCGCGCTTGTCAATAATGTCCAGCAGAGCTGCACGTCAATGGCTGACCTGCGGGGAGGGCAAACACCTATTGTGTGACTGACGGAGTTCTGTGAAGCTTCACCCAAACTTCCTCCGTTATCACAAGACATTTGAGCCGCCTTTGATTTGAGGAACCATAAAAAAAAGATTCCCAAATCAATACCTTCCTCCCACACAATGATTGTTTTGTTTAATGATGGGTTGCTGGGATGGAAAAAAATGATGCAAGATATTGGAACAGAGATGCCAGTGGAGTCAGAGTTGTGGAACAGATGTTTATTTATTTTAGCAGTTTCTTATCTGTCAGCATAACTGAGTGAATGGAAACAAGAGTTTGGAAACATGTGGAGGCTGGATTTGTCAGGAGAGACACTGGGAAAAGGGAAGGGGGGTAATATGCACAAACACTCAGAGAGAGCGAGAGAGACGCAGAAAATAAAGTGTTAAAACGTCTGTTCGCTCTCTCCAGCCTCAGAGCTGCTCAGTTTCTGCAGGAGCTTCATCCCTCCAGGATCGCCACTGGCGCCAGATATGATCAACCCACTTCCCAGTGAAGTCATGTCTCCCTGAACTGGGATCTGTCCAGTTCTTTTTTTTTATTTTTTTTAATTGGATAACATGGATTTCTCACATCACAACTAGTTTGAGTCAAACGCGGGATCGACAGAGAACAGGCAGAACTGTGGGGCTCCGAGGGGGTTTCGGTGCGTGGACGCAGTAATCCAGCCTGCTGTGGATATGGGACCGCGCGTCTGCCGAGGAGGATTCGGACCCTTTGGAGGAGCCTCTTCCTGAAAGAGGACCAAGCCCGTTTTCGGGCGTTTTCTTTTCCATTTTTATTAACTCTTTGATTCCGGGGAGGGGGGAGCTGCGAGTTTTACGCGACGGAATGATGCGTCCCAACCGCGGCTTCATCCTGCTCCTCCTCAACGGAACCGCTTGTTTGGTAAGAAGAGAGTACAAGTCAAGTCTTTACGCAGCTACCTCACATTTACAACCATGTCGCACCTTGCGCCAACAACGCACGTCTCTGCGCGCACGAAAACGCCAACTTCAGGTCCTGCAGAGACATCCTTCCTCGGTCCTTTTTAGAGCATCTGCTCACGTTGGTGTCATTTCTGAGGGCGCCTTCAAATGTGCAGACAGTCAGGTGAGCTGCGGCCGCTCTGATGCTCCGGGTTGACAGCTGCTCTGATCCCCCACCCCGTGCGTAAAACGAGCAGAGCGCGCGATGCAGCCCGCGTTTCACCGCCTGACCCACCAGAGAGCTCATTTCTGACAGATTTATACGATTTAACGTTCGTAACGAACAACAAATGAATCAATTCATGAACAATTCCAATTAAACTATCACCAGTGCAGCAGACTAAAGCAAACTGGGTGAATTCATAAAATCTACCGTAAATGTTCACACTTGAAATTGGCCACTAATGTGGCCAACATCCACCACTTTTCCACGAGGAAGATGTGAAGATGAAACGAGCAAACTCCTTCAGAAGTCTTGAGAAAATCTTCCAGCATCATAGCATTGAGATCGCCCACTGGTCTTTCATGTGGCCTCAGACATATTAAACAGCATCCTTTAATGAGAAGCCGGCTCAGGAACCACATGAGGAAAGTTTAAGCATCCTTCAGGGCTGAGCACGGCTCCATCATCACAGAGAGCCCAGAGAACCAAACGCCAGAGGAGAGTGACATGTTTGATGCAGCCTCTGTGTGCCGGCATACCTTCAAGAATGACCTTCTGGTGCTCCTATTAAAGTTTCATGCTGAAGCTTAAAGTGGAGTAATCGTTCTTTTGGTGGTTTCAGTAAGAGCGGACATCAGTTGTAAATGGATGTGCTGGTGTAATTGGCAGAGTCACAGCCTTTTGAACCGATTCTTCAGTTCTCTCAGAGAGAGAAGACCACACGCTGTCGAACAACACAGGGACTCGGGCTTTTCAGCACTACAACCAGATACCAGAGAGGGGATAATAGGCTTAGTATGTGTCGTCTTGGTTCCAGAAGCTCTTTGTCAGCTGCAGGAATACAGCCCATTGTAACCCAAAGGAACTGGAGGTGATGATAATACAATTAAATGGGGACTTTTCTTCTCTTTCATGCATGAGCGTGCATCTGTAAAAAACGCACTTGGCATCCCTCAGCAGGAGATTCATTAACTGGGTGACATTGATAAATTAGGGAGCAATTAATGAATTAAGTCAATTTTTATGATGCAACAAAGCAGTGATTAATTTCAGAGCCATTAAGAATTAAATTCAGGTCATTTTTTGTGGCGGTGGCGCGGCAATTTGCAGAGGTTTGGTCTCAAGGGTTCTTTTGCAAATGGAAACTAATATTTATGAGTGTTAATTCAATGTGCCATTCTTCTGGGCGTTTATGTGATTAATGGTGTGTTTCAAATGTAAATGTTCTGCGTTTAGATGGAGGCTTATGAATTACCACAGGCGCCTAAGATGTAATAATTAACTACTTGAGAAATCGCCAAGTTTTGCAGCTTTGTTTTTTTTTTAAGTTTTTAAATTCCAAGGTTTTTAGACAGTGTAATCAGTGTGAATAGGACATTTTGTTTGTTTGTTTGTTTGTTTGTTTGATGGGTATGAAAAGCTCAACTTATATGAATAGACTTGTAGCTAAATTTTTTGCACATTTTTCCTTTGATTTGATGAACAGGGACAGTTTTACCTAAAAATGAGTCAATTTTTTAAAGTTTATTGACTGAACTAATTAAGATTAGCAATAAAAGCTTTAGTTAGGATCAAATAGTAAATGAACGAGAGTCAGGAACAGACGGACGTTTATGGTGAAGCTTTTCAATAGTTTATTCTGTGAACTAACAGTGTTTTTGCAGAGAAAAAAAAACAGATCTGCTCATTGGCATGTTTTACAGCATATGGTTATAGTGTTTTGTTGGAACAAGGTTGACAATCTGAATAACAAAAAGCGTGTGATAAAATCTAGCAGAGGTGAGGTAAAAGAGGTCCCTCTTTTCAACAAATAGGAGAATAAAAGCCCTCCAACAGGGCGCTGAACTGAGCAGACAGCAGGCTCTCTCAATGCAATTGTTTCAAGGTCACTCCACTTCAAAATTCAATATTACTCTCATTATTCTGGCCTAAACTGTCACGTTTCAACAAACAGAATAGAAGCACAAACATAATCTTATTAACGGGAAAGCGTGTTTGTTCTGCCTCCCATAAAAACAGATTCTGCTGTAAACTGGTAATGATAAAGATGCAGAAGATCAGCAGCACGGAGCTCACCAAAGCAGGAGTTTTCTGGAGGAGGCTGCAGGTATTGCCGGAGCATCCGTGGAAAGAAGAGGTTGCTTTGTTTCCAGTCTGCTGTCTTTTCAAATGAACCAGAGACATCAGACTTGATAAATAAGTCTCAGCTGAGCTCAAACTGTCATCATTTGGAGACAACGTTTCTGTCGAGATCTTTTTGAGTATTTCACAGGAGTGTGATGAGAACGATGCGATTCATTGACCTAAAAATCGATCCAGAACATCTTTATCCAAAACTCAAGCAGAGAGAAATACCTGGTACTGAACAGTGTAGGTGAAGTTTTCCAGAGTCCTTGTATGTCTTACAAAACCAGTACAGTTTTGATATAGTAGCTTTGTCTCATTTTGACACGATTTTGTTATGGTAAAGGTCGATTCGATGTACAACTTGCATCAGGCAGATCAATCGTAGTATTCTAAAGTAAATCGCTACACCTCTAGTATTTCAAACTAAAAGCCTTCTCAACATAACTATTTGAGATTTCAAATGTATAAAAAATGATTTAGTGTTTTCATTTTTAATCGTTTCTCCAGAGCAGCAGGAGTTTATTAGAAACTGACCTCTGAGTTGTGGGCGGGGCCGAAGCAACCCCGCCCCCCTTCCTCTCCCTGATGCTGATATTTTCTATGTCACAAATGAGCTGTTGTCTGCTCTCGATTCACAGCCATTTGAATAAAGACTCAAACGCAATTTTGAGCTTGAATATATTTACATGTGTCCTCCATCATCAGAGATATGACACCATGTTAAAAACACGTCATTTCGTTGGAGTGAGTCTTTAATACATTTGAACCAGAGCAGCAAAGACTGATTCAGATACTTTACAAAACTGAAACTGTATGCATAATGCTAAGCAGCAGATGGTTTTTCTGACACTAATTCTAACCAGAGCAGGCTGGAAACCCCGTCTCAACCTGTCAAAAAGCCTCAGATTCATGTTTTCTACACGCCTGTCTTCCTCACGGGGTCGTTCACCTCGTCCATCCAGATTCATCTGCAGCTAAGCAGAAACTTCTTTCATCTTATGAGACCAGAACAGTCAGAAAAAGAGCTTTTGAAGCCCAACCTGTTATTTCCCCTTATAAAACCAAGTCCCACTTTTAACTATGTGGGGTGTGTGTGTGTGTGGGTGTGTGTGCGTGTGTGTGTGTGTGTGTGTGTGTGGGTTGGGGTGGGGGGGTGTCCCCAACAGCAAAGTGCACTTCACTGCGTTCTCGACTTCTTATCTGCAGCAAAATATGAAGCCGTTGTTTTTATGGCCAAACAAAGTTGTTCAAAAACAGGAATTGTGTGCACTTACGCGTGCACTTCTTATGTCACAAAAACCAAATCTGGCTGTGAGGGTGTTCAAACTCTTGCAGCGGGACACGTTCTGAGAGCTGCACAGAGAGAGGATCACTCAATGGGTGGAGAAATCCCTCACGTTGAATTTTCTGTTCATGTTCACCGGAGCACGCAGGTCAATACAGACTGGCATCACCGTGAAAGCTTTTTGGATAATCAAACAGACACTGTTCCTCCTCCTAAAATAAATCTCATCTCAAACTGTCTTCTGTCACTTGAAGTATATTATTGCTCTGAGCAGTTCTGGTGACAACATTCTTATTTGATTCATCTTTTATGTTACAAGCGGTTTGGAAGAATATGCTGTACAAGTGAATTTTGAAAAAGCAGCTGAGCATTCGTTTCATCTTTTATTCCAATTTTTTAATCAGTAAAAAGCAAATCACAATGGTTTTGTCTTTCCCCTGTTGGACTATCTTTTTAAGGAGCTTTCACGCCGACACACAGACACCCAGAGATTATTACTGCCGTTCTGATTTAGTTGTGTCATAAATCCAGGTTCAGGCCATGACCTTCATCACAAACCAGCATGCAAATGAATGTGGGCCTTCAAGGAGGGTCTGGTCTAACCTCCATGCAGGCTTTGCTCTAAAGCTGCTGCATCTGCCATCAATGCAGGGAATCTCAGTGTTTAATTGCAATTACTACAGTTTGTTTGGCCTTCCATCTTAGACCAGATAATTTTAGGAGACCAACTGGGGGAGCGTATTTTTCCCTCATTTGATTTGATTGATCCACATATCGAAGAGATTCAACTAACTTTGTGGAAAAGTATGCAGCCCAATTCTTTTATAATATCAATATAAGGTTTATTTTTCATTTAAAACTTTAAGTAAAAATGCCTTTAAACAGAGAAACTCTTCATACTACAAAATGTCTGACTTCAAAGAAAGCCTGGAATTGTGGGTCTTTTAGACTGTTTTACTCTTTGTGGTTAAAGTCCCATTTCGATCCTCTTTTGAACTTTTTTCACAGTGGTCTTTTCTATATGGTTATGCTGTTTTTAGCCAAAATAATAATTAAAACAAATAAATAGTTTCTGCAGAGCAGCAGTAGTTCAGTACAAATTTACCTCTGAGTTGAGGGCAGGACTTTTGGTGTAGAGTAAGCCCTTCCCCACTTCCCATCATCTCTTTGTTTAGACTCTTACACTCCCAACATAATATTAACGGTGCAACAAAAATGAGCAATATCGAAGCTATCCAGCCCCCCAGTTTTAAACCAGATTCCAGTTTAGACAAAGATGTAGAGAGGTCGATTTGTCCATTAGTCGATGCATCAGAATGAGGCAACGCTTGTGGCCACTTGTAGTTTCTACGTCACAAACACAATCTTTTTCATGTTGCATTTTTGTTTGCTCCTGATTCACATCAGTTTGAATAAAGAAATACTCAGAAATTCAATCCAAGCTTAATGATCCTACTGTATCCTCCACCGTCAGAAAAATGCCACAAAAACATGTTCAATGACCTAAAAAAACACTTTTTATCAGAGTGAGAATTTAAAAAAGGATCATGGGACCATGACAGCACACATCCCTCGCTGCCGTTCACCTTCAGGCGTTTGCTTTTGGCCCGAATTGGTAGAAAGCAAGAATCTGACAAACTTTACCAGATATATGAATATTTACTTCCTGATCAATTTTATATCTGTTTACCAACAGTTCATTTCTGTGGGTTCAGCCGATCTTGTGTTTCTCGATTTATCAATACGCCTCTGTATCCTTTACATCCTTAAAGTCAACAGATGTGTGAGGTTGGGAAATCTCCTAGTTTGGGAGTGAGAAAACAACCTTTAGGTTACTTAATATTCGGACAAATAGATTTTAAAACAGATAAAAACTCTAAAAAAATATATACTATTTTTTAAATACTTTCAGTAAAGTAAGGATAATTAGAGCAGTTACTACTAGAGATACTACACAATTAAACCTGACATGTTACTTTATTTTTCAAGTGCTTTTCCTCATTCAAGCATGTAACTGATCAAAAAAAGAAACATGAAGAAACCGTCGAGGTTACAATGTGCCAGTTCTACTCAACCACAGTATGAGTGACCCCAGAGGGGCCCCTCCACCCTTTGACCACCCATTTACCCACTCCCCGAGGCTGCAAGGAGCCCAGCAGAGACGGAGTCAGAGGAAGACTCTCTCTGACACTCTGACAGCTCTTCACAGTGAACCGCTGAGCTGTCCTGAGACAGAATATGTTTTGTCGAGTCAAAACCGGCACAATTTATTGTGGCACGGCTCTCCGGGAGGCTGCCGGAGAGCCGGCTGGGTGCGATTGTGAAGGGTGGATTACAGAGTGCGGCATAAAGAAAAATGACTCACAGTCTCAGGTGGAATGAGTGGGTGTAACTCCCAGGAGATCAGATAAAGATGCTCGCCACTTTCACACTGAGATGAATAAAAAGGATGAGAAAATCCACACCTGGTATAATTTCCTAGAGTTCCTGCTGCAACTGATATTAGCAAAAGTTATTTAAATCTATTCTAAAAATTCAGTGTTATCTGGAAACAAAAAAATCAATATCGAATGAATTGTTTTAAGATCAGTAGGCTTCTCAGGAATATTAGAAAAAGGCGACATGGGACCTCGGGATGCTGGCTTATTAGAAGAGGGAACCCTCAGCTGTCAGTGGGAAGGATGAAGGAAGCCAAAGCTAACTTGCGGCTGCAGGCTCTGCGGCTCCTGTTCGCCGCTGCTTTATATCACGCCAGCACATGACCAGTGAACAGGAGCCAATTCCAAATTCTCTGACAATCTGTAAACAGTCAGTTCTGCATGGGCAAGCATCTCGTGGGCAGTTCAGCGGCACGCCGGGCAGTGATGCTACAGTGATTTTTGGGGTCAGAGTGATGCACTTGTCCAGACAAGGCATGCTGGGGGTTCTTTATAGGGGTTTCCTATTAACGCAGTGAAAAGATAAAACAGATGGACCTTTGGGTAGGATATTCCTGCAGATTCTATTGATTTAGGAGAATGTAAAGTTATAAAACTTTACTTCCAGTGACTTTCTAAAGTTTACTGGCTTAACTGTACTTTTTTAAGAACAAATGTGAAGCGCTACAGTCACACCGGCCTCGGAAACTGGAGTTTGAGCAACAGCTTTCAATGAAATGTCAGTGTGTAAACCAGCATTTCAGGCTTCTGGATTCTCACATTTATGCATCATTTTGCAGGTTTTTAAGTACGTTTTTCTGCTTCACCTTCAACGGACGGTCATTGAATGAAAGTTAAACCCGTTGAACTTTCACCAATCAGGGACTTGGATTTAGAAGGGACCTATGAGTTGAATCCTTTCCAAAAAAAAAAAAAAAGTATTATAATTTTTTTTTTTTTTTTTTTTTTGGCGGTTTGTACCCAGCTGGAATTCTATGACATCAAATCCTTCATTTATCATGAAAAAGCCTGGAGAAAGATTCTTGAGATTTGCACTGCTTCGTGTAAGCTTCATATCATACTAAGCTTTTTACAGTGATGCTCAAATAAACAGTAAATAATCAAAAGAAGAAGCAGCCCCTCCATGCTTGTCCAGTGTGAACAACATGGGCTAAATGAGTCTTCACAATCTTCGTCTGAACCTCATGCCCGGTGCAAACGTAGCCTAACACTTCCCTCTTTCAATTTAAGGATTCAAACTTCTCCGTGATTGGGTGAAACTTGCATTAACAGCCATTCTTTGAAGACGAGCTGCAAAAGAAAGTTTTATTAGAGGGACAGCGTAAAATGCCTCATAAGAAGCCTTTACAATTAGCTTTGATTTGTATCTGATGAAAATTGTTTTTGGTGTTTTTAACATTTTCTCTTGGTATTTTTCTGATGAAGGACATATATTAAGACAATTAAATGGCATTTCTGAGTATCTCTTTCTTCAAATCATCGTGACTCAGAAGAAGACAAAAGTGCAGTTTGAAAAACCTTGTAGATGTGACGTCGGACCTACAACGACAAGCCTGATCTCCATCCACCCTACATCCTTTTCTAGACCACTAGATCCATGTGCATCTGCGTCTGCCGCGCGCGCGGGGGGGGGGGGGGGGGGGGGGGGGGGGGGGGGGGCAGCTAGCAAAAGATAGTGAGATTGTGTGAACAGAGGGATGATGGGAAGTGTGGTCAGGCTTACTCCAAGCCAACAGCCCTGTCCACGACTCAAACACAAATTGAAAATTAACTGGTGATTTTGGCCAACAATAAAGTAATGTAAGTAAAGTAAGTTAAAAGAAAAAAAAAAGACACTGAAAACACTTTTAAAATATCTAAAGCTGATCAGAGGGGGAATTCAACCGGTCAGAACACAGAAAAGGAGCAAAATCAACCAGGAAACGAGAGCAGCACCTCAGACTTCTGTGACTTCAGGCTGTTTGTTATGAAGAGGCAAACAATTCAGACAGAATGTGGGTTCAGCATCCTGTAGTCCTGGACAGATATTCAAAGAAATAAACACAGCAGATTACTCTCTCACATAAATGTGGACAGTGTGTCAAAAAGCAGATTTTAGCTACAAAAAAAGCACAACAGTCTCTGCTCACCTGCAGAATGACTATTTTTATAAATGTGTGTAAGAAAGATTTAAGATTTCATTTTGGTGACTACTATTTGTGTATTTTGTTAGACTGGTGCATTAAAATTGATGACAGAACGCTTTGAACTGAAGTTTTTTTTTTTTTTTTACACCCCAAACATACAGAGATCCTTCATCTTTTATCAGACAGCTACGAGTCTCCCCCGGGGACATGGGCCAAAAGTGTCCCCCGTTGCCGCTCTCCATCCTCCTCACACCGCCAACTTGTCGATACCTTATAATGTAAAAATGTGAAAGCCAATTCGGGGCCCTGAGTCGCTCCAGGCATACAAAATGAGCTCAAATCTTCAGGGACCCACACAACTAAACCTGTCCAAAAATGAGCTGGTTAAAAGCAGCGAGCGTGCACGTGGAGGGGGGCAGATTGAGAGAAGACTTTAAGATAAAAAGATTCTGTGCTATAAGTTCATCACCTGATGCAGACTTTAAACTCTGATGACCCCAAAGCAAGCTGGACTGAATTATTCATGGAGAGTCAAAAGGCTTGTTTCTGGAGAAATTACCTTTCTCCGTCACCTCTTCTTGGATCGGCGCTGGCCAGGAGAATAATTAGTTATTTTCAGACTTTAATCATGTAACAGAGAATCCTCCTGTGGTGAGCATATTACATCTGGAGAGAGCAGGAGAAAGAATGAGGCTTTGACGGACAGTGGAGAAATCTGAGCGGCTTCAGTCTTTAATTAAAAACTGGTGTCATTTTAGAAATAAAGATTTCAACTCGACAGCCAGAAGAAAGTCAAGTGCTTATTGAACTTGTCAGCTCCCCTGGGTGAGTGCATGATTTAAGAATTGCTCGGTGGCTTAACAGACATTAATAAATCAATTTACTTTGCTTTAGATCGTTTTTCATGTCATAAAAAAAGAGAAAACAATACATTTAGTGAGAACTCTCACTTCAAATCAAATCAGTTTAGTTAGTAAAACTTAACAAGAAACTGTCTCCACTTTTGATGGCTTAAACTTGACATAACGGGCTTTTAGTCACTCCTTGTCAGGGAAAAAGAGGCTATCACATCAGCGTATTATCACCTTTTAATATAATATGGTGATGCATGAATATTTAAAGTAGCCTGGAGCACAGTCAGGACTACATTAGCATTCATTTGGAGTGCTGTTTGCATCCAGCTGATAAATTCAAGAACTTACTCTTTGAGTTTAGGCTTTAATCTCTGTGGTCAGAAACATGTGAGCCTCCTAAAGTGTTAAATGCTTTGCTTTGATCACCAGAGAGACTCACTGGTTCTTTTTTTGCAACAGCTGACTGCATGAATAATAATAAAAGTAATATTTTATCTTATAAAAAAGCGCTTTTATGACACTGAGGCATCGTACAACATTTAAAAATACGGAAAACTGATACAAAAACAAACAGGAACAAATTGGAATGAGACGATGTTGAAATGAAAACTTTACTGCATCCCAGCCAAATGTTTAAGTAGTTTAGAAAACTAATAGTTTATGCATTTTCTGGGGAGACCATGAAAAAAAAGAAGATATTTGAGGTTTTGGAAGAATTTACGAGTCATGGATACTTGTATTAAAATGAACTTAAAGCTCCAGGACTGTTTTATACACAGAGCAGAACCACATTTCAGATTTGATTTGCTGGGATTACAGAATTACTTGGCTAAGTTTGTATGTTTGGATCTTGTTTATTTTGTAAAGTCAGAGTTGACGCAAGAAAGACTGGGTTTGGAAAGATAACCGAACTCCAGAGATGTTGCCGCCAACACTTAAATAACACACGTTCTTACTGTAAGTCTTCAACCGTTCATCAACATGAATCAGCTGATAGTGATAGAGAAAAGCGACTTTTCATATCGACTTTGCACCAATAAGCAACACATGACTAATGAGAAGTGTTGCAAAACGTCAAAGCAGCTTTTCTCTGCTTTCAAATTTGTTGGAATTACGTTAATTGCATAAACGGTAAAAGAGTTACAGAAGTCAAAAGAATGTCGACCCTGGAGCTAAAGCTGTTGGTGTTTAAGGGTCAAAGGTGGTGCCATTCAGGAGTAGCTGTACATCAATAAGATGTCTGATGTGTTGGTAGTGGGCTTGCATCCCAGCATCATTGTGTCCTTGGACTAGACGATAGACAGAAAAAAAGAACTGGACTGACACTGGCATTCTGTTGATCTCACTTACGATCTACGGAAGACACGGATGACGTTGACAGGTTTCTTTATTTTGAAGAGCTCAAAGCATCTGTAAGCACATCTTCATGTCTGCATAAAAGCATTTTTTGGACAGCTTCTTCTTCTGCGTGTGTCAGTAGCAAATACTGATTCGCACACCTAAAGTGCCCTCTAGTTGTCGTTAGTGGCAAACAGCCGCTAAAGGACAACTGGATATTAGTGGGAAAATGATGAATAAATGAGCTTATGTTTAAAAAATAAATCAATACAAGTTGCACCCCTGGCCGAACTGCAAAAACACACAACTTACACTCAGAAAAATATGTTAAGCTATTTTCCATGTGTGGTGTCACACTCAGTCCAGTTCTCATAGTCAATGGACACTTGTGTATATTCTCCTAAAAGGTCCTTCTGCAGAAGCTGTTTGAGTGCAGCGTTTGGTCGATCACATATAAGAGTGTGGATTAAGCTGCAGTTGAAGGTTTGTCTCAAGTCATAAATTGAGTAAACTTGTTCTCTGATCTTTGTATCATGGCAGCTTCAATCAGCAGAAGAACAGAGCTTAAAGTACCTGTCGCTGCCGCAAGCCGATCATTGAAGGGCGGCAGGCTCGTGAGCACAGTTTTCTTCTTTGTACTTCGTGCTAAGAGAGGCACAGGGCCTGTGCTCACTGAGCCCGAATGACTCACAATTACCACAGCGACGGGGCCCACTGCCACCTTCTCCACAGCCATTGGACTGACTCACTTAGCCAACATGAGAAATGACAAGACCCCCCTGAACCTCCTCCTCCTCAGACAGACCCAACTGCCCACACTGAACCTCCAGGACATGGAGCCGGGATGGATTACGAAACCGAACAAGCGTACTCCCCGGCGCTGCTGGGTGACGTCTCTGACCTACTGGTGTCTGTTGATAGAAAATGACTTTTGTTTTAAACGAGTGATATGAACAGCAGGCTGCCCTGACACTTGAAACGAGTTTGCAGCTTCAGGTTTTCAGTGAAACAGTAAATTAATCTCTTGCCACATAAAAACACTCAACTCCAAGGTTATTCGTTACCATTTTAAATTGCTTACCAAGCAGAAGACCAAGTTAGAAGAGTGCTGAATGTTGAATACTACACCTCATATACTTCCCCAGTTAAACGCATAGAGGCAACAGAGTTGTAGAGGTAGGCAGTTTTTAGGAACAGAAAGGGTGTTCAAATATTTATTATACAGAATAATAACTAGTTTGTAATCACATGTAATGCATGTGGCGAACATGCACAAAGCAGGTAAGGATCAATATGACTTGCAGATCAAACTGTTTTCTGTCAAATGAAGCTTAGATTTGCCTTTAAGAATGATTTGAAGCTGAATTTGACATCTCCAGTGGCACCAGACGCTTAAATCCTCAGTTCAGTAGTAACACAAAACTCCCTTCATCTCTCCTCGTGCTGCTCAGCCTCTCTGGCTCTATTATGAAAGCTGAGCAAGGCAAGGAAAGGGGGGGGTACACGGCTTAATCTGAGTGCTACAATAAAGCACATGGCAATATGTTTGTGCTCTGATACAGCTGGCAAGTACAGCAAAACTCTGAAATCAAGAGTGGCATATTTTAGGAGCCCGCAGGGCTCTTCGTTGGTCTCCACAGGGGCTCCCAAGTGGCATCTGAGAGGGAGACAGACTGCTCCCCTTGATGCCCTGCAGCCTCCTGCCCATTGAAGAACAGAAATCAAACACAAAGTAGTCCATCAATGGGAACCTTAGGGAATGCAGCACCAAAGTTATCCTGTTTTGTCTCTGTGAAAATAAAAATACACTTGAAAAGACAAAAATCAATAATTCCTCAACTGTTTCAAGTATTAATGAATTTGTGCTTCTCAAATAAAGTATTACAACGATCTGCTTCAAGAGGAAGGAGTCCTTGTCAGAGCTGGTATGAGTCCCTGTGGGAAAAGCTAAAGGATCTGAGCAGCAGTGTAGCGCAGCAGCAGACAGGTAACTGGGGCAGAGGGCGTCTGGTCTGCAAACTCCCGTGGGAACTAAACCGAATCAAGGGAGGACAGGAGTCCTCTCCACCGAGTCCAGACATCAAACCATAACCCAATCAGTGGGAACCTTCTAAACCACTTGGAATGCCATGCATATGGTTATTACGGAAATACGGGTTTTTAAACAGCCAGGAAAATCAATATCACTGACTGACTGCAGAGCATGTTCACAAATGTGAGCGAGCTTAGAAACGCCGCATAAAGCGGAATAGAAATGAGTCAGACTTAATAATCCTGACTAAGCCTGTATAAGGAAGCTGTGGCAGTCAACACAGTGGATGGATAAGAGCACAGACGGGGATGCATGCATTATGCATCATTTTAAAATCTCCCTGGGTAAAAGCACGCACATGCAAGTTCCACCAGTGTTTCTACATTTGCATTATTGTATGCATCCACCACAACTCATCATTTACAAGGGGCGCGTTTGTGCGCCCTACTCTGCCAAACTCAAAGGACGCGACTATGATGGATACTTTTCACAGCACATTAGACAGAAGCTACCTGTTAATAGCTCATTACCATTAGATTCATCCATTACATTCCCACCTTCCACAAAGCTATTGTAAAGCACAGCGGCGCCATCCCATCTCCCTCACTCCCTCCCTCCCTCCTCCGCCGCCGCCGCCGCTTTCACTTGATGCCAACATCTGACAGCTTTGTGTGTACCGACAGCTTTTCTTTTTTCTTAAATTAAAAACACTGAAAGTCTTAATTGGACATTACACTTTATTCTTGGGCCCTCCCGCTGGCCCACCTCCCTCTTCTCAAACACTTTGATCCTCCAACGAAATGCTCGGAGGCAGTAACAGTTTCCTCTGCACACAGACCGCAGTGCTTAAGAAGCAAAAAGCTCACTTTAACACATGAAACACAGCAGAGTCTACATCCCACGTGGACTTTGCTCCTTTAAGGTTTTATATGAGTCATTTCTCTCCCGTTGGATAATCCTCCGATGGATTTCAAGAGAAAAGAAGAAGCTGCTCGTTTGGATACTTGATGCGCATCAAGTGCAAGATTCTGCCCCTGACCCCTGACCTTAGAAAACATTTAACACAGACGGCATGGCACGTTATTGTTCTACGGGCTTTAAAGAATATGCCCACCTTCAGAAATATTGATCAAGCTGAGCAGGAACACTAGAGTAATCACTCCACCTCAATTCGGTTTTGGCGTTGATATTCCGTAAGAATCTGTTACTTGATCCCTCTCGCCCTCCCAGCAGCTTAGTGAGCTCAGGGAATTACTCTGTAAAAGCTTGACATGAAGGAGTATTTTCTCCTGCAGCTCAGGTAAACAAAAGAATGTAATAATAGCAATGCCTGCAAACATCCATCCATCGCTTTTCATAAATTTCATTGGTAATATGTCAGGGTTACTAACACTTTAGGTGTGAACAGTAAATTAGGTATCGATTAAGTCTTTAATCTGTGAGCATGTTTCTTTCTGCCTTCCTAATACTTTTCTTTTCTTCCCCCACCAAGTCTCTCCAGGTGGTGTTGGGTCAGGAAGAAGATTATTCCAGCCCGAAGAGCTCTTCCAGTGACTCTTCTAAGACGTTGGGTCTCCTGACTGGGCAGGCGTCCGTCTCCCCCCTGAGCCGCTGGATGTTGCACAGTAAAAGCAGAGCTGCTAATGCCACCTCTCTGGAGTTGCCCTACCAAAGCCCAGTTCCTTTCTCCAAGCAGGAGTTTTCGAAGCAGGAGTTCTGGGAAATGTTAGGCAGCGACTTGCTAAAACCGGACTCCTCTAGCTCCAGGGTCAAACGCCGGCCCATCGTTAAGACTGGCAAGTTCAAGAAGATGTTTGGCTGGGGAGACTTCTATTCCAATATCAAGACAGTGAGGCTTAACCTGCTGATAACAGGGAAGATAGTGGATCACGGGAACGGCACATTCAGCGTCTACTTTCGACACAACTCAACAGGCCAGGGCAACATCTCTGTCAGCTTGGTGCCACCCGTCAAAGCAGTGGAGTTTGACCTGGAGCGCCAAAGCGTTGTGTACCCCAAGGACTCCAAGATCTTCAACTGCCGGGTGGACTATGAAAAGGTGGATCGCAGCAAGCGCACCTCGTTGTGTAACTACGACCCATCCAAGACCTGCTTTCAGGAGCAGATCCAGAGCCACGTGTCCTGGATTTGCTCCAAGCCTTTCAAAGTCATCTGTATCTACATTTCCTTTTACAGCACGGACTACCGCCTGGTGCAGAAGGTCTGCCCAGACTACAACTACCATAACGAGATGCCCTACCTGCCCTCGGGCTAGAAATGAGGAGAGGGGGAATGGGGCACTGAAAGGAGTGACTAAACTCTGGAAGAGGAAAACCGCAGCTGTGAATGCCACAATGGAAACAACAAACCTATTTATGAAATTAAAAAACGTAGCCTGACTATTGTAACTCGTAAAAGCATATATGCAAAGTTAACAGTATGCAGAGGAGGGGGCTCCTCGGATGCTAATGAAATACATTGGACTGGGGGTCAAAATCCAGCAACCCCAACAAACAAATTCTTACCTCAGTCCTGTTCCGAAAATATCGACTTCTCTCCAGAATCTCTCATCCGTCAGGACATTTTTGAATGTTGTCCAACATTTCTTTTTAATTGCCCTTCACTATGTCGCTCTTTGCAAAGTCGTAAACGAGTCCATGAATCTGAAGCGAGCTTTTTAATGGAACAACATTCACGGAAGACCCGCAGACAAATCTGGACGTTATTGCAATCATAAAGAACTTAACTTTGTGTGCCCTCGAGTCACGATTTTAACACGCTCCAGGAAACGTACGGCGTTTAGAACAGATGGATGGGTAAGCGCAGACTTAACTGAGCTCAAATGACACATTTTCTATCTAAAACAATGTTTATATGTGTGCTTTCACCTCAACGTATTTTTGAGCTGTGCTCCACATAAAAACAAGACAATAAATTGTTCAAAATAGTTTGGGGCCAGAAGTTCCGTGTGAGGGGAATAACTAGATTCTGCAGATAGAGAAGGCCCTCCACACTTAAGGTAGAAGAGTGAGAGACGGAGAGATTCAGAAAGCTCTTTTAATTAAAGTGGAGAAGAGACGAGAGTATGCGGCGCCTTCCATTGTCCCCTCTGCGTGAAAAAGATTACATTTTGTTGCCGTCAGGATTCCTGATTTCACGCTTTGATAACTTTGACTGTGAGAGGGAGATTGCTCTCTCTCTCAACAAATACCGTGTTCGCTTAAGTCTGCCCGTTATCTTGCACAGATGAAAATATTATCATAATAATTACATATAATTTAATCTCCTTCTGAGCTAATTAAGGTTTCATCGAGAGGGCAATCCTTAAAAAAAAAAAAAAGGATCAGTCAGCAGGAACAGGACGTGCCGGCGTCCACAGGACTGTTGTGATGTTTTTGTGTGGAGCCGGCAGCTGAAGCTCGACCCAGAGTTAACTGCTCTCATTAAGATAAATGGCCACTGGCTGGCCCAGCTCATGTTACTCTCACAAACAATATCAGCAGAGAGCTGTGCACAACACAGAAATGAATTACGTCTCCTGACATTATGTGTTCAGAGAGGCAACTGCTGTCCCGCTCATGAGGACACAATGACTTCCTGGTTGATTAACAACCGGCAGTCACAGGTGTGAAGACTCATTAAACAGCAGCATCAGACATCCACTTTGACACTAATGTACCTTGACGTGAGGGGTAAAACCTGGACGTGTGCGCAGGCGTGCTGGGATGAAGCCGTCCCACGTGGAGTCAAGCCGCAACTGAACAGTCACTCCACAGCCATCCTTTGTGTGTCTGAGGGAGAGGGGGGGATGAGGCTTAGCATGAATGCATAACTTCAGTTGCAAAGCATGGGGTGCAAAGACCTCATTAAAAAAAGTTTTTCATTAAAAAAAAGGAGGGAGGAGGGTTTCTTTCTGCCTAAAAGACCCACCTCAGTGAAAATCTTTTTTTTTTTGGGTTTAAACGTGTTCTTGAGACATTTTTTCTCATTTTTGATGGGCTTACATAAAGACATTTAGGACTAAAACTATGTTTGAGTATTTCTTCATTCAAATCATTGTGAATAAGAGTAGACTGGAAAAAAATGCAGTTTGCAAAGGATTTCTAGGCTTCAAATTTAGTTTTCAAGCTTTGTCTGAAAATGTTCATATAAACACTTTTGATCCTTCAGTTTTTTTCCTCCTAAATAAAAAAAGAATCCTCATGTTTTAGTTGTAAAACTCTCAGACTTTCCTCTTCTATTTCCTTCACAAGTCAAAGAAGAAAGGCACTTCTAGGTCTTTCCCATTTCATTTTCAAAATAAAAGGTAAACCATCATTAGTTTAAACCTGTCTGGGCGGAGCTGCAAAAAAATGACAAGCACTTGTAGTTTTAGAAGCGCCCTCTAAAGGTGTGGAGGGAAACTGTCAGTACTCCGTGATTATTTTTTTTTGTTTGTTTTTCTTCATTATCACTGAACAAATTTCCCTTCATCATGTGATATCATAAAATGTTGGTATTTTCTTCTTAAAGGGCAAAGTCTTGCCTCCCTTTACACGCATCCTTTTTTTCTGTCTTCAGCAGATGTCAGAAATGTCTACCTTTTTCTTCTCCAGTGTTTCCACTGTGAATTTTGAACACCAAGAATCAGAAATGTCTTTCAGATCAACCCTCACATCTTTGCATAGTTTGTGCACAGAGCAGAGTCCAAACAGAACAGATGTTTTACGTTAAGTAGCATCTCAATTTGAATGCTGGATGTCTTTTCAAAAGGTTCTTCTCATTTGGCTCTGGATGGAAGAAATCGTTTTGGATCTACTAGCGTAAAACAAACGGAGCGTTCTACCCTGCTGATCCAGCTGTCCCTGCCCCTTCCCTATCCAGATGTCTGCATGCTGTTCCTCCATGCCCCATGCCGTCCTTTCCCTGACTGTGACCTGGCTGGCATCCGTCTTCATAACCGTCTGCGCCCCTCATCCCCAGGGAGAAGAACCCTGCGGGCAGCTCTTCACTGCTGCTCCTCCTGCATTTTTGAGCTGAGCTAGCAAATCTGTGAGCTTGCAGTAGTTGAAAAGTCTCCCTCTGTATCTTTATCCCATCAACCAACTGCTTGTGTACACACAATCTAAGATGTGTTGGTTTAGGCATTTCACTCTCTCGTGTTCAAAGCACCTTGCATAAGTTGTTGAATCAGGAAGACATTTCACGTCCTCAAGAACAGAACGCTGAACGCAGACACGCCCCAGTAACCTGGATACGTCCTCCACCCCCTTCCTCATCCCGCAGAGCGTCTGGAGAGAAGTTGGAAACATAGTGCACAGAAGGATGGCCCACATGAGCCCGCAGCGCTGTACTCTGAGGACACGTTTTGATGACCATGGTAAAAAGCTCCCCTCTCTTTACAGCAATATTCTCACGGAGACCCCGCCCCGCTCTGCCTCTCCAGGACAAGCTCGAGAAAGACTGCTGGATCAAGTTCAAACAGACTGTTGAGTCGCTGTGAACTGGACAGAGTTGTCATGGCAGCAGCCTTAACAATTACCCATCTGGTGCCAACAGACATGTGAACATTGGCAGCAGGACAACGGCGGCCCACTCAGCAAGGAATAGCAACAAAACCAGACTGTCAAAAACATAAATATACATATATAAATATATATAAAGCTAAGAGTCTTCAGATCTGAATAAAGCTGTATTTAAATGTGGGTCATGCAGTGAAGGTCGTCTGTTTTACCTTTTTTGTTCCTGAGGGTTCTGTTTTTCTGTGTTACTTGGATGATATACTGTATGGAAGATACGATGGAATACTGTGGATTCAACATTTTAAAAAATAAAAACACTAAAGTACACACAAGTACTTTAAGCCACTTATACTAAAGAGAAACCGGCTCCCGTCTTGTATGCGGTTGCATTCTCTGTGAAAGCAGCGTGTGTCAACCATACTGCTTTTTTTTTTCCCGCTGCATTTGCATATCCATACAGCAAGAAAAAAGAAAAAGATGCGACAGAAGTTTTCGCTTCGGGCTTTTGCAGATATATGTGTGTGTAGAAAAAAGGAGATGGTTAAGAAGAAGAGAGGGGAGAAGAAAATGGGGTTGTTTCAGCTGGAATGATGCATGAACACAGCTTCGTCCTGCTAATTAGCCTCCTCTTCCTTTTTTTTTTCATCCCATCTTTGTTGTGCAACTTTTCTCTTCTCTCTTTTGTTAAAATGCAGCTGACATTAAATTCATTCTAGTTCTTAATTAAATCCCAGACAACCATTAACGAGGAGATGGGTTCAAACATTCAGCTCACAACATCCTTTTAAACGCGATCGATTAAGGCATGGCTGGAGGCAAAGCCAGGTCTTCCACCTCTCCACTTCCAACCCCTTTGTTCCCATAAAAGTGCTGCCAGCCTCGGGATAGCCTTGCATGAAATAATAAAAAGGGGAAGCAAATAAGTCAACATGGAGACAACAAAAGGACTGCGTCTTGGAAGGGAGAGGAATTGAGGTTAATGTGAAAACAGGGCATCCTAATGCCTCAAATATACCCGTCGTCACATACAGCAAAAACATGCAGGCAACACGCTCTGATAATGGACGTGGAGACCATTTGATAGGCCACAAAAAGAGAAAACAACTCAAGAGCATTCATTTCTCAGAGAGGAAAGGACATTTCAGCATGAATAATGAGAAACTGGATGATAGTCTATTGAGAAAATAACTAGTTATAGCACAAGGGGGTGGGAGAAGGCGTGCAAGGCTTAAAAATGATAAACAGACATGAAGGAAAATAACCTTGAGTTATGCGACATGTGTCTAGAAGAACATAATTTCTGTCACAAGGGAAAAAAAAAGATGAAATGACAGAGACTCATGTTAGTATTTTGTTTTGGGTAACAAGGCGATCAGATTTTCATCCTGTGAAGTAATGATTAGGAGTCATTTTCTTACGTAGCGTGTTGGAGCACAAAGTGGAGCGTGTCTCTGCCAGTAGATGTTGCAACCAACATCATCATCAGTCACCAACCGGGTTGACAGAGTCGGAGCTCATCCAGGAAGCTCTCCCGTCTGCTCACTCTGAAGTCATCAGCAGGGATTAGTCTGGTATTTCAGCCACTACAGGGACAACATCAGATTTCATCACTGGGATCCCGATGAAATGAATCAGACTTCCAACTAAAAAAAACTTCATGATGCCACTAATAATAGGAATAAAAGAGCCATCTTTACTCTGAGTTTTATTCGCCAGAAATAGACCAAGAATATGAAATCCAACCAAATACTTATGAAAACATTACTAGACTATTTTAGCAAAGAGAACAGCCTTTCCATTTTGATCGGCAAATCTAGTTCACCATTAGTGTCTCTGTGATCTGTGTCCGCATCCTGTCGGACAATGCAGGTCTTATTGTGGCTCATTAGGGCTTTGGTTACCTGGATACCAACTCCATCCAGTATTTATAATCACACTTTACATCCCTGCATCTCTTCATTTGAATGACGGTGGTCACGGCCACGCTTCTCTTGTTGCACACACCGCTCAGCTGCAGCACTTTCATGCCCCAGCACCCGGATCGTCTCTGTGCCCTGCCATGCCTGTCATGTAAGGGACACGTGAAGTAGACAAGCATCTGGGCTGAGTCTGAGCATCATGGGGGACCGCTTACATCAGACAAGGACAAATACGGATCCAGCCTGTCAACACGCCGCCGTTTCTCTTGTGGAAGAGTTCTACAGCTCCCATCTGCAACTCGCAACACAGGCCAGACGACGCAGGGGCGCACAGGCTCGACAGGAACCAGGAGATGCTGGAAATGATGCTGCTGTGGGAGATGTTAGGGAAACAGTGTGGTGGTGGGAGGAGGAGGAGGCGGCGGTGGCGAGAGACTGTTGCAAACGGATGGCCTGAGGGCACAACATGGGGGAAGAGGAAAGCATAACTCGATAACCTAATTAGAGGGACCGGATTTCACACCTCCATCAAGAAACACGTTTTATCTGTAAATCAGTAATATGGAGAGAAAGTGAAATGTCAAGACCTACTCCGATAAAATCATGTTTTTGGCTTTTTAACATAATCTCATGGCATTTTTTCTGATGATGGAGCACATTAAAAAAATAAAGATTGAAACTGCGCTTGAGTATTTCTTTATTCAAATTGTTGTGAATCAGGAGAAGACAAAAAAAAGTTGTTTTTGTGATGTAACAAACACGTGGGTGGGCCACAAACTGCTCTTCTCCAATTCAATTCATCCCGTTTTTTCCGTCTAAAGCTGACATCTCACTCAAAAGTGTACGGCTGCATAGTTTCAACATTGCTCGCCGTTTTTGTGGCACCGTCATGTTAGCTTAGAGTTGTGAGGGACTGTATAACGCCCTTAAACAGATGGGTGGTGGACAGAGGCCCTAAAGTGCAAATCACAACAAATTCCAAAAACATTTTAAATGTCGCAACAACAGTTAAAAAAGCAAAACAAATATCTAAAAACGAAGCAGCATTACATTGTAGTAAACAAAAACACTCCTGACACCAAAACATTAATAAAAACATTTCAGAAAGCAAAAGCAATTTACAGAAAACAACAATAAATGTAAAACTAAACAATGACAAACCAGAAGCGGTAGGTATCACGGGACATGCTGACATTTTCTAGAAATGTACTTTTTGTTTTCCAAAATGTTTTTGTTTGACGCTGTGGTTCCTGGTTTCTAAAATAAAATATATATTTGTTTTTCTTTTGCAATTGTCATTGTGATCTTTAAAAGGTTTTGGATACGTTGATGTGATTTGCACCTTAGGGCCAATGGGACGTAAGGACAGGCTTACTCCACGCCACCCACCACTCAGAGGCAAATTTTTAATGAAGTCCTGTCGCTCTGCAGAAACTATGTCACAAAAACCAAACTGGTTGTTTGAGTTTGGCCAAAAACTGCTCAATTACAATGAAAACACTTTTAAAAATGATCAAAAGATGATCAGAGTGAGCAGAAACAATAGGATCCAGACATGCAGGTAAATCACAATTACAGAGAAAGTTTACATTTGCACATAGTGACCACAAGTGATGAAGAAGCTGAGGTCAAAATGTCTGCATTGAAAGGAGGAAATTTTCCCTTTACTGAAGGGAGCTATAGAGAGAATGGGTGATTTAAAGTCAGTGACAGGGCTTTAAATACCAGTGAGGGATCAGAGTTTTGCCCTTTGGCAAAGTAATTATTCACTCCTTCAGAGGATGATCAGGTGTGGACGCACACACACTCTGGGTGAGGACCGTCTGCCATCTGTCTGCATGACTGAGTGAACTGAAAGGCAGCAAAGGAGGTGAGAAATGCTACAGCGCCTCTTTCCTGTAGCTGAGAAGCGCATTTGCCAAAGTCTTCAGAAGCGTTCGGATGTTCAGCAGAGGGCTCATATCAGGCAATAAACCTGGGAAAGATATAAAACAAGAGCAGGAAGAAGCTTCCCGACTCTCCATCACTGTCTCTTTCAGGCCTGTTGTCTTCTCACATCCATTTTTTCACCTTTTATAACCTTCAGCCAGAGGCGGTGGCGTCTCTCAGGGGGGAGGAGCTCTCTCCTGAAGAGCAGAGACGAGAAGTCCTGCCCAGGGGTTGACAGGATGAGACTCATCCGAAAACCGTCCATGGATTTTTTTTTTTATTTGGCATCGGTTTTACTTCCATCTTTCCAATCACTTCCTCTGTGCTTCACTCCTTCAACTCTGACGCTTTTCTGCACTTTTGTTTTTCGCTGACAGTCCAGTCCTGCTGCAGGGAGGTTGCCTGATAAGTGAAATGCAAAGAGCGGTTGGGGGCTGCAGTGCTTTTTGTCATCTCAAGGGCTTCTTGCAAGAACTTTTCCCCCCTCTTCTCACACTCGCACACTAATTTCTCTCCCCGGGTTTGTCATGGAAGAGCATAAAATTCCCATCATTACCAGCTCTGCTGCACGAGTTCATCACAGACCCAAGGATGTGCAGACTCAGCTGCAAACAACACACAGCACTTTAATCAGTCTTCATTTGGCCTTTTTCTCTTTCCCATTTTACAGTTTGAAAAAAAGCAGGAGCTCAGAGACAAAGGAGAGTTTATTTCTCTCTTTTCCTAACAGTTGAATTTTCATAAGTCAAAGATGGTTTTAGGCCTGTGTCCTGCTGGGCTCAAACCTGAGCTGTAGGCAGGGGGGGGGCACCTCACGGCAGTACACCTCCCTGCTGATGCTCACTGCACCTACACAAGCGCTCAGTATGTGGAACAGGGATGGGCAACTCCAGGCCTCGAGGGCCGCATTCCTGCATGTTTTCAACATACCATGCTCTGGCATGTTTTAATTGGCTGGAAACACCTGAACCAGGTAATCAGTCAAGAGTAGGGCTTAGATATCTGGGAATCATGCAGACACCGAGGCCCTCGAGGCCTGGAGTTGCCCATCCCTGATGCAGAGCTTATCCTCTGAACAAAAGCTTGCAGCTGAGAGAGACTTCTGTCATCGGAAAAGTTTGAGAATCTTTTGACTTCTGCATAATGTTAATTAAAGCCGATAGTCGTTCGTTCTTGTTTACCACTGAGTGAAATGACAGAGTTACACAGAGAGAAGGAGATAATTGGAAGACCAGACTTTAAAGTGACCTCGCAGTGACAATGACTGGTCATGCAGCAAGTCCCAGTCTGACACTCCAACATATTCTAGAAGAATCAATGCTTCCTTGACCAATTATGTCATGTATGGTTGGAATGTTTAAACATGTGGGTCCAAAGGGCAAAATCTGAACCGAACATCAACGTCAAATCCTCCTCGAGTGCAACTCGGTTTTTGTCTTATGCCAGACAAAAAAAAAGCACAGACACAATCTCACTGTATCGTAGTGGTGGTCACGGGCACATTGGGCCTGCTGTCCGATTTGGCAGTGCAAAGAATTATGGGAAACCATTTCCTTGACTTGTCTGGTCAAATTTGGGTTTAAATGTGGGTTTTTCACTGTGTGTTTTGTTGTCTGGCTGTTTAACACTGTTTGCATGTATTCATTTTGTCCTGTTGTGTTGCTTTGCGCTGCATCATGAGTGAGAAGGTGGGGGATGATGATAACGCCCCTCAAACAGACAACTGGTCTCCCCAGGAAAATTGGTCCAGGACATCTATAGCCTAAAACTCAACAAGTGTGACTGATAAATACCTGGAACTAAACAGTGCAGGTGAAGTTGTCCAGATTCCTTGGAAATATTCCAAGATAATCAAGTGTAAATTAAATATGTTTGTCTCAGACAGATCAATCTGGTTGGATCTTTGGAAAATAAATCGATTCATCAATTAAGTTGATTAATTGTTACATCCCTAATATTTAGGCTAAATCGTTAAGTGAGGGATTGGGCTTTTCACAACCATTCTCAGTTCTGTTTGTTCTGAAAAAAATAATTAATGTTCAGTAATTAATCGAGACTAAAACGTGAAGAAAATAAAGTTGGAAAAAAATCCAATGAAACAATTTTTTTTATTTTTTTATTTCTATACTACCATTTTGTGACTCCTTACCCCACAAACACCAAAAAGTTATTTTTATCAATCATTTTGTTTTAAATGAAAAATACCTGACATTTAACAAACAAAAACTAGAATGGTTTGGATTAGTCTACATGATGTGAGAGTTTACAGTTCTGACAGTGATGTACGTTTAGTCTTTCTATAGTTTGCATGTCAGGTTGATTGGTATTTGTATTTTAAAATAATAAAAGTTGGGTAAATCAAGCTGCCTACTTGGAATACATTTAATGAGTTTTCTTTTTTTATTTTTGAGACATTAATAGTTTGAGGGGCCTTACTGACTAAAGCAAAGAAACTTCAATTCCTACACTTCAATCAAAATGAACAGTCGAAGTTCTGAACCCTTTAACACCTGAACATTAACTCAGGTTTCTACTGCTGCGACTCTTCAACCGTTTTATGCAATTAATGTCAGGGTTTGTTGGGCGGACACAAATGCAGACAGGGATCGGAAATGCAAAAATCTCGTATTTATTGCAAACAAGAAACTCTCAATAAACACGAGAAGCAACAAAACGATCCGACAACTAGTGCAGGGGAGACGAAGACTTATAACAAGGAGGAAGGGATGAGGTAAGTGGAAACAGGTGTGACTATCAAGAGGGAATACACACACACTGGGGAGAGAACACAGGAAGTACGACCCATAACAAAATAAAACCGGAAGTGGAGACCAAAACACAACTCAAACTAAAGCGGGGTAAAAACCCCACAATTAATGCTAATTCTAAAGTGGAGTTTATAGGAGCTTTGTAAGAGAGGCTTGTCATAATACATACTTTATGACAAACTCTTTTCTCACACACACTAAATAATAGTACTTGTGTAAGAGTACAGTAGAGGGTGGTGACCAAGTATGAATTATGTCCAATAAGACTTATTGCAGCTTTGTGTTGATATGCAACACTCCACAGTAGTGGAAGGCTTCCGCAAATCAACATAAATCAGTCCAACTCAGAGAAAAGCAGCTTTTCATATCAAATTTACACCAATAAGTAAAACAAATCAAAAGTTGCTTTTCGACGAATGATTCACACAAATTAGGTAAATGGTCTGAGTTACGGTCCATCAAAAAGTGTGTTATTTAGCTGTCCTCAGCAAAATCTCTGGTGTTTAAGGGTTAACTAATGTTTAGAAGCAACAGTTCTCCTGACCTCCTTAAAATTTGTCATTGCTTTCAGCATCATTCCATCAACGTGAGGGAGATCTTTTGCTACTTAAAGATCGATAAGTGATTTCAGAGAAGTGTTGCTTAAACTCTAAGAATTGAAGAAAATCAGCCTTTGGAGGCAAAGTATCAAAACTGCGAGTGCATGGGGTTATTTTACTGCCCTGATATATTATTTAGGGAAACAAACTTGCATGTTATTTGGAGAAAGTTGAGAGAAAGAGCACAAAAAAATGTTCAGACATCTTGAACTTGCTGCAGCTTACAGTAAAAGGATAAAAACAAGTTCTCTCCAACATTCTTTCAGAAACTATCACTGAATATATGCTGCATTAAGTTCAATAAAAAACATGTCCTTGTCTTCTACTATAAATGTAATCAGCATTTATTATTAATTCATTCATAAAGGGTTAGTTAATTGTTAACTTCAATTAATGAAAATTAAAAAATAAGATTATTTTGTAGATATTCAGCATAGGAACTGTTTAGGTTAGTGTTCATGTTTCATCCGTAAGACAAACAAAGAAGTTTTAATCCGTTTTTGTGGCAAAAACTTGTATTTTGGCTTTTAAAATAAATAAACCATTGAGGCTACATGGCCCAACGAATGTGTAAGTCATTGCTGATGCCTCCTGCATGATGATGATTAATGTCTAAATCTGCAGAGCTCTGGATTGACTCTTCTGAGACAAACCCATCCTCTACCTCATATTTTTTTGAAGTTTCTTAGTTCAGGGTCAGTTTGGGAGGATCAGAAATCATGGTCACAGCCTCTCCACAAACACACAGCAGAGATTCTGGAGTCGGGCGATTCCTTTCACACGCAGGGATTTCTCTCTGCATCAAACGAGTCATGTGATTGGAATTATGACCATGGTCAGTGCTCCAGATGAAACGGCAACCCTCGTCTTCCTTGTTAATTCACTTTCCAACCATCCCTGGCCTGCTGATGTCCTTGACTCCTATTGACACTCCCACCTTGAAGGGAACTGAGTTATTCAGTGGTGCAGCCATCGCCCTGCAGCCATAACTTTAAAGCCGACCTTAATGCCTCGTGCAAACACGGTACACAGACTTATTGATGGAGGCTATTTAACATTGTTCCTTTGTCCCTGCTTGGGGCACAGGCAAATAAATCACCTTTACTACTGCTGTCTTTTCTAGAACATCTCCAGAACACAGTGGAGGCTGATGTTTATCCGCAGTTGGAGGGCAAAGGGCTTCTGCATTTACATGTAGTGACATGTCACTGTTAAAACTGCCACCTCTTTCAGGTCCGACTGGGTTTTCTGACTTCATCACAAAAGGGGAGGAGAATGAACATGATTACAAATGCATCTAAGTTCTTAGATGGTTGCTTGTCAAATTGCATGGGTCTGATGAGCCAGAGGTGGTCTGTAGATGGAGATTTACAGATAAACGAGAGGGTGATTGTGGGAGGGAGAAGTGTCGTGAGGCGAGGGGGTGTGGCGGCACAGGATGCAGGCGAGAAACGGATGTTTTATGAGGCCCTTAACATTTACTTCTCTAGCGTTTCAATCCGCTGTGTCTATTAAGGGCGGCTGCTCCTCCTACGTGTTCCCCATCCATCAAAGGCCGAAAGAGACGAGGCTCCACACTGACGGACAGCTCGGCATGATGGAACGAGAGGGAGATGCCATCAGCCGGCAGACGAAGAGAAAGGGAAAAATATTACAGAGGAGAAGAATGAGGGAAGGAAAGGTGACACACACAGAAAAATAGATTCATGCAGGCGAAAGTGGAAAACAGACTTTTAGGTGCTAACAAAAATGACCAAAAGTTGAAATCCACGCTAAAAGCTGAGGCAGCATTTTCTTAAATATGGTTTGTTGAAGAGGGGCTGCTGTCCCCTCACAGGAACAAAAACCATCTGCATCCTTCAACACTTTGCATGAGACAGTCACAACAAAATGCTCCAAAACAGAAGAAAACAGCTGAGCTCTCCATCTCATGTGTGCGTGGGTCAAAGCGTGGTCCAATTCTGGCTTCAGTAACACACAAGCCAGCAGGTCACTGCTATTAATTACAAATTTAGCCAGCTATGCTTTCATTAATCCAAATTTAGAGTCTCAACAAAGCTGTGGCTTGACACCTTCACAGTGCACAGTGCCACCCAACCAATCACTGAATAGATTTTCTGCCCCACCTCCTGCAAACCCAAGACAAGGTCCATTCTCTGCAAACTAATCACAGCCAACGTCTGACACGTTCAACCTGCTGGCAGCCAAGGTCAGCCTACCGCCGACCACGTTGACACGAGGTCAAAATTATTGAAAAATCAAGGCAGGAGACAGCTTGAGCGGACGTCTAAAATCTGTGAAATCAGGCTTCCGGTTAATGAAAACACACAATTAATGCTGGTTGCAGTGATGAACAGCTGGTTTGGGTTGCTGTTCTTTTGCCTTTGGCCCATTATCTTAATTAACAACACACACATGTGCAGCAACGTTCCCACTTTGAGGCCCGGGTCAAGCAAGGAAACGTGGGAAATTTGTTTTACAGCAGATAAACAAGGAGAGAGGGGAGAGGAAACGAGACAGTGATGAAGGGAGGAGAGATGATGAAGAGAGGAAAGTTGCTAAAACAAAGCAAAATAAAGGGTAGGGAATAAGGATGGAGGGGGTAACCCTGGTGTCCCCCGCCCATGCTGCTCCTGAGCCGCTCGTTTCCCCCGTTCGCAATTAATCATGATGGTGAGCTTACTCAACCAACACCCAGCTCTCCCACATCCCAATTAAGGAGAGGAAAAGAGGACAAAACAGCAACTTGAAGACATGATGTAAATAAAAGGATGGTCATTGACAACAAAAATAAAGTAGTGCACAGTGCGAGCCCGTAGTGGATAAGAAAAGAAAATGGGATGAAATCCAAAGCTCGAGGCCAACTCTGAGAACTGAAGAGGACATAATGAAAAGTCTGTGCCAGCGTGTGCCGAGGACCATCTATCTACAAGACTAGTGCAGCAGGAGCCATGCTGGCGCCAAGGTTACCCCACAAAACTATGACTGTGCATGTGCGTTAGTGGCTCCAAGTGTTTTTATTGGGTAAACATTACAGCATCTTAACCCAGAGGCTTCCTCTCTGCCCCCACATGCACACAGAGTCGAGTCCTCGCTCTTCTTCTTGCTGGCTGAGACACCATCACATTGTCCTGGATGCCTGCCAGCTAATTAGCTGAGCGGCCAAAAGCAGCTGCCCAGTAGCAGGTGCATGTCCATCCCAACATCCCTACCACCTGCTAATGCTAATAGCTATCATCTCTGGGACCACTAGACTGAACCGCTGGAGGAGGAAGGTCAACGAGAACAGAATCCCTTCAGAGCTGAACTCGCTCCTCACAGACTCTACACAGAGTTTGCTAAGAAACCAAGCTGGGCTGCAATTTCAGGACAAGTGGTTAATGTGACGGCTTGCCTTTACAAGAGCAAAAACACTCATAAAAGATGGGTCACACAACCAAAAGAGGAGGTTAATAGTAATCTGGAACTTTTAAGTCTCATTTTGTTTTTGCATAAAAGCCTGACATCAGATCCTGAAATCATGAACCACTTTTGCCACTAAAAGCAATGTTACACTGAATAATTTCCCTCAAGACAGCAGTGTCTTCTTTAGTAAAATGTGTCAGCCTGGCCACAAGGAAAGCATTATGTAAATGAAATTCATGAGCACAGTTATGCTAGATGTGGAGCCACATAATTAGGTAAAGGTTTAGCTTTTTGTTTCGTTAAAAAAAAAAAAACTGTCAGTTTTAGATTGTAAAAAGCCCTCGTCACAAACAATTAAGACCTCTATTTAACCATTCTGTTATTTACTAACAATAAACGAAATAAAAAAGGAAAGCATGCAGCAGCAATACCAAGTATCACCCACTGTATGAGAATTGGACTGATTGGTTCAAAGTTTGACCTGGTTTAATTTGCACACGGGTTCAAAGGATGTCTGTTTTTCACAAAGCCAAGACCCAGTCTAAAAGCTAGCCATCAACATGAGAGTTTTGAGCGTGGAAGCTCAAAACACACGTTTAAGTGGGCTTACATAGACTTTTCATTAGAAGTGGCCGCTTGACGACACTTCCATAAAGAAATGCACAGCCAATCCTCAACCATATTGCTCAGAAAACCATTTTGCTCTGCTATATGGTTTTTACGCGTTATTGCTAATCCTCATTTTTTTCAGGATATTTTTTCTGTAGTGTGAGATATTAAAAATGCAAACTGACCAATCAGATTTCTCAATAGAAGAAGGTAATCTTGTGTTGAACATTCAGAGCGTTTGACAGATTTCCCTATGGTACAACCCAGATTCAACAGCTTGAAAATAGATGAACAACAAGCTGTTGAACCATAAAGCTTTAGTCATTCAGATGATTGTGATCATTGTGATCATCGTTGACTTTAGTTCAAGATGGCGCCGGTGGGTGTGGCTGCTCGTCTGTTTCTTTCATTGTGGTTCATGTTTATGTTGTTTTCGTTCTTTGGTTCTCGGCTAGTTTGGAGTCTCTGTTGGTTTATGATCATCAGTTCCTCATAGCTCGTCAGAATATTGCAAACAGTCTAAACTCGATTTGCTGCGGACGTAAGGCGCTTCCCCCGTTGCTCTCGAGCATTCCGGCTCACCTGTTTCGGACGCCGGCCCTCTTCCTGCGGCAGAAACGTCGGCGCAGACGCGGAGGCCGCCTTACGAAGCTGAAGACCTCCTGGACACGCTACCCCTCCTTTTCCCAAGCAGGATCTGGACTATTTCCTTGCATTTCTCCGTCCTGGCGCTTCCTGGATCCACCTGATGTCTGCAGCGTTCCCGTCGTTGGCTTCGATGAGGGAGACCTGCTGCGTCGCTCCTGCTCTCCTCGGCCTCGCCAGCGCGGATCGAATCCCAGGAACCTGACGGCGCTCTCCCGGTCGCCTGTAGATCTTCTACGTCCAGATTCGGACTGGTAAACGCCAGATCGCTGGCGAACGAAACTTTTATTTTGCGAGATTTCCTCACATCCCACTGCCTGGATTTCCTTTTTATTACTGAGACCTGGACATCTCTCGGGAAGGACAGTGTTTTTGTGGAACTTTTACCGGCTGGATTCTCTTGTTTTAACACCCCGTGAATGTCCGGTCTGCATCTGTTTTTATAAATGGTTTTACATGTAAACAACGTTACGCATCGTCCCCATACTCCAGCTTTGAACTGACTGCATTTGAGCTGGGAAGGTTCGATCAGGTGCTGTGTGCTGTTGTTTACAGGCCTCCCAAATACAACAAGGACTTTTTGAATGATTTCTCTGACTTTCTGGCTGAAATCATGCCTCATTATGACCATGTCCTTATTGTTGGGGATTTTAATATACATGTGAGTTGTCTTGATAAGCCCCTGGTGAAGGACTTTTTAGATATCATTGACTCTTTTAACTTTGTTCAGTGGGTTTCTGGGGCCACCCATGAAAAAGGAAATATACTTGACCTCGTGCTGTCTTATGGATTACCTGTGTTTAATTTAGAAACTCATGACATTGCTGTATCAGATCACATGCCTGTAATCTTCGAAACTGATCGTAAGCGGGCTGCAGATAAATCTAGTGCGGCTCCTCGAAGTTGCAGAATTTTCAACTCTTCTGCCAGTCAGTTCTCATCTGCATTTAACCAGTTCATTACCCCCTTCCCGACTGCCGATGTTGAGGAGCTTAGCTCCTGGTTTCAGTCAACGTGCACCAACATCCTGGACTTTGTGGCCCTGGCTGAACGATGGAACCCGGGCAGCTCGGAGAACCTGCAGGAAAACTGAACGCAAGTGGAAGAAGGATAAGCTACAAGTCTCACTAAAAATTCTAAAGGACTGCTGGAAATCTTATCAGACTACTGTTAATAGAGCAAGACAAGTGTATCTGTCGAACATCATTGTTTCTAATCAGCACGACCCACGAGTACTGTTAAAAACTATAGACTCTGTCCTTAATGCTCCCCAGGTGCAAACTTTAGAAGCTTCCTCTGTTTTGTGTGACAATTTTCGGAATTTCTTTGTTGACAAGGTTATAAAAATAAGGGCTGCCATTACTTTTCCCTCCGCTAACCCCTCAACCCCTGTTTTCTGATCGGCCACTTTTGAGACATTTGAGCTGGTGTCATTATCATTTTTAGAAAAGTTGGTTAAACAAAGTAAGACATCTGGTTCTTTGTTAGATCCCATCCCTCCTAAGCTATTCAAAGAGGTCTTCCCTGCTGTATCTCAGACTGTTCTCGCCATTATCAACAGCAGTCTGGCCACTGGTGTTGTCCCTGCCACTCTTAAACATGCACTTGTTCAACCCCTGCTTAAAAAACCCAGTCTAGACAGTTCTGTGTTGGCTAATTTTAGACCCATTTCCAAGATGCCTTTCATATCAAAAGTTTTAGAGAAAGTGGTGTACTTACAGCTGGAGGAATTTTTGAGCACTCATAAAATCTATGAAGTCTTCCAGTCTGGTTTTAGAGCCCAGCAC
The DNA here is from genome assembly GCA_014656515.1 of Oryzias celebensis. Classification (NCBI taxonomy): domain Eukaryota; kingdom Metazoa; phylum Chordata; class Actinopteri; order Beloniformes; family Adrianichthyidae; genus Oryzias; species Oryzias celebensis. The sequence continues at coordinate 4,212,234 of BNCR01000008.1, read as the reverse complement.
AGTACAGAGTCAGCTTTACTGAGGGTGAGCAGCGACATCCTATTGGCAACTGATGCAGGAGATCATGTAGTTCTGGTTCTGCTGGATCTATCAGCAGCATTCGACACAGTCGACCACAGTATTTTAATTTCTAGGCTTCAGAACTTGGTGGGGATTCATGGTACTGCACTAGATTGGTTTAGATCGTACTTAGCAGGACGGACTATGTGTGTTAATATTGATGGAATTCAATCTAGAACAGCTCAGGCGTCTTTTGGAGTTCCACAAGGTTCAGTTCTAGGCCCACTTCTATTTTCCTTATATCTGCTTCCACTGGGGTCCATTCTAAGAAGGCATGGTGTTTCCTTTCACTTATATGCTGATGACAGCCAGATCTATCTGCCGCTGAAAAGGAAGAATGGTTTCTCTATTTACCCGCTTGTATCATGTTTGCATGACATTAAGGATTGGTTGGCCACGAGTTTCCTGAGTTTTAACGAAAGCAAAACTGAAGTAATGGTGTTTGGACCAAATGATCATGGAGGACCGTCCCCAGCTGATCTGGGTTTTTTGACAGGGTTTTTAAAGTCAACTGTTTCTAACTTGGGTTTTAAATTGGACAGTCATTTTAAACTTGATCACCAGATCAGATCAGGGGTGAAGCTCAGCTTCTATAATCTTCTGCAACTTTCAAAGGTGAAACCATTTTTATTACCTGCACATTTTGAGAAAGTAATCCACGCCTTCATAACTTCTCGGCTGGATTACTGCAACTCTATGTACCTTGGACTAAACCAGACATCTCTCTCACGTCTCCAACGTGTTCAAAATGCAGTTGCCCGTCTCCTGGTTGGAGGACGTAAGCGAGACCACATTACACCGTTTTTAGCATCGCTCCACTGGCTGCCTGTGCATTTTAGGGTTAACTTTATGATTGTTTTATTTGTTTTTAAATCTTTACATGGTCTTGCACCACTGTACCTCTCTGAACTGCTTTCTCCTTATTCGCCGGCCCGGTGCCTCCGATCAGTTGATCAGCTCCTTCTGGAAACACCGAGGTCCAGGCGGAAGCTCAGGGGGGACAGAGCCTTTGCCATTGCTGGTCCAAGGCTCTGGAATCCTTTGCCGTTGTATATTAGAGAAGCATCATCACTGTCCACTTTTAAAACTCGTTTAAAGACTCACTTTTATGCCTTTGCTTTTAACACAACATGAGACTCCAGCTGTTTTTACTGATATTTTATCGCTCTTATTATTTTATTTGCTTTTCATTGTCTTTTTATCTTGTTTTTATCTTGTGAGTGTACAGCACTTTGTTTTAGCTTCGTGCTGGTTGAAAGTGCTTTATAAATAAAGTTGAGTTGAGTTGAAGGATTTTTCTCCTTTACTTTGAGATCAAACCAGTCCTTTCTAAAATCTGTTTTTGGAACATTCAAGAGATGTCTGACTCAGTGGCTGAAAGGTGTCCATCTGATGATAACACCTGATAGCGAGCAAACAGAAAACGAATTTCTTTTTAAATGTTGCTGAGCATCATGGTCAACCATTTCTATCTCACCTTTAAATCAGAGAAAGAAAAAGCATTCTTTCATCTCTCTGAACCAATACTGATCCTATACAGTAAGGCTTTTACTGTGAAAGAAAGACATTTTGGAAAACTAGAAAAGCAAACCCATCAAGATAGCTGAAACGTTGGAACAAAGGTATTCCAAGAAAAGTCTACCGATGCTAATGTAAAATGTCCATCAAACCAGGAAGGTCTGGAACAGGGCTCTGCAACCTGAGGATCTGGGGCCACATGTGACTCTCTTACCCCTCCATTGTGGCTCTCAGGAGGAAATAACATAAAAAAAATGTTTAAATAGTAGCTTCTTTTTTTGCTGCTTTTCCCTTCAGGAGTCGCCACAGCAGATCAGCTTTCTTCATCTAATCCTGTCTTCTGCATCCTCGAACACCAGCTACCTTCATGTCTTCGTTCACTGCATCCTTAAACCTCTTCTTTGGTCTTCCACTTGACCTCTTTCCTGGCAGCTCAAGACTCAGCGTCCTTCTATATTCAACGTCTCTCCTCTGGACACTTTGCAGAATGTAGTCTCTCCTCTGTTGTAAAGTAAAAATTAAAGTATTAAATACAGTAAAAATAGTATACTAAGTTGAAATGTATTAAAACTCAAACTGATAAAAGACAGTATAAATCACAAGTCAAACCAAAACATTTGAACTGATTTTATGCCTTACTAAAAAAGACCAAAAAAAAGCTGTTTGAGGTCAGCAAGCACAACCAGAACTAATGAGCATCCATTAATAAAGCAGATTTCCTATTTTTGAACCAATTCAAGGATTTAAAATGCGCTTCATGGTTTGAAAACTACAGAAAGGGTCCCCTAATTAATTCAGTTTTAATTTTGATTAGTTTGGTTTACAACTTCCTTATTCAGATACACAAAAAAGGTAAAATATTTTTTAAATCACTGCTAGCATTACACTACCTATTACTGCATTTGCTGCATTGAGAAGATCCTATCCTTATTTAGAAAGCATGTCATGTGAACCTCTGTCAAAGTTATAAACTATTTCTTTTTTTAAATAAGAAAAAAGCTATTCTCTAATTTTATTAATGACAAAAAACAGTAAATTTACATTTATCATGAAAGTAGCAACACCATAAATACAAATCAGTGTCTTGGTTTTCTAAAAGGTGAAGTCAGATTTGTGGGTTTTACTGGGTTGTTGTAAATGAAACAGTGGCCCAAATTGCTCTTTAACTGTTGAAGGTGGCAAACCACAGGCTTAAAACTGGCATAACTTAATTTGTTTTTCTTAAGTTTTTTTTTTGCTTTTAAAATAATTTCAACCAAAGGAAAAATCGACCTTTGATAACATGAGTTACTATGAAAAAAAGGAGAAAACACAAGTTTGTGCCACTTTTGAGTGTCATCCTTGCATCCTAATCTACCAGCTCAGCATTTTGCTCTCCAACCATCCCTCTTCTATCCACAGCATCTCTGCGGTGAATAATTAGTTTCATCCACATGTCCGGATGGTGATGCAGGGCCTTTTTGTGATCTGACCCGAAATAGGCCCGCTCCTCTCCACCTCATAAAATACCTCCATCCTTTTTCGCTTTTATAGATGGAGTAGTAATATATGGCTTTATTTACGAGGACAGGCCCTGGCAGATTTAATATTTTAATTCGGTTTTACGGCTTGAACATAGGGCCACACAGGACTTTTTATGAGCCACAAGCACGAACGGACAGAGCAGCAGAATGGAGACGGGAAGGCGGGAAGTGGCAGATTCATTCAGTTCTCATGCATCACTGCTTAAATGTCGTGCATATCTTGGCCCGCTGTAACCTCTGCTCACACGCTTACCCCACATGTCTCTGTCATCCATCTACAGTCCTACACTCCCCTAACTCCTGCAAAAAGACACGGCCATGAAGCAGACAGCAGGTCTAATAGAAGGGAGATTGATGGTCGAAACGATTCGGCGCCAGTAGAAAAGAGGAGATTCATGCTCGAGAAAACTCAGAGCTATTGCTTTAGAGAATGATGAATCAGAAGATGCAGCCTGAAACTTACAAAGCTTTTTGAGGTTTCAGCAATAGTCCGCCAATACTTTGAGTTCAAACAGACTTTAGCTGCTCATATTAGAGGCCGGCATGGGAGGCTTGATTGATGAGAGCACTGATTTAAACACTTCTGTGTAGATTGGTGATCATTTTAAAAACAAGAAAAGTTTTTTACAGTTAAAAAGAAATCCAAAAGCCTTCTAACGCTATGAAAGGTTTGATTACTTTTAATGGAAATCAATAAGGTTTCAGCGGCTGTAGAATTTTTAATCAAGAGAAATTTATTATTTTGGTACCCAGCACGCACACAGACACACACCCACACACACCCACACACACCATCACAACTTCTTTCCCATAAAGTGAATCCAGACCAACAAAGATTACCAAAATGAAAGCCAATCAGAGGAGCTGTTGAAAGATATTTAAATGTAAAGACAACTACTATCTGATTATTCTTTGCCCGATATTCAAAATGATGAAAAATCAGACACTTGAATAATTTATGCTTGAGATCTTTGACATTTTTTACACCAAAAAAAGTTTGTTTTTCAATAAACCCCTTGTGAGAATTTATGCACTCATTTTATCTAGCAATTTTCTTTGTTGATTTGTAAAGATCAAAATATCCAAGACTTTAGCGTATTTTTACCCCGAGTAAAAGTCGTGCTTTTTGGGCATTGATTTTTTCAAAAACATAAAAAGGCTCATATTTGTTGTTTTCACACTAACAAGTGGTTGCCTTTTTAGCGGTCCTTTCCCACCAACAACCATTAGAGGGCACTGTTTGTGTGAGCATCACGATTTGCTACTGACAGACAAAGCAAACGTGCAGGAGAATCTGATCATTCTCCTCTTAAACTTTAAAATATGTTCTTTTTTGCATTAAGACATTACTTTTGGTTTTATTTTCAATTTCATCAGCCTAATGGAGGGCAGCAAGTCAATAATCTGGGCTTCACAAACAAGGAAGTACCGCAGAAAGCGCCATCATTGAGCACCTGTGGGAGAAAGTAAAGATCCTCGTAAAAAAAAAACAAGAAAAAGACAATGAGATCGGACATGGATTGTTTTGTAGAGCATGTTAAAATAAAAAACCGGATCCCTAAACGCTATCCGTGTCTTTTGTGCATTGTGAATGAGATTTACACTCATGTTTTGAGTCTCATTGCTACATGGATGCATTGACAGTAGCTTCTCCCATACCTGTTAATTTGTGTTCATAATCTTGGTCAAGAATTAAGCATTGAATTTGGCCAGTGACAAAAAAGAGACAGCAGGGGCAAATTTAACATTTGGTGTAAATGCAGCATTACGGCGGGCTTGTGCGTTGTAATTCTCTCCCAAAAGTACGGGTTTATACTCCAGTGCAAGTTAAATCATCTAAACGCATTGTACAAGGGTAGATCTGAGGCTCAGAAAAAGTTAGAGGCTTTATCCTTGATCTGCTGTCCCTGATATTTGAAAATTTCCATAGCAGAAGGAGAAAAATAAAAAATTAGAAAAATCTTTAAGGTTCTCTGTGTCCGGTTCCCATGGGAACTGGCAGATGAGCGTCTCCCCGGCTTCACTCTCCAGCACAGTGCCTCGAGAACACAGCGATTATTGATCTGTCTGATGGGTGCAGTAGACATTTCTGTCCAACATAAATCACCTGCCTAATTGATGGGCCTGGAACAGGTTGAAATGGCCTTAATCCTCCCCCTCCCTCCCGAGGACAACCTCCCAGGCGAGCATCAAATCAGGACGCCACTTACAGGTACCAGAATCATTAGACTGGCAAAGAAAAGTACAAAGATGCTGGTCAGCGTGGCGCTAACAAAAGTAACAAAAACATGAAGCAACAAGAGACTGAGAGCTCAGTGCTAAAACCTTTCAAAAGTAACAGAGCCGGTGGGTCCAGACTCGTCCCCCCCTTCATCATTTTAAAACAGGAGGTCTTTGCTGTCCATATTCTTCTTCCCTCATGAAGGATTTCAACTGAGCCAGTCATTCAAGTTCATAACAAGGTTTTACAGAGAAACCTACAGTTCACTCTGATCATCTTTTGATCTATTTTTAGTCTTTTTCAGGACAGTTTCTGCAGAGTAGCAATAGTTTATAAGATATTGGCCTCCGAGTTGTGGGCGGTACCTTAAGCTAAGTGCAACCCCACCGCCCTTTCTTTTCCTATTACAGAGCTTGGGGGCCTCCCAGCATATTTTCTGACACAAATTCGATCATTTTCAAACTGCATTATTTCATCTGCTCCTGATTCAAAAGCATTTCAATAAAGAAATATGCAGAAATGTTATTTTGAGCAATCTAAATACTCTAATAAATAAATAGTCTAAATACTAAATGACACTTTAGTACGATCACTGTTAGGCTAATGTGTAAGATTTTAACAAACTGCAGATTTTTTTGTTGCTTTTTATTCTAGAACCAGGAACCAGCTAAATCTTCAATAAGACATCTGTGTTAGCAAGTATCATCGCTACAACAAAGTTTTCCTGATGAACCCACATATTTCACGTGAAGTACTAACAGCATGTTAATATCAGAATGTTAACGGTATTATAAAATCCCAAATCTTGTGAAAAATCTTGGCTGTTTGCTATATTAAATAAATTATGTTCCGTAGTAGTTATTACAGACTGCATGTATGATGTTTTAAAAATAATCTTAAGGAGAAACTGATGTTTAGCTGAAGGCCAAGGATGGGTTTGACCCCCTGGGGCAAACTAAATAATTAAACAGGCCTTTAATTACACTGAGCAAATGACCCCAAACCCCTGGGGAGCCAAGACGAGTGGAGGTGGAGTATAAGTGTGTGTGTGCGTGCGTGCGAGTCAGAATACAGTGGGTGGAAGAAAGTGGGCACATACGGTGGCACAGCCTGGCCAACTCATTTACTCTGACATTTGAGCCGAGCCATCGCCGCAGGAAGTGACTGTAAGGAGGCAGATACAGACGCCTCTGACTCACGCAACTGACTAACGCTCAGAGGTCAATCAATCCAGGCCCAGGTGAAAAAGAGTGGCCGATCGATGTGGCGATGCTTTGATAGAGTGTTCGCGAGCGGCTTCATTTCTACTGAGCTTCCTGCGTTTCTAACAAGGCGCAAGATTTATAACGGCAGCCAACTAATGACGGAGCACTTGAAAGATGTGGTGACACCACCGGAACAATACAGAACTCAGAGGCAAATGTAAATCTTTGATAGATTAAAGCTTATCAGTGCATTGCCAGGTCAAGTCTCAGATGAAATTCACTCCATGCCAAGTGTGAGAGAAATGAATAGAATTCCATTTATGGATACTTAGGTACACTACTCCCTATAAGTTAGGGATACAGTGGACAAACCTGGTCTGGAATATTATTCACAGCATTAGTTTAACTTCACAGATTGTTGGGATAGGCAGACACGTGTATTGGGGTGATAGACCTCTCATGTTGTGTTTTCCCACATAATGGTCTTACTGTCTTCAGTGTTTCTCACTTATGGGGGCCATAACCCATTTAGAACTGATTGAACTGCTTTGACTTGAATGACAGACTACCGTTGGAGGTGACTCCACTGACGGCAAACCGCCATGAACGTTTGCAGAGGCTACAAGAACATGTGACCTGGACAATGCAGAAGTTGTCTACCACCCGGTGCACTGATCTGTGTCGGGTCACCTTGCACAGAAATGATGGTCGTCAGCATTGCTGGAGAACGTAAGGTGAGCGATACACCCAAGTCCAGCCGGTCCCCAGGGTTTTCTATGGTGGAGGACGTGCAACAGTCTGGGCATGAACCACCCATCAGCACAAAACAGATTTGTTTATTGTAGACGACCCAAACACTGCATGTTCTGACCTCAGAGACATAACTCACCATCCTCCAATTCCACCAGAACACCCACAACTTCCTGTTCATGGTTGATAACGCTCCACCACATGGTGCAACTATTGCCACAGCTGGACTTCAGGATATGGGAGAGCTTCATGTGGTATGACCAGCAATGACCCCTGACCTGAACCTCATACAGCACGTCTGGGACCAGCTGAAGCAGAGGCTGGATGATGGTACCCCGGGTGACCTGGCAGAACTGGATGTTGGACTTGTGGTAGAGTGGAACGCCTCAGAATAACTTTATGAGGTTTGTGAGAAGGTCAAGCTGTGATAGCAGAAAATGGTACTTAGGGGGTTTTGGGGGCGATCTTCATTGTTGTCTGAATTTCGGGGGTAATAATATCTAATGAAAATAGTCTCTCTTCTTATTCATGATTAGTGAAATCAAAGGGAACTTCTCACACAGTTTATTGAAATAATCTTCCTAACTTTTATTTCTCCATTTTCTTAGTTGTTTTTTTTAGATAGATTTAAAAAATGATAATGTTCTTGTAAATTCCTCTGTTGTTATTAATGCACTGCCTGAGTGTCTCCCTTATTGTCCAATTAGTTCTCCATTTCGTACATTTCCAATTAGGCTTCCAGCAATATTAAAGCTCATGCAGCACAGGCGACAGCAGCAGATCTAAAATATACCATGGTTTTTATCAGCTTAATATTGCAGAAAAGGGAGTCAGATCATCTTTCTCATTGGTTACAGTGACAGCACTCTCATTTAATCAAATTAAATCTCAGGAAGCGTGTCGCGCCACACGCCTCTTTTGTGCGCGTGTGCCTGCGTTCACTTCAGTTCCCTTTTTTGCTTTCCAGTGGCACAAATACTTAGAAAGCCAATCAATCACACCTCAGCTAAAACACAAGCATGCAGGGTAGAGTGAGGCTCTGTTATGGTTCGTGATGGTTCACCATAACTGACCTATGACCCTTATTGTTTACCACTTCTGGTATGTGAGTAAACCGCAGCAGGAAAAAGCCTCTTTTTTCCACATTAAAGCTGCTGCCCACCCAGACGCATGCGCCTTTTTTTAAATGGAGGTAAAGAGGAAATTAATCTCTCCCTTGGCTGCCGTGGCAGGATATTAATCTAGCAGTTCCATTCATCTGCTCATCTCTTCCCTCGTTGCCTGATAATCCTCCTCCTCATCAACTGCATATTCAAACCTCAGGTGGACGAACACAGTAATTGATTAGGACGTGAGGCTTCTCTCACTTGTCTTTTTTCCCTCCGCTTTTGTCAATCCTGCCGCTCATTTTAGAGATGTTGAATTTAACCATAAAACCTGAACGTTTATTACTTATTTATGCCACTTCCATGTCTTCAAGGAGAAAATCCTTCCAGGATTAACGCTAGTCACATTTTTGTTCAGTCAATCCTTCCTAACCCTCAGTATTTATTGTTGCGCTTTCACTAAATGACATTTAAAACTAATTACAGGCTACAAATCATTTCCACGCAGTGATCAGTGGAAACATAAAAACAACAGAACTAAACACGTTTTCCTTGAAGGAAGCTTGGAACAATGTGAAACAAATGGATCACCTTGTTCTGATCTGCAATTATAGCTTCCCATCAGCACAGATCAATATCATTTAGAAAATTACTGCAAAGAGGGGCTGAAAAACGAAATCAAAGCCACAAAAACTCAAACATACAGGAAAAAAAGATGCACACGGAGAACAGCAACAGTGGTGTGGTAAATGAACAGATGTCATAAGAGGCAAATCATCCTTTAATGCAGCGGTCCAGAAACTTTTACAGGCCACGAAAGGACCATGTGGCGAAGAAACAAGTACCGGCCGCACGTTTTTAGAAAATTATCAGTGAATAGTCTTTTTTTATTCTTTCTGCATTCGAAAAATCAACATTTACCCCCCAAGAAAAAAAAAAAAAGATGAATTATATTTTGTTTTTGACTAAATCTCGATTCATTGCATTTCAGTGCATTTCTCTTTAACACAGAGGAAAATTATAATGTTTCTCAACAGCTGCCTGCCTAATTTAGCTTTATTGTGGGAATATTTTTACCCATTCCAATGAAAATTGTATTTTGGGGGTTTTTGCATGTTCTTGTGTCATGTTTCTCCTGATGGAGAACATGCACAAAGAAAATTGACCGTTAAATTGCATTTGTGAGTCTTTATTGACCAAATTGTTGTGAATCAGCAGCAGACGCAAAAATGCTGTTTGAGGCGCATGTGATGGAGAGAATCTGGTAGTTTTCTAAAATAAAACTACCTTCAGAATCAAAGTTACAGCTTGAATTTATTATTATTTTTGTCTGCGACCTCATATCAAGTGACCCAGGGGTTGGGGCCCACCACCTTAACGAATGCTGCTGCTATCCTGTTAAACGACCTGTTGCTCCATGAGTATGTAGAGTGATTTTTTTCTCCGTTCAGTTTCCCACAGCAAAAGCACAGTGATTCTTTTCAACCATAAACCCCCGAAGTTAACACCCACTCAACGTAGCAGGGTGTTTCTGTTGCGTTGACCCTCAGGGAGACAAATGGGGCTGATAAAGCTAAGTTTATTATCTGCTCCTGACAGGTCAGTCATGGGTCAGGCCTAATCTGAGCCTAGAGGAGCCCAGCCGCTTGGCCACTGTGTGACCCGGCTCTGTTACAGCCTTTAATCGGATCCGAGGTTAATGTGCTGCCTCTCTGTGACAAAAGCAGCACAAGAGGGGAGACGGCGTTTGTTTGCTTCACTGGCAGGAAGAGCAAAAAAAAAAAAAAACTCGCCCTCTCTAGAGACTCAAAACTTAGCCCACACGACTGAGCCGTGACTCAGGAGAAAAAGCTTGCTGCAAAATAAATATCATTAACCCACAATTAAAATCCTGTTCTCTGTCCTGACATCCTTTATTGTTCTCATATCTCTGTCCAATTACAACATGCAGGAGTAATTACAGCTGCATTAAAAAGTAATGAAGTTATATGAGCAGAGCCCATCGTTTCCACAGGGCGATCCAGCAGAAAGGCAGGGAGACGGAGGGACTGGATGCAGCTCAGGAAAATCTGCTCGCGCAGGTGAAATGTCAATGAGATGACTCTGCAGCACCCACAAACCTTCACAGTTCAGCTGATTGTCATTTCGCAAACACCAATCAATCTCAGCAATATGCGGTCTGTTATTTGCAAGCGCCAAACAAGAATCTGTAACCATGGAGACCAGACTGTTCACACAGAAACAGGAAATAAAACAGCCGCCTCATTTTTTGTGTGCCAACAAATTTTAGTTACAATGATGGTCCCAGTTTGCTTGAATCTGTTCGTATTTAAACGACTGTTGTGTTTGTGTGAACACGTGCAGCTGTGTTTTTGTGGGCGAGTAACGGCGCTGGATTGCTTTGGTGAAGCTTTTAGGCTGGGGTCAGATGTGAGAGCAAGGCAATTTGAGGGTGGAAATGAGCGATGTCTTTTTTCATTTGAGAGCGAGCGACCGCAGCCTATCACACACCACCTCCTCAGACATGAAGGTATGACCACCAAGTTGCAGCTTCTCCTGCTGCCTTTGTCTCACTACATGGTGGGGAGGGAGCGCAGGGGTAAGACAACTTAAGGCCTGTGTGATCTATGGAAATGGAAAAACAGGCGCATCAATGAGCAGTCATTTTCATTTAGAAGACAAAGAAAAAATGTGTCAATCAGACAATAGAGATGCTGCTCCACACATCTGGAGATTCAGCTTTGAAGCAGCAGTTCTTCTGAGGGACACGTCCTATGATCTCAAATGAAAGTGATGAAAAATGACATGATAACAAAAGCACTACACCATAGATTCTACATCTGCAACAACTATAGTGACTGTACTCATCCATTAAACTTTGGTTAAAAATGTTTTTACTTTTATGTACTTTCCTTTATACATTTTAACTCCAGTTGTATCCAAAGAAGGATCCACAAAATATCGTTTCAGTATCAAACCAGATTTCTACGCTGCATTTTATCCATACGTCATTTTACGTTTCTTTACGTTGTGTGAATGGGGTGTGGGTTGTATGCATTTGTATGTGAAGGCTTTTTCTTTTTGAAGTTCAAACATGTATTATGTTAAGCACTTTGTGCTACATATGTAAGAAAACTGATTCAGGCTATAAATAAAGTTTAATTTGCTATTTTTAAATCTAAAGTTTAAAACATGCAAGTTAACATAAAACAAAAATAGAAAACATACTTTGCATGGTTGCCATACAGTTTTCCTAAAGAGTGTTTTGGGACTTTATTTTTCATTGAAGCAGTTTGCCAAAATGGTTGTTAATTAGCATCATTTCATTGTTTTTAGCTCCAGTGTTTACATTCATTCGACTACCACAAATCAACTGTTTATCCACTGAATATTCCAGTGGATTCTGAAGCAGGAAAAAGCACATTGCACATTTCTGAGTCCGCAAGAAATTACATTTATTTAGAAATATTTTCTTGGAAATCTGGGATTCACTTACAGTCGTATTCACAGCTCTATCACATTTAGATTGTGGGATAATTGTGGCCAATTGATGAAACTGCTTTGTTTGATTTCTTGATATTGTTTTATCTACTTAGCTTTATAAATGAAATAAAACCAGACAGGGATCTTATTTGTTGCCTTTTTCTGTAGGTGACTGCTGTAGGTGTGCTGGCTCATATTCAGAGGATTAGAAACAACATTGCTGAGACATAATTGAGGGAATGTCAGCAACAAGAGGCCTCTCTGGCTGTCTGGCACACCTGGCAACATCTTTCATTATTGAGGGTTGTTTTGGACGGAACAGCAAGGATGCCTGGCTAACAACACACCAGTACAATGCAAGACAAGAAATAACGGCCGCACAGATCACGACTGGGATTGGCTACACAGGTCAACAACAATGGATTCTTTGGTTAGCATCAATCACGCTGCCAGCCCTCTCGGGGCTTTGATGGAGTGGTTGTGTGCTGTGGTTGAGAGGCTAGCGGGAGATGGAAGTTGGCGGGGAACTGATAATGGGCTTCAGTGAATCACAAGAGATGAACCCCCACTGAGAGATGGAAGACGGGAATGAGAGAAGGATGTGAGAGAACAGCAGGGCAAAAAGAGGGGGAGAGGAGAGAAAGAAAAGAGTGAGTGGGCTGGGTGAGGAGAGAAGCTCAAGCTGCTCCTTACTTCCCCCAGTCTCCTGCTGGATGACCAACACAGAGACAGCCAGGAACCATGACGGACATTCTCCTCGTCTAATGAGTCCCAGTCACAGATGAACACACTGCTGTGCTTTGCAGCAGCAACAGAAGGGTCTGCTGCCACCACGAACCCATCCTGCTCCAATCATGAGCACCACAATTAAGACATGAGGTCAAACGAGGTCCTTCTGCAGCAAATCCGCAGCATCATTGCATTTGTTTGCATATTTGGAGGTGCGTAGAAAGGGTCCAAGTAGAACCAGCACACGTGCAGAGTAACAGCGTGAACGCTGTCTCAGCTTCACCTCTATAACCACCTGTTACCCTCTGGGGGGGATATGACAGCAGCACCAAACAAAAACAGAAGCCTAATAAAAGATCGTAAAAATCAATTCAAAAGCTTCCATGGCGTCAGAAGAGGAGCAGGAGTAATTGTCGTTTGGCCCTTTCAGCACAATGCACCCAATGGGGTCACTGACAAGGGCGTCATTTGTGGCCTAAGAGGTTACGAAACCAGAACCAAAAAAAAAATATATGTACACACAAACGTGGAACTCTGCCTTTAAGGGGAATTGGGTCTAAGAGACAAGTTGAGGGTTTGGAGGACGTAACAACTGATGTTGTTTACGCTTGATCCACAGCAGTGAAGCAGTCCAATGTTTCTGTGGACGTCTTCATTTCTACTGCTTCAGCCTGCGCTGGGCTGACACCAAGGATGACTTTGGTCAACTTATGTCTGATATTTGAGATTTTACTAGAAAAATCTTCAGCGCTAAAAGTAGCGGGAATATGTGGAGCTACTGAGCTGTGACTGTTATTGTTTTATCAGAATCGAAACAATAGTTGATAGAAAGTCAGAAAACTCGGTTGAAAACTCAGAGTACGGGCCAGGAGGGCGATAAATAATTATGAATAAAACAACTTTTTGAGTCTTCCTCTTTGGTTGATTTAGAGACATCAGACAAACAGTCTTTGATCAGATAAGTGGCATTGATTTTGTAGAGCCGGGCCCCCGATGCTGAATGTGCATCGATCTCGTGCGTGTTTGTCAAAAGGAGGTTGAGCTGTAATGTGAAAAATGACCATGGTCTTTGAGGCAGGACCAAAACGCCGCACGCGGGGAGCCCTGCCATTTAAGCAGCAGCCTCTGCTCCGCCATGTCATCCTGTAATTGTTAAACTGGAGTCTCTTGCTGCAAGCAGCACTTACAGGAAAAGATTTAGCAACTTCAATTCCCATTTTTCTCAAACGCCTTTTATTGCTCAAGCTCAAAACAAACAAACACACACACCTTCTGAGTGTAATCTAGTCCTCACCCCAAGTCTCCTGTGGGTGTCTACGGTTTGCTGTGCCAGTGAAATGAAAGCAGGCCTCTCTAATAACAGCGAATTTAATACCAGCACTAGTCCCTTAATGAGAGTGCCCCGTGTTTGCTCTAGGCTCATATCCGCAGCAGCAGTGGGAGTGGAGGAGAGGAAGGGAGGATGGAGGGAAATGTAGTTAAAATCTCCCATTAGCATTACCTCCAGGGCACAAATGCACACTCCAGGCGGCGGTGAAGGCGGGAGTTTGGATGTGGCAGGCGTGGTGGCACATGGGGTGGTGGGGTGGGCAGCTGGAGGGGCAGAAGATCACGGCGGCACAGCTGGATGGCCGCGTGTGCCGCCATGCTTATTAGAAAACAACACGAAGCTGAAGATCGGGAAGGGAAACGTTTGGCGGCGGCGAAGACTCATCAGAATAGTCGGAAATGACAAATGATGTAAAACTGAAAACCAGAAGGCAGATTGTACATGTGGTGGAGAGTGAGGAACGAAGAAGAAAGGATCAGATGGGGTTAGGACAACAAATGGCAAACGGGTAAAAAGCAACTCGTGATGACATCAGTCCTCACAGAGCCGTCAGCAAGTGAGCAGAGCTGAACTAAAACAGTATTCTCTGCTGTCTTCCTGTGGTCCCCTGAGTGTTTACTAAACAGCGTGATTGTGGTGGAGATTTGAATATTTAATAACGGGAAGAGATTGGAGGGGATAGAAAGCATCTGCGGAGAACAACAATGAGTTTGGACTCACTGGGCAAATGAGGGAAACCAGGCTGGGCTCGCCAAGATGGTCCCTGTGGTGTTAATGAATTTTAAATGAATATTAGAGAATAGCTGTAAATTTGTTTCAAACACGGGGAACTGGGATTATTTTTCAGTTTCAAAACTAGACTTTTTGCAAAGAAACTGCCGTTAAACTAGAGCTTTTGGGCCTCCATGAGAAGACAGACAGATGTAAGACTTATGAGGATTGAAATAACCCTCCGAGGCACATTTCGTAGACATTTATTCTCTTCCAGCTACAGCACAAAAGCCCTTTTCCCTCGGGGTGCATGTATTTTTGACTCAATATATTTCTCAATCCACCACATCCATCATATCATTCACTCATTGGGATCAAACTCGCCCACACATGTAAATTTGGTTTTTCTCACACCAAATCTCTGAGGCGGCATCGCATTTGAGGTCTTTCTGAACTGTTATGTGCCCACTGCAAACTCAGTGTACCTATTAAAACATCAAAACAGCAGCAGTCTCTGACCTCAACAACTCGAGAAACACTTTGTATATTTAACCTCAGCCCATGAATGCACATGTTTCCATAGAAACCCCCTCAGATATTTCCTAATTGCAGTATGTGCAGCAGCAATTTATCACTTAGACCTGCAAAAGATTTTTCTCCAAGTGAAACTTTCCAGCTTTTAATAAGTTATTTAACAGCCAAAGCATTTAAATATAGAAAATGAAATGGTAGATGCAAGCAGGATGTAAAGATTAAGGCAGATGCTGCACTAAAGGTCATGTAAGTCATCTGTGATGTGTGCTGCTTTTAAAGAAGTTCATAAATGCATTTACTTCCTAATAAATTGACGCATTTACTGCAACTTTTTAGGCTCAAATTCTCAATTTCTTCCTGTGTTACCTAATAAATCCCGGTGAACAGCCTAATGAAGAAAAAAAATTGAAACAAGCCTATTGGACTGTTTATCTAATAACAAAAACCTGTTTTTTTATGTTTTAAGTTTTGTTTGCAGTCTGTTGTTTCACTCATCTCTTTCAGTTGCTGTCATAAGGTGGATTATTGGTGGTGTCTAGAGACCCAAACAGAAAACCCTCTGGTTGTCAGGGTGTGACTCATGAGCATTAATACATTTTCCTTAAAAAAATCAGGACTCCACTAAAACAAGAGGCTAAACAATCAGAAAACAAACCATCAGTGTGATCGAGAGAAAGTCTGAAACCAGAGAGCCCCAAAACCGCAGGAACTGATTAGACAACGAGATTCAAGTGTGACAATTAATCCCAGGAAGGACCGACATGAAGTGAGGCTCAAACATCACAGTACAAACTTTTCAAAATAAAACAGGAAGTTAACTAAACTAAGTAAAGAAGTCAGTTCCACAGGGAGATAAATCAACAACAAGAAAGCTAAAAAACGAAGAAACCAAACAAACAAACCATGGCTTACAATTAAGGACTTTGACAGCATAGAACTTATTAAAGACCCACTTTAATGAAAATCATGTGTTTTTATGTTTGCTTTTTTTTTTGTGGGGGTTTCAACATGTTCTTGTAGCATTTATCTCATAGTAGAGGACATATTTAAACAAATTTAGAATTAAATCTGGATTTCTGAGTATTTCAAATGGGGATCCGAATTTGTCCTAGAAAACAACACAGTTTTTTGTTTTTTAATTTTGGTTTAAAAAAGCATTTTGATAAATAAAAGACCACTCGGAAGGCTTTGAAAATAGATAAAAAATGATTGGAATGGGACTTTAACTAAAATATACTCTCGTACAATATTAAAAACTGTTAGTAGTCTGACTGTTTTTCATTTGAACTTCAGGGACAAGGACACATTTTTATGAAATATTTGTAAAATGCAATTTATGAAGGCACAGAACTTTTCTGTGCTCTTTCTTTGTGGTAGAGTATGAGCGTGTGGACAGTGCACCGTGAATCCATTCATAGATATTTTAAAGTAACTTTTCTTTGAAACAAAATATGTGGACCACTTCACCCCGTGCAGCGGTCAGAGCTCCCATCTCACAACCTGAAGGCCCTGTTTTGAATCCTGGCTGGGTGAGTTTGCATGTTCTCCTTGTGCATGCGTCGGTTTTATCCAGACACTTCCTCCTATAGTCGAAAATTGTTATTTCGTGATTCTAAATTGCCTTGCTGTGCATACCAGTATGTTTGAATACGTGGCCCGGTGACAGATTGCTGACATTTTCAGGGTGTACCCTGCCTTTGCCCTGCTGAGATATTTTCAGCAACCTTTTGACCCCAAAAGAGATTCAGCTGGTTCAGAAGAGGGATCGTTGGACTTTCTAAAAGTCTGAGTTTGCTGAAATGACAGGTATTTCAACCTCCCCAATCAAGCAAGTTTTTGCAAATCCTCATTTCTGGTTCAAATAAATTCATAGTTCAATACAAAAAAGTGTCATGTTTGGAAATGTTCCCATGCCAATTCTCATGATCAGAAAATAGTTTAAACAAATAAACTTTTCAAATTGGACCAAGAATTTAGCAGACGGCACAGGTCGCCCTGAAACAAGCTTTTCCCTTCATTACAAAACGATTGCAATGTATTTATTACTTAAACCGTAATCGTCTTGCTACTGTGGAAAAGTTCTCATTTGAATTTAAACCGGATAAACTCTCCTTCAAACTGTTTGTGTTGAAGATCTGCAGCCGCCTGTAGGACTTTAAAATATCGCCCTCCACATTGATAGTTTATTATAGCACTAAAACGATTGCAAACGCTTTGCCACATGCACACGTTCACACACAGTCTAACAAGTTCTTGCAAACTCAGTCCAGGTCTAATAGGCAGGCTTCAGGCGTTTGCTATGCCCCAGGTCTGGCTGCGCTCCCAGGTTAGAGGACGTCTCCTCCTGGCCCTCTCCTACCATCTGCCCTGTCCAGAAGGCTCGCACCGCTGGGAGGGAGGAGGAAAAGGAGGAGCCTGACCCTGGAGATCCACCTCAGAGCGAGAGGAGAGGCAATGATGGCACCGAGTAGCGGGAAGGGGCTGGAGGCTGATGCAGAGAGAGGTCTGGAGGTCTATCAAGTGGGAGGAAGGTTGGTGGCAAGGCAAGCAGGGCGGGGTATGGTGGAGCAGAGTTCACTCCTGGGGGACACGGGGGTCATCTGTTACCTGTCCACCTCTGACCAAAGCCATCTGCTGCAGGGAGAGCTGGAGAAACACTGTCAAAAAGCAAATAAAAAGTTTAGGATCTGAGTTTTACATCTGTGCTGCATTTTGCCTTTAATTGGAATGTCATATTGTACTCAGACAGCTCTGTTTTCCTATCAAAGAAAGGGTAATTAGAAACGGTAATTGAAAATGAGAGGAAATCATTTTAATGATTGAAAAGGCATGATGGTGAGGAGAAAGGGGAGGAAGGTGTGGAATATTTTTCTTACTGCATAGAGGGTTTAATTGGGCAGCATGTTGTAGACTAGGCAGATGTGGTCGCTGCTGCCGATGCAGAAAGTTTGGGAAAAATGAGTTCGAAACAAGACGGACAGCTCTTTGCTGAAAGGAGAGAAAAGCCGATACAGGAGAGCTAAGACAGGACACAGAAACAGGTCAGGTACTTCATCTGAGATTTACTCTCCTCTCTGCCAAATCCCATTCCAAATGAAATACACCACAGGGATGGCAGCACAGATTTATCATAACATTGCCTACCCGCCTCTGATCTTTCTTCTTCTGACATTATAATTGGCACTTGAGGAATATGAGGTGAGGATACCCAAGGACAAAAAGAACGAACAGTATATCTCTGCTTATTTGTGGATGTTGTCTCGATGGCCTGCTCTGATATAACTCCAGACAGAATCAAATCGGATACGAACAGGGCTCAACACTGGAATTACACATCCGCCTTTGAACACAATACACTTCCCTACAGGGATGGATACAGTAGATTTTAATTTGTGTTATAAATCTCAACAAAACAAAGTCAGAAAAGACTGAGGTGATCTCTTTGACCCCAAGGTCACAATGTTTGCAGTCTTTGCCTTCAGGTTTTAGCCTTTTGCAAAAACAAAATCATCTGCACCGTCTTTTATGTAGATCAGCGTGGAAATCAGACAATAAATAGAACATCTTTTCAACAAACCAAACAGAAGGATGGGGAACATTTTTAATTACCTCATAAGGCTGGGCTGATCTGAATTACTTTTGTCTCCAGTAATCCAAAATGCAAGTTCAGCACTTGTATGCAATTCATCACAACTCTGCTGCAGACATCATCACATTTTTTGTGAAGAAGCTGGAAACTTTCAGGGGTGTGCGCAGCATCTTCAGTCACAGCAGACGGGAAGATGACAGGACTTTCACTCACCGCAAACGTCACCGGCACCACTTCCACCTGATCCTCGGAAAGATGAACGAACGGCGATCCGAAACATGAAATTACGAACAAAATTACCCACTCAAAGATTAGAAGGACGATAAGGACTACTCTGACTGTATTTAAAGATGACAACGGAGCAAAAAAAGTAGATGAATGTTACACGCTACATATGTTTCTCCCATGACACATGTGGTGCACAGCAGCTGGCAGAACCTCAGCAGGATGAGCTCAGACAGGAGACCAAACTTTTATGCACACAAGCAGTGAGTTTTGCAGTCCGGTTTTTTCACAGTAAGCAGAACTGTCAGCCTCAAACACAGCTGGGGGTCATGTGAGGAACAAAAAAAAAGTCAAGCAAAGATGTACGTTATGATATGACTTCATATTTGGTATGATTTTCTGAAATATGTACAACAGAAAAAAACATTTCATCAGAAATGCTTCTGAAATCAGAAATGCTTCTGATGATGTTTCTCTAAATTATAAATGCTAAACATTTGATCAATGATCAAACACATACTTTTTATGTTAGGATAACTCTTATAACCACAGAAAAGGCAAAATAACTCATATTTCTTTCATTTTTACAACATGTAGAATTTTTTTGCAGTATTGCAGCACAACGTTGTTAGTTTTTCTCAGTTGTCTTTGTGCGTTTCTCACATTAGAGCTAAACTTTGCAATGCAGTTAGTCCAACCTCTGCAACATTTAGTCATTTGTAATTATGACATCTGAACAGACAGATAGAAGAATGTTCTTTATTATATGTAAAATACATAAAATCAAACATTTAGTTCAACAAAAAGCCCAACATTGATCTTAACAACATCTTTGCTTTTATATATTAAGGTTTTTTATGCATAATAAACACATAATAAACACTCATGGCTCTGAGAGGCTTTTTCTTCTGGCTGCAGAACTCTAGAATCAAACTCTTTCAAACACACACAAGTTGAGTTAACTTCCAGATAGATTGAGCTGACATTAGGGGGGGGGGGCACAGGCCTCCCAGCCGGCGGGCATGGAGCTGCCAGGCGTAGCTGGCAGTATCTGGATTTTAGTACCTCTCCCCCACTGTGCCACAATTTGCAGTCATTAGCAGCTCTGAGGAGCGGAGGGGGTGGTGATGGGTTGGGGAGCTTTGAGTTAAAGGACAGACTCCAATAGCATGGCGAGATCGGCTAATCAGACCTCCGTCACAAGAGTTTGCCTTCCTTTAAACACCTGGTGCATTCCCTCTGATGCGTGGTCAGGAGTAAGCAGGTGCGTGCGCACCTCTGCTGTCATGTAAAGATTGAAGCTGATGAGATGGAGTACTTAACAGAGTCCTGAAATCCCTGAGGATCAATACTCAGCCAGAGTTATTACTCAGTGTATTACATTTGTATTGGCGCTGCCGCTCTGAAAAGCCACCTATGATGAACCAAGAGAAATTGAAGTCAGGGGTTACTCTGCGCCAGAAGAAGCATAAAAGATCATACGGAAGCAGGAATAAATGAGAGCAGAGAAACGTCGGTGAAACCTTGATAAGATTTCTAAAAGATACAAAGTGTGCCGGTGAGAGCGGCATCATGACGCCCGCAGAGTCACTTCCCTTCTTTTTTTGTGGCAGCTTGTCCTTTGCCTTGACTCTGGCTGGTTGTGCGAGCAGCGGGACGGCACCATCTCATCCCTCCCGCTGTGATTTGTGCGTCCGATCACAGAGGCGGCCACTCTGGCAGCTGCTGTATTGTGGGGACTAAGCGGGCCGGGGCATGTGCAGCCACTGCCGTGTGTGTTTCTCTGTGTGCGTGCGCCGTTGTGTAGCTATCTGTGAAAGGAAGACATTAATTTGCTGTATCATTTCGTGCTGTGACAGTTGCCCCCCCCCTCCACCGGCACACACTTTTCCGCCTCTAAAGCTATAGCTCTTATAGTTGGCCTGTCTTCCATAATAAACAGCTCGTGTTGGAGAACTGAATTTAAACCAGGGCCATATTGCATATTTCTCAACATGATGGGAGGGGGGCTGGAAGGGAAACACATCAATAAAGATGACGCCGTTTAAGAGGCAGACAACCTTTACAAAAGAGCGGCGGGTTTAATGGGCTGGCCGCTTGGCTCATAAACCACAGACGCATCCGACCACAACCAAAGAGCTGCCTTTACTCAAGGCTGCAGCAGAGAAATGTGCAACACTGAGGCTGTTTTTGCATGAGTCACTGACTTCAACACAGGTTCAAGAAATCAAACAATTTGGACCCAAGTAATACAAATCACACAACCAATTTCATAGGGTTCTGGTGAGCTGGCAGAACTGCCGTGAAGCTGGAGCACTTTGGGAAGTGTCGTTTGAAGCTTCTTGATGTTTTTGAACGTTTGTGTCATTCACAGCGTTTAGAAGTAAAACAGAAGAGCATCTGCACAGAACGGTCATCACATCTTTTGACAAAATCACATAAAACTGCTTACAAAAAAACTCTTGGATGTCTCTGAAAATAAAGGCCAATAATGCATGAAGCAAAACGGTATTTTTGAGTCAAATGAAGACGGGCAACCAGATGACGGCACGAATGTGCCTTGTTATCCTCACAGAAGGCTGCTAGACTGGAGAAAAATGTTTACAACTGTTGATGAGCTAAACATGTAATTAAAACACTTTCTTAACGTCAAGACAACTGCTCAGAAAATCCTTTTATTTATTCAATCAAAAATCTGTAACCTGGACAACCAAAACCACATTCTAGAATTTGCTTTATAACTAACTGATACATATGAATTATCGTGTCTTTGGCAGTACAGGGTGGACCGAATGATAAGTCAATGAACGGTCTATTTTCAAATAGACAGAGTCAGATTTTATCAACGGCGTTCACTGTAACTCTACAACTTGTTTGTGACGTGCTACATGTTAACCACATGAGTGGTTAACAATACCTGTAGCTCCCAACCTTGTTTGCAACATGTAAATAAACAGAATGATATCACAACAGTAAAGCCTTAGTTACATGCATCTATACGGGTCAACTCCTGCATGGGAACAGTGGGTTTTGGTGTTTTGTGGGTCTGTGGAGGGTTGCAGAGAGGTGCATCCAAGGTGTGTCTTGCAGTTCCCTTGTGGCTTGAAAAATGAAAATACAACTTACCATTTTCATGCAGAAGGCTATAAAAAGAGAGCAAAACCTTTTCAGATGCCAATAGTCTCTGTTGGAAATGTCATTAAGAAATGGCAGTCAACAGGAACAGTGGAAGTGAAAGCAAAATCTGGAAGAGCAAGAAAAATCTCAGAGAGAGCAGCTCACAGGATTGTGAGAAAAACAAATCTAAACCCACGTTTGACTGCAGCATCTCTCCAGAAAGACCTGCAGACTCTGGAGTTGTGCTGCACTGTTCTACTGTCAAGAAATACTTGTACAAATATGGTCTTCACGTTAGAGTCATCAGAAGAAAACCTCTTCTACATCCTCACCACAAAATTCAACCTTTGAAGTTCACAAATGAACATAGAAACAAGCCTGATGCATTTTGGAAACAAGTTCTGACCCGGTTCAAATGGAACTTTGTGGTTGCAATGAGCAAAGGAACGTTTGGAGAAGAAAGGGTCCAGAGTTTCATGAAAAGAACCTCTGTCCAACTGTTAAGCATGGGGGTGGATCAATCATGCTTTGGGCTTGTATTGCAGCCAGCGGTACAGCAAATTTTGGACACTAACTTGATGCCATCAGTGAAGAAGTAGAAGTTGAAGAGAGGATGACTTCTCCAAATGATAATGATACTAAACACACCTCCAAATCAACACTCTTACATTAAGAGGCAGAAACTGAAGGTTTTGCCGTGGCCATGCTAATCACCTGACCTCAACATCATTGAAAATCTACGGATAGACCTGAAAAGAGCAGTATGGAACAGACATCCCAGAAATCTCAAAGAACTGGAAGACTTTTGTAAAGAAGAATGGATGAAGAAACCTCAAACAAGAGTTAAGAGACTCTTGGCTGTGTACAAAAAAGTGTTTACAAGCTGTGATAATTGCCAAGGGGGACGGTAAAAGTACTAACTCTGCAGGGTGCCCAAACTTTGCACATGCCAATATTTTGTTTTCTCTTTTTTTTTTTTGAAAGTGTAAATGATGCAAATAAAGCCTCATTTTTTGAAAAGTTAAAAGAATGTTTTATCTGTAAACTGATGCCTTTAGAAGATTTTTTAATATTTCCTTTGTGTTCTTTATGCACAATAATATAACCTGGGGTGCCAAAACGTTCTATGCCCATCAGATGCCTGCGGGAGGACCATCCTAATTATGCTCTGATTGTCTAATTTCCTCATTTCTAACAGCAAAGGACGGGAGACGAGCACGCACTCACCACTTGACCAGCACTAACGGGGTTCCTGCGCAGTATGCAGGATTCAGGAAGTTGAAAAACAAAAGAAAATGTCTGTAGGACAAGCCTGCGTCTCACCTTCTTTATCCTTACTTACCCCTACATTTTGCTTAAGTCTTCACCACAACCTGACGCCTGCAACACACCCAAAGAAAAAGATGTGCATGAAAATGATCGCCTCACTGTACTGGGTTTTATTTATTTAAAAACAATTAAGGCTTTTTAGTGGGGCTTATGGTGCGGAAAACAATGATCAAATAGTTTTAGTATCAATATATTTCCAAATGACTATATTTTTAAAAGTGATAAGTCAGATTCAACAAATGTCTTTTTTTTTTAGAAGATACCAGTTAAATGATATATAAATAATGATAATAAAAAATAAAAATTTAAAAACTGGCAAAAATTGACTTTATGGGTTCTTCAGAGGTAAGCCAGTTTTTTAATGAGCTCGCATGACCCCCACATTTTCAAGTTCCCTAACCCCCATGAATAAACAAAAAATAAAATAACTCAAATTATGGAAATTATTATTCATAATTAAATAATTGGAAAAACTAAGAAATTCCCTCAAATCCTGCTAAAATCTCACATAACACAAAAATGAAACCCCCTGCTGTGTAAGTGGCTGCAGCGGTTTCTTTAGCTTCATCAATCATTTACAGTCACTCATTCAAGGTTAATTACTGCAACCAAATGAGAGTAGAAATTGTTTCCGCGGCCAGGTTCACTTGATCATTCGTTATGGAACAGACCGGAAAACAAACCGCCCAAGAACGAATACAAACAAGCGATCACACAAACTGTGGAACAGGAAACGGCAGCCGTAAAAAGACAGAAAGTCAGTGCAATATCTACCAGCAAAAACCCCATCATTGATATGCAGATGTATGCAAATACATGCAGAATCAGGCACTGACCTCCACTCGCCAAGCACATGAGTAGTAAATATCTAAATTTCCGACTTTTAACCATCGTCTGCTTCTTCACCTGCCAAAACCACTCACATTTTTTTCTCATTAATATGCAAATGTGGAGAATTAAATTTGTGTTTTGGATCGAATTAATGGCTACTAGCTGGCCTGCTTGTGCTGTAATTACAAATTACAGACGGGCGTCTGACAGTAAGCTGGAGCTTTGAATCCTGTCTGAGGGCCTTTTACCTTCAGGGAGAGAGCTCGATCAACACAAGCGGTCAGAATCACACTGCTGCTGCATAGTAATTCTACACATCCTCTGTCGGTATCAAAGGGATTTTTCTCTTTTGGAATCTCTCTGTTCTCATCGCATTATTGTTACGTTGGGCTCATGCTGTGGCCCGTGTTCGGACACGTTAATCAGTGGAGGATTTGCCCACATTCAACGAGATAAAGGCCTCCGTCCGCTGAGAACGATTTAACTTTAAACATAGGAGGATGTGTGACTTTAAAAGATCAGAAGAATGCTGCTGCTGGCTGTGCTCATGATCTGATCCAAAGTGGCGATAACATGCATGAAAACATCTAGAGAAGAATCTAAAGAGGAGACTCAGATCTTTGAGACAATCTTCATGGCTTAAATGTTGGTTTCTTCACACCACATGTGCAAATTAGAATGACAAAACAACAAAAGGAGATGATCATCCACCTGTACATAGAGACAGGCTGCATGAGAAGACTCGCATCCCCCGTGAACAGCAGGGGTTTACATGTGTGACAGAGGAGAGGCAACAAGAAGGGAAAATATTACCTGCCTCATTCACATGACAAAGTGGGACAGACAAAGAGTGCAGCAACATTATTTCAGCTCCCCTCTGACAGTGCTCTAATTTAATGAGGCGCACTGTGAGTGTTGGTGTGAATCTCACTTTGTCTGGAGCAAGGTCAGTGTGAGAACGACAAGGGCACGCAGGAGAAACATCAACAAAACAAAGTCAGGCCGTGTAGAAAAAAGCCAGGTTACAGAACGCCAGCAGAGCAAACAAGAAAACCTGCGCTGGCAACTCGGAATATCCCAATAACTGGTGATAATAGCATTTACCAGAGCAGAGGAGTCAGCCAGGCCTATTAAAGCATGTTGCTCACCTCCCCTGATGTGCTAAAATGTGACACTGCAAACACTGCTGTCATAGTCAGCCAACAACAGCCAGCCAATACTTCCAAATAAAAACAGAGTCTTGCAGAGAATGTATCTGCAGCCTTTTGGTTTCACCACGTGCTTCCTTCCACCATCTGTCTGTCACTACAGACACGCCATTCCAGGCTGCAGTCGCCTGGCAACATGGCTCCGAACATATTTCCCAGCCCGGCTAAGATATGCACTTTCAGCTACAGTGTTATTTCATTAGAAGTGAGCATGTGGGTTCATGTTTCTGCATCTCTGTCTCCAGCCACCTGCTTTTATTGGAGCCTGCCCCCAGAGTGTTTGCCGTGGGAATATTAAAGAGATGGCTGCCACTGAACGCGATATTATAACATAATTAGCAGGGGTTCCGGGCTGGCACACTGCACAAAAACAGATGGCTCGCTAATTCTATTAGCGGTGCAAAAATGGCCGAGTAGCTTGTAGCGCTGGTAGAGCGCTGTGACCTTCAAGCCCCTGGACGTGGCCTCATGCACCGAGCCCCAAACTATTAGAAGAAACTTTGGCTGACCCCAGAATGCAGATTAGACTCTTTGTAACCTGGCAGCAACTGCAAGAGAAATCCCTCAGAGCTCTGAGCACTCAGTGTAAATGACTCATTTAGTGCTCTAACGTTAACCTGAACCAGTTACTGTGCACCAGAGGATCCTGAAACACCAACAGCCTGTAAGGAGCTGCATTTAAAGGCTTTGCAGAATCTACTCTGTGTCGTATCATAACTTTAGATAAAACCATCAAGATGAAGTTCTTTTTCTTAAGAGTGTAAACATTCTGTTTTAGGTCTACAGGCAATTCCTACAGTGTATTACAAAGAGTTCATGTTTTAGCAGCAAGAATAGAAAAGTAAAGATAATGACAAATTCATGGCATGGTACATTCAGGCACTAGTGAGGAGGAAGAGGAGGAGGAAGTCTTCGTCAGGGAAAGAGTGAAAGATTCAGGTGGACAATTGTTTTATTGAGGTTGGAAGAAGAAACGATGAAGACGACTCAGCAGCAGCAACTTAGAGAGCATCCAAAAGAGCAAAGATGTTTGGGATAGCGTGTGCTTCATCTGAAATACTGTGGAATTTTGAGAAGACACTGGAATATCTGAATGGAAGAGAAGTGTAAAGTATTTGGCTCACCTATTTCATCATTATTTGTGATAAAGTTTTGGATTATCATCTTAATGTCTTATCAACAGACTAATCTCTACAATATTAACCCCATGATCAGAAGTCCTCTGTATTCCTCATTTGAAATAATTTATTTTTCCATATTTTAGAACTGTAATTTGGAGAGAATTAGGTTACCGTATTTTTCAGAATATAAGTCACTCCGGAGTATAAGTCACAACAGCCAAACAAAGGATAATAATGAAGAAAAAATCAGACTTTCTCTAAGTCGCACTTTTGCGATAATTTTTTTAACAAACACTAAAACAAGAACAAAAAATTTCCTCTTGAACTTATAAAAACAGAATAGATAGCAATATTAGATTGAATATAATCAAGCTTCACTACCGTAATCTATTGATGCTTATTTAGCTTCAGGAAACATAGGAGGAATCTAGAACATTACGCATCATATGAACAATTATTCAGATAACAAAAGCAGAAAGAACATGCTAAAGAAGCAACTCAATTCACCATTTGTGCTATTTATTAAAAAAAAAAAATCACCAAAAAATCCTACCTGAGTATGTCACACCTTCGACAGTATGCAAACACTGCAACTTAAACTAAAAAAGTACAGTCAATTCATTAAATTATCATGAAAAGTCATGACTCTGTTCTTTTAATTATGTTAAAAATATAAAATGTTATTCCTAACTCATAATAGAAATAAACAGGAAAGAAAACAGTTTTTACAGATTGATGTAATGGGAAAAAAACAGTAAGTATTTAGTATTTTTTTATTCAAATTTACATTGTAAACATTGTAGATATGAAAGACCGAAAGGAACAACCCTTTTCATTGCAGCAACCTAAAAACCAGCTTCACAATTTAAGTCAATCGTTTGGTTTTCCTGACATTTTGATAAAGAGTAAAAACGTCCATTAAAAACAGGATTTTAAGGTGTTAGTGTAAAACAAGTCTTATAAAAAATGAACTTCAGCTGATTTGAACTTGAAGTGATGAGTAAACAGGCAGACAGCTTCATAAGAAAAGCCTTCTGGAGCTTTTTAAGAGCTGTGGTTAACATTATTGAGTTCAGTTGGATCAGAGCAGCCGCGGGGAGGCAGTGCTCAATATTTAGAGGAATGATGAGGGCCAGTTTTGGTTGATCGAACATCAGACGCACCACTGTGATATAGAACACTTACAGGGTCTCACAGTGCATGCTGGGAAATCTAACAGAAGGAAACTGTTCCAGATCAAGAAGCAGACTTTGACCTCTGATGCTCATATTTCTTCTCATATTTAGTGTTTTGTTGTTCAAGTGTCAAACTTTAAAGTGGTGTTCAGCTTAAAAGGAGAATAATTTGGTTTGCAAAGACACGTAACATCCTAGCCAGGAGCAGTTTGAGCAGTGGTCTCTTTCAGAGCTGAGTTTAAACCCTGCAGCGCTTCAGAGTGCAGCGTACCATCCAGACAAACACCAACACTAGCAAAACAAAAAGGATTTGAACAATTCAGAACTTTAACAAAACCGAAACTTGGAGCATAAATAAGGCTGTTATTGAACTTAACAACTTTTCTGCACCTCCTCTGCCTTTAACTTCATATTTGTTTAACTGATTTGCTTCAGATTTTGGATTTCTTTGTACAAATAATTATAACCAATGGTTGCAGTGTTAACATAGCTTATTGGTTAGTCTTTTGCCTTTAAAAAAATAAAGAAAACTCTAAAAAAAACTTCTGAAACTCTTGCAGTCGTTCAAAAGGTAAATCTGGTTCTGCAATGTTCTGTGGGGCATTCCAAACAAATACACTTAAAGAGAAAGAGAATTAAAAAGGTTGAACACCTAAACACACCAAAGGAAAAAAAAAACAGTCATAAAGAAAGAAATCTAAGATTTCCAAACACTGAAAAGATATTACAGTTTTTCTCAATTGCTAAAACACTAAGTGTGTTTTGTAAAACGGTGAGACAAAAAGTCAAACTGATTCCTCTAAACATACAGTTAAAACAATTAAATCCAGAAAAAACATAACTGAAAATGTTATTTTTCGGCCTGTCTGGTCAGAAAAAGGTTTGCTTTCATGCCCGGAGCTCTGCTGAGGAGCACAAAGAGGCTGAACGTCGCGTCCAAATTCCTGCTCTGCCCCGAATACTGAAAGCAGCTTCTGCATCTCAGTGTCATTCAAACACCGCCTCACTTTTCATCTTTATTTCAGCTCCAGTGTTCCCCCAGTTCTCCAAGCGTCTTCCTTCATCTCTCAGAAGATTCCATTTACCTCCTCTTTATGCCGCACTGACACATTTTCCAGCCCTTCTCACTTTTTATTTCCGTCCTCCCCCACCGTGTGCTGTCCCTGTCCCTCTGAAGCAATCATCCTTCGTCTCTTCTCCCTTTATTTACATGACATGGAGGTTTTCTCTGAGGCCAGCGCGAATGGCAAAAGGCAGGTCTTTACAAAACTGCCCTGTAGGGGTTATGGACCCAGGACATTAATTGTTGTTGTTTGGCACTTCCTGTTTTATTTTGTTGTATTTCCTGTGCTCACCATTGCTTTCGAGGTCCTTTGACACTTCCCTCCTTGTGTGTTCCCTCCCTCCTGGCACACCTGGATGTGGTTAACCAATCCTCTCTCCCTGTTATATGGCCTCGTCTCCCTTGCACGGGTGGTCGGGTGGTTCTGTTTGTTTGCTCTGATTTAATGTTCCTCTCTCGAGTCATTAAATCTATTTCTTCTTTATTTCGAGTCCGTCTGCATTTGTGTCCGCACGTCAACCTTGACATTACCACCCGACCAGTATAATGGACGCAGCAGACGCGGAGACGTTACGGGCATTACTCCGTCAACAGGAGGAGCAGATGTCTTGCTTACGGCAAGGATTACTGGAGATGTCAAGCCGTCACGAGCGACAACTGGCCGCATTGGGTGAGCGATTGGAGCAGTTGGCGGAGCGGATCCAACATCCGCTGTCCGTTCCTTCTCCGCACCCTTCGCCTCCCACGCCAGTCCAGGATGGGATTCCTGTCGCCCCTGCTGCACAGCTGGCCCGCCCGGAGAGGTTTTCCGGGGACTCCGGGGACTGCCGAGCATTCATCACTCAGTGTGAGCTCCATTTTCAACTGCAAGCGCCTCACTATCCTTCGGACCAAGCTAAGGTGGCCTTCATCATATCTCACCTCACCGGGAGAGCAGGCGCATGGGCAACGGCTGAATGGCAGCGTGGAGCACCGACCTGCGCGTCTCTCGCGGCATTTCTGGAGGCATTTCAGCAGGTGTTCCAGCACACCAAACCGGGCCGAGAGGCAGCTCGAGCCCTTATGCAACTTCGGCAACGGGGCAGAAGGGCAGCTGACTATGCCATCGAGTTCCGGACCTTGGCCTCCACTAGTGGTTGGGACACCACTGCGCTCATGGACGCTTTCGTGGAGGGACTTTCCGAGGAGTTAAAGGACAGACTAATCACTCTCGAGTTACCTTCCTCCTTGGAACCCCTCATCGCCCTGGTCATCAGAATTGACAATAGCCTGCAGGACCACAAGCAGGAGCATGGCAGGGTGGCACCCCGCCCCCGACGCAGTCCTGTTGAGCACAGGATCATGGACTCACCTGACTTTGCTGCTTTTTCCGCAGAAACCCCGTCTTTAGTCTCAGAGGAACCCATGCAGCTCGGCCGGGGCAGACTGACAGTTTCCGAGCGACGGCGGCGGATGGCGGCAGGTGAGTGCCTTTACTGTGGCGGCCGGGGTCATTTCTGCAGGGATTGCCCCAACTCATCAATAAGAGTGGGCGCGCTGAAGAGCCGTGGTCCGGCTCCCACTATCCCGAGACCTGCTTCCTGTGTTTTGGATGTTCGGGTTATGTTCCAGAAAGGGGGAGTTTCTGTCAGAGCATTGGTGGATTCAGGAGCAGAGCAGAACCTCATGGACGCCGAGCTAGCCAAACAGGTCGGTCTTACGTCTGAGTTTTTGCCCCATCCTTTACGAGTGGTCTCCCTCAACGGCCAAGAATTAGCCACCGTCTCACGAGTCACAGAGCCGGTTCATCTGATTGTGTCAGACAATCACCACGAGCACACCCGTTTTTTCCTTTTTTCCTCCCCACAAAACCCTCTGGTATTAGGTTGCCCTTGGCTAAATGCTCACAACCCAGTCATCGACTGGCCCTCCAGCCGTGTCTCCGGCTGGAGTGAGAAATGTCACACCACATGTTTGCGTTCAGCTCGGCCTCCTGGGGGAGATCCCGCCGTCCCAGTAGGGCGGCCGCCCTCACCTGACCCATTCAGGGATCCGTCTGAATGTCATGACCTGACTGTGTTTTCCGAGTCACGAGCCCTGTTGTGTTCAGGGGTTTCCCACAACAGGTTGCCAGATCGTCGCCGCACGCCAGCACCATCCTACCTACCTGGTCAGTTCGTCATGTTGTCCACCTCGCACCTCAGACTCCGGACAGAGTCAAAGAAGCGGTTCCCCAAGTTCATCGGTCCTTTCGAGATCATCAAGGTCGTCAATCCGGTGGCAGTCAGGCTGCGCTTGCCCAGGTCCTTGCGCATCCACCCGGTTTTCCACATCTCTCAGCTAAAGCCACATGTCACGAGTCCCCTGCAGCGGCCATCCTCTCCGCCACCCCCTCCCCGCATCATTGATGGCCAACCGGCCTACACTGTCCGTCGCCTTCTGGACGTTCGGCGACGGGGTCGTGGCCTCCAGTATCTGGTGGACTGGCAGGGGTACGGGCCTGAGGAGAGGTCCTGGGAGCCTGCTTCACGCATTCTGGACCCTGAACTCATCAGGGACTTCAATCAGCGGCATCGGAACAGACTTCCCCCTGCGCCAGGAGGCGCACCTTGAGGGGGGGTACTGTAGGGGTTATGGACCCAGGACATTAATTGTTGTTGTTTGGCACTTCCTGTTTTATTTTGTTGTATTTCCTGTGCTCACCATTGCTTTCGAGGTCCTTTGACACTTCCCTCCTTGTGTGTTCCCTCCCTCCTGGCACACCTGGATGTGGTTAACCAATCCTCTCTCCCTGTTATATGGCCTCGTCTCCCTTGCACGGGTGGTCGGGTGGTTCTGTTTGTTTGCTCTGATTTAATGTTCCTCTCTCGAGTCATTAAATCTATTTCTTCTTTATTTCGAGTCCGTCTGCATTTGTGTCCGCACGTCAACCTTGACATTACCACCCGACCAGTAAAATGGACGCAGCAGACGCGGAGACGTTACGGGCATTGCTTCGCCAACAGGAGGAGCAGATGTCTTGCTTACGGCAAGGATTACTGGAGATGTCAAGCCGTCACGAGCGACAACTGGCCGCATTGGGTGAGCGATTGGAGCAGTTGGCGGAGCGGATCCAACATCCGCTGTCCGTTCCTTCTCCGCACCCTTCGCCTCCCACGCCAGTCCAGGATGGGATTCCTGTCGCCCCTGCTGCACAGCTGGCCCGCCCGGAGAGGTTTTCCGGGGACTCCGGGGACTGCCGAGCATTCATCACTCAGTGTGAGCTCCATTTTCAACTGCAAGCGCCTCACTATCCTTCGGACCAAGCTAAGGTGGCCTTCATCATATCTCACCTCACCGGGAGAGCAGGCGCATGGGCAACGGCTGAATGGCAGCGTGGAGCACCGACCTGCGCGTCTCTCGCGGCATTTCTGGAGGCATTTCAGCAGGTGTTCCAGCACACCAAACCGGGCCGAGAGGCAGCTCGAGCCCTTATGCAACTTCGGCAACGGGGCAGAAGGGCAGCTGACTATGCCATCGAGTTCCGGACCTTGGCCTCCACTAGTGGTTGGGACACCACTGCGCTCATGGACGCTTTCGTGGAGGGACTTTCCGAGGAGTTAAAGGACAGACTAATCACTCTCGAGTTACCTTCCTCCTTGGAACCCCTCATCGCCCTGGTCATCAGAATTGACAATAGCCTGCAGGACCACAAGCAGGAGCATGGCAGGGTGGCACCCCGCCCCCGACGCAGTCCTGTTGAGCACAGGATCATGGACTCACCTGACTTTGCTGCTTTTTCCGCAGAAACCCCGTCTTTAGTCTCAGAGGAACCCATGCAGCTCGGCCGGGGCAGACTGACAGTTTCCGAGCGACGGCGGCGGATGGCGGCAGGTGAGTGCCTTTACTGTGGCGGCCGGGGTCATTTCTGCAGGGATTGCCCCAACTCATCAATAAGAGTGGGCGCGCTGAAGAGCCGTGGTCCGGCTCCCACTATCCCGAGACCTGCTTCCTGTGTTTTGGATGTTCGGGTTATGTTCCAGAAAGGGGGAGTTTCTGTCAGAGCATTGGTGGATTCAGGAGCAGAGCAGAACCTCATGGACGCCGAGCTAGCCAAACAGGTCGGTCTTACGTCTGAGTTTTTGCCCCATCCTTTACGAGTGGTCTCCCTCAACGGCCAAGAATTAGCCACCGTCTCACGAGTCACAGAGCCGGTTCATCTGATTGTGTCAGACAATCACCACGAGCACACCCGTTTTTTCCTTTTTTCCTCCCCACAAAACCCTCTGGTATTAGGTTGCCCTTGGCTAAATGCTCACAACCCAGTCATCGACTGGCCCTCCAGCCGTGTCTCCGGCTGGAGTGAGAAATGTCACACCACATGTTTGCGTTCAGCTCGGCCTCCTGGGGGAGATCCCGCCGTCCCAGTAGGGCGGCCGCCCTCACCTGACCCATTCAGGGATCCGTCTGAATGTCATGACCTGACTGTGTTTTCCGAGTCACGAGCCCTGTTGTGTTCAGGGGTTTCCCACAACAGGTTGCCAGATCGTCGCCGCACGCCAGCACCATCCTACCTACCTGGTCAGTTCGTCATGTTGTCCACCTCGCACCTCAGACTCCGGACAGAGTCAAAGAAGCGGTTCCCCAAGTTCATCGGTCCTTTCGAGATCATCAAGGTCGTCAATCCGGTGGCAGTCAGGCTGCGCTTGCCCAGGTCCTTGCGCATCCACCCGGTTTTCCACATCTCTCAGCTAAAGCCACATGTCACGAGTCCCCTGCAGCGGCCATCCTCTCCGCCACCCCCTCCCCGCATCATTGATGGCCAACCGGCCTACACTGTCCGTCGCCTTCTGGACGTTCGGCGACGGGGTCGTGGCCTCCAGTATCTGGTGGACTGGCAGGGGTACGGGCCTGAGGAGAGGTCCTGGGAGCCTGCTTCACGCATTCTGGACCCTGAACTCATCAGGGACTTCAATCAGCGGCATCGGAACAGACTTCCCCCTGCGCCAGGAGGCGCACCTTGAGGGGGGGGTACTGTAGGGGTTATGGACCCAGGACATTAATTGTTGTTGTTTGGCACTTCCTGTTTTATTTTGTTGTATTTCCTGTGCTCACCATTGCTTTCGAGGTCCTTTGACACTTCCCTCCTTGTGTGTTCCCTCCCTCCTGGCACACCTGGATGTGGTTAACCAATCCTCTCTCCCTGTTATATGGCCTCGTCTCCCTTGCACGGGTGGTCGGGTGGTTCTGTTTGTTTGCTCTGATTTAATGTTCCTCTCTCGAGTCATTAAATCTATTTCTTCTTTATTTCGAGTCCGTCTGCATTTGTGTCCGCACGTCAACCTTGACATGCCCCAGTTTAATATTACCCCCAGCTTTTCATCACGGCCCAGAGCCTCAGAGTAGAACTAACAGAACTCCCGTAATCACATTGTCCTTCCGTAAATATCACAGGCCCAGTCTCATCTTTATTTTATTACCACTCCTGTCACTAAAGACCCCCACAGTGGACCAATATCGCTTTGGCTTGAGGGCTGTTGACCATCTTCTCTCATCCACACGGATCTACTCAATACAGCTTCATGTACTGATGTCAATCAGTCCAAATAGAAATTGAAATATCCCTTACAGTTGCTTAGATGAGGGAGAGGATGTTGGAGGTTAGGGTTTCTCAGGACCTTACTGAGGAATTTAAAGGTCTGTGAAAACAACGGAAGCGTATGAGGCAGAGAAACATCAGGTCACCTTCTTCAGACACTCCAGAACCACATGAGCTCATTCTGAAACAGAACGTTTCAACGATGACATCATAAAACACACTCTTGAGAAAAGGATTCTTGGCAACTCTATTTTAACATAGAAAGCAGGTAAACACTACTCCACCTGCTTTCCATTCTGTGATCACCAACATGTGAACATCTTTTTCATTAGTCCGCACCATAGAGGAATTGGTGACGGTCTTCCGGCTGACTCGAGAATGGGAGGCATGGCCTTCAGCTCCAGGATCCTCTTCTCTGGAACCAGATCCAAACTCTGGTTCTGGTAGCAGATCCATACATCCATTCTTCCACCTTCAGAACACTCTTTATCACTTTCAGGATCAGTTTGAATGGCTGAACTATCCCACCAAGGATTGCAAAGCGTAGGATTTCCATTCCTCTTTCTCTCGTTGCTTTGCCCCGCCCTCATAATTCCTGACAATGAGTGAATGGATGTTTAGTCACGTACCTTTGTCTACAAGCTTTGGTCCGGAAAAGGAAAGTCAGAGCGACGGCAGTCTGAAAACAGACCAAATGCAAGGTTCAGGACTCAATCTGGACCAAATTAAACTGACTCAGTCCGGACCAACTGACTTTTCCAGTCTGAATAATAACTAATGTTTGATAACCAGCCAGCACCTCCTTCGTCCATGATCGTTCTGTGAGCCGCTTTGTCGTCTGTTTGTGAACAGATCAGCTCTTCTGACACAGGAACCGCTGCAGCCCAGGCGTGACTCAATCCCCTGCTAGTGCTGGAAGACCACTTCATAAGAGCGTTCAGAAAGCGTTCAGCGTGAAATCTGAACCGTGCCTGTTATGTTCATCTACTCGCAGCAGAAACAAATATAAGTTTGGATTATTAAAGAAAGAAACTTCAACAATAACACACAAACCAAAAGTCAAGTTATGCTTTACATTCTTTTTCTGAGGTGGAAAACATGTTTGAACTCAACACAGACGGCAATTACACAGTCTTAATTAGCAGCAACACAGCGCTGCTGCTTATTGTGTAAGGTTTCCTGCTCGTGCTCATTAGCTGCTGCGACAGCACAGAGATGATTATTACTCCCATCATTGCTCACGTACCTTTGTGTTTCTACATCAATTCATTTCCTTATTTATTAGCCATGAATCTTATGATGATGCCTATGAACACAATATGTGTACACCGTCCTGTACCCCATTAAAAAAAACACAACAGACAACAAGCCATAAGCGCTTCATTAATTGTGAGTGAAGGTTTTAGCAGCATGAATGACAGAGAAATCTTTCAAATGCTGCCTCACTGGTCACTGTGATTTCCATCTTTTCATTTAAACTTGTTTATCTTTTACAACTGTTCAATCCTCCTTCATATAACAGCAAAATACCTATTTTCGTGTGAAATTATTGGAAAGCGTCACCCACGCTGCGCTGCTTGGTGCCAATTAAATCATTTAATTGCGAAGACTTTCTGCTGCTCCTGATTCTGAAATGAAAAATGTATGATGAGCCTGGAGGTCAGGAGCCGCCGCTGCTGAAGATCTTTGCAGGACCTGAAAAAAAACAGCAGGTAAATGATTGACTGCTCTAAACGCTTAGATGTAAAAGTGTGTGTTCACAGAAACTGTCAGGGGGAGTAATTGTTCCAGAGCTGCAGATATATTTGCATTTCCCTCCTTGAGAAAAAAAAAAATCCCCCCCAGGAGCTTCTGAGACGGAGGGAAAAAGTGAGAAACAGAAAGATGAACCCACAAAGACTCACAAGTTAAAATGATGCACAGAGGAGAGAAACTGGCTCACTGAAGATGAAAAAAGAAGCTTTGAATTGAAAATAAAGATGGGAAAAAATGCAAAGTAACATAAAAAAGAAAGGAAACAAACAACATCGGCTTTGGGGGTTTTAATGGAATTCCGACTAAGCGGGAGCGCTTGTGTGACAGCTACATTAGCTGTGTTTCCATCAGTGTTTTAATGCTCTTTGTGATGTATGGCATCAGAATAAGAGTTGATGGAAAGAGAAAGATAAAAAAAAGAATAGTTCAAGCCTAAAACAATTTCTGTTTCCCTTTGTTTTCTATATGGAGGGACAGTTTTCAAGCCTGTAATAAAAAGCTCTGACAGAACAAATGTGATGGATCATCTTTCAGCAAATCTAAAGAAGAACAACCTAAACACTGGAAAGAAAAGAAATAACGTCCTTTTTGGGATCGATTTGTCCTCTTTATGTGGGATTTTTGGCCACAGACTTTGCCTCCTGCAAGGTTTCTAATTCAGGTAAACGTCAGATGAGTGGCCCCCCAACCGTTTTCAGGCCACGGTCCGGTTTTAACCTCCAGTTTTGTTAACTTCTGAGAGTAAAGTCTATCTTAATCCTCTGCAAAATAACTTTATTTCTACACTAGATTTTGTGTAGATTTCCTTAACTGATTACAGTCAAAGTGGAAGCTAAATGAATCGGACGCCATCTTCAGCCCCATCTGACTTTGACGGTACGGCAGTTAAACACAAAAATTAAAACTAAAACTTGTGTTTTCTAAATACGATAATATATCCACAGTTTGAGCAACGTTATAGGCAGCATCCTTGTAACATTAGACAGTTTTTGATTATTCTGTTATTATCATATTACATATGTGGAAACAACCACTGCAATAAATCCACGTTTGGAGTAAAGACTCCTGGTTTGTTAAATGCAGATTTCTTTTATTTTGAGGTCAAAGGCTCTTCTTCTGTTTCTTCACGGACTCTTTTAGGTAAAAATAAACTTTCATAATGTGTTTGTTTTTTGTGAACTTTTTTAGCTCCATCTAGGCTTCCATCTAGCGATCGGCTCAGGCGCTTTAAGGAAATAGCAGATGCATTTTCAACACGAGACTGAGCTTTTTTTTTTTTTATTTTAGGATTAAAATTAACCAAAAAGAAAAAGGAAAAAAAAAGTAAAAAACTAGGGGATCTGATATAATTTGTTGTCACTAACAAAGGTGGTATTTGCATTTTTAGTGCAGTAAAGTATATTAGGAAATGGATTAAAATGTGGTCTTATTTTTTAGTCTTTTTTGTGAGTATAAATAGATTAACATTAACATTATTATATTAATATAATAAAATAAAAAAACCTAAACAAAAATGTATCACCCGAGAGTTTTGCAAAAAATATTTTGCTTTTTATTAATTGAATATAAATAAAAAGGACATTTTGTGCAAAACCAACAGTAAAAATCCTCCCAAAAACTGTTGTTATGCTTTCATAAAAGAGCTTCTACGTACAGCTGAAAGCCAAAACTTAAACATAACAGCTCTTTGCTCATAAATATCATCATTTTGACATGAATTTCTTTGCATTTTGAAGCAATTTGACCAACTTAGACTTAAATTGTCCACTTCCTCTTTTATTTAATTTCGTAACATTGCCTTATTTTTGGAAAATGTTGGGGACAATTCTGCAACAGCCGAGCGACTCAAGAATGAGTGGGATGTGGTGGGGAGAATCCAGCAGTTTTATAAGTCCTTTCAGAATCAGATTAGAAATAAAACAAAGATGGAAACAGTATGGCAGTGAGGAGGGTTGAAGCTCGCTTGTGAACAATGGAGGTGTGATGAGCACACGTGTGCTTTAAGTGTGTGGGAAGGAGCCAATGTCTAAAGAGTTCCTGACAGAAGCGTCTCATCAGCAGCAATAGTTTCCCAGAGTCAGCTGGTCAGAGGAGTTTCATAACTAATGAAGGGTCATTGCCAAAATCCTGGACCAACCCTCCTCGTGGTGACCTTTCAGGTGCTCACAGGCCTGTTTGTGGGGCTGTGTGGGTTTGTGAGCAGCACACCTGATAACAGGAAACAGAGCAAAGCCTCTTGAAGGGCGAGTGATCTCATAAATCATCCTGTCGTTTCTCTCTACTGTGCTGAAATGAGGGATTTCGGGTTCTCCTCCCTTTCCTCCACATTTGAGCGTGCACGCACCAAATGAGCTTCAAACAGTCCCTTAAAAATCTACTTTCGGACCTTTTTATTTCTCATGTTAATCAGAGGTCAACATTATTTTACTGATATTTAGAATCTAAAGCAGCAAATGACAAGTTCAAGATGGAAATTTTGGCCAAATTTTCTTCCTTTTATATTTGAAAACATTGCAGACAACAAGCTTTCTGTTCACCTATCACCAATATAACTTCTCAAAATGAAGAAACAGTCAAATATCGTACAGTCAGAGGAACAGTTTCCTGTTTTTTAGATGTAAACTTCATTCGAAACAATTCCAAACGCTGGAGCTGTTACTAAGTTTGGCACCATGAGGTGTTTATGTGGCACAATGAGTCAACCACCATCTGCAGTGTAACTGCCAGACTGAACTGAACAGCAGATTAAAAAACAAAAAGAAAACATCTCATTCCGTTCAAAGCAGATTGAGATGTTCCAGATTCTGTTTCCACAGCTGGATCATTTTAAGGAAATGTCTTCACATAGACTGGAGCTTTGTTTTTTAAAAAAGCGATGAAAGCAGAGAGGTTTAACCTTCCATGCCTCCTTGACGGTTTCCATGACACTGCCAACCTGGAGGTTGAACTCAGCCTGAGTGTTAATCAACAGAAACAGCTCAAAGAGCACCAGGTAAACGTGCACACAGTCATTTTGCCATGAACGCTTAACCCATACTGTAGCCGTGAGGACAGCTTTAGTCCCTTTCAACCGGAGCAGTACCCACAGCACATATTCAGGTTTCTTTTGTTTGCTGAAGGCCTGTTAAATATTTAGCATCAATACACATATCTAGCAGTAATCTGCAGATGTAACAGGAAGCTCAGCGGTGCAAAAACCTGCTGATTACAGCCAGAATTATCCAGTTAGCAGAAATTATTTCTCCAGCTTCTGCATACCAATGAGTCTCTCGTAAAGTTTCATCTGATACAACCCAGAAACTTATTAGATCGTTTAATTGTGAGATTAAAGTGGGCTAATTTAACAAATCAGTACTAATCACAAATGACAGGGCAGCCTGGAGGCGCGAGCGCAGACTGCTGCAGCCTCCCGTTTGGTACGAGCAGCTGAGAAGATCTGAGGGTGTCGGGCAAGAAAAATATGAAACAGCTGCACCGAGCAAAAGAGGGAAATGAGGGAACGTACTTTTAATGGTTTCTTTTTTTCAAGCATAAAGAAAGCAGGGCACTGAAGTGTGCGCGCAGGTCAGGCACGAGCACGGAGACAATCAGGACGAGGGCTGAAGCTCTGCCCAGTGAAGCAGACACATGCTCAAAACAACCCCGAGATGATAACGCTGGAAGTGGCAGACTGTGATTAATCAGTGACAGCTAGCCACTAATTACAACCCCCAATCAATTACCTCAACGCTCATTATCTAGGCAACACACCACCTGGAGAGCACTAATGCGTTTTATTTGCTGTGGGCGCAATCTGAACATATACATCCTTAAAACACATAAACAGAAACATGGAGTCTCGCTTTTCCAAAAGCAAAATCTGATCAGTCCAAAACGCTTCTCAACTATTCTGTGATATTGAAATACCCGCTCCAATGTTTTTAACATGTTCTTGTGACATTTTTCTCATGATGGAGGATATTTGAAAAAAATGTCAGATTAAAGCTGCATGTCTGAGTATTTCTTTATTTAAATTGTTGTGAATCAGGACCAGATTAGAAAAATGCCATTTGAAAGTAGGTGTTACAGTGGGCAGGTTACAAGCTCCCTGCTCTGCTCCATTCTGATGCATCCACTTACAGACATTTAGATCCATGTATGTCTTCATTTTCCTTGTCTGTTCCTGGCATCTGGCTCCAATAGTGTCACGTCCCAATTCCAGAGGAAGAGGAAGTGTTAGGTAACTTAGCTTTACTAAAACTATCAGTAAAGCGAGGACTAAAACGAAGGAGGAACACAATGCTCTAACACAAGCGTCTGAGGCCGAACAGCAGGGAGAAGCTGAGAAACTGATTCTTCTCAGAGAATTCAGCTGCCACCGGAGCAAAGGTGCTGAGGATTTTATGCTTCCCTCCAAGCCTGGTGATAGGAGGAGGGAAGGAGGTTGCAACCCGCTCCTGCAGGGGGTGGAGTCAGGCGGCGTGGTGGACCAGACCTCTGCAAGGGATACACACATACAAGCAAAAAAATACACACGGAAGGTCACGGACCGTGACACTCAACATTTCTGTTGCACCGGTAAGTTGGGGCTGTAAGGTAGCGGAATAGTGTGTAAACAAAGGGATGATAGGAAATGAGGGGAGGCTTACTCCACGCCAACAGTTACGTTCACAACTCAGAAGCAAATTATTACAAGTGTGAGCCTTTTACCATTTACTGCTGCCACTCTATGTCCTAGAAAATGATAGTTTTTTTTATTATTTTGGGAAAACAAATCATAATTAAAAGACTATTTGACTTGACGGAGTCATGCCTGAACGAGGCAGCAAGTAAAAAAATCCACGGATATGACTTCATGTCTTTTGCTTCCATAAATAGGGATTTGAACAGGCATACGGTGAGGGGAAGAATGACTGTTGTGTCCAGATGCCTCAAGCTTTCGCTTTACAGTTCAAGTGTGACTAAAGATTAAAGCCGCTCTCCCAGAAGTTTTCAAACATAACACAACCCAATTACACCCCGATAAACCCCAACCTCCGACCAACAGAAGGATGCGGAGAGATGAAGAAAAGGAAGAATGGAACTGAAGGTGGGAGCAGGGATGACTACAGATGCAGAAAAAAAACTAACGAAAGGTTTGAGAGGAGACTGAGAGGAGGAGAGATGTGGGAAAAGGGCTGCTGGATGGATGAGAGCACTGCAAGGAAAGGTGTTGGAAAAAGACAGAAGCGGGGGGGATTGTGATAGGAAGAAGAAGCAAAAAGAAAATGAAGTTAGCCACATCCTCAGGGGTTTCAAATGTTCATTTAGACGCTGTGACTCAATTGGAGAAAGAGTTACCAGAAAGTTATGAATTTAAAAACATGACTCACGCCACACGACGTCAGCGAAGCTGCTCGTGTCTAACTAACCAACTGCTCTGCCATACTTTAAACCACAGGAAGTTCAAAGCTGACAAAAAGTCACATTTTGGCTTTTTGTGGAGATTATTTCTCCAGTTTTCTGGCTGTCTCTCTGACGAATGGATGCTCTTAAAGTTTTGACAGCGTATCCTCAGTGCACGGAGGATTAAAAGCTTTAATGATCTCCTAAACTTTTATCTACACTGTCCATCAAAAAAAGGTCACACTAATTTTATGATTGCTGACTGGTTTAATAATTTTTCCTGAATTCCTGAAAAGTCACAACATTTTTCGTTTTTTTTTTTTTACTCAGTGCTACAATGTTTCAATCTAAGGTGATAAGAGGTGTCCTCCCCAGGGAACCCAAACACTCTCCATGGAGTGCAGGTCTGCCGTCAGTAAAATCCCTTTAAAAATCTTATCTTGTTTGTGACAAATAGTTACAAAATGATGGAATTTAAACTTAATCTAGAGGTGACAATCCCAAATCATGATACTTCCTCCACAGGTGCTAAAGGAGGCAGCAGGTAGTGCTGGTTGCATCACTGCTTGTTTCACACAGGGACATTTTTCCATCATTCCAGAGTCCCTTTTGTTTCCTCCTTGGCAACTTAAAAGCCTTTTTATTAATAAACATTTGTTTCTTACAATCCGATTAGGTTTTGCTGCAGAACTTGAACTTTGAATTTTCAAAACAGACTAAATAGAAACTTTGCTTTATGCTAATTTTCTGTCCATTAGTTCAACTAATTTACTTGTTTGCTTTCAATAAATGTAATATTATATATAATATATAACAATATGAGAAGTTTTCTACAATTAAATCTGATAATGCTACTAAATGCTAAGTAACAGACAGCTCAAACAAGATGGGCTGAATTAAACTGAAGTCTAGAGAAACAAGCAGAGCTCAGACACTAGTGGACATTAAACAGCGGCTCATCATGTGTGCCTCAACACTGAAGAACAACTTCCTCTATTTGTTCCCCAAAGTGACACTCTGAAGACCCACCATGTCCGCATTCAGCACAAACGGCTCAAAGCGTCATCTACGTCAGAACAGGAAATCCCAGCTTGAGCAGAGGAGGTGGCTTCAGCCTTCAGCTGTCGAACACTTAACTCCTCCCACGTGCTTTCACACCCATTCACGTCTGAAGTCACGTGACCAAAACAACCGACAGGGGACGGTGTTGATCCGCCCGATGTGTGAGTGGGTCAGAAACACTGATTCAACAGTTCGCAAGCATGAATGTATCCGAATCTGACAGCCATGGTCAACAGCTCACGTCCTCAGAAACATGTTCATAAATAATCATTATCATTTAGCGCACGTGAGTCACAAAAGTCTGACCTCTGAACCCACTTTCTTATTATTTACGGGTTGATTTTGACACATTATGAAGGAAAAACACACCATTCCACTGTCATTGCACACTAGTATCTTTTTGGTCAATGTAATCAAAGTGAACTATAATTAAAGTCAAGAAACCTTCTTACAGTTATCAATGTATAATTACTATCTTTCTGGTTGTCCTCACCAGCGCTGATCTGATGGATCTGCTCCTGAAGGATCTGAGGAGGCTTTCACACCACTGAGCTCATGTTTAACTCAGTTAAGTCATTTGACTGCAAACTGAGCTGAAAGAAAATGAAAGAAATAAGTGTCAACCTTCTCTTTGAATGACATTTACGACTGAAAAACAAGAAATGCATGTTGTTTTGTTTGAGATAAACCTTAAGCCAAATGTTTATTTCAGATGCAAACTACACATAAGAACTGAAAAAATAAACATTCTGCTGCAGCGGCTCGATTTGCCATCTATCAAGCTGCAACCATGCAATTAAACGCAATAAGTTCATCCTGTTCTATTGCTGTCATGCAGATAATTCTAAGAAAAATGAAGGAACCCATCAACTGAAGTACATAATGTGAGTGACGGCTCACTAAAACTGCAAAATCCTAAAGAAAAAAAGTCATCACAAAGCTCCCTGTGTTCGACACAGAGGATATTTGTTCTTGCCAGTTTTCAGAGGTTTTCCTGCCAGTAGGTTTACCTGATGCCAGAATTTGCCGCAGACAGGTGTGCCAGCACAAACCTGCAGCATTCTGTAGTCTGATCACAACCGGAGTCTATTCACAAAGAAGTTAATGGGATGCTTTTCTCTCAAACCATTTCACATCTTTCAGTGAAATACAAAAATCAACTAACTCGAATATT
This sequence comes from Oryzias celebensis, assembly GCA_014656515.1. NCBI lineage: Eukaryota > Metazoa > Chordata > Actinopteri > Beloniformes > Adrianichthyidae > Oryzias > Oryzias celebensis. The sequence continues at coordinate 4,168,494 of BNCR01000008.1, read as the reverse complement.
TGGGGGTTTCTAGACAATCAGATTAATTAGACTTTATTTTCTAGGAAATGAGCGACCAAAATGGGGCGAGGATATTAAAAGTGTGTGTCCTCTGCCTTGTAGTTTTCCTTTTTCTCTGGAAGCAGATCCTCTTTACTCAGCGTGAACGGAGTTTATCAGTTCTGCTGAAGGTGACTGATGATGTGAGCTTTTTGGAAGCCACAACCAATCCATCTCAAAAGTTGCAAGCTTGCTTCGCGGCGAATTTTGTTTTTGGCAAAGCAGAGCATCGTCTGGACCGACATTTACAAGCCTGCATGAACAAAAGACGTTTTCCACACTTGATCCTTGGGTCTGCTCTCAGGTCAGGTTTTGTTTTTATCCATTTCTGTGCATCCACAGGTGAGTTCTGCAAACACTTACTTTCCCAAATTGTTTTCAGTCATTATTTCCAAACTGTTAAATTGGCTCCTACAGGATAGAAACAATTACAGGCACAGATGTTCCCAACAATGATGCTTGGCATCTTACAACACAGCAGCACCTTGAGATGAGGCAGCTTTCTGGCAGAGTTTGCAGGTTTTCATCAGACAGGTGGATATGATTGGAATTTAAGAGCCAGAAAATAAACAAACAAACATGAGCTAAAGACAAAGCAAACAGAGGATAATGCAGGGCAGTCTGCAGGGCTGGTGGCATTTGTCTTCAGTTTTCACAATCCCTTTATCGAGACGACTTCAAGCTATTTGCTGTGTGTCTAAACAATGCTGGCCTGGACTTTAGGAAAACTTTCTCTGAAGTGAAAAAAATCCCCCAAATAGGGAACTGTAATCTGTTGAGGAGCTGTGTGTTCTCGAACATCGCAGCAGCAGGGGGGGGATATGCTAACTATATTAAGTCACGCTTGTGGGGGTCGCTGAGCCGTGACCTCTCAGCCCATTTGCTTGAAGAGTGCAGGCTCAGCTACCGTCCTCCCCAAACACGGGAGGGTAAATTTTAATCAGCGCCGCGCCGATGGGCGAGGCAGTGTATCATGCTTAACGAGGCTAAGAGAGAGCTCTCATTTACCCACACCCAGGTAACAAATGGGCCACAGAGCTCGTAAGACAAGCCTGTTTTTCCTGCAATGCCCTTCAGCAACTCTCCCCTGCAGTTTAAATCTCATTCTCATTTTTCCCTTTTAACCTTTGCTACAGTGGTTTCTCCCCTGAACACTTTCCGGAGCATTTTTTGTATTGTTTCTAACCTAGAACCGTATCTTGTCAGGATTTTTTTTTTTGTTTCACAGTTCAGTCTAAAGGCTGCCTTACTTTGACCTGCCTAAGTCATCGTGAAGAAAAGTTTTGCAGAGAAATGCGGATGAAGCATCGCAACAGACAGAACTTCAATCGGTTGATGAAAGGAGGGAAACCAGTAGCTGAAATCAACTTCTCACCATGACCAATGAAGAGAATGAAAACATTTTTTCTGCTAAAAAAGCCCTGCAGTGATTTTCTTTGATCCTCCTTCAATGGAAAAACACTCTCCAGTTACGGAATCTCTGATTCTATTAGCATGTTTGCTGTTGACTATCCATAAATCCAAAATCCGCCTGGAACGGCTACGATCGTCCACACGACTGCAGCCATACAAGAGACTTTAGATGCAAGAAGAAATGCTTTTGTAAATGTAAGTATAAAAAATTTATTCTTTCACCCACATTCTAACAAAACATCATGAAAAATCGGACTTTTGACCAACAGCTGTTCCTCAGCGTGACAATGAAGACGGCAGAAGATGCAGACATCACAACAGCAGAAAGCTGCACAGTTTGAAATGCTATTTCATTTCTCTGCAGTTTCACCAGGTTCTTTTAAAATGAACTCTACTGTTTGCTCTCTGATCAGATCAGTGCTCCGGTGCTTTTTCTCAATATTAATTCTTAGTTGAGAGGTTAACATGACATTTTTCTGCAATCCTTTTTCTGCATTACTTTAAAAGCATCACAGCAGTTTCACGGATGCACCCGCATTTATGCAGATTTGGTTTGCATTTGTTGGAATTTTTTCTTTCCTTCTCTTGCTTTGTTATTTTTACAGAGTAAAACCTAAATGGCTCCTCTGAGACATTAAAACTCTACTCAGGTCTCCATTTATTTTTCAATCATCCCTCATTCTGTCGTTCCGTGCATGTATATCTTCAGCCTATTCTGACAGGATTAATGCTCTGCGGGGAGATGGGCTGTAAAATATTTCAGCAGCTACCGAGGAACAGAGCTAATAATTCCTGCTGGAATTCCAGTTACTGCTAAAGTGCGTGGGGTAGCATTAGAGAGGGACATTTTGCAGAAAAATGATGAGACCAATTACCATGAAGCTTTGAGCTTGGTCAGCTTCTGCTTTAAAACTAAATTTATTCAAATTTTTATCTTAGTTATGAAGGGGACTTCAGAGATTAGCCATCAGGCTTTAAAAAACATATTTAATAAGCTGGTTGTCGGGTTGTCTTGATCTTTCTTCACCAGTCGGTGTAGCTGACGCTCCTCTTTCATTTTGGGTTGGAAAGAGCGCCGTCCTCATGTGCTCAGCTCCATCACTCCTGCGCTCCACAGGTCTCATTACAGCCAGGACACTCACAAACAGATCTAGACGACAATCTCACAAACTGCGTGCACACTCAAAAGCAACCTTGAGGAAGATTACTGCAGGGACGAGGGCATGAAAAAAAAAAAAAAAACGACCCTTGATGAGTTTGCGGTAAATAGCGTCCTCAGACTTGAATCAGGAAAAATGGTGATGCGAGAAGTTTTGACGGGAGAGAACGCAAGCAAACGTGCAGCCGTGGATGACAGCAGTCCTTGTTAAGGAGGAAAAATGAACGCTCACATGCACTCTCCAGACACACCCCTGAATAATGAAACATACACACATTCCTGTGTTTCACAATAAGTCTTGCTTCATTAAAGCCAAATCTCATCCACTATCAGTTTACAGCCACAGAAGCCGTTTGAACCACAGGGGAAATACTATTCCATTCCAATTCCAGGTTATCTTAATATATGAGCTTGTCTCTGCCACATTGGTCTGCAGTTATGAGCTGGGCAAACACCCACAGCACTGCAATATTGCCCTGGCACACTCTCAGAATGACGTGGAGAGCACAAAGCAATTAGAAGCTCATATATAGATGCATATGTGAGTATAATTGCATCCGTGTGGGTGTAACTCTGCTCCCATGTCTGCTTCTTCATTTTTCTGTCCTCTAATTTCTATATGCAGCATCATTAGCGGGCACTTGGTTGGGAATTGCAGTCTGTTTGCTCTTCTGATCCTCAAGAAAATCCCCCCAGAAAGGAAGGATGCTCCCCGAAGTGCAGCATTCCTGTGCAGGAACAGTATCTTAGCAAACGCACTGCAGCAGCTGCCTCTGTATTGTCACAGTAAATAGCTTTATGAGATTTAACCTGCAAAGACGTGTTGGAGAGGAAAAAACAAGACAAATGGTGCTCAGAGAAGACAAATCTTTCAGCGCTTTCAATGTCTGAGGTGCTCCGGCCATCCATCCTCCATCGCACCTTCATTCACTATCTGTCTGGCCTTATCCCACCTGTATGACACCCAATCACTCTTCATCCCTCTATCCATCCATTACCTCTGTCACTTCATTCTTCCATTTCTCTGCCCCAAGGCCTGAGCTCTCCCTGCCTGTCACAGGTGATACTATCTGAGTGGATTACTTGGGATTTCATGACAGATGGATGGTCAAAAATCACAAAGGTTATCAAAGTTTTAATAGTCTTAATGACAACAGTGCATTACGTACCATTACTGCACAGCTTCAAATGACTGACAGGCAAGCCAAGTTTATTTGTATTGCACATTTCAAAGACACTGCAAAGTGCTTTACATAAAAATATTAAAAGAAACAATTAAAAGAAAGAGCGATCACTAAAGTAAAAACTTCAAGAAAGTAAAAAAAGATCAGAATTTAAAGTAAGATTTGAGAAAGTGTGGATGTAAACTTTTTAATATAAACTAATCAAATACAGCGGAGAACAGGTGGGACTTCAACCTGGATTAAAATAAACTGTTTCAACTGATCTAAACCTTTTATAGAAGCTGTTCCACAAATGTGGAGCAAAGAAAGTGAATGCAGCTTCTCCATGTTCGCTTTCTCAGATGACCAAAGAGGTCCGGCTGCTACATACTGGGTCAGAAGGTCAAGCATGAATTCTGGTGTTAAAACCATTCAAAGTTTTATAAACCAGCAACAGACTTTCAAGTCCATCCTCTGGCAGACGGTCAGGCAGTATAAAGACATCAGAACTGGACTGAAGTGGTCTAGTTTTTTGGTCCCGGTGAGAACCCGAGCAGCAGAGTTCTGAAAAAATTGCAGTTTTCCTGATTGAATCTTCTGTTAATCAAGTCGACTGAAGTTAAAAAGCATGAACTCGTTTTTTAGATCCTGCTTAGACATTAGATATTTACTCCTTGAAATATTTTTAAGATGATAGTAGGCTGATTTTATGATGTCTAAATGTTTTTCTCAAAATGTAGGTCTGTGTCCATCACGACACCCAGGTTCTGGCCTGGTTGGTAGATTTTAGTTGAATAGACAGAAACTCTGTGGCGTCCTCCAGACATTTTTCTTTAGCCTCAAGGACAATAACATTTGTTTTGTTTCTATTCAACTTAAGTACAGTAAATTGTTGCACTTAAATCTATTAGTAGCCTTTCACAGGGCCCCCAGGATAGAGCCTTGGGGAACTCCATAAGTATTTTTTGTTGGATATGATGTGAAGTTATCAACTGACAGAAGTGTGTTTTGAGCCAGGTACTGGCCCAGGGTGACCTAGCAAACCTGCAGTCATTTAGGTTCTACGTCTCATATTTCTGTTTATCATTACTTTAATCTTTTCTAATTTGTTAGTTATTTGTTGAACAGTGAAGAATTTCTGAAAAATGTTTGCTGATTTGCAAATAATACAGATGTATTATTTCATAATTCATGACTTGACATGTTTTAACCACTGTTAAACTTTCTCCCCAATAGTATTAAGACATGTTTTTTAATAAATTAAAGTCTGCAGCTTTGAACAATGGCAGAAAGAAAAACTTTTCTTTTCATTTGGATTTGCTGACAAAAGAAACAAAATAGAAAATGCTTAAGGGACACATCTATTATTTTTCCGCCCCAATTTTGTTCAAACAATTCTGAAGCTGCTAAAACAGGCTTAGATAAGTTATTTTGACAATTTATGTAATGAAAACATCAAAGGTGTGGTCAAACTTTTTATGTTTACATGATTAGTACTACATGTTTCTTTCTGTACAAATGAATAAAAAAAAGAGTAAAAATCCCTTTAGAATCATAACGATGGACCTACATTAAAAATTGAAGCTTTCCTGAATTCTGTAAAGGAACAAATGTCCATCTAGTATCACTCCTAATGCTAATGCCTTGTGATGGCACACGCCTGAAGGAGGAAATTCTGCACATTCTTGTAATCCATTCGTTAAAGCTTGATAATGAATATGTTATTTCATCTTTGGCTTTGAGGGTCACATTTCTGTTCCCTGATCTGCCCACCGGAGCATTTGACCCTTTCCTCTGCAGTCCCAGCATGAACACTTCGCCCTTTCTTATTTGCGGCATAGAGAAGGTTTTAATCTCCGCCTGGCTCTTCCTTCTCTTCAGCGACACTGGGCCGACACGGATGCAGAGCTTGTCACAGCAATCACCCGCCCTCCTCGCTCTCCGTTCTCTGGTAGAAGGATGAGTGAATGATGGGGAGGAGGAGGTGGGGAGTGACGGGTTCGTGCAGGACGCATAACAACTGAGGACGCGTCTCTGCACGCATCGCTCCATCTCTCTGCTAATCGGCTCATCTGGAGCTAAAGGAGAGACGCATCTTAACAAACACAATGAAGGACGACTACAAGCTGCCGTCCACGGCGACTGTCAACGGGAAAGAAAAAAACAAAATCACTCAGACTTCAGCTCACACAGAGAAGGTCACAGCGATACGGCTGACTCCAGATAACAAACCTCACAGGAATGTCCTCGGAAAAAGCTGACATGAATGCACACTCAGAACAGAGCCGCTGCCCTGTTTACATACTAAATGTCTGACAGACACATTTTGACCTTTACAAAAAAAAGTTTTTCAATATTTACTCAAAAATTGATCCAATTATTACATGTCACCTGTAAGGTTTTGACCAAAAGGCTCTTTTATGATGCAGCATAAGATCAATGGTTATTTATTCACAAAAAACTATTAACAGATATTTGATTAAAATGGGATTCCGACTTGTGAGATGTTTCACACTTTTAAAGTGTATCTGTGCTGTCTGAGTCTCTAAAAGGCAACAAAGGAAATGATGTCAATCATCAGTGTTGTTTGCACGTTTACTTGCTCGTTTTGTATTCCACGTTAACCTTTTTTTATTTACTCTTGAACTGGTGTTGCCACTTTTCACAGAAACAGGCTACAACTAATGTAAACACTATCTCAGATTTATGTTCCTAAATATCCAAAAATAACAGAAACTTACATCACTGACTATCTAAATTTAAGGCTTGGATATAAAAAAAACTCGTTAATTTTGACATACTAATATCTATGTGTTTGGTCAGGTGATGTGCAATAAAAAGTCTGCTAATATCAGGTGTCCCCCATCATAATTCTTCTTTATGATAACATGACACTGCAGGTTTTAGAGGATGAGTCGCTCTTCATGTTTTTGTTGAATTTGAATTCTTTAAAGTAAAAATAAAAAAAATATATATATATATATATATATATATATATATACATATATATATATATATATATATATATATATATATATATATATATAAATATTTAATCAGTTCTATCAAAGTGTGAGCAGTAATGAAGTTATTTGTGACCCTAAACTATGGAGCGAGAGTGACGTCATCCATGGGAAATGTTTTGGCTCCAACCAAATGAAATCAGTGAAGTTGCCCTTTTTTTCGCAATACGGATGCCGCCATGTTGGTGCCAGTGAGCACTAATTGGTTCAAGTCGATGTTTCTATAGCAACCACGCTCGCCAATCTGGAATGAGCTTGTTGGAAGTCCACAACCCTTACACTTAAAGGCGGGCTACACGAAACCTGTCAAGAAAATGTTTTGGACGTGAGGGGGTTCAGCAGGCTCCACCTACTTCTATTGAGACATCTGATTGGCCAGTTTATACCTTTAATACCCTGGAATAAAGAAAAAAATGAGCAAGAATAAGTAAAAAAAAAAAAAAGGTAGCAGAGCTAGAACAGTTATCATGACCCATTTAATGACTCGGTATAACTGTATATCCCTCCATTGAAGTTTGGCCTCTTTGGATCAGTGGCTGGTTGATGGTGACTGATGAGCAGAGCTCTGGGAGGATCTCCCTTAATTCTTCCTAAATCTTACAGGGTGAACATTTTGGCCCACAATGCCAGCTAAAACACAGAGCAACTAAGAGGTCCAGCTCTCTACAGAGCAGTTACAGCCTCTCTGTCCCCTGAAAGCTGCACAGACCAAGTCAAAGAGGTTTGCAAACACAAGCTGAGTTCACACAATACACACTGCAGGATATTTGCTTTCACCGGTAGACGGTACACGGGGGATTGAACTCTGATCACAACAGGATTAAGATGAAACTGAAATGTATTACCATGACAGTGTGATGCGGCAGCAAGCTGCAAAAAGCACCAGCAAGGAGCAAGGACATAAGACAAGAGGAAGAAACTCTGAACTTCAGCCATAAAAACCTCTCCAAGGTCAACTGTTGACAGGAGTTACTTATTATTTACGAGTATTAGGTTTTTGTGCTTAGTCTGACAAATTCATTACAGCACTGCATGGATAAGACAGTCCAAACTGAAGAATAAAATCCAAAAAGATCAATAACATTTGTGAGCAAGACAATAGAAATCAGAAAATGTATTAGGGTACACCATAAATGGAAAAAAGTTGGGGGGAATAAGTATGTGTTTGTGTTCCTTGTTTTTTTTTGTGTGATTTTGGTTTATATTGAATAAAAAACAAAAAGACAAAACGATTTGATTGGTATTTTATTTAAAGCTCTATTACAACTATAAAATTATGTTGTTTAATATTTTACTTTTGTTTATTTAATTTAATTTTTTCAGTTAAAAAAATTAAACTGAATTAAGAATAGCAAATTTAAAAAGATAAAAAATTAATTATGTAAAAAAAGAACAAAAGTTGTAAAGTAAACTTCTTTTACGAGAAAAAAAAGTCAACATTTTGCCTGAATAAAATTGTAAATTTATCATTTAAAAAGTTATTATTTTACAAAGAAAAATGTACCTTTTTTAATTGTATTTTCAATAAAGCTGTACATTTACAAATAAAGTAAAGCTGACTAAGAATTGCCTGAAATTGCCTGACTTTTTTGCAAAATATTAAGACTTTGTTCTTGTCAAATTTAGACTTCTTCTTCTTCTTATAATGTTACAAACTTATTCTTGGCAAATTTTTACTTTTTTCTCAAAATTTTACAACTTTTTAATGACTTAATTCTGATCAATTCCTGATTTTGTTTCCTCACATTTGTCCAAAATTTTATCTTGTAAAATGTTTACTTTTTTGATAACTGTATACATTTTCTCTCGTAAAATGTTGACCTTTTTACTGTAGTTTTATAACCTAATTTTCCAATATTGATTGATTTTTTTGTTTATGGTGACCCTAATACGCTGTTGTAGTGTTGTAATGTTTCTTCACAAATGAAATCTTTTGTGAAATAAGAACACTAATAAGGCTGAGTTGAGTAGAAAAGATGCACTGTGGAGTGTCATGAGTCTAGAGTGCAGTTATGTGACAACACATGGAATACGGGGTACTCCAAATATAAATCCAGAGGGAATAAAAAAAACTACCAGAACATGGGAACTCCTGGCAGATTCATCTCCACCGACATTTCTGAGATGCAGGAAATCCAACAGTGATCCTAGAGCATTCGGGTGGATTAGATCATTCGATAAGAGAAAGTAGAGCAGCACCAGCAGCATTTCAGGGCCGCTGACCTGCTGCAGAGCTTAATACTAAACACACTTTGTCGATTTTTTTCAAAATCTCATTTACGTCACTGTTTTAAGCACTGCAGGAGCATTTTATTAGGCCAAAAAGATAAGCAACAGCAGTTTGATAGTCATTTGTTTATACAGAGCATCACACAACAAGATGATAGATCTGACTCACATTACAAGATCGAGACCTTCCAGTAAGTATTTAGAATATGCATTAGTTGCGTGCCTTTGGACAGAAAAGTCAACAGAAGTGTTTCAGAGGGTTTTTTGGTGGACTCAGAAAGGAGAACTGGGCCGATTGAAACGCCTGCGCAGCAAAATTAAGATGAACTATAACCACCTGAAGCCTCCATTATGTCAGCTGCATTAAAATAAAATAAAAACACTCAGAGAGAAGATGAAAACATGCTTATGAACAAAATGGACAAACACTTTTAGATGGCTGCTGGTTTTGAAGAATTTAGATTATTTGAGCCATCTCCACCCTTTGCAGCTATGAAGCATCAAGAATCCATTATACCAGCTGGAAGAGCCGCTTTCTTCAACAAATGTGTTCCCCATGAGATCATATCTGAGAAAATAAATCACAAAATTCAGAAAACATTGAAAAAAGAATGTTGGTAATTTTCATCATCTACTTTAGTTTCCTCATGTCTAATTCCAACTACGCATTTTCTGAGTTTATCATCAGAAAATTAATTACCAGCTGTTTCTATAATCAGCTTATTTTTATGAGTAAACTTTCAAACAAACAGGAAACAAGCTGTTTACTTGTACTTGTGAGGATTTACTACGTTGCTGAAACAACAGCCCATGGTAATGAGGGTCCCAGGCATGAGGCCGCAGAGTTAAGCCTGCCAAGTAAGAGTGACAGCCGGAGTGCATTGTTTTTGGACAGGGGACCAAAGATAACGCTTCAAGGTCACTTTAGGAAGGTGATGCTCACACTTTAGTTTGGCTCATATTTCAATTATAATCCGCTGGGCCCAAAGCAAGTAAAGATGAAGGTTGTTCAGACAAACCAAGGACTTCAACCAGGTACAAAAACAGATTATCCAACAAGCTCCAAACATCTAAAGAACTAATAATCCTAATCTTTAACAATGAAGTGTAGGGAAGCAATTGCAGCACTGCGATCTCCATTTGGACTCCCAAGAGAAATTGTTTTGTTCTTTCACTGTTGTAGTCCAACTGTCTCAATTTTGTTCTAAAACTGATGTTTCAGTGCTTTTGTGTTTGTCTCTAAAATCACAGCAGATGCTCCAAATTTCCGGAGCTTTCTTCTTGTTTCCTGTTTTAAAGTTGCACAACCCACTGCAATGAGAAAGTAAAAAGATGCTGTTTCAAGAAAAAAATGTCTTATCTTTACTTTGAAAGAAAAACTACCTTATTAAAAACAGTTTTCAACAGCAAAAGAATCTAGAAAAATAATTTATTCTTTAATAACAATTATTGATGGAACCTTTTTTCTTTCCTGGTTGATAGATTTGCATTTGCTTAATGAAAATGTTTTGACTTTGAAGAATTTCTGACTTATTTCTAGGATGGCTGTTCTATGTACGGTACAGGAAATTATTTCAAAACCGTTACCAGGTAGTAATCCATGCCATATTTAAAGACCTGAAACGGTATCACCACTAGGGACCTTTCTGTGTGAAGTGTGCATGTTCTCCTGGTCCATGCGTGGGTTTGCTCCGGGGACTCTGACTACCTCCCACCATCCAAAAACATGCTTCATAAGTTAATTGGTTACTCTAAATTGTCTCTAAGTGTGGATGCGAGTGTATATAGGTGTGTGATTGCGACCCTGCAACAGACTGGTCCAAGGTGTACCCTGCCTTCGCCCACAAGTGACCGGGTTAGGCTCCAACACCTGAAAGGGACACAGCAGGTTTAGAAAATGAATGCATAAGTAAGCATATTTTTGGCGACCTATGAAGAATGTACACCTAACATTAACGCAATTAACATAATTCAAGCAGATTCTGAGGTGGAGAAAAGCAGCCCAGCACTGCACACTAGTGAAGCGATCACGTAAACACAGGGAATCAGCCGATTCTGCCGTGGACAAAAACGGCTTTTCATACCGGCTTTGCACCAACATGCAATGTTTTAGAACGTAAAGCGTCGCAGAACTTTGAGGATGGAAAAACTGTGGAAAAACAGGATTTCTTTTTAAGTGATCTTCATGTTATGTTTATTGCTGAACTTAACCAGAGAGTTGATGAAAAAATAAAGTGACAAACACCTTTTCTTTCTATTTAAATTTTTCGGTTTTCATCAATTTTGTTCATTTTGATTTCCTGTTCTAAATAAAGGTATAAATGATGGTGATCCTGTATAATTAAATGTAATACATTCAGTAAAAAGACCTATAGCAACTGTTCTTATGTTCTGCATTTTTATAAATGCTCATTTTCAGAACTATCAGTGCTGAGTGATTGACTCCTAAGACTCAGCCAGTGCCATGTTTCATGTATTCAGTTGACACACCTGCTAATAGCTATTAAAAAGTGAACACGCGCTCCGCTTTGAAACTTTTAATTATTTACATGAACTCCCTGCTTCTGGCACAAACCGGATATTTTTGTTGACAGGAAGTTGTGTATTAGGGGAAAACTGTGCCTCAGCACTGCGCTCCTCTCCAGCTGCATGCTCCATGTGCTCATCTTCAAATGCCTGGAGACATTAATCAAGATTACAAGTTTACAACAGCAGTGACAACTGAATGTCAAAATAAAATGGCAAAAGGAAAGAAAAACCCAATCAGAAGATTTTTTTTTTCCAGTTGAGGGATTCTTCAAACCCTCACCACTCAGTTTCTATTTTCCAATCTGGTGCCGTAAATGTGGGAAAAAAAGTAGGACAGTAAACACTCTTTTTTTAGTTTTTTTCTCATTTATCTTTAGCCTGCTCTTGAAATATGCAACAAGGGAAACCGACAAACCCCTCATGTTACTTGAGAGATGTTGTGTGTCTTAACCCCTGATGAGTTTGTGGTCATCGTCATCTTCCATAAATATTGGCGTTGACCAGCAGACCCTGCGGCGGTCCTCGCCCATCTTCCACCCTGAGGGCGAGCGGCTGCACTATCACGCACACTGCTGTGTGGCCTTTAATGACATTTTTCGTGGTTTATTGTGTGTAAATACACAACAACGTGCGCTTGTGCGCTTGTATTTATGTCGCTGCATATATATGCTCGACCCACTGGTGTTTATTGGGTGTTTGGTCATTTGCTGTCTGCACAGCAGCTCCAGACCTCCAGCCGACCTCTGACCTTCTGCTGTGTGGAGGAAATGAACCCCCTGCTCACAGTAATGGCCAGTGTGGTGCAGCTGAGGCACCAGGCCAGCCAAAGGGCACACAGAGATCCTGATGGGAAGGAAACGGATAGAGAGTAGATGAAGGGTTCCTGCATGGTGTGATTATGTTGTAGATGTTCATCCATTTGTTTAAGTGTTCGGTGCCTTTTGGTGGAACAATCTAAGATTTTGCCTTCCCTTAACTGTGTTGTTGCTCTTCAGTTTACGAGTTCAAATACAGTGTTCACTCGCTGTATTGGGGTTTACCATCTGCAGTCGTGCTGGTTTTTTTCAGTGCAATATGGCATGCTAATTTTTATTATTTTATTATGTATTTTTAATTTAACAGGGCGCTATGTTCTGCATCCTGATTGGTTGTTGACTATTGTCAATCTCATTCGTGTCATTTCTCCAGTACAGAATGCCTTCTGTTTGCCACATTTACATACATTTTAGATCCCAAGCCGATCTTTGATTTCATTCTGTAATACCGGACTTATTTTAGAGTTTGAAGACCAGCGCCGGTCATCTTGTTATCTTTTTTTAGAGCGTTCCCAGTGGTCTTATAATTATGATTATGATGTTTTTATCCAAAGTAAAAAAAAAAAAACTGTCATTTTCTGTCAGGAAGTGGTGCTGTTGGACCCAATATGCAGGAGACCAGCTTGGTGGCAGAAACATGACAAACAAAAGAGTAACAAAACAGCTCAGATGACCTGACGACGAAGGATGAAAAACCAGACGCTTTTATACACTGAGTGTAATTAACTAAGAGAAGACACCTGTGGATGATCAACCTTAACCAGGTGAGACTAACAGGGAAAACAGAAAATGATAAAAACATTACAAAATTCAATGCCAGAATTCTCACAGTTTTCTAGGACATAGTTTCTGCAGAGCAGCAATCGTTGAAATTCACCTCTGAGTTGTCTGCCCTCATTTCCCATCATCCCTTAATCAGCACTCTCTCGGCCATGAGAACAATGCAAAGAACATGTTAAAAACACAATTCTGATAAAAGGGGAGGTATGAAAATATCTGAGAAAAAGAATGTATAAAGAATGTAATGAGGGGTTTTACAGCCTTAAAACATCTTTCCCCTTTCATGGGTTATTTCTAGAACACAGTGAATGAGGGAACACTGTACACAGTCAGATTTTTGTGCTTTAAACTTGCCGATTTTCTACCGATCCCAAAATGAAAAAAGTTTGTAACGTTTTCTTGGATTAAATCTGTATTTACTTGTTTCCTTTGGGCTCAAGTTTAGTTTTTCCTAATCATCAGCTTCACAATAGTGTCACTTATTAAAATAATAATGATGAGCTGCAGGCTTTGCGTCTGTGCTGAATTCCCAAAATCCTTCGCTCACCTCGGGGTGAGGCTGACACGGGCGGAGGCAAAAATGCAACAGTAAGATGGCAGCCATGATAATGAACAGGAAGTCTTGTGTGAAGGTTAATTAAAGTAAAAATTAAGCACTCACTTGCACTCCACTTTTCTCTCTCAAAAACAGACTTTATGGTGTGTCTGTTTCCAGAGATGTATTTATACATTTTACCAGGTTTACAAAAAACACGTTAGACAGAAAAAAATGAGACAGCTCTGCAAGCTCAATAAACAAAGTGAATAAAGTGAGCTTGGGTGGCTTTACTCTTTTCTCCATCCCTGGAGAGGAGGAATAAATGAGACAGAGGCAGGATAAAGAGCATTCCTTTTGTTTCCACTGAAAGGCGCTGAGATGCTTGTAAAGAGGTCTGGAAAAAGGTGCTACTGGAGTCAGAATATTGGTTGGTCTGCGTCTCCTGTTCTTGATATTTGGCCTCTAAATTGATTTTTGTTTTGCTGCTCTTGTTGCTGTCAATTGTGTCCGCAGGAGGAGGGTTGATAATGCTTTGCTGGCCAGGAGTCCCCTGTGGCCAATTTTCCCACCACCACAACAACACTGTCGCAAATTAAACTGTCATAACGCCCATAACCACAATTAATGACTGGGATTACGGGCTGGAATCTGCATTACTGAACACCTTCAGGCCTGCAGGAGTTCTTAAGCACAAAACAAAAGAGGGATAAAGGGAAGGGAGGGGGTAAGCCGGAGCCCAGGTATGAAAAAAGCCAGGAGACGATGTGGAGCTGAGGAGAGAAAAGAGGAGTAAACAAAAGGATGTGGGCCTGTGAGACAGGCAGGATGGAAAACACAGGGAAGATGATGCCACTGGACACGTAACATCTGGATCCTCTCACCGAGCTGAAGACTCCATCCCATCAGGATTATCAAGAAATCAGATTTAATGCAAGTAAAAACTGTAGGAGTTTGCACAAAATGTATCAAATGATGTAACTCACTGGTTAATGAAGTCCGCTGCGGGAGGCTGGAGCTGGTGCCGGTCGGCGAGGATGAGGATCCCTGCAGACAGACTCGTGCACAGAGCATCCTCACACATCACCTTCAGCCTCTCCAGAGCATGCTGCCAGTGACAGGAACACGAGAAGCGGCAGGTTAACTCAATTATTTAAACAGCACCGCCAACAACAGCAATCGTTGCACTTTGTAATGATACACAACCACAGGACTAATCCACTGCGACTCCAAAATGAAAAAGGAAAAAGGGAACAATTGTCTCAACAGCAGGTATGGGAAGTTAATAGAAAAGAAAAAGAAAGTTTTGATTTAAAAATGTCATAAAAAAAGAAGAAGTTCTTGCAATTAGAAACATTTTCTATGAATTATAAAGGTGACTTTCAGCCCCACCTGGCACTATTATGGAATAAGTTTTCAGGACGACTTTTACGATGGACTAATTAGCAACAGAAAAGCATGTCAGACATATGTAAAGAATTAGTTAAGAGCAGAACAGCAGAACTTGTATATATCTTAAGAGGACCACAGGTGAGTCTTGCAGAACCTTTCAGGCTTCTACAGCCAACTTAAGGGACATCATCAAAATGGAACGTACCATTGACGTACAGGTGATGCTGTCGTACGGTGTAATTACACTCTAGTCATTTGTAAAATCTGTACGACATCGCTGCATCCCAGCGACATATTGCCCCCTACATGTTGTATGAGTGTATGAGTGCTCACAATGACCTGTCGCCTGCAGCATGCCAGTAGATAAAAATTTATTATTTCATGCGTTCCCAGTGCAGGTTTGCCCGGTCTTTCCCTGCAGAAAGTCTGTATCCATCCGCAGGGGCAGTAGCGACTAAAGCTGTGTTCATGTCCAAAACATGCCCAAACAATGTTAAGTTGGTACAGACGCCATCAGTGGTCCTGCGCCATCATTTCAGTGTCAGGCACTACAAGTCAGTTCGGCAGCAGCGTGATTTGGGCGCATGATGTGTTCAATGGCAAGGAGGAGAATCTGATTGTTCTCATACTGAACTTTAAGATTTTTTGTCTTTGTCTTTTTGTCTTTGTCTTTAGGAGACAATAATTAAAAAAAAAATTCTAATTTATTTTTTTTTTCTTGTAATGCTGGACAGTAAGTCATCAAACTGGATCAAAGAGACACAGAAGTACCGCTGAAAGCATCTAACATTCCGACGCAGCACCTGCAGAAGATGCTGAACGTCACCGCACCAGGAGAGTCTCTGAATGAACCCATGAACCCAAACATGAAGACGATTACTGATGCTTTTGTAGAACTCTTTAAAATAAATAACCCTGATTTCAACATCCTCCGTGTCTTCAATTCATTGTAAATGAGATATACAGCTAATGCTTCCTTGTAGCGATCTGGCTAAAAACATTTGGCGGTAGCTCCTCCCAAACACATCCCAGGCGGCAAGTTTATGAACACATTTGTAGACAAGAGTCAACAGGGGAATTTGCATCCAAATAGAGGCAGCCGATGTGAATTTGACACGTCCGGTGTGAATTAAGCATAAGGTTTTACGGTTTGAATGTTCAGCTTTAAGAATGTTTTAACCAGGAGAATATTATTCAATATTAATTTCCAGGCTTGTTTCCTTTAATCTGATATTTTTTTCTTAAAATTCAAGAGCCCTTTTATGGTTGTCCTTTTGATTTAATTTATGTCAAGGAGAAATCAGAACTTAAATTTTGAGTGAGAGCTCTCCTGCTGGCATTTCTTCAAATCTTCTCTCTGAATTGTTTTTTTATGACACAAATATCCTGACAACACAATCCATTTTCTTTGTATCAGTTATTCGTCTGTCTACTATTTGCTTACGATTTTTTTTCCCCCTTAAGCATCCAACAGAGAATGCTTGCCCTCAGTTTGTCAGTGGATGAGCTGCTCACATCTCACTCCTGACAACTGTATTGCCAGAACAACGTCTCTAAATCTGTGAGACACATCCGTGTGTTGAATTTCATCATCTGTGCAAAAGCCTCTGTTGGATGGAGCACAGCTTCAGTTTTTTGGGGGGGTTGGAAAAAATAACAGTTTAAGTGGGGTTCTTCTCTAAACAGCATCGAGGAAAAATTGGTATGTTGCTTCATAAAGCACAGGATGTGCATCATTTGTATTTGTTAGGATCGCATCATCAATCTTGCGTGCAGAAATATCAATAATCTGCTTCCACAAACTAGCAACTAGGAGCTTTTTTAAATTATTTTTTATTAACTCCAATGACATAAAGAACCTTTCAGAAAACAAATGATTTCCAAAAGGGTAAAATGGTGAAGCCATCAGAAGGTGGGAAACCTACAGCTCCTCCGTGATTCCCTTCTTTCCCGGAGGTAGAACATGTCTCCTCCACTTTTACACTCTTTTATTGCAGCTTGTGTGAACAAATGAACCAGTGAAGACACCCGTCAACAATGAGGATGCTGTCACTCAGCTGATTCTCTCATGTCAGATTCCCGAGTGACAAGACACTGACCCTCCACTACCTCCACTTCAAAAATACCACAAGACAAAACCAGCACTGAGCATTTTTGCTCTTCAATTCAAATTCAATGTGAGATTAGAAAAAATGTGTGGTTTGTTCATGTACTGACATGCTACGTTCAGATTTAAAGTAATCAAATCTATTTTCTTTTTTTTTAACTATTCAATTGTTCATTTTCAGAACACAGTAGATGCATAAATAGTCTTGGTAAAATTAGCATATTTATTAGTTTTTTTCTACAGGAAATCAGTGACATTGTGTTTGCTTTAAGACAAAAAAAAAGGTAGTGAGCATGCTTTCCACATTTCTTTAAAAATACTCTATAGTGCTTTAGAGAGTAGGGAAGGAATTCAGACTTGGCTGTAGTCTGCTTTTTGACCTTTAACCTCCCAAACGGATGATGATGATGTTGAGGCTGACGAAGAACAGGTTGGGCCGTGTACATCACATCTACAGCGTTCAATCTTATAGAGCATAAGTGCACTTGAATCTGATTGTTCTTACATACTGCATCTGTTCTACGAGATGTGTCCCAGGTGTGTTTTTAGGCGCCTAATCACGCCCATTAGAGTGTGTGTAAATACACGTGGCGACAGGTGCAAACCCATTCACACACTGTACCTCGCCAGCTGCAGCCAGCAGGTCATCAGCCATCTTGTCCAGGTTGGGGGTTGCGCCTGTGTAGATGAAGCACGTCACGTCTTTGAAGACATCTGGCTCCAGGTCATTTATCCCCACACGTGTCTGAACGGGTGGAGGGGACAGGAGAGGATGAAACACCCAGGGTTTACATGGATAAAAAGGCAGGAGAAGAAAGGGCGGCGATGCTTTGACAATCCTCCAAAACTATGCAAAGCAGCAGAGACTGTTTTTTCATTTGAGCGTGCCAAAATCTGCCTAAATTAAACTCACTGACCTTCAGCAAACACACACAGGGACAGTCGGTAATGATACACTTCTAAGAGCCAGATAATGTAAAAAAATAAAAAGCTGTCTTCACACACTCCAACAAAATAACACTGGAGTTCATTTTTTTTTATTTTTTGCCGTTGATTCCTGAAAGTGAATTTGGAGCTTTCATTGCCTGACTGTGCCTGTAGCCAGAAAAACAGGCTTTATCGCACTCTGGCACAGCGACAGAAACCTGAGCCTTTCCCACTCCACTGAGAGGAAGGAGACAGCAACAAACCAATTATAAACAGACCTTTACTGTTTTACTGTCTCACGTGTGACCAGTTTCTGTCTTTTTGTTTTTGTTTTTTGGAGGAAGGGGCAACAATTTTAGTCATTTTTTTGTCAACTCAAAACCACTCAACAATATTACAATCACATCAGGACAGAAGTCCAATCACAGCTAATCTGCTCAAGTTTAATTTTTATGTCATGACCCAAGACTAGCATGTGTGTGGAAACCTTTTTTTTTTATCTTTTTAAACAATTTTAAGCAACAAGGAGTGGAAAAATCCACTTTGCCAAGCAAATTTAAGATCACGTCACAAACACAAAATGAGAGTTTACACCAAAAACACAGAAAAAGAGCAACATTTCAGTGCAATAAAAGCATGCAGATTAAGGAAATGAATGAATGCTAAAAACCACATAATCACAATTGAGAAAAAAGATCAAAAGATGATTGAAGTGGGTCTTTTAATCATACCAACTGCCAAAGCAGTTTTGTTTAGCTCCGGCGTTCGGTGAAATTCTGGTTTTGGGGTTGATTTGCAGACTCATGACTCAAACCAGCCAAACAAGACTTTATCATCTACACAAAAGTTCTTTGGATCAGAGTGAATTCTGTCTGAAAACCAGAGCTCTGCAGAAATCTGTCGTGCAACAAAACGAGGATCCCAAAGCAGTGCAGCAAATCTTCCAAAATGAATGAAAAATGAAAGAGAGCAGCTGTTGGACAGACTCAGAGTCCTGACGTGACAGAAATGCTGCGGTGTGACCTTAAAACAGCTCTGCATAAACAAATACCAGCAAATGTTAACGAGCTGAAGAAACAGTATTAGACGGAGGGTGCTAAAAACCCTTTTCAATGATTTGTGAGGCTGATGTGAAAAATAATGAAAAAGCGTTGCTTTTTTTAGCTTCTTTAAAACCAGGGTTTTTAGAAGATATTTTTGCTTATTTTTACAGTTTTGCTTAGTTTTTCTTTAACAAATAATGACAGTGTAATAATTCATGTGGAGAAGCACTTAGTTCTTTTTAGTTTGTACTCAAATGTAAAAACATTCTTCTTTTTGCTTATAACTTTTCTGATATGTTTTTATCATCTGTCCAAAACAAATTACATATTGTATGTAGCAAAGAAAAGTGTTTAATTAGGGGGTATTTAGACTGGAAAAGTCAGTTGGTCCAGACCGAGTCGGCTTAATTTGATCGAGTCCTGAACCTTGCATTTGGTCTGTAATCGAGCATTTTTGTTTTGAACCAAAGCTTGTAAACAAAACCACATGACTAAAGATTTCTTCACTCATTGGCCAGGTACTATAAAGGAAGAGAAAGAATAATTTAAGACGTACGCTTTGCAATCCTTGTCGGTGTAGTTCACTTATTCAAACTTTATATTTTGCTGACCATTTTTGATTGTCTGTTATAACATCGGGTACAAAACTTTGGATTGCCACTGTCATACAGCGGAGGGATGCTGCAAGGTGGTCACTGAGTAAGAATGCTAAAAAGGGTTTATTACATCTAAATTGTCAGGAAAAAAAGTCTGAGAAGTAATGTGTGTCATGTTAAACGTTGTTCTAATGAGCCTGCATTCATCTGACCACATTTCAGTGAGTTGCTGTGTTTCATCGTCATGGTTACTACCTTCCTACTCTGTTTTCATCCTGTAATAACCAGCTACGGTGGCCCTTTGGGTCCAGTTGTTCGGCTTCAAGCACGGAGCCTAATCAGACTGCCGAAACTCAAAGTGAACCAGAGCTCGGTCCAAAAACAAACCAAGATCACCTCGAAAGATGGATCCGAGAGCGATTCCTGGTCCAGGACCAGAGTCCACTTGGGTGTATTCAGACTGAAAATTTGTTCTGGATTATCAGAGAAACAAGCTCTGGTTTACTTTAATCAAACCCAAGGAGTTCAGTCTGAATATACCCAAACATTTGTATCAGATGTTCAGTGAGCACAATCACACGTTTGATTTCCTGCTGATTTCCAAAATCTAAAGCTGAATTTCACCAAATATTCCATCAAAACCAGACTGGAGCCACCTGAAAACAAGATATCCGTCCACAATGCACAGGCAGCCATCATGTCTAATAAGTCGCCAGTACTCCTGTAGTTACAGTGTCTAAAGCTGTCCTTTATCCACAGAGCAGCCCTCTATTAGAGTGCTTCTTTATGAGCTCATTTGTCTCTCCTCTATAGAGTGCTGCAGAGGAGTGTTAACTCATCTATCTGTTTTCCCGGTATCGTATGGGGACGTGGCCCACCATTTCTCCCTGTTTCTGACGAAAGGCACCCGTTAAGCAGCAATTAAGATGCGTTTCCTGGCTCTGCGCTTTATAATTTCCCCATTTGAGCTTTGCCGGCATCAATATTACGCTGACATGACGGCTAAATCACCACGGTGCAATCTCACTGCGTCCTATCAGATGAAAACAACCAATTGTGGCACAGGGACAGTGTGTACCACATACACACACAGTGTTTTATTTTCATCAATCCAGAAGGCATTAGACTGATTACAATCCTTTCCTGAATACTTGCCAAAGTTACACAACCAAAAAACCCAAACCACAAATAAAGAATTCACTTTCATTTGTTTATCTGTAGTAGGAGCTCATTTTTAATAGGATACTAAACCTCCTCAGTTTATCATGTTTCTGCAGAATAATGACCGAATATATGTAAATGGGAGCAAAAGTGTCACAGAATACGCACAAATATGAGCTGTAATGTACACATGATATGTGTTTGGCTAACATAAGCACAGATGTACTTCTTCCAAACATATAACTTCTATTTCTTGCATAAATATGCAAATCAAGCACATTCAAGGAAAATGAAAACAAACATTTACAGGCTTTAAATAAATTCTTTGGAGCATTCCATTTAAGTTGTAAAATTTTAAGCATTATGAAGGTTTACTATAAAGTCGGGAATTTATAAATTAACATATTTATGAATATTTATAGTTACTGTGGGCAAAAACAAGCCAGAGAAAAGTAATAAAAGAGTTTTTCCAAGCAGTCTCTCTAAACATGATAAATTGAAGGGTAATAGAACTGCTTGTGTTCACTGAAACACACAGCAGATGTTTGCATTGTGTTTAGATGTTTATAAAAAGTTTTTATGAATCTTTGCATAGAAGCACATTATTTTGTTCCCACATTTCTCCTTTTAATTATAATAGTTGATTGTTTTTAATTGCACATTTCCAGAGGCGGTCATGGTATACTCCCTAGAACAGGGCCAGAACAAAATTATCGGCTGCTGCCAGCTCGTCAGGACCGGTTCTAAATCAATTTGACCAACTTCTGAAGAGTTTAAATCAAACTGGACCAAAAAATGAGTTTGCTATCTTATGTAGTGTTCAGCATCTTGAAACAGAGCAATAGTACAAACTTTAAAGTTTGTTAAATCCATAAATTCAACCCAAAAAATAAAAATAAAACACAGAAAGACATTGGACTCGTCGCTAAAGAAGCAGGAATAACCGTCAAGTCTTATCTCTTCCATCTCATGTTCAAACATTGTGGCAGGAAAGCTGTAACACAAAGCAAAAGGTAGAAACTGTGTGCAAGTTAGTTGCAGAGAAGTCTCTGATGTGTTTTGAACTGGATGTCAGTAGTCTTAAAGATCCACTCTGAGGAAGATTGTGTTTTTTACATTTTTAACATGATCTTGTGGCATTTTTCTGATGATGGTGTCAGGGAATGGTGGTGGAGGACCCACAATGCAGGAGACCAGGCTTGTGACGGAAACATAAAATATTTAATAAATAAACTGAAACAAGACAAAATCACGGTAATTAACTGAAATGAAGACAGCTGTGGATCATGAACCTAAAACTGGTGTGACAGACGAGGGCTACTCAAAACATGAACAAATATAACAAAACCCAAACTGAACCACAGAATCCTTACAGACAGAGGACAAATATAACGGACAGTTATCTAAAAAAGTAAATTTGAGTATTTCTTTATTCAAATTGTTGTAAATCTGAAGCAGGAGCTTGTAGCTGTGCCATAGAAACTCAAGCTCTCTGCTCTGCTCCATTCTGATGCATCCCCTTGTAGATGACTACATCCATGAACGTCTTCATTTGCCTCATCTAAGCTGGCATCTGCTCAAAACTTTACAGCTAGATAGCTCCAATATAGCTTTTTGTTGCATCTGTAAAGTTAGATTGGGGTTGTGAGGGGCTGTAAGCTAGAGGGACAGCGTCTAAACAGATGGGTGATGGGAAGCGGGAGTGGGCTTGCTCCTGCCAATGGTCCTGCTCACAACTCAGAGGTAAATTTCTCATAAATTACAACTGCTCTACGCCCTAAAAAATGAAACAGGTATTAAAATTTAGGCTAAAACAGCATATTAAAAAAGATCACTGGGAATACTTTTACAATCGTTAAAAATATAGTTGGAGTGAGTCTTTAAGGATGGTGATGAGATGATTGACAGTACTGACATCTACTGAGTAACGGAGTAAACCTCAGCACATCTGCTAACAAAGTCATGGGGACCGTTTTGTTTAAATGCCTTTCAGAACCATATTTTACCTTACAATGTTTCATTTAGTAGATTGTGTATTTGCTCTCATTCCATTGTGATAGAGTGGTTATCCTCACCATAGGCTGAGGCTGAACCTCAGATGAAACCAGGAAGCAAAGTCCTCAGTTGGGCCTTTTGCCAACAGTCACATAGAAAGTGCCATATGCGTTTCTTTTACACTTTGAGTTTGTGCTCACAGGGCAACACTTCACATTTGTCATTTAGTAATGCTTAATTAGCATGTATTAAAATTTAACAAACATCTTGACGCATTAATACCAATGTGCCAAAGTCAATGATCTAATTAATTAAATCACCTAATAATAGGCTGTTAATACGGCTGACCGTTAAATTACTCATTTGGAAACACGATGACATCCATCAACTCTGAAGCCACAAGTGAATACTAATTATCACGGTTAAATGTGTTCCTAGGCCATTAAGAGAGCAGGCAGGTTAACAACAGAGAAGACTTCAGAAAAAAGAAATCAGAATATACAACATAACTAGAAATCAAACTGCAGCTCTTGCTGTTTTCGGAAGTCTTTTGAGGAATTTCAGCGATTACATGATGTGTCTGAATTGGTAGTGATCCAAAACAATTGAATTTCACTGTACCGTTTGAGAGGTTGTTGCATTTTTCCTCTGATCATCATAGTGTTCCCGCTCAGCAAAATCTTTCCATGAGATAATTTAAAACTTTTAAATACGGTTAGTTGTGCTTTTTTTATTTTATTTGGGTCGACGGTCTAACTTGCTCGTTTGTAGTTTGCCTTCACTCGTTTTGATTTACTTCATCAAAATGCTTTCCAAAAATGAAAAAGAAAATTAGATGAAGGCTCAGAGATGCTTGATTTGGGTTCATTTTTACAACTGGACTAGTGGCCTTTCACAACAAATATTCAGAACTAAAAGAAAAATAAACAAATAAACAATGCAGGAATTGCAGGAACCATGCTGGATCTTAAAGTACAGTGGGGCAAAAAAGCATTTAGTCAGCCACCAATTGTGCAAGTTCTCCCACCTAAAAATCAGAGGCCTGTCATTTTCATCATAGGTATGAAAATCACATTTTTAAAGAATTTATTTGCAAATTATGGCAGAAAATAAGTATTTCGTCACCTACAAACAAGCAAGATTTCTGGCTCTGACAGACTTTTAACTTCTTCTGTAAGACGACCCTCTGTCCTCCTCTCGGTACCCTTATTAACGGCACCTGTTTGAACTCGTTAGCTAAATAAAGTCCACAAGATCAAACAGTCACATTCCAAACTCCACTATGGCCAAGACCAAAGAGCTGTCCAAGGACACCAGAAACAAAATTGTTGACCTGCACTAGGCACTTGGTAAGAACTCTACTTGTCGTGTTTGGAGGAGAAAGAATGTTGAGCTGCATCCAAAGAACACCATACCTACTGTAAAGCATGGGGGTGGAAGCATCATGCTTTGGGGCTGTTTTTCAGCAAAGGGACCAGGATGACTGTTCTGTGTAAAGGAAAGAAGGAATGGGGACATGTATTGTCAAATTTGGAATGAAAACTTCCTTCCATCATTCTTCTTTGATCATCATTTCATGATCATGCATCATTTCATCTTCCATTGAAGGTGAATTGTAGCTGGGTCTTTCAGCATGACAACCATCCCAAAAACACTGCCGGGGTAACGAAGGGGTGGCTTCATTACAAGGTCCTGGAGTGGTCTAGCCAGTCTCCAGATCTCTGCCCCATAGAAAATCTTTGGAGGGAGCTGAAAATCCATTTTGCCCAACGACAGCCCCATAACAGCACTACTCTAAAGGAGATCTGCATGGAGGAATGGGCCAAAATACCAGCAACACTTTGTGAAAACCTTGTGAAGACTTAAAGAAAACATTTGAGTACTGTCAATGCCATTGATATAAATAAAGTATTGAGTTAAACTTTTTTTACTGACCAAATACTTATTTTCCACCATAATTAACTAATAAGTTCTTTAAAAATCAGACAATGTAATTTTCTGGATTTGTTTCTCATAGTTGAGGTATAACTATGATGAAAATGACAGGCCTCTCTCATCTTTTATAGTAGAACTTGCACAATTGGTGGATGACTAAATACTTCTTTGCCCCACTGTAAATATGTTTTGTAGTTGCCTATTACTCATCGTTCATTAGTTGTATAAAAGCCCTGCATCCTGAGCTTTGCATAGAGCTTTTCAAATGGCAACTTTTTTTGCTACAGATGTAATCAATCATGATTTAAGGAAGCTGAAAAAAACCATCTCTGCACTGAAATAAACCTGCTGCTAAATAACAAGGCAGCACTTGGTGCAGAACTACAATAAATCTACAGTATCTGCTGCATCTGAAGACTGCTGAGCTCATATTGTAGCAACAATAGGATGAACAAGGCAGGAGGAGTAAGACCAAGACTGAACAGGAATAATGGAGAAATGGTAGAAAGGAACGAGGAAATGAAAAGACAGACGTGAAAAAGCAGAGAAATGCAGACTCTGTGAATGACAAACAACTGAAGGTATATGGACAATCCTCAGGAGAGACAACAAAGTAAAGACATGGAAAGAAAACAAACAAAGGATGCAAAGACTAAATACACAAAACCAGAAAGATTTACAAAAGAGAAGTATAAACGTTCAAGAGGGCTGTATATTACAGTAAATAAGGAAAAGCTAAAAGATGGGGAGATAGACCGATTTAAAGATCACATAACCAGTGTAGAGCCAATTTGAGTTGCTCTCCCTCCTTTGTTTGATCCCTCTCTGTCCGTCTCCACGGCGATTAACGGCACAGAGAGTTGTCACGGGAACGGGAAAGAGGAGGAGGGATGTCATTTGGACCAAGTAGAGCAGAGAGCGAAAGTGAAAAAGGGGAAGACCCCAAACCACAGCAGCACATAATTAAAATGGTTTCACACACACACGTTTCAACAAATCCAATAATGAACAGCCTCCCCTTCCCTCTGCAGACACAGTTCACCCGTTCCTCAAACTTTCCCTGCCTGATGCCGGCTGTCATCAAAGATCCCAATATAAGAATCCAGTTTGCGTTTGACTGCTGGAGTGTGTAAATTATTATATTTTTATCTCAACTCAAGGCCAATGACGACACACAAGTGCTGAACGTATTGATATTAGATCTTTGGACAAATGTGGAGGGTTTTCCAATTTAACCATCACAGAAGTGAGCAAAGATTATTCAATAACATTTGAACTTGGAGGAAAAAGTGTTACAGCTGCAATGTAAGTGCTTTATAAGGTGAACGACTCTCTATAGCTGCTCTAAGGGTTGCAGAATCTCTAAACCCAAAATGAAACCCTATACGACACGAATAACATTAAAGCTGCGAGCGGCATTGAATGGCCCACAAGCGCTACCTGCCCTCGCCGCCCCCTTTTGACCTGCCCTCACCGGGTGAGCAGCTGCTACACGCCCCTCACTCTCCCCTCCAGCCCCTGCCACCCTATTCGGAGATGCATGTGACAAATTCATAAAAATAAATAAATAAAAGGCACTATTTTCAAAATGGTGGCTTTTCTGTTGACCTCATCATGTTTTGGTTGCCTCTGGGGGTGAGGAACAGGTCTTTGTAAAGTTGAGAAGAATCTGCTAAAGTACATTTTCGGATTTTCTTGGCAACTGAAGTTTTTTTGTTAACCACGCCCTCATTTTTGCAAGCTTGACATGTTGACACCGTTCAAAATCTAAAACCTTCTATCTCCAACATTTTTTTCCTCAGCAGCTTCTCAACGGTGTTAGAAGAGTTAGGAGGTGAGATCGTAATTTCTCTGACTTTTTTTCTAGATACATTAAATGTAAGAAGTTAACCATCAAAAAACGAAAGATTCCAATTCTTCCCCACATGTGGCATGGATGGATGCCACTTTTTACTAACTTAGGAGATAATTCTGATTGAAATAGCGTTTAGACTTGAGTGTTTCCATTGCGTAACAGTCTGTTCAGAGCATTCCCTGCAGATAATTCAAACATTTTTCATTCAAAGTGGCTAACACATGACAAACAACACTCAAACTTTGGTACAAAGGGAAATTCTAGCCAAAGAAGTAAATATAAAACATCAAAAAAGAACAACAAGAACACACAAGGCAGCACAGAGTACAGTGTGTCAGGTGTTGGAAGTGTGAGGAGAGAAGATGTTCTTGGACAAAATGAGTTTTCAAGAGATACCTAGGAGAGATGCTGCTGATTAGATAACACTGAGTTCCTTGTTCCACCATTGCACAGCTTTAAATAAGGCAAGTCTGGAGGGAGAATGACCACAGTGGTAAATAGTATGGACTAAAATTGTGCCTTTAAATTGTATCTAAGTTTTGCATGTTAATATATTTTGTGCTATTCATTCGTGTACTTAAATCTTACAAAGTTTCGCCCAAGAAAACAAACATGACAGAGAATGACTTCTAAAATGACATAGCCACCTTGTTTTTTTCTTTTTTTAAAATTTTTTATTCAAGGCCAGTATAGTACTGGTACTAAATATAGCTTTAAAGCAGATGCCACAGAAAAACAGTTTTCAGTTTGCTACACAAGCATGACCTGTGATCACTGCAGGGACAGGAGGGCTCATGTAAGACCATCATGCTATTTTCTTTGGTTGCAAGCGCAGACAGAAATGCAGAATTGACTCAACAGCAGGTATTAAAAAAAGTAAAATTAAAAACAAAATAAAAAAACATTACTCTCTAACTGACATTTATGGTTACCGCTTGGGATGCATCAATACTACTAACTAGCATACCTCGATACTTGGGTCACGGTTTAATATGTGTATTATACCAAAGGAGAACAAAAAACGGTCCCATTTTACTAATTACATTTTCAATTCATTCAAGAGACATAAAAAACATTCAGAGAAATGCAACTTTTACTTAATACTGACCACATTGTAGAGAAACCTTTAAACATAACATTCTGATTCGGCCTTATTGTACTGAGAATAATCATGAAAATCCAACTGTTCTTTTTCTTTTTTTTAAAGTCATCTAGTTTATAGTGGTGAATTAAACCGTGGAGGAAGAACCGTAAGTTTCAACTGCATATTGAGAATTGTTGCTAATCAAACGATAGCAAATGCAAAGCGAAGAAGAACACACTTCTTGTACTGAGATAGCAGTGATTAAATAGTACATATTCTTTAAAAACATTTCGTTCATAATAACATATTGAGCCGTGAAGGACGTATCGTACAGGTCGATTTCATATTGAGTATTGCTGCCTCCCTACCAGGATTCTTTGATTCCATATAGCTGCCCTTGTTGTACGTAGCCTGTTTTAAGACAA
Source organism: Oryzias celebensis (assembly GCA_014656515.1). Classification (NCBI taxonomy): domain Eukaryota; kingdom Metazoa; phylum Chordata; class Actinopteri; order Beloniformes; family Adrianichthyidae; genus Oryzias; species Oryzias celebensis. Next base: position 4,140,289 of record BNCR01000008.1, on the reverse strand, counting down.
CATCTAGGTCTATTCCCACAAAAGTGATGGCTTTTCATCAAAAACAGCTGTGTGGCAGATGGCACCCCCATGGGGGTAAAGCTCATATTCAAAAGCATCAGCAGCAAACACAATTAAAAAAAACTGCTGGCCATTGACCCTGCAGGGCGAACACAAGCGAGAATTGGAGTTTTCTACCACAAACCCACAGGTTTTTTATAGAGGTTCTTGCTGTTTGGAAGCATCTCCAGTTAACTGATCAAAGATCTAAAAATGTCTTGACTTGCAGTAAATTCTAAGTCGCTTTAAGCGCCTTGGCTACTTAATAAAAAACGTTATCTTTCACCTTTTCTTGACGTGACATTCTCACCTGCTGGGCCAGCTTTGTGCGCCTGGAGCTTCAGGTCAGCAACACAAGCAGCCCGTGAATCTGAAAGCTCATCAGCCAACCTGAACTCTAACCATCTTCAAAATGCTCTGATCTCAGACATTCACAGAGTCACACTCGCATGGAAACACACACATGCTACACAAATGAACTCCAAATCAATGAATCGCATCTACATTGACCAATTTAAAGAGTTATCACGGAGTGAGCTCATCTCTTTAACTAATTCCTTTGGAGGCACATAAATAGTAGACGGTGCTTATAAAAAGAAAATGAGTGTGTCAATCAAACACGCTGGGAATGATTAATGTGAGTTATTTGCTCCTTTAATCAATACATCAGCTGCTCAATATGGGAGCAATTCAAATGCTACCCATTGTTTTGTCTTTATCTAATCAGACTGACTACAGTCTCCAACAAGCCAGGCATTGAAGTCAAATGGGGAGTGTCAGTGTTTGAGTGCATGAGAGCTGTCTGTGTGTCTTCCCTGCTGATTTCACCACCTGTTCCAGACAATGTCAACCAGACTCATTTATCTCTCAACAGGACTCACGGCAAACGCACAAACAAACACACTTCTACACGAGTCGGCCCCACACAAGCACACACTAATTACTAAGTCATGTCTGGCATACTTGACTGGTATTTTTTTTCTTTACTTTCTTACACTATATTTTAATTACAAAAACATCGGTTAGTGATAGCATGGTTTGGAGCACACTCCAATATAAATATAAACAGTTTTTCATCTAAAATACAATGGGCTTTGATTTAGTCGGGTCATGCACGTGTCGAGGGCATTAGTCGTTTAAAATGTTTAATTGGAATAAAAACAATAATAATCGTTTTAAATGTATTCATCATTTTAAACTTATGAAACAGTTAAAAGTTACAAAGTGAGTTTCTGTTTTGGGTTTTTGGGTTATCCGTGCCGTAAACAGGAGAAGCTGCATCTTCAAGGTAGAGCAGGTGTGTCTTGCAGTTCCCACTTTAAGGGACGTCATGAAAACAGAACATTACCATTGATGTGCGTGTTGTAAGTGTATTGTAATGTATTTGTTGGGATAATTTAAATAAATCGTGTTGTCACATAACGCAGCACTGCAGTTAGGTCCAAGTACTAGCTCAGGGATGGGCAACTCCAGGCCTCGGGGGCCGCAGTGTGTGCAGGATTTCCAGATATCCAAGCCCTACTCGTGACTGATTACCTGCTTCAGGTGTGTCCAGCCAATTAGAACATGCCAGATCATGGTATGTAGGAAAACATGCAGGAATGCGGCCCTCGAGGCCTGGAGTTGCCCATCCCTGTACTAGCTCCTTACCAGCCAGGCATGCCTGGGATGCCTGTAGGACGCCTACATAAACTACAGTCGAATTTCCTCATTACTAACAGCAAGATTGCAGACTCAAGGAGCATATGAAGGATCATAGAGTATAAAAAAAGAGTACAGTAATGACCAAATAATCTGAAACTTACATTATCACAACATTTTTTGGACTTTATATCATTTTTTTATATCAAGGGAAACATTGGGATTATTGAATCAATCTAAGCTGAACTGCACTGTAAGGATCATCATTAATGAGGCTTATGTGGATGTTTGTGTAGAACTTTGAGACGAGCACGGTTGATATTTTATAATGAACTGAACTCAATGTTTTTGTGAGAAAAAAAAAATCACCTGGAATAGTACATTCTTTTGCTTGAATGACTGATTTAATCTCATTTCAATGTTTCATGCTATGGGTGTTGTTTCTTTAAGTCTACAGTGGAATCTTTAAAAAAATACTTAATTATAAGGTTTTTAAGCTAATTTTGCACGAGAACTGCTTTTTCCCAACTAATATGAAGTCAGTTTCAATGTGATATAATTAGTAGTTAAAGCATACTTGATTTCGAAATCAAAAATAATAGATTTTACTATAAAAATGTGTGTTTTTTTTCCAGAATGTACAAATCATCAATTGGAGAAACTCAACGAAAGATAAAGAAAATAGCTGTTTCATTGTTTTTCTTTACCCCTTTTGGCATATTCTTATACAATTGTTGAAAAAATAAAAACATATCTTTTTTTAGAAGCCAAACGTCCTGTTAAAGCTTAGTCATGGGGCCTAACGCCCAAAAAAACAAGCAAACACAAAAAAAGGTACTTGCTTTTTCTTCCATCCCCATTCAACCATGTGCCCATTTATTTGTTCGTGCCACATCCATCCTTCTATTCAGCTCCCACAAAGAGTCCTGGAAAAGGAGGGGAGCCACGCACAAAAGAGAAGTGCGTGCTAAGCAAGAAATTGAATGTCAAGGAGCCTTGTTTGCTTCTGATGGAGGTTTTAGGGTACGGCTGAAAGAAAAAGAAACACACTCAGAAAGACACATAGAAAGGAAGATAATACCAATCTAATTCAGAAAAGACTGACAGGTATGGAAAATGCAAATAAAAAGTCGAAGATCAAAGATTTTTTTTTTTTACTTCAATGCAGACAGAAAGGGAACACAAAATGTTTTTTATATGTTGACTTGTCAATTAAGCTCATGAAGAAGATCTAGACATGAAATCATTCATATGTTGAATCTGATCAAATTTAGAACTACTGAGAGGATTAATAATGAGAAAAACTTTTGATTTCAACAGATGAATAAGGCATAATAACTAACATACTTGACCAGAGAGAGATAAATGAACTCTACCTTGAAAGTAAATTCACAAAAAGCACTAACCATGTCAAAAACAGTTTCCTTAAAGAAAGATTGGGTGAAGTTTGTCATTCTTATGTATTATTCTTTGAAGTGATTCGAGAAATCTGAAGGCTTACAACTCCATAAAGTCTTGACTTTCAGGCATTTATTCCAGTTCTAAAAAACGATTTTTTTCCCCAAAAGAACCTATATTTACCACTACATTTGGGAACCTTTATGAAGCTCGATAGTGTATGAAACAAAAGTCATTCAAAAGAATAAAGTCCTGTGTTAACCATGTCAAGAGGCAGATACTTGTGTTCAAGGACTAAAAATATCTACTACTTAACAGCATGTGTGGTCAAACAAATCATTTTAGATTTTTTTTTTTGTTGTTGTTGAAAATACATTCTGTGTTCAAGAAAATAAAGAAAAAAACCTTCCAGACGGTTGGAGACTGTAGAATAGTGATGGTAAGAGCTTCTGTCAGCGTCCAGGACAGAAGAACTTTTGCTTCGATTGTAGCAGCATTGACCCATTCAGCCCTGATGAGACTTCGAACTGCAACGTTTGTAAAACTAAGTCGTCAGTGCAGCAACATTTTAAAGAAATGCTGCTTTTCAAACAAAACTGAAACCACCTTATTCAATACACTTTAAGCTACGCTCATACCGTTCAAAACTCTAGTGTTCAAGCGTAGCTACGCAGCTTTTTAGGAAACTGATGAGTGAAAGTTAAACCAGTTGAACTTTTAAGGACTCAGATTTGGTAGTAACGTATTGCATCCTTTTCGTGCCAACCGTTTGGAGAAAAAATTTATAATTGGGGATTGTATTCGGCTGGAAATAAATGGCACGTCTTTCATATATAAAAATAGATCTGTGAAAGAAAAAGACCGGCGTGACGTTTGTTCGGTTTGCACTCCTTCAAAATGTTGCACCAAGCGTCTTCCAGCTGTAGGTGGCAGACATGCACGAATAAACAGTAGTAAAGGAAGAAGCCCCTCCCGGCTTGTCCAGTGTGAACACTCTGGGCTAAACGAGTGTTCAAGAATGCGCATTTACATTTACTGGAAAAGGGAATATGAAGTGTAATATTTGCAAATGAGACAGGAAAGTTAAGGCTGTTCGCTTAAACATCTTCATAGGACAAATGGAACAAAAATATTAACCAAAACACTTCACTGGTCAGTTCTTCAATCAATGGAGATGTTAACAGAAGAAAGGCCAATAACATCATGAAGAGAACACATTTGATGATCGAATGACGGAAAAACAAAACATTGCTCAACAATATTGCTCACCATTATTTTTGTTCCACTAGCTTGGGCTATAAGTTTATGCGTGAGCACGCAGACGGAGCTCCCAGTGACGGGGAGGGGAAAGGGGCGAGGTTTCTCAGAGCCAACAGTCCCGCCCACAAGCCAGAATTGTATTTCCACAGAGCTACAGCCACTGAGCATAGAATGTCTTAAAAGACAACAAAGTCTTTTTGAGTTTGGCAAAAAACTGTACAGTCATAATTAAAGGTTAGTGGGAATGATTTTACAAAAGAAAAGTTTAACCGTTTATGTAATTAACCTAATTCCAGCTAATTCTGAACCAGGAAAAAGCTTTTGCACTAATATGCAACACTTTAAAGTAGGCAATTGTTAACCCAATCAACGTAAATTAGATGATTTAGTTTCAAAGAGCAGAATCTCAGTAAAGCTGTTATGAAAAGCTGCTTTTTTCCAAGTCAGATTCACACCAATGGTGTTGACAGTCGAAGAGTTACGGTTTAGGTGTTATTTAGGTGGAGATGTCTCCCCATTTAAATCTTTTTTTTTTTTTTGGAACTTAACTTTTTTACATGAAAAGAAACCAAGAAAGGCAGGAAGACGAGCCGATGATAAATATAATAAAATGTAGGGATTACTAAAGCAGAACCACCACCAAAAACCAGTCAAATACTGGTAGACCTGATACACAAAGAGGTGAGTGGCTCGTATTTAGTATAGAAATAACAGGGCAAGAAAAAAGGAAAAATGTGACTTTTCTGACGGAATGGAGCAAATATTCCTGTGTGTATGAGGTAGAATGCCTACATCACTGTCTCTTTTAACCAGGCGGCTGCAGGTCTATATGACTGACATGCATTCATCTTCACAAACTCAGAGAGAAATGATCACAAACACTCGCAGAAGGAAGAGACAGTCACTTGGAGAGACACTGGCATTCATATGACACTGATGAGAAAAACAGAAAGTCTGCTAGAGAGGGAGCATCTGTGTACAAGTGGAGGAGAGAAAACCAGAAGAGAAAGAGACAGATGGATGGACAAAGAAACCGAGGGCAGAGGACAGGAGTTCAGCGGAGGAGAGGAGGAGTGGGACTGTGTCCTGAGTACCCACTGAAAAATAAACAAGTAATGTGAATTGGATGGTGAACCAGAGAGCCTGGTCAATGTGTTTCTGTATAAATAGCCCAATTAGTATGGCCAAGACATCGCTGGGCTCTGTGAGGCAGCCCGTCTAATTACTAGATAACTTGACCAATTATTCCACTGTTTAACCAGCCTGAACCTAAGCTGCAGCACCTGGTTGTTTAGATGCACAGGATGCCATGACAGTACCGCACTATTAGCTGTCATCTTCAATCAAAGTCAACCTCGTGGTCTTCCTCACCAAAACCCACTTCCAAAGCACTCATGGCTTACCAGATGAGTGGACACTTGATGTTGATTTATGATATACATTTAGGAAGCTTCTGTAAAAAGAGCCATCCACATATTCCTCTTTATTGTAGGCACTTAGTTCACTTCTTCTTCTGCGTGTGCCTGCACTGCAGTAAGTAAGGAGATTACTTACAAGTCTGTGAGCTCCAGTGCATCCGACTCGGAATCCAAAATGCAATGCTTTTTAGGATTTGACAGCAAAAGAAACCATCAAGCTGCTGGAGCACGTTGGGACATTTTTACAAGAATATTATAAAAAAATGTTTTTAAAATTTTTACCTTTAGCATGATCTCATCCCTTGCAAAAATGTGGAAAATCTGAGAAGAAAATGAAAGCCATTTTTGAGCTGTTTGACATTCCTTTGTCTGTTTATGAGCATTTTTTCTTCTACTTAATAAATGCACAACGCTGCTAAAATGAGGAGCAGTTGGAAATACTAAAGACCGAACCCCATGAACTGGTCTGTTGGGAGAGTATTTAAAATGATAAAAAATGATATAAAATCTCCCCAGTGGTCTTTAAATACAATTATGCAGGTTTTAGCAAAAACCCAAAAGCCTGTGTTGTTTTTTAAGACATATTTTACGTAGAGCAGCAGGAGCTCATTAGAAATTTGCCTCGGGCGTGACTGTTGGCGGAGAAGTTTGCACTGGCTAATTTCCCATCAATCCTTTGTTTACACGCTCTCCTGCTAGCTTATAGCCATGTCAGCAAAGTCAGAGCTACGCAGCTCTAGAGCCAGATGGCAGCTCAGACAAGGAAAATGAAGACGTTAATGGATCTATTTGTCTGCAAGTGGATCTGCTCCTTATTTGAATAAATAAATACTCAGTAACACAGTTTTAATATTAATGTTTTAATACATGTCCTCCATTATGAGGAAAATGCTCCATGTTAAAAAAAAAACACGATTCTCCTCTGAGTGTGTCTTTAGCATCATGCTACATTCACACTGGGCATGGAAACGCGCATCTGAGTGACCGTTTTCAATGAAAAGTCAAGCGTGCGCATATGGTCGTTACCGGCTTTTGTTCTTCACATTCACATGTCGCTACGCAAGTTTTTCAGACCCTTTTTGGGCTCTAAATATAAAACGCACGGCAACTGAACACATGTTAAAAGTTAAACCAGTTGAACTTTGATCAACCAGGGACTCCGATTTGGTAGTGATGTAGACGAAGATGATGTAGATGATAAATTAACCACCGCGGTTTGTGCTCGGCAGGATTTATATGATGATAAGTCTTTCATATATTGGAATAGAGCTGTGACAGAAAAGCCTGGAGCAAAATGTTTGAGCTTTGCACCAATACGACATTTTGCATCAATCCCAGGGGCAGCTCCAGGTTGCTACGTATATGCCGTCAAAAACTAGCATTTAGTACATTTTTGAACACACCACACATGCCGGTGACTATGTAGCTTCAAGAAAAAGAAAGTTTCAGTGAATGTCTTTCTTTTGTTCAGGCTCACAGACTTTGGCTGCAGTTAGAGTTGATCTGAGTATAGATTTTCATTAGGCCTCCATGACCCCTCTCTTCCGCTGGAAGTGTTTATTTGATTACAATGTGTGCACTGCCCTGCAGTTTGCACACAACTGAGATCTCTTTTAATTATTTAATGGCCAATAAAGAAGACTGTGATAATACGGAGTCACAAACCACCACACTGGTTTGAAAAATCAACTCTATGGCAACGCTTCATTTAGATGAAGTTTCGGAAAATATACGAGACAAACGAGGCAGCATGTCTTCTGTTCACCTGTTTGTGTGTCTAATGCTATATCTGTCAGATGTAAATGTCTGGAAATGAAAGACAAGCCAACCAGCAGTGATATGAAGACTTGAGCTAACAAATCAAGCATCTGAACAAGAGAAGGACTTTTATTTATTACCCAGGAGTTTCATCGTTGATTATGATGATGATGACGAGAAAAACACATTTTGTATACAACCTTAGGTAAAGAATAACAGTAATGAAGAATCATTGCCGTTGTATTATCACAATCATCATTTGTTTTAGTAATTAAGTTCCCAAGATAAGTACTTGCTAAAGCACTTGCCTTCCAGTCAGCTGCTCAGACATCAAGATGGATCTGTCGCAAGCTCCCTCTCAAGCCTCCAGGCAATGCAGAGTTAATATTGAGTTTCAGTACCCAGATGATTTATTCATAATGCATCAATCTTTTTCTGCTTGTTTGTGTGTTTGTTTATGGATTCACAGTGTTTCGCCATGCGTGAAATAGTTTGAGAAGAAAAAAATTGGATCTAATCAAATAAAATTCATTAAGTTATGGAACACTTGTTTTTTTCACCTCCCAGGTCTCATTTTCTCTTTGCAGCCCGTTGCGTTCGCAAACATCCTGGACACAAACAGACACTTGGTCAGGCGCATTTATGTGCTCACCTCGTCAAAGTGAAAACGCTCTGACACAGCTCTCCTCGCTGCTTGCTGCAGCTTCATGCCTTGAAAGAGAAACTCTTTCACCCTCTAATTTGCATGAACATTCTTTGAATTTGCACAAACTGTGAACTCATAATTAATAGGTCAATTAGTATGCGAAGCAACTGTCAGGATACATTACATAAAACTTTCTTCCAAATGACCTCACCTAATGACTGTTCATAAATTCCAACACATCAGGAATAAATCTCAGAAACTTTTACTCACTATTAATTCAATAAAAAATTATTTATTTCACACACTATAATTCTGGTATAAAATGAAAATAAGCACATGCTTGAATAAGAAATATTTTGACAAAAGACAGCCAATTACTCAATAGGAATTTGCTGAAATAAATGATCTTTTTTGAGTCCTTATTAAAAAAAAATGACAGAATAGTTAAAATAATGAATGCTGCTTTACTGTGCAGGAAAAGTAGAGAACATTTCAGAAATAATAACAGTATTGTAAATCCTAACCGAATTCTGCAGGAACCGTAGCATCCATTTGATTGTTTACAACCGGAGCTAAACTGCAATTTTCCCCGAGTACAAAGTGACATTCAGATTGATGGAACGCAGACAAGCAAATACACAAACTTTTCAGTGCAATTTAGCTTTGATGATTACACAAAATTGCTGGACGCATTTCAAATTACACATTTACAAGATCAGGTCATTTCCAGCTTTCGAGCAGCAGCTTCTTCTTTGATGAGAAGTATCTCTGAAATCACATCCTGATTCACTCAAATCATGTTCTAAACAGCAGGTTTACCCTGCACCTGCTGTGGGTGACCATCACCGTCCATTCTCGTTTTCCTCTCATGTGGGGCTACTAAAGTGCAGATGAGAGAGTGATTTGTTATTAAAGATCCACTCTGAGGAAAAACACGATTTTTGGTGTTTTTAATATGTTCTTGTGGGATTTTTTCCTATGATGAAAGACATATATGAAGAACATTAGACTCAAAAACCCATTTCTGAGTATTTCCTTAGTCAAATAGTTGTGTATCAGAAGCAGACGAAAAAATGCAGTTGTTGCAGTGACATAGAAGTTACAATTGGCGGGCCACAAGCGCCCGTCCTCCGGTCCATTCTGATGCATCCACTTGCAGACAAATACTTCCATGTACATCACTGTTTTCCTCGTCTGAGCTGCTATCGGGCTCAAAACTGCTTCATGCACCAGTAACGTTAAGTTGGGTTTCTGAGGGGCTGTAAGCTAGTGAGAGTGTAATCAAAGGGTTGATGGGAAATAAGGTCTGACTTACTCAGTGCCAACAGTTCTGCCAACAACTCAGAGGCAAATTTCTAATGAACTCCTGCTGCTCTGCAGAAACTATGTCCTAAAAACAGCATCATTAAAATTAAAAGATCGAGGTGGCTCTTTAGGTTCAGGAAAAGTAGGTTTCATTTAGATGTCTCAGTTTATTGTTTCTCTGTTTTGCTCAAAAATCTAGTTTTAAACCACCACGGTTAGTGAAATAACTCGAGTATTAGCAGAAACAAAGAGTCCTGAGAGGGAAAAAAAAAAGCGTCCTCAAAAGCAGTGAAAACAGAATACTAAGTGCTGAGAGTCGTCCAAATCTGGCTGCTCTTGGTAATTAAGAAAGCTACCGCAGAGCTCTGCAGATGAATCCACTGAAACAAACAAATACAAAGTAAATTACTGGTACAAAGTAAATGAAGCTTTTTCAATTATATCATATCCTCACTGTGTTTCACATCCAACATAATCTGTCACTACCAGTTGTGTTGTTGACAGAACAAGATCACGAGGGTCAAAGAAATTATTTTAGATTTATTACAAGACATTTAAAGGGAACAGCTGTAATGCATCATGGCTTCATTATAGACTCAATTACATATTTAATGAACATTTAATGAAAATGTGATGTATTTTAACCTGAAACAAATAGAATCTGAAAATATGACAAATGTATTTATTAAGAATGCTGCCATGTTTATGTAACGTGCATATTTTAAAATGCACTCATGTGGGTCACTGAGAAATGAAACAAATAACAAAGTGTGAAAAACTAGTACTTCCATTAAAGTCACATTAATACACACACAACATGCACCACGGCACATTTCATCACAGTGGCTTAATAGATCTGTGATCTTCAAACCTGTCGTCTGAACCCCCCAGCACAAAACTCATCACTGGCTCTTTATAATGCACGGCTCTCCCTCCTCTCTGCAGCCAGCCGGAGTAAACAGGCTTGATGTCACGGCACACTCCGAGGCTTTTTCACACCCTCTCCCGTTCGTATTCATTGCTTCCACCCACTTGTGGATCTTATTGCTTTCATAAAATAAAGTCACACATAGCAATGATGTAATATTTGATTTAGAAAACACGTTGATACAGTTGTAATGTCTTCAACACGCTATGGAGCCTGAGAAAAGTAATTTTCTCTTTCAGAGAAAACCAGCATCCTCATTCTATTTTTTTATTAATTTATTCTCTGATCAAACCTTCATCCACAGTGGAAATTATGTTTGTAACCTTTTTACTTAATTAAAGTTGTTGTAAATGCAGTCTGCACAGCATTCAGGGGTTTTTTTTCCCCTTTTGCTGCGAAAATAATGGTTTTTAGCTTTACCAGAGGAGGGTTGAGTCCATGCACACCCTAATGCAGACAAGATACTATTACTCAGAAGTGAAAACTGACTGACAGACTGAAAATTTGTTCCAGATTATCGAGGGAAACAAACTCTTAAACAAACCAAATGTGTCCAGTCTAAATAGACCCCTACAGAATCAGGCTTGTAAGAGTTGTATAAAATACAAACAGCTAGAAATCTCAAACACATCAGAAAACAAATGCTTGATATAAACATTTGTTTTTCTATCTGGAAGATAATATTCAAAGAAATATCGTATTCTAAAGTAATATGGATTATTTTTCCTCTCTGTGTGTTTTTTTACCCTCCCTTCACTTTTGTTGCTGGTGCACTGACGCATTCAAAGAAGATGTAAAGCCAAAGCTGAGCGAGATCACCAGGTAAACAAACACAGTCTATTGGTATTTCTACATCAAAATACAAAAGAAATCACCTTTGTGCAGTAAAACTACTCTTGGGAGTATTTTATTTTTCAAGAAGCTACTTAAATAAATTGAGTTTTCCTTCAGATGAAACCAAACTGGGTGAACTGCCTAGATTATCACACAAAGGAAACACAAAACATTTGATTGGATTAATCAAAACATTTTAATCAGCCTGAACTAATTTTCATGACGTCCGTTTGCACTTTTTTTTACTGGGTTTGGAGATTTTTCAACCACATTTGAAGGATTTTCAGCCCTTAGCTCCTTCGTGATCCAACAACCAGTAAAAAAAAAAAAAAGTGAGTCATTTTCAGAACAGAACTATTTAAAATGCAGTTGAATCATTCTGCACTTATGTATTTATGCTCATTTTGCATCAACTAAAACACTCAAAGCTTGAAATGGGCCTTTGTGGAGAAAATAGTTCCCTAAGTGCCATGCTAATCATTTCTAGAAACTTAAAGTTGTAGGTAAAAGTGGAATTGTGGTTTTCAGAGATCCACAGTGGTGGTTGTTCAAGTCCTCTGGAAAAGTGAATTTCAAGCGCTGAAATGGCTCACTCCTAACCGGGCCCCCCAGTGTGAACTTCAGTGATGCGCTGGCCACAGCAGTTTGACACAGAAACCAACCTTGCAAACAAAGCCACTGTTTTACCCTCAATTTGTTTCACACAGTAGACGCTTCACACAGTAAATAAAGTAAGATGGCACACCGATCAGTCGTCTCACATGCTGGAGGAAAAGCAGATCGGTTCTTGTCAACTTCCTGTGTGTGAACTTCCATTTGTATCTGTGGGAACTCTAATGATGGTACAAAAAAATCTATAAAAATATGAAAGGGTGCATGCTTCTCTTGCCTGAAATATTTTAATAGCATTTGAAACACACACTCAATGGCCACTTTATTAGGCACACCAGTCCAACTGCTCGTAAATGCACATTTCTAATCGGCCAATCACATGACAGTAACTCAGTTCATTTACACATGTAAAGACGATCTGCTGCAGTTCAAACAGAGCATCTGAATGAGGAAGAAAAAGTGATTGAAGTGACTTTGAATGTGGTTGCTGGTGCCAGACTGGACGGTCTGAGTAATTCAGAAACCGCAGATCTACTGGGATTTTCACCCACAACCATCTCTAGGGTTTACAAGAGTCAGAAATAGAGAAAATATCCAGTGAGCAGCTGTTCTGTGGGCAGAAATGCCTTGTTGATGTCAGAGGTCAGAGGAGAACGGACAGACTGGTTCTTGTTGATAGAAAGGCCACAGTAACTCAAATAACCACTAGTTACAACCAAGGTCTGCAGAAGAGTATCTCTGAACGCACAACACGCCCAACCTTGAGGCAGATGGGCTACAGCATCAGAAGACCACAGCAGGTACCATTCCTGCCCCCTAAGAACGATTCTAGGGCGGAAGTTCACACAGGATCACCAAAATTGGAGAATAAAAGACTGGAAAAACGTTGTCTGGTCTGATGAGTCTCCATTTCTGCTGCAACATTCCAACACCACAGCCTACCTGAGTATTGTTGCTGACCATGTCCATGCCTTTATGACCACAGTGTACCGTCTTCTGATGCTACTTCCAGCATAATAAAGCTCCATGTCTTACAACTGGAATCATCAAAGACTGGTTTCTTGAACATGACAGTGAGTTCACTGGACTCAAATGGCCGCCACAGTAACCAGATCTCAAAGCAACAGATCACCTTTGGGATGTGGTGGAACAGGAGATTGGCATCATGGATGTGCAGCCGACAAATCTGCAGCAGTTGTGTGATACTATCATGTCAATATGGACCAAACTATCTGAGGAATGCTTTACAGCTCCTTGTTGAATCCATGTCACCAAGGATTAAGGCAGTTCTAAAGGCCGCATGGGTCCAACCTGGTACTAGCAAGATGTACCTAATAAGGCGGTCAGTTTCAGTCCCCACATTTTACAAAAACTTTTGTCTTTGACTAAAGTCACTCTCACTGGAACAAGACTATAAATATTAACTAATAACCCATTCTCATTTTCTATCATACTGTACATTAAAAAAAACAACTATTTGAGCTTTATCTCACCAAAACTAAGACTTCAGTTGTTTTCATTTGATTTAGAAAAGAATATATTTCACAGGACATTCAAAACATTAGAAAGCTGATAAAGCTGAGATTTCAAGCTCAACTTTATTATATGTTTTTGTTAACATGATCTAATTGGCTAGAATATCTCAACTGCTCAAAATATTGTCCACTTGGGTTTGATATGTTTCTATGAAACCTTAAGTTGAAGTTGAAACAACAGTTTGTCATTTTTGTTGAGATTATAGCATTTTTCTGTTGAGATTTTCTTGTTGCATGTTTTCATCACGGTTCTCTTAAAATTGATCAACAGCTTAAAGATACTGTTGATTCGCCTGATGAACTAATTAAGGGACTGAGTGAAGGTACACAGACAAGCAGACGTGTACTTTTATGCTTGAAGGCATAATTGCTGTGGGGGGAAAAAAAGAAGTGGTTTACTGATTTCTCAACTCACACAGTGGCCTATACCATCAACAAGGTGTTGGGTTGTAGGCAGTGAGAAAATGACTAATTCATAAGGCCGTGGGGATTTATTTTTGAAATCCAGCAACCACAAAATATAGGATTATACTGCATCGCGTCAAGGTTTAGGTCGGGGATGCTCAGGCAATAAAAAAATCTGCTTCATGAGCTTACTGTGATGAAAGTGTGGACAGTGAGTAAAATTAGACCTGCTAACGGGAAAGGAAAAAAGGGTTAAATTAGCGATGTGTAATGTAATCGGAAGAGTGCATGCTTGCACAATCTATAGACATCTCATTAGAGAAAAAAAAGTTGTTTATGAAGAAGTGTGAAGTGTCCCACCAGCATCCATCTACATAGATATGAGGAAGCTTCCACAGATAGGAAGACACTCAGAGAGCAAAAGCCTCTGCATGGCATCTGCGAGCACCCCCAACCCATTTCTGTGTCTTTTAAAGGGGTTTTGTTCTGCGCGCAGAAAGAAACAGTGGCGATAGCCCTGACACTGTGATCTAAAGCACTTCCAGAAAACGTCTGGGCAGAAATCATCGATAAATGAGCAAGCAAAAGTTGCCTGTCTGTTCAGATTCTACGATCTGTACAGGAGGAGGAGGAGGAGCAGGGAGTATTGGTTGAGATTAAAAACCAGACTTGATGTAGTGTTGCTACAAAAGCCTAACAGAGACGGCGTCAATTACAGGATCTCAAAAATGGGTGCCAGCAAACCGTCACAGTGAAATAACAGAAGCAGAACTCAAGCTTGTGGTCTAATCAATGTTCTTACAGTCCCTAACTCAGAATCAGCACTTTTATTTCTGCATCTTCAAGACCCCCTCTAATGAAAATGGTGTTTTAAACATGTTATTGTGGCATTTTTAATCAAGAACAAGATAGAATTTCTGAGTATTTCTTTATGCAAACTGTTGTAAACCTGGAGCAGATGAAAAAAAACACAAAACGGTGAAAAGCCGATGATGAAAAACCACTTTTCTACACAGCAGCAACAGTTTGTCAGAATTTCACCTGTGAGATGTGGGCAGAACTCTTGGCGGGGAGTGAGCTTGCCTTCATTTCCCATCATCCCTTTGTTTGCACTCTCCCGCTAGCTTACAGCCCCTCACAACCCTAACCTAACATGACAAAAATGGCGAGCATTATCAGAGCCATCCAACTGTACAGTTCTGAGCCAGATGCCAGCTTAGATTAGGAAAACAAAGACGTGCGTGGGTCTGTACACGTATACGTCATTCGTTTGTCTGCATCAGAATGTATATCTTCATATATCGTCAAACAGTGAGCTCTAAGCAAAGTAAAAGTATTGCTCCACGCAAACAGTCCCGCCACAATGCAGAGGTGAGTGTCCAATGAACTCCTGCCACTCTGCAGAAACTGTTATAAAACGTTTTCTTTATTTCTGGCAAAAAAACTGCATAATTATAATTATAAAACCACTAGTAGGTCTTTGAAAATAGTATTTAACTTCCTAACCTTACTGATCTGAATCACCAGATATTATTTTTTAAAGTTGAATGGTTGATTTGTTTGGGAAACATCCCCATTCATAAAACCATTTTACTGAACAGTTTTTTCCTCTCCAATCTGATTGAGCATGCTTTCTCCTTAACTCCCTTCTCCATGTGTCTCCTTCCACCTCTGCCTCTTTATCATGCTCCAAGAGGCGGCTGTGCCAGTGTGTGCGTGGTGTTCAGTGTGCAGGAGGAAAGCAGCTGGAGCATCTGCAGTTGTCTCCTCTGACAGCAGCACAGCATATGGCAGAGCCCTGTAAAGGATGGGTGCTGTCACCCGGCAAAGTGCTTACCCACAGACAGGAGAGGCAAACCTCACCAACGCCATGAGAAAACAGCTGAACATCAGCAAAGCCGCTCACTTATGCTCCTACCATCACCCCACCCTAAGAGGAACGCAGTTGCTGGAGCCTCCAGGGAAAACCTATCAAACAGCTAATGGCAGCTAAGACGCCAGTCACAAAACATTACAGCAAATCTCATCAAAGTTTGTCAATCTGCTGAAAGCTAATCACAAGGGAAACTTTGGGTCGGGAATTCATTTTACTCTCAGCTCCTTATTTAAAAAAAAAATAGCATCAGTGCCACCATTGTTACTGATGGAAGGTGCAGCTGCTACAAAAACACTTTTGCATTTCTGTTTTGACCATATGCAGTCCAGGAGTCAAACTCCAGGTCATGTTTTCCAACTAACCTCTGGTTGGAGATTCTTATTGGCAAAACACATCTGACCAAGGAAATCAGCGGCAGATGAGGCCTGGTTTCTGCAAAAACCGACAGAAACCACCGAGTTCATTTTGGTTTTTGAGGCCTTTTATAAAGGAATTGTAATAACACACACATCCTGTCTCAGTTTGTCTGACCTGCATGTTTTTTTCTGTATATTTTGATTAAATATTATTGAGAAGCGTTCAGAGGTTTGCACATAAAAGAACTTCACCTCTGATTTGGTCTGATTGTTTTATTTATTTTAAGCATCAAAATAATGCAATGATCCATTAAAAAATGATAAAACACAGATACATCAAACTGACAATAGATTTTAAAGACTCGCTCCAAAGAAAATGGTGTTTTTAACATGTTCTTGTAGCAGTGTTTTGATGGCAGAGAACAGATATAAAATAATTGAAGTTTAAAATTGAATTTTTAGCATTTCTGTGTTCAAATTGTGTTGAATCAGGAGCAGAACGACACAATTTAGTTTGAAAAAGCCTGATGTAAAAACTGCTTCCCCTTGTTCTGATGCATCCACTCGCAGACAAATAGATTCATGTACATCTTTGGTTTCCTGGTCTGAGCTGACATTTGGATCAGCAGGAGGACGTGTAAACTGTCCTGCCAACAACTCAAAGATGAATTTCTGATAAATTACTGCTGTTGTGCAGAAAATATGTCCTAAAAAACGACTCATTTATAGATTTTGGCTATAAAAAGACCACTGGGAACACTTTAATAATCAAAATCAATCAAAAGATAGCTGGAGTGGCACTTTTAATGATACACTGAGTCAAAAAAAAAGAAAATCAACAAAGATAAAATAAGGTGATGCGATCTTTTTGATAGTTTAACTGTTCATAATCATAAATATGCAGTACTGCATTGAGTACACACACAAGTCACAAATAGTCACATTAAATTGATAATAATTATCAGTTAAAATCAAAAGGAGCTTTATTTTGAAGAGGAATGAGAAGATGCTGACTTGTATAACTCCACCCCTTTGTCATAATCTGGTTCTTGTCAGATTAGGTGACATTTTTTTTTATTTTTTAAACCTGAACTTGAGGACTACTTTAAACTGTTTACACTCTCAGAACACTTTGATCTGCTTTACGAACTGAATTGTCCTGATCTTCCTCCTGAACAAACGTCACTGATGAAGGAGCTCTGGGTGCAGGTCAAGAGTCTTCCTCAGCTCCTCATCCCCTCTCCACACAGCACCATATTTACTGTGCTACGTCCACATGTTTGAGCCATCCAATAACATCAGAAGTATACCAGATTAAAATTCCTCTTGTAATTAATCTCCACTCACAGATTCTGTTTCAGCCAGAAATTTCCATCTTAATGAACCGACTTTCTTGTTCGATTCGCTGAGGGTTTTTTTTTCTTTCGCTGTTATTTTTCCAAACCTGAAAAATCCCCAAAGGAAATCTCCACGTTTCTTTACTCTTTAATGTCTAAATCGGACAACGGCCAAATGTTGTATCATCTCAGATTCACAAGTCAGGAAGAGCGGTAAAATTAAGAAATGTATCCATCTACTGCACCCTGACTCTGTTATTGGATGACTAAACATGAACGCTTTTGCTTCTCAGTAGTTAATTTAAGATGACTGGCAGATTGAACCTTCCTCCTTTCAAAACAAAACCCTTCTTTTTCTTTTAAGTCAGTCACAACTGACTTCCAGAGTCGTACCTCCCACACTGTCAGTCAACAAAACTCTGCCTCCAGGCGGATCATGACAGCCTGAAGTTGTTGCGGTTTTTCCGCGTGTGCCACAGGATCTTAGACATGTGGCTGTTATGGCTCAAGTTATTTTTTAAGCATCTCTATCGTATGCAGGATAGATGGCAGGACAGGAAGCTTTAGGCCTTAAATAGAAGATATTTCAACCTAACTGGCTGAGATATGGAAAGATTTGAAAAAGAAAAAGTGGCTCCTTTTGTCTCAGTGCATCAGATAAGTAAGAATAATTTAAAACATCAAAAATGGTTTAATTTTAATTGAAAGAAGCCAAAAAACTTGACGTCACAGATAAGGTTTCCTTCCAAACTATTTGATACTTGCAAAGATTTAAAACTTGTTTAACTTCTCTTTGCTCTACACTTTTCATAGCTTTTCTCAAAATCAGCACAATTTCTTTGTCTCATTAAAGGCTAAAACCTAGAAATAAAGAAATTCTAATTAAAATAGGTCAAAATCCTTTTGCTCCTAAAGCTTGACAATAGAAAAAACTTGATTTAAGACTAAAAACAAAACAGAATAAAGTCATTTTTAGTCCAACTATAAGGGCGTTAAGTCAAAGTTCAATAAATGTTGATAAGTTTGACTGACATTTATTTTCATTATTTTGGAAGCAAAAATGTTGATGATAAATAAGTGCTTGTTTCAGATTAAATGAGGATTTGTTAAGATTGGCCAACTTGTACTTGTTCTCATTTTGTTCACATTTTGTTCCAAAATGAGTCACTTCCACTTAGTTCACTGTTTTGGGCTTTTTCGTCACTATAATCAAAATAAGCTACAATTAGATACATACAAGCTCAAAAAATACAAACTGTATGCTTAGAACTCCGGACTCGGACTACTCTTCTTGATTTTTGGATTATCCCATGCCCGGAATTAACATCTGCCTCTTTGTGGACTTTTAGCCATAGTTGATTCATGTCTGAATAAATATTCCAGTTACAAGTGGAACCAGCTATCTGCCTGTTTGTGACAGCTAAACTGGCATCCCTGCCCTTAGACCCTCCCCTTCTCGGTGAGGAAAAACTCCAAAAAACAAACCCTTTCTTGGTATCAAAATTTGACTGAAAATTAAGAAAATATACAAATAAA
Source organism: Oryzias celebensis (assembly GCA_014656515.1). Lineage (NCBI taxonomy): Eukaryota > Metazoa > Chordata > Actinopteri > Beloniformes > Adrianichthyidae > Oryzias > Oryzias celebensis. Next base: position 4,121,405 of record BNCR01000008.1, on the reverse strand, counting down.
AATATCTATTTTCTGCAGTAAAAAACATCACATTTTGTTTATTTAATACTATCATTCCCACCACACAGAATGACCAGGTTTCCTCTGAGGTCCTTTCCCTCAACCTTTCCTCACTTTAAGTCATATCCCTTCATTTTGTGTCGGTCTTTTATGCTGACTTTGACAGCCAGCGCAGCACCTTTAATAGGAGCTATCTCCTCATTAAATACCTGTAGGTGTCTAAGGCTCTCCAGCAGAAAAGTAGACAGAAAGAGCTGAGAGAAAGGGCCGCCCAGCTGGTGTTGTTTAGGCCCCTCTGGAGCATAAAATACAGCAGATTTCCAGAGATACTTTTTTACCTAATGGCAGGAGGTCACTGACTGGATGACAAAAGCATGGGTGACATAAAGGGGTTATCCCCTCTCTGACAGAGACATGGCTTTGCTTCTTTGACACAGATTAAAAAGAAGAAGGAATGACAAAAATGAAGCACGTCTACAATGAAGCAGAGGAGATGTCGAGGGGAAAAAAGCCAAACTAGAGTGAGGCAGACGAGCAAGAAACTGATGAAAATAACGTTCAAAGAAAGCAGCAAAACATGAAAGCGAGAGGAGGAGGCTGAAGTTGAATGACAGACACCATTGAGAGGGAAAGAAGGAAGAGATGAGAGAGGAGAAAAGAGGGAGAGAGCTGGGCTGTGGGGCGACGGGGCTCTCAGATGCAGGATGAGACCATCTGGACGAAAGCAGAGCCAGGTCTCTGACAGTAAACACTGGGCATCACTTTCACATGGAAGAGGACCAGGAAAACAGATTCAAACACCAGTTCCACACTTTCTTAGCACCATCCACGCACCATAACACGCCCAAAATCAGCTCTGCCAGCTCTCCTGCCCATGTGTTGGTGTAAAACACCACCAGACCTCAGATCTGGCAGCTTCATCGCAGCTCCCTCCTCACATCCCTGACTTTGGACTGTCTTTATTAAACATGCAGAAGACAAAAACTACCATGTGTTTATGAGGTTTTTCTTTCCTGTTTAATTGCTGCAATGTGACATATTAATGTGAGAGCAAGTGGCCACCAAGGACGTGAACCAGCAACTCCTACATCCTCCCTCTTCAGGAGTCTGGATGCTAAAGAGGGTCATGCAGAAGAACTCGCTCCCGTTTCCCTTTGCTCGTCCTCAAAACAAGACACGCCTGCACAAATACACACAACTCTCTCCCCCCTGCATCCCACAAGATGCAGCACTGCCCCTCCTACCCCTCTGTCAAAAAGCCCTGTTTGGAAAAACTTTAAACAGACTTGCACACCACAAAAAGAGAGGACTTGAAGACATGTTCTCCTCCGTACCCGCAGGGTTAATTAGAATTGTTTTAAACAGCCACTGCCATGCCTTTTAAACATTTATGGGTGCATGCATTAGAGCTACAACATTAACATATCTGGAAGGTTTAACCTCTTCTCTGCTCCCCAGCTCCAGAGGGGAGCCAGAAAAAGGACAGTTGACCTCTGCTGCCCCCTGTGTTGCAGATGAAGAACAACAAGGGACTTTTCAATGAGAGGCAGCAGCCAGCTTTGGATCAGAGGAGTCAGAGCCAGTCCACCATGCAGGAGGAATGACAATCAGCTTGTATGTTAGCGATAAAAGAGCGATCCAAAGCCAGAGGCTATGCAGCATGGAAAAAAGCATGCATATTTCACCCATCAATTTGCAAAATATTTAGTAGTGTTAAGCAGAAATGATTACAGCCATGACTTCCAGATATTTTCAAAAAGAATAAACGTCTTAAATATTTTCTGTCAGAGTTCCTCTTCTGTACACACAGCTCAGTATCAAGTTTCAGTCAGAAACGGTGGTGTTTATGGGCAACGTTCAAACAGCTCCTCCAATTTTGATCTCACAATACAAACAGGATTATCCTTTTTGAAAGAGCTGCAAGTACTATGAATTTCTCTGAGGAGATTTTGAGCTTGAAAAAAGAAGACATCGTGATCACTCTTTCACAAAGTACCAGAGTTCCAAGAGCTGTCTAGACCTTTACCTCCCAGAAAGAAAAATGTTCGTTTGTCATCAGGCAGCAAGCCGTCTGCCTCGTCTAATGGGAGGACCCCACTCGGTATGAAGTTTGTGAAGCCCCAGTATTTCCCCCGGACAAATCGGTATGCGCTCAGGCTCTCTGCAAAAAGAAAACACACAAAGAGGGACAGGTTATTAAAGAGACTTCCAAAGCTTAATTAGGGAATGCCCGCGCAGAAGAGGAGGTTTGTAACGAGTCATGGCCGTGAGCAGCGGAGGAACAATGGCAAAAGATGCTGCGTGAAGGAACTGATGCCTGCAGGGAGCTCTTAACACTTCAGAAGAGAGAACAATGCATCTCTCCCTCCTCACTCGTTCATCTCACTGCTGCATAAAGACTTGTGGTAAACATGACACACAATAGATGGGCCTTTTTGGCAAAAAGTGAGAAATTGCAGGGATCAAAGCAGTCCAATTATCTTGTGTTTATTGAGTGCCAATTATCCTGACAGTGACAGGAAGGATTCGGTAGCTCTCCGTTTGGCAACAAGGACCCAGGAAAGGCTGTGGAGCTTTCATGTGTACAACAGTTGCATTGTTCGGTGGCCACAGCTTTTTACAGTCACAAAAACGAACGCTCGCTTACGAGGTCAGAGCATAATGACTGGAGAACACGACTGCCGCACAGATCATGGCAAATTAAAGCTAATTGCATATATAACAAAAGCAAGGCACAAACACACGAGTCCAGCGCAAAAAAAAAAAAAAAAAGCTTCATCAGAGACACACAGCTACTCTTGAGAGAAATTTCTCTATCCAGCATTTTTGTAAATGAGAGAGAAATGTCTTCTCACACGCTGCTCGGGGATTTTTACATCAGAAGAGCTGGGCTTCAGTGACACACTATCCATTTATGGAGGTGTTTTGCATTCCCATCAGGGCAGACATAACCATTACACATGATGAAAGTAAGAGTTTAACGCTTTATTTTTTTTTATGTACCTTATCCTGTGCAGATTATATGGGCATCCAGACAAAAGCCTCCAAGCTACAAAAAAGAAACCACTTGAAACAAATTGGTTTGTAGCCTTTGCAGTTTTTTTTTTTTTGTACAAAAGAAGCTTCTAAGTCGTCCCTTTCCACATGACACCATCAAAATCCAATCATCTATGCATTTGGTTTCATGAATTCTGATGGCACAGAAAAGAAAAACTAAAAATGACAATAATGTGAGCAAGATTCCAATCTCCATATGAGAACGTCTCATTCTTATCTGCTCAAAGTGACACGGTGTAAAAGCACAGCATCCCCGGCCTGCTTTTGGTACATCAACTTCAAATTCAAATGTGGACGCTCTTGACGGGAAAAGAGCCAGAGTCTGCAATAGTTTTCCAGTTTCTCTGTTTTTACCTTGTCCTGTCCAACAGCTGAGCAAACAGATATGAGCTGAGAGCTTCTTGTGTTAGACAGATGTTACTCTTACAATCAGTTACAATCGGGGGTAATAAAACTTGGGACACACAAGGTGCATTTGTTGTCCTATGTTCTCTCCAGCAGGGATGGAGTAGGGTACCAGAGATTAGAGGTCCCACCTTCCTTGTGTAATGTATGTGTGTGTGTGTGTGTTGGCGCGTATTGTTAAGTTAGAAAGGGGTGGTTTTCCAATTTCAAATAAATCATAAGCACTTTTTTTTTGTAAGTAGATGTAAGGAACCTTTCATTGTGCTCAGACTGCCTTAGTGTTTATGCTCTCCTCAAGCAGCCATGGCGTCTTCCTGGCGTCTAGATCCTGGTTCTAGATCAGAGCAAGACTTGCTCTTCTGGACCACGAAGATGCTGCGCTGCAGTGCCCACATGGACGTACCGTTAACACATAAGAATCAAAGACAGTTTCTCCACAGAGCGGTTCACAGTTTGCAAAAATAGTATTTAAAGAACAACAAATGAGGACTTTTGTTCTGTGATTTTTGCACTCAAACACATAAAAGACTGATAAAGATCCAAACATTCCCTTTACACAAATCCAATTAAGACATATTTCCTTCATTTAAATTCATATTGGAACTGGAATTTGTTAGTTTCAAGCAACTGTCTCAGTGAGCTGTGCAGTGTCCAGAAGTCTGCGACGTCACATCCAGCTCTCACTTTCAATCCTTCGAAGGTTTCTGTGATAATCAAACGTGTTTTCAAAGAACATCACGGAGAGGCTTCATAGCCAGGTCTCAACACATCCAGTCGGTTTTGATTGAACGATGTGGTAAATATATATTTCTTGTTTTGCATGAATGTCCCCAGAAGCATTAAGTAAGATTTAACCTTATTGGTGAAACACACTTAAACCAAGTAATCGACGCCAGATAAGACCCGTTTTCTGAAGTTGAGTATTTTTTGAGTGACTTTAACAGTTTATGGTTATGGTTTAAAGATACACATTGTGTGTTTTTGTAGCATTTTTCTGATGAAGGAACACAATGAGGTTTAAAATTGCATTTCTGACTGTTTCTTTATTATAATCGTTGTGAATCAGGAGCAGAAGAAAAAATGCCATTTTGAAAAGATTGCATTTGTGATGTAGAAAATAAGCTGGGCAAGCCACAAGCTCCCTGCTCTGCTCCATTCTGATGCATCCACTGAGAATCCACTGCATCATCTGAGAGGTGAATTTCCAATCAATTCCTGTCGCTCTGCAGAAACTATGTCGTAGAAAACGACATGTTTGCTAAAATTGGCGTAATCATACCACAAAGACCACTGGGAATATTTTACCAATACATTAAAAGATGATCAGTTTGAATCTTTAAGTCACTTCAAGAATGCAGAATGTTAATGCCGGAAGATAAAAATGACAACCAGAACGTTATGCTCGTTAAATGTCAGATTAATTAATTAGTCCTCACTTTATGGCCATCACCTTTAAAGGCTCTCACATCTAGAGCGTACGCGACATGTGTTCAGTCCGAGCAATTCAAACAGGCTTCTGCTTGAGCTGCTTTTGCGTCGATCCCAACAGGAGTTCTGCTGACAGATCACAGTGGGAAGCAGTAAGATGAAGTGTCAACGCTACTGTAAGATCCTGTGTCAAATCCCCTGTTTGGATCTGAGGGAGCAGGCAGCCAAAGAGAGAAGTAGTGAAGGAGTGCAGTGCATATGCAGTTACTCCCACCACTGCTCATGCAGGAGACCCCTCACTGTAATCCCCTGCTTCTTAAGAATGTGGGCGCAAGAGAAGTCGTGCAGCACAATCACCACGCAAAGATACAAAGAAGTAAGCATGCAAAATAATTCACAAAATCTCTGCACTCTGCTTTCACCACGACTAATTTATTCATTGACTTTATTCACTGTACTGCCAGTTATGTGGTACAGAAGGCAAGTGGCAGCTTTGACTAAAAGATAAAAATAAAGTAGACACTTTGTGTAACAGACCAAAGACCTCTTAGGCTAAGTAAAGCGGCAATGACAAGAGAGTCAAACTTTAGTGACTTTTTGTGCACTTTTTCTGTATGTCTTAGCACAGACATGAAACAGAAAACTCAGTTCTGGCATCTAAGAGGACTCTTTTTCAGCTGACTAGCTCTCCATCTTTCGTGTCCTTTAAACGTGTTTGAAAGACATGGCATGTGAGACTCCGATGAAACCCAGAGGTGCAAAAACTACTTGTGAAGTTGTGTTATTTGGGTAAGAAACAAGACTACCAGTGATGAGTGAGGACTTCCCCAGCGGCAGTGTTGAAAACTAAACCAGGGAGGGTGGGGGGGTGGGGTGGGGTGTTGGCAGGACAGACAGACGAGGAGGGAAAGAAGCCAAGAGGAATAAATAAGGAGAAGTGAGAGAATTTTCAGCAAGTACGCTCCAACAGACTCCCTGAAAAGGGAAAGAGAGGTGTAACTTCTTTAGTGCTCACCCATGACAGTGAGGTGACTGTGTGAACGTGTGCAGGCAAACACGCGGCGAGGATGAGGCCATGCGTGTGCTGAGCTCAGCTAATGCCCCGCCGCCTTCTCCAGTGAGGCATCAGAAACCTGGTTTGGCAGAGAATCAGCTGCAGGTCGGATCGCTCGCTCCCACTGTTGGAGAGAGCTGGCCAAGGTTGTGGGCATGCAGCCACTCTGACAGAATACCAAAAAGAGCTGGACGGCGGTAGAAGTCAGTACAACTGAAGACTGGATAAGCAGCTTCTAGAAAGACTGTGATGGAAAGCTAATAGGAAAACATAGATCTTCACATTTTAATTTAAAAAATCTTGTTAATACCTAAGAAAGGTATTAGAATTTGAGGGAAAAGAAACTTGCTGTCTAAAGATGCACAGGTGCCACTCAGATCAAATCAGCAAAGATTTGCAAGTTTGTTTTTTTATTTTTTTTCAATTTAAAATTCCACTGCAGCATCAGCAAGGAGTAAAGTTTCTCACACCTTGTCAAAAAAGAGACTGAAGGTGATGAGGAAGGTGAGAAAAATGATGCCTGAGTTGCAGTCGGAGAGAAGGTGGGGGAGTGGGAGTGATGCCAAGCTGTTTAACTGAGCAGGGCATCCATATTCAGGAGTGGAGCTGTGGAGCACGGCCGGCTTACAGAAAGAGAGGGCCAACAATACAAGTGTTGGTCTCTGAGTTCAATCTCGCCTTATTCACCTCGTAATCAGAGGCGTCCAAGTGGGGCACAGATAAGGCCTTAGTTCCAACCATTGACTGTATAAGAGAACTGGACTGTGTGACCCCTTCCCTCTTTCACAAGCTAAACAGGAAGTACCGACTGGTCCCAAAATCCCATAGACCTTGATTGAGAAATAAGCAGCTATCACTCAGTCCTTTTTAAATGGTCAGAATAGCTGTTCTAGCTCTGATAACTTCATTACAAGTCCTTTTTTTATATATATTTTTGGTGTAGTGCAAGTTGTTGGAACTCAGATGCCTCATTAAAAGCAGGGCTCATGTGTGGAACGTTCAAAGCGTTTGATTGACAGATTCTTTCAAATGGAAGGGGTGTGGTCTTCTAACATGCTCACTCCTGATTGGAAAGACTGTTGCCATAGAAGTGCAGACTCAGACCGACTCGGACCAATCACTGCTTACTGACGATGTCTGCTTCCAACAGGGCGATGGTACGGGTTAACCCCCCCCATGTGAGTTTATGTGATTCAAGCTTTAGCAAATCATCGTCTTTCTTTATTCTGCAGAGGTTCCGCCATAAATGCACAACACCACTCTATCAACTTAAAAAAATCGAATCTAAAACTCAATGACCATTTACACATCGATTCAGATATAAAACAGACAGACGGAGATGCAGTCCTTCAAAAATATCGCCAAAAGTGGAGCTTTAGGAGCAATTGCCAGAGCAAACATGACTATTGACATGCTCTCTTCCAATGTCAATACCATCTGATTATGTTAACACTGACCAATAGCTTCTTCTTTATTAGCCACGCTCCATTCACCCACACAGAATGCTTGATCGCCTCCATCAGTAACCGAAGGCACCACAGTATGACAAGCTCACGCCCACAACCGCAATGACAAAAAACGCTCCGTTATTTATTTTTTTTTTTTAAAGAGGACCGCACCGAAATGGCGCTTTAGCCAGACCCTCTAGCCCCCTCACACCCAGTTTGCCTTTGGATACAAAGCAACAACAACAGCGTCATCTGAGCGAAAGACTTTACAAGGAAACTCATTGAATACAAAACAGCTTGCAGCAAAGGGTGACAACTTTCCATCTTCCCTCTTTGAGCTGTCAGAACAGGAGTCTGCAGGGGGGGTGCAGCTGTTTTCTCTGTAAAAACAAGGAGGGAGGAAGCAACGAGGGAGTGTCAAGAGACGACTTACAGCCCACCCAACAGCCTCAGAGGAGAGAAGCCGCACACATTAAGCCAGAGAGAGAAATGATGCGGCCAAGTCTGGTGAAAGGCGGAGGGTGGCGGGCTGCCACTGCTGCCTGAATCTATCTCCATTAGTGAGTACAGATCAACCAAGGATCCAGACTCTGAGACGTGGTCTCTGGAGAGGGGCGCTCAAGAGCTAACTGACATGGTGCAGGAGGGGGTTCATGGTATAATGTCAAGCTTTCAGTAAAAAAAAAAAAAAAAATCAGCTGACAATACAGTAAACTGCATCCATTCCAATAAGAAACATGCAAACCCAGCTCCAGCTCGGGAAGCTGTTTTCTTTGATCCTCCTCCATTTCTCTCAACAAAGCTACACATTGATTTCCTCCTCTGTTGTCCTTTTAATTAACATTTATGTTTATTAGATAATTACCCACACAACGTGACTGTCAGGAACTGGTGGTGTAGGACCCAACATGCAGGAGACCAGCCTTTCTCACGAAACATTTAAGAAATCAACCAGAACATGACAGAACCATGGAGAAACAGAAAGGTGGTCTGGTACAGGAGAGCAGAACAGCTGCAGCGTTTTTAAATGTTCCAAAACCAAGAAAATCTCTTTTCATTACCTTTTGCTTCCTCGCTGCACATTGTTGAAGTCATTGTCCCATTATCTGTCACACACACCTCAGCACGGTCATCTACATTTGACCCATCCCCTGGTGGAGCGGTGAGCCGCAAACACAGCCAGGTTCAGGAACCATTTGATGGTTTAAGCACAAATCTGACCCCTGAATGTGGATGGTCAAGCAGGGACGCTTTGTGCCCCATTTTTAGAGACATTACTCAAACATGGACTTGAACCCCCACCACCTGTCTCAGGGCAGACACTCTATCACAAGCCCACTGAGTTGGTCCGAACAAACTATTTTCTCTGTTATGTATTCTACGTTGATTATCATTGTTGTGGTACTCCAAACTGGTTGTGTTTGAAATAGCGGTCATGTAACAAGTTGGTAGAAAAGCAAAATCCTGAAAGGCTGAATCTTTGAGGAAGGATTAGCAGAGGATCTCCAGACTGCCAACAAATACACGAGAAAATATAGACATTTTTTAAAATCCGTGTTTCTCAAAGGAAGACTCAAAGGGATTTACATATTCTACCTTCCACAGCGCATAATAGCATCAAGGATTGAAGGAACCTGGAGGATTCTGTGTATGAAGAGGAAGAGCAAAGCCAAAGCTGAATGTCTGACATCTCTGATGGCATCAAGAATCAACAAAACACTTTGGGGGAGGATTATTGGCAAAACAAAAATGCAAACATTGTCCTGTTTTAATAAAAGCTTTGCTGTGAAACTCTGTGAAAAACTTGTCCAAAAGGGGTCATTGCTAAGTGGAAACATGGAGCTTAGAGCCAAACAAAAACTGATTGCAGGTATTCTTTGGGAAGAAAAATGTTTACTTTGAGTTTGAACTGAAGTCAAGGAGATTATTAATATCAATTATAAACACTATCCATCCATCCGTCCATCCATCCATCTATACATCCATCCATCCATCCATCCATCCACCTGCATTAGATCTGACCCTGGAGCTTTGTGAAATCTGATTGTAGGAGATCCTAGAACCCACTTAATAATGTCAACAAGAACTAAAAAGGAAAATTTTTTAACCACTGTGAGAGTGTGCTGCAAAAGCATTGCAAACAAAATAAAGATGAAGAGTATTCTGGCCTCTTTCCAACAGAAAATTTGACATCGCCTTAAAAAAAGATAAATAACAACCATGACCCTGTCCTGCTGCAATCCAAAATACACCACTGAGCATTGGACGAAACCAATCCTCAAAAAGCTTCATTGCTTTTGCCCTTCAGTCCAACATTTGTTGATGTGTTTCTATATAAAAAGGATGGACTACTGGTTAAATTTCACTTTTTGGATAATTCTGTAGCCTTTAAAAGAAAGCTTGAAAAGGACATTGATGTATAAATAAAAGTAAAACAAAAATTCAACAAAACATTGTGGATTTTTTCTTTTTTCCTACAACCTTAGGTCTGTTGTTAAGCTGTTGGTTCAAAACACTCAAAGATTGCTTTGCATCAGTTTAAAGGTTTTGAATTTCTACTTAAGGAAGTTAGGGTGTTTTATAGATAGTCTCAGGCACTGAGCAGTTTTAATTAAGCCTCTCTGTTCGGCATTCGTGCTGCTTTTTTCTTTTTAGAGGCCTGATTCAAATTGGATTCTAAATGATCCAGAACAATCAGAGCAATCTCCAACGCCATACTCTGAGACGGAGAGCTCACTTCGCTGTCACAAATGGGCTGGCAGTTGGATCAGCGACAAGATGAGAGAAATAAGGAGACCAGGTCTCCCAAGAGGGATTGTGGGAAGATTGGAGCAGAACACATGGCAAAAATGGGATGGGGTGTGGGCTACACAGCCCACTATTTAGAGCTGGAATCCCCCTGAGACACAGAAAAAGAGAAACGGAATGGAAAGTGAGATCCTTTTTTACAACACAAGATAGTTCTGTCATTTTTAGGGAGCCACAGCTATTAAATGGTGATGTTGTAAAGTCAAACACATCGACGTATTCTTTAGGAATAAACTGAACAAACTAATAAAAACCAGCTGGTTCTCTGCAAGGCAAACTGCACAGGACGTCAAGAATATTCGAATTTTGGGGTTGTCCTGATCCGAAGAGGGTGGTAAAGAAGAGGAGCTGCATCTTAAGAGGAGCACAGGTGTGTTGCAGTTCCCTTAAAACGTGTTCACATTCAAAAATGTAAAACACTATATTTTCTTTAGATATCTTCTTCAATCTTTACAGAAAGCTGACTTAAAGACTGGCGTAGCGACACATTAACGTGAGAGTTTTGAATGTCTGAAACGCGGGTTTAAGGGCGTTGACGCGGACTTTTCATGAAAGGAGTTGCTCTAACACCAAGTCAAGTCTGGTGTGAATGTGTACAGAAATTGAAGAGCTAAAAAAGGGAAAACTCCATATGACATGCCTGCGTCTCACCTACTTAACCCTTTTTACCCTAATGTGTTGTATAAGTGTCGCTCGCAGCATGGCTGTAGAAAAAATCTGCAAAAACATTTTCATTCTACTGGCTCACCGAGCCGTCAACGCCTTTTTCTTTCCTGCGGGCCGTGTGCACGCCTCGAACAAGTTTGCCCATTTTTCTCCTGTGGACAGCCTGCAGGTTTTAGTCCTTACACCTGTAAGGACAGTTGTGACTAAAACCTTTGCACTCGACCTGTCACCTATCTGTTCCTTTTAGGTGTTTGAATATATTATATAGAGACGCTAAACGTTTTAGGAGTTCAGATGAATTAAATCAATTCAATTCCTGCTTTTAAGTCTCCTACCAATATAAAAAGCAGCGTATTTACCGGATAAAATATATATTTGTGGAAGAAAAATTCAATTATGTGAAAAGTGAGAGAAGAGGTCTAAATAAGCAAATGAAAGGCTGGAAGTTCACATAGGGGGAATGTTTCACAGCAGGAAAAAACGATTTCCCTTTTTACACAATCTGGACCACAGGGGGGTTGTACACAGCCTCACCGCATTCGCCTCTGATTCAAAGAGACTTCCGACTCCCACCTCGTCTCTCCCTGGGCCGCCCCCATTCCCTCACCCAATCTCTCCTCCTACAAACTCCTTTTCGAGAACGCCGTAGGCCACCGAGGGGAGGGAGGCAGCCTAACACCCCGATAACCAGGAAGCGGTCACATCTGGCCCCCTCTAATTCTCTTCCACACAAGTTTGCTTTTCCTCCCAATAATCAAATTAAAAATATAAATATATTAAAAATATATAAAAACAGGAATTGAAGACAGCTTCATTTCAAATTCATCAACGTGGAGGGAGGTGAACTTTTGAAAAGGTTGCGTCTTTTTTAATTAAAATCAAAATTGTCCCATGCTACTCTGAATTATATATTTACAAGAAATGAATCCAACCAGCAGAGATTACACAAGCCCATATGGCTATCAGAGCCCCACATTATAAGACACTCTGGGCGTATTAGACACTCTCTCCACCAGCAACAAATCAGAAAGCCCTGCAGACACAGGTGTAAGAGAAGTTCTTCATTTTTTAACTCGCCAACTTGAAAGCATTCCCAGTTTTCTGCTTAATGTGAAATTATACGGTTGAAGGTTTAAAAACTTTTTGGTAATGGGGAAAAAAATGAATTTACGAGGAAAAAGAAACTGTTAAGGATGCAAACATAGAAAATCAAAACCTCGTCTTGTGTGGTTTTTGTCAGAGGGCTGGTTAGGATCCTGCAGTTTCGGCACTTCATTTCTGCCTAAACTAGTTTTTTTTTGTTTTGTTGTTTTACAACACATGCATTTATTTTCATAGTTTGTAAATCTGTGTAACGTTCAAGAACATTTACCACTGGCCTGACTTACTCTCTGCTTTGGTTTCCTCTCTATTGACAGTGAGGATAAAAAAACCTAAATTTGGGACACGGTTCACTTTTTAGACTTCTAACAAAAAGTAGTTATAATAAAATCCAAAAGCAGAATTGTGGTCTGCATGATATTTTTAAGAAGGTAAATTAAAGCCTAAATTACTGAAGAGTATAGTGTATTTTGTGAGATTATAGCATGTATAAAAAAGTATAGTTTTTCCTCTTCCTGAATTTCCTTTTTATATATTTTTTATTACTTCTGAATGAAAAAAAGTGCAATTTTGAAGAATTGTCAGTTTAAAGTATGGGTGTAACGTTCACTTTCACAACGATTCGATTCAAATTATAATTTTTGGTTCATATCATAATTCTGAATGATCTGATTCACTGACATAAAATGGATCCAGAACATGTTTAGTCCTGGATTGGTCAATTGATTAAGGCAATTAATCATTAAACCCTTAGTTTAAACAGACACTGTTGGTTGACGTATTATCAGATGACCATGAACTGAAACGCTTGCACGCTGGCACCTTATTGATTAAAGTTTTAAATGCGGTTTTAGGTGAAGGCTAATCATAAATTACTGTTGTGAAATCCTGAAGGATCTGAAAATTAAAAGACCACTGGGAACGATTTTACAATGGAAAAAAACCTAGTTGGGGTTGGACTTTAAATTGTTTTTATGTAAAACAATTTGAGTTACTTCAGTCAATAAATAAAGCTTGATTTGATTGATGTTTTTGTTACGTTTCTTTAGTCTCCGCTCGTTCCTCTGTGCCACGAGGACACCCACTCCGTGCCCTTTTGTTGCATTCACTGTAACTCGTACTTGTAGTATCAGATTCTAAGGCCCAGACTATCAAACATTATATTTTTTACTTTTTTTGCTTTCCTCTAAAACGGAACTAAAGCTCATTAGGCCTGTTAAAAATGTCTCCATTCAACCTAATATGAACAAAATCTTTTGCGTTAATAACTTTTCCAAAAGAAAGGGTTTTACATAATGACTATTTAACACACGCATTGTTACACAGCCAGTTAAAGTTTAAGAAACATGAAACACTAACAAAGCCATATGGACTGTTAATTAACATGTGAAGCATATGGAGGCTGTAATTATACCAAACCCATTGAGACAAATATATCTTATAAACACTGGAGGAAATAGAGGATCAACAATTTGAACGTCAGGAGCTCAAAAGGATAAAAAGGAAAAATCAACATCTCTGTCTGTGTCATTAAAGCTTCTGAAGTCACTGAGCTGTAAATGTTTGATCAGAAAACTGAACTGAGAAACGTTTCCAAAATGATATGCAGGTTAATGGTTCAAAATACCTTTTTCTGAAATGTTACATGGTATATAGAACCATCTGCAGTGCATTAATAATGTGCTTTATGGTTTTGTTCCACCTCCAGCATCCCTGCAACTCTAAATGAGATAACACATGCCCGTCCTGGCAAAATAAAGCACGTTCGGGTCAGAATTCCAGTTTTTCCGAGAATGGTTTCTCCTGCTCACATCTGATTAAGATGCCATCATTTAGAAAGGATGTCATGAGCTGTAAGTTGTTATTAAAGGATGCCAAATTGATTTGTAAAGCACACACACTCAGTTGTTTGATCTAGCTTTGGTTCATTTCCACATTTGAGTAAATAACATCCAGGCATTTGGAGTTTGTTTCCTCTGAAAGCATCCAACTTTACTTGGGGTGTAACGATTCATTTAAACAACTATTCAATATTTGTGGTTTACGGTTCGATTCTCTTTCGATTTTGGTTCCTTTTGAGCGATCCGATTTGATCCGACTCACTGACCTAAGAACGATCCAGAACCTCAACCGGAGATAAACACCTGGGTACTGAACAGTGCAGGTGATGTTTTCCAGATTCCTTGCATTTTTTGCAAGATAATCAAGTGTACATGAAATATGTGTACAAACAAACAAGAAATAATATCAAGTCCGCTCACATTTTAGTTCAGCCCATAGCTTTTTTACTACATCAAAATAATACAAAAAGAACATTTTTAGAACATTCTAACACCCTGTGCTCACACGTCTTTGCAAAATTCTGAGTTTTTCCTCACATTGGGCTGTAATAATGTTTTTTTACTATCATCATGTGTGTTGTCCGCTGGGATGGTACTTGGTCGTTTTACTTTATTGTAAAATAAACCTGCTGTGTCTCAATTTAAATGGTATTTTTCAACACTGATTCAATTATCGTTTTATCTCATATTGAAAAATTTTTGGTCGATTCCATTCTGCCTCAGACAGATCGATCTGGTTGATCGTAGGAATTGATTAATTGATTCATCGTTACGCCCTAAGTTTTCTACAAGGGACGTCCCGATCAGAATTTCTTGTCCTGATCCGATTCTGAGTCATTTAATTTTGTATACCCATACCAAGTCCCGTTCTGATACTTTTGTTAAACATTTGTAAAAACATGAAAAAAAGGCTATAAACTGATCCAGGTCGGTTCCTGTTTCCATTTTATTCACCTTCTTTTCTCGTGTAACACCTAAACAGAGCGCTTTTGTACAAAAATTGAACAATAAAGTTAAAAAAAAGTGCAACTTTTAACTAGAAAAATGTTTTTTATATAAACTAGTTAAAAATAAGAGATAATTAGTCATGCAAACATTTTCAAACTTAGCATTAGTTCCTTTAGAACTATAAGTATTTTTTTATTACTTATGATCCATATTTGCATGAAAAATTATTCGATCATGATCAGGAGGCAACATCTGATTTCGATTGAGTCTGAAACGTCAATGTGATGGAGCACAAATCGGGAAATCACTGGAAATCTGACCAGCTGAACACAGTGAGACCAAGAAGAGATTGTCTTTAAAATGATCTCCACTCTTCTTTGATATGAGATAATTGCAGGTAATGTGCCAGACACCTAGGATGTCACAAAAACCCATTCACAAGTACGTTAAATGTGTAAAATCCTCTCATTTTTTTGTTTTTTTTTTATCCATGGTCCAATACTTATGATAAGAAGTCACACATTTAGAATATTCCAAGCGAATCTATGAAAACATTTCGTTTTCGTCCTTGTACTTGTGCAAGGACAGCAAAGCTTTTCTATTCTTCTAGCTTACCTTTATCCAGAATATGGTGACATTTGTTAGCAACCAAAGCAAAGCCTCACTCATCAGCAGAGTTCATCAGGAAAAAGTGGAGCTTTTGATGACCTCTCCCTTCTCATCATGAGTAAAGCCGAAGCTGTTGAAGAGAACTTCACTTTTTTTGCAGAGAAACACTAAAAAGAAAAATAGAGCACATGGGATATCTGAAACCAGATCTGTTCATTTATATATTTCTATAGGTAAGCTACATTTGGTCAGCTTGGACTTCAAAAGCAGACATCAAAACTGCCTTTCATCTCAATAAATGCTGACAACAAATGACAGGAGAAGAAAGGATTCTGTAAAAATTGAAACATAAAACAAAACAGCTTTGAAATGACAAAGAAAGTGAGAAATCAGAAATGATAAGTGACATTCTCATTCACGGAAAATTTTAGGATGAAATCCATTTCTGAGTTTTGGTAAACATGCAAAGCAGAGAATCAAAAGTGGTTTCCAACACAAAAAACCTCAAAAATAAAAAATAACAGGCCTATGAAACTACAACAAGTAAAGAACATTGTTTTGTTTTAGAAAAGCACAATTTAGTTATTTATTATAAAGATTATTTTATTATTATGTTTACCTTTTGCATCAGTTAATGTATTTTTTAAACAGAATTGTTAAAAAAAAAAGAATGAAGCAACAGATTTGGGTTTTCCAGTAGTGGCAAAAAAAATCTAAAAAAAACAGCAACAGAATCAAGAATTTGCATGTATAACGAAATATATTTGCAAATTCAAACACGTTCTAAAATGTTTTTTTCTGCAGTAACTTTGCATCAAACGTTAATCAGAAGCTCCACTTTTCCCTCAATTATAATAATGCGTGAAACCATTAAAACTATTTGAACTTATTTAAAAGATTGCAGTGTCGGACAATCAGCAAATAAGAAACAAAATACTGAGTAACGGCTCCTATTGTTTTTTTAATGATGGCACTATCCTTTCATTCTTTCTGGTAATGCTTTTTTTTCTGGATAAGACAAAGAAACTCTTTTGTTTTTAAAAGCATCTTCTCATTAATGCGCTTAAAATCCCAGATCTCACATGAGAAGAAGAGCAGCTCTCAGCCTTGGAGCTTCTGAACTTTTCTGCCAGGGGAAAGGGGGACCGGGGGCTCTGGACGTGGCCCTGCTGGAAGCAGCTGGTGCAGAGAGGAGTGTGGCAGGAGCACGAGCCAGAAGTGACAGGAGTGGGCTGAGGCGTGCACACCTGCTGTAGGAAGAGCTGGAGCCATGAATGTCCAGACTCCAAAACAGTTAGGCGCCCTGCAGAAACAGGGAAAAAAAACAAAAAAATACTCAGACTTCAACTACAACAAGGAGAAAATATTACTGTAGAAACCTTGACCTTGAGAGTGTGCTTGTGCATCTAAAGATCTGCTCTAAATGAGTGGTGTTTTCCAAAAAGCAGGATGTAAGCAGTCTGAATTTGGTTCTTTTAAAGGAGCTTTTGGCATTCATGACACAGCAGCAGTGTGTGCTCTGCTTCGCTGGAGGAAGCCTTTCTTCATCTGCGCGTGGATTCATCTTTGTTTTGCTGTGAGAGGAGCAGAGCGCTGTGCCAGCCATCTGATTCCTGCCTAGCCCCACCCACCCATCCATCGTGGCTCTAACTGAAGGACAACAATTAAAAGTTTAAATCTGATCCTATTTTTGTCCACCCAAAACACTGAAAAAGTCGCATGCTTCGCGTACGCACACACCTTATTACCGGAATTTGTAGAATATTAACAGGATAAAAGGCAGTCTCTGATGCTGGAGTTTGCCTAAAAATTTGTTTAGCAGATTTATTTCTTTGATTCATTTTATGGCATTGCCTGTTATAACCCTAAACCTGCAATAAATTGTGTTTTTAAAATGAAAATCAGTGCTACACCCTCTGACTCAACGAGAATGGACTGTGAGTGTGACGCCGCCCAGAGAAAGTGGTTTACATCTGGGTCCAACCAAATGAAGTCAATGCAGTCACCTTTTTTTTTTTACAATATGGCCCCAAAATGGTCACTACCAAATTCTAGCCCTAAATGGTCAAAGTTCAACCTGGTTTAACTTTCACTTTTAATGGATGTGCGTTTTGTACGTAGGGCCCAGAAGCTGATTTACAAATGTGCGTAGCGACACGTTAGCACGAGTTTTCAACACGGAAGCCTAGTTTACGTGCATTTATAGAGACTTTTCATTCAAAGTGGTTGCTGGGTTGTGCACTTCCAAGGTCTGTGTGAACGTAAGGTGAGATGACAGCAGGTGTCTGAACTGTCCTCAGGTATGTTGTGGCCTCTTCTCTTTAAATGAGTAGCCAAAATAATTAATTAATTAAAAATTAATTTGCATACAATTAAATAGGAAAACTTGACACTTTGATCATTTTGCTTTTTAAATCTGTAATTTCTACTTCTCATTTTTTTTTACACCTGTCGGGTTTCTCTACATAAATTCCATGATAGCTAATGACAGGTCGGAAAGATCAGCCTTTCTCACGCAGCCTGCAAGTCTTACAATGTCCTACCCAGGGAATCTTTCACTTTCGGAGCCTAATTAGTGTCTGATTGAAAGTGAAGTTCAGAACCCAATATAATTTGTCAGGAACTGACTATAAAACCAGAAATGTGAAGAGATGGAGCAAGAAATGAGACAGGGAGG
The DNA here is from genome assembly GCA_014656515.1 of Oryzias celebensis. Taxonomy (NCBI): domain Eukaryota; kingdom Metazoa; phylum Chordata; class Actinopteri; order Beloniformes; family Adrianichthyidae; genus Oryzias; species Oryzias celebensis. The sequence continues at coordinate 4,103,363 of BNCR01000008.1, read as the reverse complement.
AACAAAAGAAAAAAAAGACATCCTTGTCTTGGTGAGCAGGCTGGAGACAGAGGAGGTGACACCTAACAACCGCACACAAGATATGACTTAATTAACAATAAAATGTGATGCCTGCATCTGACGTCGCTCCATTCAATGCATGATTTTCCTGTTTTAGAGCTATTTGTATCTGTTCTTTTCCTCTGTAAAATAAAACAACTATAACAAAAAAAAGGCTGCACAGATATACCTAAGACTTTACATTAAACAGTGGAGGTTCATTTAAAATAGGGCCACATAGGCACTTTCAATAAAAATGTTTATTTTCCTGCATGTGCTATTATCCTAGAACTGTAAAAAGGGCAAATCTAAAGCACAATTTTTCAGGTTATTTTTGCTCATGGTCCCTCAAAGAGCAGCATGAATACTCAGTAATCATGTCGCAAATCAATTTAGGAAAACATGACAACACTGGCATCGGGCTTGCAGCTTTCTGAGCAGACCCTGATAACACCAAAACAGGATAAAACAATGTGTTTCCAAGCTTTCATAAAAAAACAGAAAAACTTTGTACAATAAAATCAGAGTAATCAATCGAGAAAAGTAAAAAAATATGTATTAATCATGGAACTCTCAGAGAGGAGGAAACATCGCCATGGTGATGTAAGGATGACAGCACGAGTGAGTGATACGGGAAAATAAAATTAAACAATGATTATCTTAAAAATATATATTATCACTAATTAATGGACAAGGGACGAGTGTGTCAAAACTTAGATGAAAGAAAACACATTTTCCAAGACCTCAAAGAGCAAATTAAAATGTGTCGACATTAGAAGGAATAAAAAATAAGAAAAGTGATGTTTTTGGAACCAAATTTAAAGGCTTTTTATGTAAAACAAACTGAATATAAAAAATAATTGAGAAAAAGACAACAGCTCAACAATCGCAACAAGTCTGAGCTATAAAAGCTGCATCTTGAGGCCTAAATGTCCATTCGTGAGGTTCTGATGATGTTTGGTTCAGACAGAGTTTATATTGAACCACAGTGAAGCTCCTGATTGATTTCTTTCTCCTGAATAAAATTCAACAGGGGTTTATTATCTGAGGTTCTATTTCTGATTAAACTACAGGCAAAGGTAACAGCTTTTTTTGCTATGTGAAATTTTGTAAATGAAAAAATAAACAAAAATGTATATCTCCAAACTTTAAGTCTATTTTTTTTCCTGCTTTTTAAAAATCAGTTAAGGCAGTCTTTTGCACATTAGGATAATAAGTATAATTGATATCGTTATTTAATATTTTGACTTTCTTGCCTTTGATTAACTAATTTAAAGTGAAGGAGAACACAGTTGATTTCATGGTTACATCAGGGTAACAGAAAAACATCAGAAATAACTTCCGTGCTTCACTTGGTCTGTGTTATAAAGTTATCATTTTAATTTTAAGGAAAAATGGGTCTGAGTTCTTACAGGTCGAGCTTGTAGAGCGCTACAGTGTTTGAAAGAAAAACCTTTTACAATTTCAAAACAAAAAAGATACAATAATTAGGGATGTTACAAAAAAAACAAGTGTTATTCCTGCCAGTTGGTTCAACATACCTGCCAGGTCTCCTACATTTTTTTATGTTACTATGACGCAGGTGAATATAAGAACTGTGCAGAACAAAACAAATATAAATTCCTGAGAGTGAACTCGTCAATTTTCAGAATCAGGGGAAATATCTGTTCAGAATCAGGAGACATTTTTACCATCAAAAAGATGTCTTCTCAATGTTTTTACACACATTTTATAACTTTTTACCAAAAATATTTTATACATGATGTTTTTATGCCAAAGTGTCAAAAAAAGTTCTATTTTCTTTGGACCCAGATCATGACTACAAATCCGCTTTACAGACGCCTTTTAACATTAATCTTGGAAGTGATTTAAAATGTCAATTTGGGAAAGTTTGTGCTAATTTCTGTAACTTTCCCAGTAAAATACAGACACTTTATAATCCAGAAGCCTTCCTGTCAAAAATAATGATGCTACTCCAATACTTCAGCTGAATTCTTTTCCATAAAAAAGTGTTTGCATTGACAGCACTGTGATGAAGATTAATGTTACCAATAATCTCAGCAGCAGCTGTTTTGCCTGAAGTGAGGCCTCAGAACCACAGGGCAGACAACCAGCAAAAGGAGAAAATATGTTAGTGTGTGTTTTGTGCAATGCAGCAAGTGTGGAACTAAGTAAAAAACAGAGTAAAGGGTGTGAGGAACACTCTATTTCACTTCGCCGTCCCATGCCTGCTTCGGGAAGCTAAGCCAGATGAGGAGAGACGATTTATATTCATTACAGAGTGACGGTCTGCTCCCACTCTGCCAGTCCATCCACCATCTCTGTCACACAGCAGCTCTGCAGAAAGGCTGACAAACCAAAAGACAGATTCCTCTGCATAAAGAAGAGCTAAATGAGGCAACGGGATGATGGCGTTGGCGTTACAGGAGACCGGACTAGACAGGAACCACATCGCAAACAAAAGCTAACTGTGTGATGCTAACAAAGTCAGCCCACATTGAACGGATCATGGTGTGTGTGAGCTGAGATAGTCACTTCATCTGTAAACTCCTGGATACGACAAACAAATTCTGAGCATATGTTGCTTCCATCTGCAAATCGTATAGGGAGACAAGCTTACATTATATTTATTTTTACCCATTTCTGTTCAATTTTCTTCCATCTGTGGTTCTCTGAGTCTGTCAAAAAGCCAGTTTCACAGCTGATGGGACATCTAAGTGGTTTAGCATACACTCAAAACTCCCCATGATCAGTCATGATGTTATTGACAGGATACAGTTGTGCTCATGGGTTTACACACCCTGAAAGAAATCATGATTTATTGGTCATTTTTCATGAAAAACACAAAAACTTCGTTTTCATTCATAGTTAGCGTTCGGGTGAAGCCATTTGTCGTCAAAAATGTCTGTTTACCATTTTTAAATCATAATGACAACAGAAACTTCCCAAAAAATCCTGTTTAAAAGATGACTTTGGCCTATGATGCATGAAAACATGCACATAAGCTGATACAAAACGGTTCGACTGGCAGCTAAAGGTAACCAACCTCACCTGTGACTTGTTTGCCTGTAATCATTATGTGTGCACAAAACTGACCCTTACATCCTTCATCCAGTGCTGCAGTGACATTTCTGGATCCTGAGTCATGGGGAAATCTAAACAGCTGTTAAATGATCTGCGGGAAAAGGTGAACTGTACAAAACAGAAAAGGGACATGAGAAGATATCCGAGTAACTGAGAATGTCAATCAGCAGTGTTTAAACTTCAGTCTAGAAGTGGAAAAAGAGAGGTTCTATTGAAACCAAACTACACTCACAAAAATGTATGTCATAACTGCCAGAAATACTGTTTGGGATGCAAAGAAAACCCACAAATAACGTCAGCTGTGATTTAGAACTCTGCAAACTGTGGTGTGGATGTTTCAAGATGTACAATAAGGAGGCACCTGAAGAAAAACGGGCTGCAGGGTCAAGTCGCCAGAAGAAAGGTGTTTTTTGTACAAATGCCACAAAATAGCTCGCTTACAATACACCAAACAGCACAGAGACAAGCCTCCAAACTTCTGGACCAAAGTCATTTGGAATGATGAGACCAAAACTGAACTTTTTAGCCACAACCATGAACGCTGCATTTGGAGAGGAGTCCACAAGGCCTATGATCAAAATAACACTATTCCCACTGTGAAACACGGAGGCGGACCACTAATGGTTTGGGGATGTGTGAGCTACAAAAGCACAGGAAACAAGCAGTATGTTATCAGAAGACTGGAGGAAAACAGTCACTCTTCAGCTCAGAGGCTGCACATGGGATGCACTTGAACATTTCTACATGACAACAATCCAAAGCACCAGGCCATGTCCAGCTGTCATTGATTACAACAGCATAAGGTGAAGGTTCTGGAGTGGTCGTCTCAGTCTCCTGACCTCAATATTATAGAGCCGCTCTGGGGAGATCTCAAACGTGAAGTTCAACCAAGACAGCCCAAGAATTTAAAAGGAACCTGAGGTTTTCTGCCAAGAATGGACTGCTTTACCATTAGAAAAAACAAAGAATGTCAACGACCACAAGAGGCTTCAAGCTGTTACGGATGCAAAAGGAGGCAATACAAGGTTTAAAGAACTTGGGAAGTTTATGTTGTCACTATGATTTGAAGCAATAAATGGCTTAATCCAACCATTAATCAGATTTTTTTCTGTTATTGTTCATACTCTGAAAACTATCCTAGACTTCATCATTTCTGCCAAGGAATGTAAACTTATGAGCACGTATTGTGTATCACAGAACAACAAAAAAATTCTAATAAAATACATTTATTTGCTAATAAGGAAATAACAATGAAGAAAAACCTTTCAATTGGCTTACACGAAGCCTGATGTAATGTAAGAAAACAATAAATAATACTCAGGTTTGACATTTTCAACATAAACGCACAATGACAACAACTCACTTCCCCCACAATTCGGTTAACAGAGTAACATGCGGTTGGGTTGTCGAACAAAAATTGGGGCATCCTTGCAACTTACATGCCAAATACATTGAGTGCATATATAGAGATGCTGTATATAACCAGACAGATCAAATGCAAACATTTTGCAAATGTTACTGTTGGAGAGAAAATGGGCCTCAAATCAAATTTAGAAAAACGCAACTTGATCTGAAATTCTAGGACTCAAAGTATTGTTTCTAGGTTGCATCCTGGTGGGTGATTGTTGGTTTGACAAAATGTTTTTGCTTTTTTTTTAGTCTTCTAAGCTGACTAATTGAAGATGTGTTTCTCTTTGGGGAGACTCATCTTTGATGTTGATTGTGTGTGGGTTCACTGTCAGTTTAGGAGACCACTGCTTTGTTACATAAAGAAAGGCCCTAACTCACTTTATTCCTGTGCCAACTGTAGAAAAAACAACCTTAAGAACATTGTGGAGAGAAAAGCTCAAAATACTGAACTTTTACATGAAACGTAATCTCTTGTCTTGAATCTTTAACTCCCAGTCCAATCATCTTTTAATCTAGTTTCAGTGTTTTCTACGTATCAAATAAGCTCTTTTTGAAATAGGCTGTTTTTGTGTAATTAGCTTGTAGTTATTTAATTTTTGTCATTGTAAGACATAAAGTTAGCGATTTCTGAGGATGTCTTTCCTCAAAAGCAAAGCTCTCACTACAGTTGCAGAGGATGTCGAGAAGCCTGTCATACACACTCAAATCAATGGATTTTATATCAAAGATTTCATGTTTATCCCAGAAATCCTCGGGTATGGCCATATGGCAGGGACTTCAGGCGAACAGACGTGCTGCGAGATCGGAGGTGAAGAGTGACAGAAAAGAGAGACAGAAAGCCTTCTGGAATTCATTACTGCTACTGCCCGGACTCAAAAACAGAAATACAAATTCATTATTGAAAACAAATAAAGAAATAAATACATTCGTACATAATGAGACACACTCTACTTGCAAGCAAACAACCGCTAAGACAGATTTGGATGCCTTATCTAAATTGGGGAGCTATCAGAAACAGTGGCACCGACCCGCTCATTCCTCTGGGCGTTGGTCCCCCATCAGAGGAAGGCAGGCAGGCGGGCGTCACAGTGTTTAGACAGCGCCACCAGGTGGCCAGGGGGAGGAGCTCTTTGGTGTGGCTGATGCAGTGGGGATGGTTCAGTGTTTCGACGGTCACCTTGTACAGAAAAAATACCCAACAAGTCAGTGAGGCAGGGAGGCAGACCGAGGAGCTCAGCTAAGAAGTCAGAAACAGTGTTTTTGATTTGTCTACATATTTATCTCTATAAGAATTATTCTTTTTTTGCAATAATTCAAAAGCAAGTTAAAGGTCTTTTCAAATAAGGTGGCGTTCAGAATAAATATAGAGTGGACGTGTCTCTGGAACAAAAGAGAAGGGAAAAATGCCCATCAGAGCATTCATGGAAACCCGCCTGTTGTAAATCCGTCCGTCCATCTTGCCCGAGGCACAACTGATAGCCCTGACACTCTAAGAGAGAAAAAAGGAGTGAGAACTTGGAAGGGAAAATGCCAGACACAGTGGGCAAACATGCATGATAGAGCCGAGCACAAATTCGACAGGGTCGGCGGAACGCTGGAGTGTGTCGGATCCAGGGCCGCGGGAGGTGTGATGGATTAAGAGGCACTGGCAGCGACAGAGGTCCTCCCTGAACCGTGGAGCTAACCCCAGCAGAACAGCATCACCATCGCTCTCCATATCACTGATGGCCTTCTTCTCTTCCTCCCCTGTTTAAACCATTTCCTCGGATGCCCATTTTCTCTCCTGCAATATCTACTTAAAACCGCTATAAAGCCAAGCAACCATGCCGGAGTCACACACCTCCTCTAATGCTTTACACCATCATTGTGGTTGCATTTCCTGCTTAGGAGAAAAGAACAAGAGAAAAATGTGGATGTTCAACAACTGTAACATGCCGTTAAAGAAGAGATAACCTAAAATGAACTTTAAGCCTCAAATAATGACTTCAATATCCAGGAAAAACTCTGGAAGCCTCATGCAATTGTTGGACTTTTGCAAGACTATAAAAATCTATTAAAAGTTAAAAAGAAAATTTGGAATTTTAAATAAAAAAAAACCACTTTTATTACATTTTGTAAAGGAACAAATGCACATTTACTCATAGATTCTATCAGAATATTATCAAAAATTATTTAGCAATTCCTGCAGCAAAGCACACTGCGCACTCATATAACTGTACACAATTTAATAGGGGTGTAATGATGGGTATCAAAATAAAATGTGAATGGATTATTTTTGTTTAATTGTTTGTTTGTAAACATTTTGAACTTACATTTAATTATCTTGCAAAAAATACAAGGAATCTGGAAAACTTCACCTGCACTGTTCAGTACGAGATATTATTTCTGAGTAACTCTGAGTAACTCTGAGTAACTCATCGCGCCAACTCCATGGGCTCAGTGCCGACCTGTCCAGAGTGTTTCCCACCTTTGTAACCGTAACAGTAACCGAGACAGTCTCCGGCAGCCCCGCGGCCCCAGCAGGTGAACTAGTTCCTGTGTCTGAACTAGTTCTGTGAAGGTAGAGTCATAGCGGTATCCCTACACTGGTACGGTGATCCGCAACACAGCCCGACGCAGAGACTCTGAAGCCCATAAGTTTTCAATTAAATATAAGTAATGATTTTTTTCATGACTGTTTAAAGTCATAAAACCAATGTAGGTAAAAAACTCATGAAAACAACTTTTATTGTTCTAGAGTGCCAAAGGTAATATATGATCAGATTTATGGATATAGTTTACTCTAAAAGGCTTAAGAATAGCATGATATAGGCCTTTTAAGTAATTTTGTGCTTTGTTTAAGAAATCATGCAAACCACGATTCTGTTTTTGGAGGTGTGTGACATTCATCCTAATGATGAAGCTGTTTTCAATCCACTCATGACGAATGTAAACATTTATAAACCATTAAAAAGCTTTATAGTTAATAGACAAATAACCAATACAATAAAATCCCATTAATTGGAGCAGCATGGAGCAGGTCTTTTACCACTTTTCCAACAGTAATCATGAATGTTAGGAAAACTCTACCACTTTCCAGTACAGCCAATCCAGAGAACACCTCAAACCTGTTGTGGCAGGACATGATTTCCTGAACTAAGCTGATAAGAAACTCCATTTGTTCCACGTTTACATTCTCTCAGTGAGGTAAAGCGTCTCTTAAGCTCATGTTACCATTCTGGACGTTCACTCGTGTGCAGCATCCTCCCTGTTTATTTACCGCCCTGCGGAGGCTGCCAGCATGATATTTGACTCTAATAACAGGATTTAAACTGGAAACAATGAGGAGGATTGAAAGAAGAAGGGGGGAGTTGTTTTGTAACAGCAATCAGTGCAATGACGTAATTTGTAATTAAAATGCAAATAGACCTGCAGGGAGTCGCTTGTTCTCTCTTTACTTCCAACATCCTCTGGGGAGGCTGCTGTCTGTCCAGCATCTATGGATCCAAAACCGAACACCCATTTTACATTAAATTAAATTTCAGATTTGAGTTACTAAATATAGAAAAAAACCTGTTCTGCAAGTGGCTGGAAATCCATTGATTAGGGGAACATTTCCAAACAATGTTCACATCTTTGAATGACGTTTAAAGGCGAATAATTAGAAGAAAACAGTTCTGTCAGAGAAATCTGCCATCAGCTTTCTCTGTTTTCACTAAAGCTTATCAAAAAAGGTAGCTCCCACATCGCCAAAGCTTTGATGCCAACAAACAAACGCTGTGGGATGACTTTATTCTGATGGGGTCATTGTAATTTTAAAAGTGTTTGAAACAGTAAAGAGTGAACGTGCGGAGAGGCATTTTACACAGTTGTCCTTCACTATGACTTTGTTATGTAACACGTTTTGGCTCAATTATCTCCAACCAGTGGATTTCAAACACCTTTAGCGAGGACCAATGAGCTTGGTAATTAGCAGCAGTCCTGGTTTAGAAAAGCGACCAAACACAAAGTCTTTCCTTTGTCTCGTCTTCATCCCTGTCGCTTGTCTGATCTGTTCTGATCCAGCTCATTCACAGGGTGTCAAACATCATGTATGTGCTTTGTCTGTATCTTTATGGTCCAACAGGTTTCAGCTTTTGTAGTCAAAAACATAAATTTAAACTGCATGTCAGATTAAAAAGAGATGAAATACTGAGTAAATCTGATCACCAATATAAGATAAAAGCCACATAAAGACGAATAAAAGAAGAGAATAGATAAAAAAAAAAGAGCTGAGAGAAAATTGCTTTTGAACATACAAAAGAATGGTGAATGTATTTTTATTAGAATCAAGAATAATCCTAATTTAATACAGTGTACACTATATTTGTTAGGAAAGGCTTTAAAAAGGATCAAATATATGTGGTAAAACAAAAAATAAAGATTTAATTTCATTCTTTTTGTGTACTGATAGTGGTATGTTTACACCTTTTCACATTTTCCCAGATATGGCAGGTGGTTCTAATTGACTTTTTACACTCAAGTTTAATCACAAAAAAGTTTACATTCCATGAAGTGAGTTAAATCATTTTCCACTTTATCGCCAAGAAAAATTCCATTTACAGGGAAAACTTTATCTCTCCAATTTTAAGTAAGTTCATGAAACATATTTTTGTTAGCTAACTGTTTCATTTGATTACAACAAAGCAAACCTGCAGTTTCTAAGCTTTAATAGAAAACGTTTCACTCTTTGTCATAGCTCTAAAGCAGGGGTCCCCAAAGGGGTCTTCTGGTGGGGGCCATCAGAAGGTGTCCCTAAACAAAAACATTTATGTTTTTCCGGAAAGCCACACATAACCACATTTTAAAAATCCCTTTCTGTAATCTTTACAGAAAAATAAAACTACAACGTTTCAAAAATGAAACCAATAAACAGGCTGTCCTCTCCCGTCATCGTTCTCTTGAGACTTTGGAAGGCTGCAGCTCCTATTGTACAAACTTCACAACAGTGATGGGAATTCTGGCTCTTCTTAGCCATCCGGCTCTTTTGAACTTTTGCACAAAAAATGAATTATATAAAAAAATGTTTTATAAATATATATGCTTTTTTTCCTTTCAGATAAAATGTTCAAAATAAAGGATGAAAACTAACTTTTAAACTTTTAAAATTAAAAAAAACACAAAATACTGCAACAACAACCCAAAATACGACTTAAAACCTGAAAAACAAAAAGAAAAAAATAAAAGAAGATTTTTTATCATGGTAAAGGTTGATGTCTCAGCTTTTGTAAAGCTGATCTGGTTTCTTCTGTCAGTAATGATCTGTCCTGTTCTGGAGGAGGTTCGTATAAGGTTGGTTCTTTGAAACTCTTTTCTTACAGACTCTAAATTCTGCCTTCATATTATCATTATCAGGTTTCCAGTCTCACTCATTTCTTTACGTTTTTGTGCTGATGTCTTTTGTCATTGTTGCATCTCTTTCTCTCCCTCGTGTGCATCTCCTTCACGTGCATGCAGAACGGTAACAACCTTTGTGCACACACCCCACTCTCCTGCGCACGCGCTTTGACTGCATGATGGCTCTGCGCAGACACATGTTGATCAGGCACGTGGGTCTTGAAGAGAAAAAACGCGAGAGAGAATTTGCACCACTAATTAATAAATCAAAACGAGCAGCTGCGCTGTGTCCTGTAATGGGGGGAGTCAAATTCTTCAGTCTTCTGCTGCAGATGGACATATATCCATTACTTTTTAACCAGTACAGGTTTCCCTCGTCTATTGTGGGAGATACATTCTAAAAATAACTCATAAATATGACAACTAAGAATTAGGATTACAGATGTTTAACTCCTCATTATGCTCTTTACAATTTCCTCAGTCAGACATGAACATTGTCACACTTTTCTCTCTTGTTTAAATTCTCAAACTTCAAACCTTCATAGAAAAATAAGTCCAGGATAATAGAATGAAGACAAAGATGATTGCAGCTGTTGTTTGACGTTTTGTGGACTCCCTACAAAGTTCAGGTAAGAAGAAACTTTAATAATGTATAAATAATTACGAAAAAGCATGACAGACAACAAGTCTAATAATCTCGGTCTCTGTGCGAGTTGTCTCTGCACCGAACTGCCAATTAGCATTTAGCAATTTAATATCCTGTCTTGTATTTCTCATACAATTTGAATGTGTGTCATGGGATCCAGCGGCACTAAAACCCATAAATGAAGCTCATATCAATTAAAGTGTTTTTATTTAATTACATTGTTCTGTCCCTATATTAGTCTTTCTGTTAGCATGAAGTACTTTAATCCCCAGAGAAACCCACCATCACCAACATCGACACACTGACTGAGAAGGAGCCAATTAAGATCAACTGTTCACTTAACGTGTCATACTGTCATATCACTCTGCTGCAATACAGGGATCAAGGACAATCTATGCCGCTGGGGTTCAGAACTGACATTCTTCCTCACAGCACTTCATTTTCACCTCAGGGAACAATATTTGCACATCTTACCAGATGTCATATCTAATCTCCCTCTATCTAAAAAAGTCTGAATTTGAGACCATTTAGCTGTGGCCACTGTGGCAAAAAGCAACCATACAGTCACTGCAAGCAGCAGTGCAGGATTAGTCTTGTTTAAGAGCCTCTATCTTTTCTCACAGCTAAAGCCGTTGTCACAACTGTTGTTGTAGGTGGATACAGGCTGTCTCTGGGTAAAAAAAGGGTCAAATCTGTCCAGGGCACACAGGTGGCCCGCTTGAAATTTGAGGAAACCGTGGAAAACCTGTAAGACAAAAATGTTAATGTGCATTTTTCCCTACATACATGCTGCAGCCGTTATGTTGGAGTGCACACTTAAGCAACAGTTAAGGTGGAGTAAGGGTGAGGTAGGTGAGACACAGGCATGTGTTACCTATTTTTCTATTCTAGTCATTAGTGAGGTGCACGCACTGCCTCCTTGTTGACAGTGCATGAAAGCTGCACACACGGGGTGTGCAGATAATCGATAAGTGCCCATCAAATGTCCATGTATACTACCCTCTGATCGTCTTATTTCCACATTTTTTATTAGTCAGGCTGCACAAAAGTAGTGTGGGCTCATCTTGACTTTACTTCACCCTTACTTACGCTTGCATGTTGTCTCGGTGTTCGCTACGAGCGTCACGCGCAGAAGCCTGTTGAGAAAAATGTGCACGAGCATTTTCACTCTTTAGTAGCCCGGACGCGTTCTTACAAACATGTGGCAGCCGGTTATTTTTCCCCATCACGGACAGAATGGCGATGGCTAATGGGATCATTGCTCGGTGAAATTCAGTCACAAAATGCAGACACCAAATAAACATTTCAGGATTTATTGAAATGAATTGAAGTATGAATTGAAAAATGGATGTAGTTTACCCTGAAAAGCTTAAGAGTAGCACAATATTGGCCCTTTAAAAAGTCACTGACAGACGATGAAACTCTCAAAGGAATGAGTTTCAATTTGTTTTACTGTTTATGAGTCTCAAAACTGTGAGCGACAAAATTAGACTGAAAGACGGATACCATGCTCTGATGCATTTTTTGTTTAGATTATAGTTGATTTTTACACTGCAACGTTCATCGGTGATTCCTCAAATTTCCAAAAAAAACCAACATACAAGAAACATTCATGTGAAATAAGGTCACTTTCTGAAATGTATCAAAATAAGCCAGTTAGTCTTTACACATGAGTTAATCTAAACCAATTAGCAGTGTTTTGAAGCGTGACTAAATGTGTTATAGTAGTTTTATAAGTGAAAACTGCTTCTGAATGGGTTTATACTGTCTTTGTTCAGCTTAAATATTGACTTGTACAGAGTGGAGAACCCAGCCAGACCCTCGCAGATCACAGAGGAGCATCTGAAGCCGGGGGCACACTCTGCTCTTATTTCTCTGCTGTTGCTCTTTTCAATGAAGAGAGGGGAGGAAAGGTAGCTTCGTTAATAAGTTCAGTTCTATCTATCGTTTGCACTTTCGGACCCTTCTCCGACTGCCCCAACATCACTCAGCCTCCCAATTACCAAACACATACACACACATTCACTTTGATTCAGGCGACATGTTTCATAATGTGTATTAGTTAGGCAGTAGATTAATTTTTTTTAAGTTAAAGGTTTTCTTTTCACCTTGTCTGTATATTATACAAAACAGGATGAAAAAAAATGCCACGTTAAACCCACCTTAATAATATGTCAAGAATACTTTCCAAAGGCTGCTATAATTGAGTTTACAGTGTTTGCTGATGATATAACTAATTTAAAGACACTCTGTTTCCCTAATCGAAACAATTTATGTAAAGCCTACGCTATGATCCAGTTGTATGGAGTGTGGTAAAGTATGTAAACACATAAAAGGTGCATACAAAAATATTGTAGTGGTCATTCCGCCCAAGAGTACAATTTCCTGATAACAAATAAAATTTAAAAAAAAACGTAATTTTCCACTCCATTTCAATAAAGAAATTTTTTTATCTAAAATGAATACTAGTCAATCTCAGGCTACTTTGTTTTAATTGACTGCAACTCAAAAAAACTTGACTGAATATTGGCCAAAATTGTTTTTTTCTGAGAATGTAAATCAAACCTTTTCCTTTTTAGGACATAAGAAAAGATCCAAAGATTGATCGTCTATTTCGTTAACAAATATTAAGTTAATCAATATTCATGTAAAAACACTGTTTCTTTTTTTTAAGTATACAACTGAATAAAACCTTTGGTGACAGTAATGAGTATGTGTGATCTATTTGTTGAGTCAAACCCATTGCATTACTGAAGACCATCATTTTAAAGTGTATTCTTGCTACCATTGGTAAGATTAAAAAACAGAATGGATTCCTTAAAACTAAATTATAAACTAAAATGTATGCTCAGGGTGATGGTTTATCCTTTAGAAACGCTTGCTGTCCTGCTGACATTTTTCCATGTGGTGGTTTGCTCTTTAATTCCAACCTTCTTATACGTCTCAAGAGAGGACTGCAGAGCTGCAGCAACAAGTGGATACCAAACAACTGTGAATGCATCATATCGTGTATTAATCAGCCGATGGTCTGATTTGTCATCAGTTCATTACCTGCACACAGGGGCTCACAAAAAGTCAGCTCCGCCAGCATCAAATCCGCTCCCGCCTGTACCATTAAGATAACACCAGCAAAATAACTGCTGGTGTTAGTAAAGGTGACAAAACCTCGTGCGTGTCATCCTTCAAATCTCAGTCTTCCGAATTCAAGTTAAGGTTACATGTTTTCCCCTCAATATTTTTTGCAGCACTGAGCCTTTTGGAGGGTCATCAGATGGTGCTTGGTACTACAGTCGCTTCTGAAAAGAGGAAATGCCAGGCAGATAAAGCTGCTAGAATACCAAAAGTGCACACGCTCACACAAATACACTGTGACATTTCAAATCGTCCCTGTGAATGTGGGAGTGTAACCAGCAGTTACGCTCGGCATGCAAGCCTGCCTAATTTATCACCTTCTCATTGTCTATCTCAGAGAGCACTCCTGCTCTATCAAACTTTCAGGCCAAAAAACTCGTCTACTTTGCCTGTTGGGCCATTTGAAATGAGTCGCGTTAACTGTTTTACCCGTTTAAATCTCCTCTGAGAGAGGATGCTTTTGGTGCAAACCCCCTCAGAGATGATCACTCTCTCTAATGAAGTCATTTGAGTCCGGCAGACGCGTTCCAATCTCTAACCAGCCAATCAGAAACACCAGAGAGACCTTCACTGCACTGGCAGATGCCACATTGCAGAAAGGCACAAACTGGGGATGCAGGTGGAAGCAAAGAATTGGAAATAAAGCAAAGCAAGACAGTCTTTCAGGTTTTTAATAAGCTTAAAACACTGATTACACGTCTCTTTAAGCCCCACTCTGATGGAAATTTTGTTTTTAACATTTTCTTGATCATTTTTCTGATAATGGAGGATATATATTAGGAAAATTAAGCTCTAAATTTTTAAAAACAGCTTAATTGTGACGTAGAAAATACACTTTGGAGCCACAAGCTTCCTGCTCTGTTCCATTCTGATTCCTTTTTAGACAAATAGATCCATGTACGTCTTCGCTTTCCTCATCTGAGCTAGCATCTGGCTCAAAACTCTAATTTTGAATTGTTCCAAATATTGCTAACTCTTTTTGTTGCACCAGTAATGTTAGATTGGAGTTGTAAGCTAGCAGAAGAGCAGTTAAACAGAAGGGAAGGGAAGGGGAGCGGGGTTTCTCCATGTCAACAGTCCCTCCCACAAGTCAAAGGAAAAATTCTGATGAACTGCTGCTCTGCAGAAACTATGTTCTAGAAAATGTTTTGTATTTTGGCTAAAAACTGCATGTTCATATTTAATAGGGCCACTGGGAATGCTTTTAGAAAAGATAAATAGGTGATTTTAATGTGTTGATACGACACAAAACAGTTGGTGTGGGCCATTTATGAAGCCAAATGTTTCTAAATCCTAAAAAATGTTTTTGTTTCTTACATCTAAATTGAAAACAGAACTAATGTGTAAATAACAGCAAAACTGCACAATATAGGAAATAAAATGTAAGTCTGTATCTCAAATGGCTAAGATTCTGCTGTCATCCATTTGCATTTCACTACACTTCTCATATGAACCAAAAAATTGTCTCAACTCCCTCTAAACTAGCATGAAAAGAAAACAAAAAAAAGAATTAGACAAGGTACACTAAGCAAACTTGTTTGCATTCAAGTATGTCATTGGATAAGCAATGACAGTCGACAATTTTCTGCATGACTAAAAACCAACAGGGGAAGTTTCCTGATTTATATGGAAAAAACGAAGAAATTGCAAGACGGAGTCGGTAAAAAAATAAATCTAGTAAGAGAAAAAAGATCTGAAATGAAGAGAGAAAGCCAAACAGGACAGGTGAGTTCTTCTGAAAGGAACACTGCAAAATAAAAATACAAACAAACAATCATTAACCAGCTCAGGCAAACTTAACAAGAAGCACTGAGAGATGAGGAAAAAGGCAAGTTAAGAGTGGAGTAAGCTAGAGAGTTGCCGCGGCAACAGAAATTAAAACCAGCAGAGACACCAAGTGAAATGAAAACGCTCAGGTGAGACAGCTGAGTAGAAAAAAAAATTGGAAGAAAAATTATTCAGAGGAAACCGAAGATACTATTAGCTTTCAAGCTGAAACAACTTTCAAATCAAGTCATAAATTCTATGCAATATTTGCAGATCCACAATCAGTGTGTGCCACAAAAACAAAACAATTACAGCGCCTTGACAATTCTGCATATTTCTTCTCTTTTAAAAGAAAAAAAACAAAGAAAAACGACTAAACTCAGCAGACGCTTCTTTACAACACTGATGCATCAATTCCATCACAGCTGTCGAACAATAAGGCGCTGCAGTTAACATGCATCAGTTTACAGTCTGCTTCCAGGATGCCAAGAAACAAACCATGTCAACTGGTGGCTGGCCATTTACAGGGTTTAAATGTTAAGAACCTAAATGTCAGTACGGGTCCCAAGGGGAGGAATAATTACAGTATAAAGATCTAAAATGTTCATCACATATGGTGAGCCAGCTGTCACATCTGTCTGTTCGTATTGAAGCTGGTGTCAACCACTGTAGAACCGAAGCTGTCGTGGCAAAGTAATGGTTGAGCATTAAATGTCACCTGACTGAGCTACAGTGTAAGTAAAGGCTACTTCAATAACGTGTTCTGACTGAGGACAAGCCTGGCATTTAAAGCAATACACAAGATCTATTTCTCACTGCAGACATTAACTCCAGAGAGGCTTTTCAGAAAGGGATCCACAGTAGACCCAATAACTGTCCTTCAGCATCGAAACAACTTAGTATAACAGGAAGCAGTCCTCCGAGGCAGCAAAGGGGCACAATACTCCATGTATTTGATTTAGAGAGAACGCCAGCTCCTCAAGTTTTATCCTTTAAAATGTTCTCAATTGTCTTTTAATTACGATCATGCCATTTTTCGCCAAAATCCAAAAACCTGTGTCTTTTTCTAGGACATCATTTTTGCAGAGCGGCAGGAGTTCGTTAGAAATTTACGTCTGAGTTTACCTCTATTTACACGCTCTCCCGCTAGCTTATAGCCCCTCACAACTCTAACATAACATTACCGGTGGAACAAAAATGGTGAGCAATATCAGAGCTATTCAGCCATGCAGATTTGTGCCAGATGCCAGCTTGGACGAGGAAAGCAAAAACATATTGCAAGTGGATGCATCACACTACCGTAACGGTAGTTATTTGCACGGTTTGAAACAGTCCTAGGACACTAAACAGTTTGTTACAAAAGTCTTCGCTGAACTGTGTTTTCAATGCTTTCAAAGGCAAATAAGTCACAGTTAATTGTGTGCATAAAACAACAAAAGTAGATCAATTCTATAAAGACTAAACTCAGCTTGTTTTGGTCCAAGTTAGAGAACAAACTGTTTCTTTGCTGTAATCCTGCTGTTATGATAAGCAAAGACTATTTTTGTTTCTGACAGAAAAATTAAAATAAAGCTGTGTGGGAGGCAAATTATTCAAAGCAAATCCAGTAGTAGTCACTTCAGCTTTGGAAGCCTCTTTGGTTATGTATGGCTCTTCTGCTTTTAGTGATACTTAGATATAAAAAAAAGCTTGTGCTTTCATCCCAGGTGTACTTATTTTTTCATTAACTAACTTTTTAAATTATGACTAAGTAAATTCAAGAGAAGATTACATCCATCTCTTCAGAGCAGCAATTTAAACTTAAACATTTAAAGCTATTTACCACTTCTTACTAAAAAATAAAATAATTTAAATACGTTTTTTTTATTTAAAACAAGGGAAAATGCACAAAAGAACATTGATTGTGTGAAACATGAAACGTTTTGCTAATTTCCATCTGTAGTTCCTTCATTTAGAGTTCTTTTTCATCAAGAGCTGAGAAAAGTTGAAGTAAAACTGCTTAGAATCTGCAGATTTACAGAGGACTCAGCAGCAAGAACTTCCATGTTCGTGTTTGTGTCAGTTTGGGTTAAGGTTAAGACCTGACACAAAAAATATGCAAGATGTTTTTTAAAACTAACCTAGACAAGGTCAAAAAAGTCTAAAGTTTTTGGCAAATGTATACTGTGACACCTCACTAAACTCTCTGCAAAATCTGAAAAAACAGAAAACTTTTTATTCAATGTTTAAAAGCAAATGATAAAAAACAACTGAGGATCCGGCAGACTAGAACACTGTTTCTAAAGATAAAGCTGTACCTCTGCAGTACAAACAAAGAAAGATACAAGTTCAGGAATTCTTGGTTCAAAGCATCTCTGAAAAGCTGGATAACTTTTTTAAAGCCGCATCAGGCAACGCAAAAATCAATCTGACAAATATTTCAAAAGAGTATTGCAGAAATGCATAGAAACATCCCAAGTCTGGTCGTGATTGTATAACAGTTTTGCAGGCAGTACAAATATTTTGTATGGTTTATTTTATTCTAGGTATTCAAGATCTGTTTCTCATTTAACATGCTTGTTCTTTACTATGAAAAGATGACACCAAGAGTAGTTTCATTGATCTGACTTTATCGCACAGAAGTGCAGTTGATAGGATTGTTTCTTAAATCCTGGTATTTAGGATTAATCTCAAGCTTAATTTGCAAAAGCCTGACTTCAAAAACACTAAGTGGTTGCTCTGATCTCAGAATCAGTCTTAAATCAAAGTGCAGAAAGAATCTTAACTGAACTGAATGTTGTGCCACACCTGAACAGTGACTGGCAGGTCAAAGGAGCGGTTTGGTGTGTTCTTCCATGCTGTATCGGTTCTCCTGACTGATCTGGAGTGGCTTCAATTAACTGAAGCAGCGAAGTGTGAGAAAAGGGACTGGGGAGCAAGGCCCCCAGACAAGCTGACAGATTATGGGGGAGTTAGATGAGCGTGAGTTTCTGACAGGTCCTCTAATGCCCCACCAGCTCTAACCTTTCTCCATCTCCTCTTAGCTAATTACTACGTATCCATATGGAAGCACTTGTCACCTTGATCACAGCAAATTGGCTGCAAGTGCAAGGTCAGCAAGGACCGTCGTCTCAGAGTGTGTACAGACCTACACACAAGACGCTTGAACAAATGAAAGCAAAAAAACTGCCAAGAAATCCGACTCTAAAGTTTCCTTCGTCTCCAACTGAAAGGAGATTATATAAAAACAAAATAAGAACCAAAAATACTTGATATGCTGTGCTTGAGATGTTGGTAACAACTTATTTTATTCATTCCACAGAACTCTGTTGCACTTTAAGGTTCCATTCTTTGCAGAGAGGTACAGCGCCAAGTAGTCTGGCATTGGACTTAAAGCTTCTTTAAAGCTTTCCACAGAAAACCCCGCTTTCATCTATGGAGCTGCACTGTACAGAATCTTTGGAAGCCACACTGCTTCTTTTTTCTATCAAATAAATTAAAGCTGAAGCCATGGAGAAGTTTGAGAGAGATGATAAAGTTGGTGCTGAGGACGAAGATCATTCAACAAATCAACATATATAATTAGGAAGGAACAGTTCTCCAAAAAGTTCCTCCAAATTCTAATTTTCTTCTAGTCTTTCAACTCTTCTTAGCAGCCGCAGCAGCAACAGACTGAGGACCTCACGATTCATCCGTTCGTCCAGATCAAGCTTTGCTTCACTTTTGGGTAGCCGTGGTGCAGAGGTAGAGCGGTTGACCTCTGTTCAGAAGATTGCAGGTTCAGTTCCAGCTCTGAGCACCCATGTGTCGAAGTGTCCTTGAGCAAGACACTGAATCTCACATTGCTCCTTGTGGTTGTAGGTTGGTGCCACTGTTAAGCAGCGAAGACGCCATTAGTGTGTGTGTGCGTGTCTGGGGGTAAATGGGACTGTGACTGTAAAGTGCTTTGGGCAGAAATGCAATGTTCTAAAGATGGAACCACCTTAATGTCAAAATTGCTGACACAGCTCCTGATCTTTTCCCAGAGAGAAGGAAGAGCACGTTAAGGTCAAAAGACTTCTCAGCAGCCTGCCAAACAAGCATCCAACAGCTTCCACTGAGATCAGAGAAAACGAAGAGGGTGTTTCTGTGTCTGAATCCAGCCACGGGCTTCACGAGGTCTATGTTTACAAGACATCATGTTGCACTGAAAGGCAGTGGATAAAAGGAAAGACCTTAAGCTGCTTTTACAACGAATGTGATTTGTGCATCAGGGGAGTCTCGTTTTAGTGTTAGGTCAAAGTACAGAGACGATCAGATGTTCTGCAGGGCATTCTGAGCATTGAGCACGGCGCATCAGTGCGGCAGCAGCACGATTTGGGCGTTGTGACACGTTTTGGGCATCCATAGGTCAAATTGAACTTTGGAAAAGACAACGCATAGGTGAACCAATCAGGGACACAGGTTTGGCCTGTGTCGTTGATCAGCGGATGGAGTCCAAAACCATCCGTGGAGGAGAATCGTTCTCCTTTAGAACATTTTTCGTTATGCATAGAGACAATAACAAAAAGGTTCCCTAGTTTTATTCTTATTTTTATTTCTCCCTCCTTGGATCAATGCAGGACAGCAAGTCATCGCTGATGATGATGACTGATGCCGACTGTCATTCAAACACACCTCCT
Source organism: Oryzias celebensis (assembly GCA_014656515.1). Classification (NCBI taxonomy): domain Eukaryota; kingdom Metazoa; phylum Chordata; class Actinopteri; order Beloniformes; family Adrianichthyidae; genus Oryzias; species Oryzias celebensis. Next base: position 4,083,290 of record BNCR01000008.1, on the reverse strand, counting down.
GCAGTAGATGGTGAACCTCACCGTACTGAGAGTCTGAATGATCTCATAAACCCAGGCATGGAGACGTGATAACTGATGCTTTTGTAGAGCTGTGAAAAAAATTAACCGAATCTCTCAACATCATCCAGCTCTTCTGTCCATTGTAAATAAGAAACAGTCTATGCTCCTACGAGGCTGAAAACTTTAGACAGAAGCTCCTCCCACACGCATCTGGAGCATCAAGTTTATGAACACATTTTTGGACAACGTTGAGCAGCGAATTTCATGCAGGTCAAAAGAGAGGTGTCCGATGGGAATTTGACGTCCAAACTGCATTCAGTTTGAACACAACATTAAGGCTCGGTGACAAAAACGAGGTAATTGCTGGACGCCAAGCTTTGCTGTTTCCTGAATTTTACAGGCAGAGTGCTGAAAATATAATTCTGAGTGTTGAAAGAAGTTTGAATCTATCCAACTGGAGAAGAAGGTTAACAGCAGTGGTCAGGTCTCCACACTGTTGAATCTGTCTGGCTGCTCCCCAGTCAAAACCACCTCTGTCAGCTTTGGCTTCAAGTGTTTTGCTGCTGACTAGGAATCTCAGTAGAAACTCCAACAGCAGTGCTGACCTGAGGGACTCCACAGGCTCACCTTGTCTGCAGCTGCACACCTCCGTGTTTTCAAAAGTACATTTTCATCCACTAACTTACTGTGTATTTTACACTTGTGACTACAGATAAATATCAGTCAAAACAAGCAGATATATAATCTAAGAATAAATACACAGATAAGTAAATAGACTGAACAATAATGCATATATACATAAACTTGTTGAGTACTACTACTCCAGTACAATCCAAGGCAATTCAATACAGTAGACATTTCATAAACATCACTTTAACAAGATTAAAGTAAAGATACCCACATTCTGTGAGTATAAAAAGCTAACATTTCCAGTAAGTCATTCAAAGTTCATCATTCAAACAGCCATGAACACACAACGTCACTTAGCAAACAACCAGCGCCACCTGGCCATAGTGCACCCTCCCAACATGCATCATGATAGTCAAGTGTTTCAGCCTTAACTGTGTGGTTTCTCACATTTTAAAAGAAGGGATACTTCTAATGAAGAAGGATTTCACTCGAAAGTATTTATTTATTTTAGTTGCAGCAGTAACATCAGTTTTGCTTTTAGCAGTAGTTTTACTGTAGTACTTCCACTTTGAGTTTGAGTTAGACTTTTCCTTAGAGCTTTCTTTTCTGTCTCTTTGAGTTTGACTTTGAGGTGAAAAACCTTAAACGAAACAAACTACATCAATGTACCAGGTAAGTAACTAAAACTAGTAGGCAAGTGTCACAGAACAAACAATAAGCCGTTTGGAGTTTGTCAGCATTCCTGGTAAGCAGGGTCTTACCAGCTACCTCTTTGGTGTTTTCCGTTAGTATCCCTTTCCACACAGTTCAGAGTTTGGAAAAAAAGACATCTGCCCGAGCTTCTATGCCCTGTTGGCTGTTAGCACACAGCAGAGTGGAAGCACCAGTGTTCCACATGTTCCACATGTTCTCCTGGGAAGGGTGGGGCCAGCAGAAGAGGTGGACCGGCTGATCACCAAAACAATGACACATCAAGGCAGAGTTTGTGATGGACCCAGGAGTAGAGCCCTGCCAGTCACAGACCACAACCATGACCAGAACCCAGGGACATCTGCACTCAGACATGGTTTTGCCATGGTAGACCAAGCAGGAGGAAATCCAGATGCAGGGAAGAACCATGAGCACTTATAGTAGCAAAGTTCAAGGATTGTAATTTAATACATATTCAAACAAGAACCATGGCTCAGGAAACTAAAATCCTTAAATACACTGAGACTAATGACTAAAGAGCAGGCAGCTTTGACTAACAGGTTTCACATTGGAATGGGCGGAGTCACAGCCCGCACAGAAGTAAAAGAAAAGACTGAAAATAGAACACAAGACAAGTAGAACATGATGTAGGTTTAGCAAATGTTACACAGCTGCAGGCCTGTTTGCCAGATCTGAGGGCTTAAAGGGTCTCCATACAAACCGTCAACAACCGATTTCACTGCTTTGACTTGAATGCCAGACAACTGTTGCAGGTGAAGCCAAGAACATTTACAGTGGCCACAAGACCATGTGACCTGGACAATGCAGCAATGACCTACTGTCCTGTTCACCTTACACAGAAATGATGGTCGTCAGCGTTGCTGGAGAAAGTGAGGTGAGTGATACGTCAAGGTCAACATGGTTCTAAGGGTTTGCTGTGGTGGAGGAAGTGCAACAGTCTAAACAGGAAGCACCAGTCAGTGCTAAACCCATTCAGTTTTTGTTGATGTTACTGCATGTTTGTACCTCAGAGACATCATAGAACCATCATCATCCAGCCAGGACGCCCCCAACTTTTTGTTCATAGATGATAATGCTCCACCTCCATCCTCGCTATTGACATGGTCCATTTATGTTATTTGGGGTTTTCTATATTATTGCTTTAATTTTTGGAGTAATAAATATCAAACTAATGAAAATGGTGTTTCTCCTGATTATTTATAAGTAACATCAAAGGGAACTTCATTAACATTCTGACCAAACGGGAAAGCCCTCATGTAAATAACAACATCCCTAACTTATTGTAAGTAGTGTATTTTATTTGATCAGTTCTGCATCAGACCACAAACACAATGTACGCGCCACTGCCAGTCATGAAGAAGAAGGAACCCCACCTGAAATATCCTGCTGAACCCTGGAATCCAACAACTAGAACTGCAACTATTCAAAATAATATACTTGTCCTTTTCTCTGTCATTTTAGATCAGTGGCCCCCACCACTGCCTGCTCTCCCCCTATTTCCTGTTTGATTCTGGCTTAGATCAAAGCACCTTGCACATCTGCTGTTGCCGTTCCAGCCAGCTGGACTCACTCCGCCAGGTCTCTGTCTGTGCGTCTGTCAGCACCATCCGTCTGTCCAAAGCAGGAACTTCTTGGCACAAAGCGAGCGCCAACAGCAAACAAAATCAACAAGACTGCAGTTTAAAAGCAGGCTTGAGTGTGAGATTGAACCTTAGCATTTCAGCTCGTCAGGTCTGTCTGTGTAAGCATCTGTTATTGTTCGAGACTTGCATGTAAATCACTTTTTACGGAGTGTTTCTGTTGACAGAACGAAGTGAAAACATGTTTTTTTTACAACAACTCAAGTAAGTGCAACTGAGGCCGTCACAGTTTAATCAAACAAAAGTTAAAATCACAAAATGTAAACTTGAAAACCTAAAAAGAAAAGCCTTATCCATTAAATATTTAGTATCTAGCATAAATTACGTCTAAAGTATGCTTTCTTTTTCCATAATACTGCTCTTTTTATATTAACACTGACCCATAAAGATGAATAAAAATCAATGTGGATGGAACTTGGCCGTGCACGCTGCATGTTAATGGGATGAATAAAGGGCTTACAGAGACCTCAATAACTGAAGAACCATCTGACAGACCAGACCCACGCTGGCACACAACCCCAGTATGGATGTGTGCTCTCTGGCAGTCTCATTAAAATCCTCAGTCTAATTCTCTTTCAAATACCACCCCTACCTAAATAAACATGACCAAGGATGCGTTTTCATACCTCACATGCCTGTCAACCTCAGGATTTCACACAGCAGGCTGCTTGTGTTTGGACAGAAATTATTGCAGAACGGGAAGGGTGGACGTCAACAAAACATCTCAAGCTGAACAGTGATGCATATCAGATTTATCAAACCAACCATGAAGATGTTTAAAAGAAAAGCTACCGTTGTTAAACCATGTTGTGAAGTGAGAAGTTTTATTATGAAATTGGCACAAATTCCCTTCCTACTGAAGCATTCAACTTTTTGAATTGAGATCTTGTATCCAACTCCTTGAGAGCTAAACGTAGAAGAGATGATATTCGTGAATGAATGAAAAATCTTAAGATCTGTATGTTTACACAGACATGCCAAGGAAATGTCAATGGGATGCAAAATACAAAGGTTGAGTCTCGAAAGAAATGTCAGAAAGATAGCCCGGCTCAGGGTGTTAGGGGCCGGCAGCGCTTGATCAATACCTCACCTGAATGTATGATTGGGCTCTCTGACTCAACAAAGCAAATGTGCTGGGCAAACATGACAGCAGAATATATGAGAGATGGATCAATCTGCCCTTCTCAAAATCTATTCATTAGAAACATACTTGGACAAACATTTTTTAGGACTTTAGAGAAGTCGGTCATGTTCTGTCTTTAATCTGTTGTTTTCTTTCTAAATGTTTAGCTCATGTACAGTACGTTTTTGCCCAAAGAAATACATTCTTTACCTTTTTTTTCCAACCTGCAGAGTGTAGATCGTTCCATCTACTGTTGTACCTGCAAAGTACTTAACTCTCTATCACACGCACAGAAGTATTAATGTAGCTGTGCTACTTTTTGACATTGTTCTGTTCGTCAAACAAGACTAGAAATCCAGTAGAAGTACTAAAGTATGTTTCTAGCTGAAAAAAAAAAATATTTTTGACAAATTCTTCATGTCCAGACATTGTAATTGGATCTTGAATATTTGAATATTTGTAAAATGCTTCTTAATGTCTGAAATTCTTTTTTTTAAACTTACAAACTGACATTATGGTATCATGCGGGTATGACATTAAATACAGTGGACAGTAAAAATGCAATCCACCATGTTTGTTTTCAAAAACAAATTGTATTTATCAAAGGAAAAACGGCAATCGATGAAGAGGAAGTCTGTTTGAATATTTTAAGACAGTTTTGGAGATTAAAAATAAGATCAGAAAATTTGCAGATTTGTCAAAGCATCTTTCACTGCTCTTCAGTGCAATGAGCTGATGTCCTACTATAGGTTTAAAATTGCCAAAAAGAAGTTCAGTATTTTTGTTATTTTGAACATTTTTAGTAACTTTGCTATATTTTTTCTATTTTGTGTGATTTAAGAGAAAAAAATTTAAGATAAAACCATTACAGCATCAAAAATCCTTCATGCTCTCAAAACGTGTAAAAACTGTATGTATTAGTTACAATATTTAAAAAATATTATTACAAAAATGTGTCTGTGGAGGGACTGTGCATAGATTAAAAAGTTCTTTACGGCTGCAAGGCGGTTGCAGTTAGTACTCTCATTTTGCAGTGAGAAGGCCCTGGTTCAAATCCCAGCTAGCAAACTTTGTCTTGCAGCTGGAAGAAACGAACAAACAAGAGCTGACACAACAGGTTTCACTGTCATAATATCAAGGTCTGACTTACAAAGTCATGATATGCACCGAATAAAAAAAAATATAAGAATGGTTTTAAGTGTAGGTCAGGAGAAATGTGCAAAACAGACAGAAAAAAGAACAAAAAAATGAATAGCTGACCAGACATAAAGGGAGGAGAAACAGGACAAACATCAGGCTCATGTTCTACACACCAGCATGATGAATTTGTAGCTGAAGTAATAAAAAGCAAATAAAGAAAAAGGACAGTCAGGGCGTGAAAAAATGGGGTATATTAAAATGTATGAAAGTGTCGGATTAAACTCACCTTTTACCAGAAAAAGAATGTTCCTCTTGCAGTTTCGCTACTCCAAAAACCAAGCAAAAGATGACTGTCATTAACATCAAGGGCTTGACTACATTCAAAGACATCACTGAGGAAGAATTTCTGACAAAATTAAGAGCTTGACTGTCATCACAGCCAATCAACTTAGTGCCACCAACATGAGGGCACTGAGTCATAGACTCACCATAAAGACGGATGAAAAGCCGCAAATTCCCAGTAATGCAACAGAAACTGCTAACATCTAAGAATTTACTAAAGAGGCTTCAAGTCTGCAGCTTTCTAATGCAATGAAAACTTTACTCTATTTGATCCTGTGTGTTGTTTCTGATTCTTCAACGAAAATCAGAAATTAAAAGACCCGCTCCAATCATCTTTTGAGACATTTTTAAGCCAGTGGTCTTTTAATTACAATTCTGCTGGGTTTTTTTTTTTTGGCTAAATAAAAAAAAACTGTAATTTTTTAAGATATAGTTTTGTGATGCACTGTTGGCGAGAAGTAATCCAGACCTCATTTCCCATCATCAATCTTTTTCCAAGCTCTCCTGCTGGTTTCCAGCCCCTACACAACCCCGCCCAAACATTAGAGGTCCAACCAAAATGGCGGGTGATATTGGAGCTATCCGGCCGTATGTTTTTGAGTCACATGCCAGCTTAGTTGAGGAAAACTTAGATGTACCTGGATCTAGTCATCTGCAAGTGGAGGAATCTGAATGAAGCGGAGTGGGGTGCTTGAGGCCTGCCAGTCATGGCTTCTGGGTCGCAGCTCCGAGCTTTTTCAAAGGGCATCCTGATTCACTCATTTGAATAATGAAAGACTCATAAATGCAGTTTTAAGCCTCATTTTCTATTATATATATATATATATATATATATATATATGAAACAACATATTAAAAACAGCAAAAGCACAATTTTCATCAGCATGAGACTTTAAGAATAACTTTGTTTCCCATAGCAACTAAGAGCATCACTTACCTATGATTCATGGGGGGAAAAGAACAAGACTGATGTGCGAATCTAAGAAAACTACTTCTCTGTAAAACAGAACCAAAATGAATGACCTCTCAAGCTCTTCCAGGGTGACACTTCTTCCCTCATTCCTCTATCTTTTGCAGCTATCATTTGTTCAACTTGCATCTCCCCTTTTTCCTCCACAAGTGCGTGCCCTCCAACACTTCCCTCACTCCGTTTCTCATTCCAAGTCCACTTCTCCAGCTTAATCCTTTTTCTCTCTCCATCCAAAACCAAAGTCATTTGAGAAAGAGAACCATCAATCTTCTTCAATGAGGCCAAAGTGCCAGAGAGTACTAAGGCTACAGCAAATGACTACCTGTTCTACTTCAAATAAACACAGATAACGTGTGAAAAGAGAGGATGGGTATGTGTGAAAGAGAAGGGACCTTGTACCAAAAAGAATGGTCAGCAGACCAGTAAATTACATCTTAAAGAGACTCAAATTATCCTCTATTTAGTGAGCAGCTTCAGAGAATCAAGTAAAGAATGACAGCAGATGTACTTAAAGATTCTAATTCTACCTGGCAATTCCAAATCTAAACCTTGATCTATCTACCCCAGAGAGCCAAACGAATGGCATGATTTGTAATCAAATATTCATTACTATCCATCAGTTAATCAAAACATAACTTTTGGGAATATATATGTTTAAGCAGCAAAGAGAAGGCGTTTCTACTCATCAAGTTAATGACTGAGGGCGTTTGTGGGAGTTTGGGAATTGTCGGCTCTGAAGTTTATGAAGTGATATTTTTGCTGCCACAATGAGAACAAAAGTCACAAATTTGAAATAAAAAATCCTAAATTGCAAAAAAAAAACTTCTTCTTTGGTTTCAAACTACATTTTTGCATTTGTGCTGCTTTCAGATGTGACGAATCTCGCTTTCTCTGTATTTGTTGTTACTCTGTGCTCAGAGTGATAGAACAGAATGGAGGATAAAAGAGCCTCAATGGCAAACACACCCTGTTAGATCAACATGATGATTTGATTGGATAGAATCTAGACCAATCGTGCATGAGTCCTCTTCACTTCTGCCTTTTGCAGATGATGCTGTCCTGTTGTGCACTGTGGTGATTTGCATCAAGGCATGTACCCACTACAGTGAGAATTAGCACCTCCAAATCAGAAGCTATGGTTCTCAACTGGAAAAAGGGGGTTTACCATGACCAGGTAGGTGGAGAGCTCCTGTCCCAGATGGAGTCCAAACATCTTGGAATCTTGACGTTTCTGGGCATTTCTGTTGATACTGCCAAGATTCTTCTCTGCATAAGGACAATTTGATGGAAGGATGGATGACCAAGATCAAATTATTCGAATTCACTAAGAAGTGAGACATTCAAATGAGAGCTTAAAACAAAGTTGTGTTATAGAATATTTGACTCAAAGGCTTGTTAAGTAAACTTTATAAGAAAAACAAAAAAAACAGAGTTTTGACTCGACATTTTAAAGAACAGAGTGTGCATAAACTGAAGCTGGGTCGCAAAGGTGCAGCTGAAGAGGAGGTTGGATAATTCTACCCTGACTTTAATAGTACCCTGAAAACCTGAATGTCTCAACCAATTACCTACTTCGAAACCAAGGTGACATAAAAAAAAGGACTGTTATTTTTATGTTGAAGTTAGCAGACACTACAGACTGCTAAATGTACACTTGCTACTGAAAAATGATAAATCTTTTTATTACCATTCAAAAGAATCATCTGGGGGAAAAGAAATAAAACAAGGATGAGGATTTAGATGAAGTATGAAGCAGTTTGAAGATATCTGAGGCTTTGTGTGGAGTGGTGTGTGATGAAGCACTGACACACTCAGAGATGGAAAAGACAGAGGTGTGACCTTGCAGCTATGAGTGGTTTTTAACAAGCTGCATGACTGCCCTGTTGTGCAGTGGCAATAATCCATACACACACTGTGTATCCAAGGCCAAGTGCGTGCCTCTGAGGAAAGACCATGACAGAAAGAGATACGTTTGCAAAGTGTGCGCTCTGAAAAGAAAATACTTTTTTTTTTTAAAGGCTGCAGAGAAACCTCAGTGGTCTTTATTTTAATTACTAGCACTAATTACCGTATTTTCCAAACCATAGGGCGATTTGCAACAGCTACCCAATCGATCCCCATCTGAGTGAATATTATGTCACAAACTCTTTGTGGTCTACATTGCCACAGTTAGGATTCAATTTGTATCAGATTTGCTCCTGTAATTTGTACATTTTTTGAGCGTTTGCTGTTCCAAGATTGTAATTGATTATTACTATTGTTATTATTACTATTATTATTGATTATTAGTGATTGTTTGAGGCATCCTTGTACACTGGGGATTGAACTGCCATCAAGCAAAACAGAAGAAGAAGAAAACATTTGCACATAAACGATATGGATCGGGTAGATCAAGGCGTGTGGTCAGACTATGTGCAGTAAAGCTCATGAAGTCCTGACCTGCAACTTTTTTTTCAGCATTAAAATAAACGTTTCCATGACTGTAAACATTTCAAGAGGTTTTTGTTGTTTTTAACTTTGGAAGAGATACTCTGACTGGTAAGTGATGTAAAATGCATTTTCGCACATTACAGGACGGATCGGGCACCCGTTACAAATCTGGTTGTGACAACCATGTCAAATATTCACAATAACACCAAACTTTGCCTTGCCTGTTCTGTCCCCAATTCTGAACCAGAGACGACATGAGGTTGAACTCACCTTCCTGATAACACAGTGCTGCTGTGAACGAAAAGATAAACTTAGAACAGAGTGTAAAGCTGCCTTGTTTCTGACATGGGATTCAGGCGGTGTGACCTCTGCTGGGCTTCTGTGCCACAAGAGGAGGCAGCATTCAGGCTCAGCTAGGTGCTAAAGACTTAGACACTAATATAATCACTGATAATTGATTCGGCTAGTGAGGAAGGTTTAGAAATTAAAGGATAAAAACAGCAGCAGTGGTGGCAGCAAAGCAGCGAGGCATAATACGAGCTGATGGGAACGGCACCACCTGTCACACACCATCTAATCACACATGAATGCAAGATTCTCAAGACTTGCACATTATCAAACCACCATCAGGCCCAGTGCTGCTTAGAAACCTCAAAGGGGCTTTGATCAGCAGCGGACCAAAAGAGGCGCGGGAGCACTGAAGCCAAGGGCGGTAGGGCGAAGGGATGGAGGAGTGCTGGAAAAACAAAGTCCTTCGCCACTGTAGGACGACAACCCTGAGATATGGCAAAACTAAACTGAAAGAGTTCAACTTTTGCTAAATAAATTATATTCATCCATTGTTTTTTTTTTTTGTAATAATTATTAGTTAACAGCTCGATTTTTATTATTTCATCACTTTTTTACTCAAATGTGATGCTGAGACACACAAAACCTGTTGCTGTTCTCATTTTTTTACATTTCAATTTGCTAAACTAGGTGTTTGACCAGGTCCTTCATGAAGCTTTTATCAAGTTGCCCTTACGGTTGTAATATTAAGGTATAATAGAGACACATGAGGAAAGTTGTTGCAGTAAATGGGCTGTGCCATCTAGCTGACTGAACTAATGAAGACAAAGGGCTCCCTGAAGCCTTCTGCTCACAGCTCTGATATATTGTGCTTCTACCTTCTCCTGAATGGCAGAAAGGATGTGCGCATGAGGATCAGAGTGGACATGTGCTAGACTGGAACTGACAACAATAAGTGGCAGAGTGACCATTTCCATGAACAGAGGGAGGCAAAGAGCACCGAGGAGCAGAAAAAGCAGCTAATGCCACTGAACAGTCCCACAAAGGAGCCAGTCTGCCAATGTTTTCTCCATGAAACACAACCAGATTCACCTTCAAAGATTAAAGGCAGTGGAGTTCAGAAAGCACCAAACGCTGCATACACTAAGAGCACGTTTCAAGCTAAGGTTACAGACAGAAATATACATCACCAGATGGCAAAATGGTTGTTGGGAGATCAAAGATTTTACAGATAATCAATAGAACGAGGCACCCTTTCAGAGCTAGACCGTATGGGTCAGACAGCTTACAAAAACCGAGGGTGGAAACGATATACCTGAAGGAGAAAAATATGTAAAAAAGCCAAATATTAAACAAAAAGAAAAAAAAAGCAACAATCAAACAGCGAGGCAATAAGGGAGACTGAGATGATGAGCATGTGACAAAATAAAAGGCTGCTGTGACTGGTGGAGCTGATTAGTGTAACAATGGAAGAAGCTAAGAAGACAAAAGTGGTTGCATGAGCAAATACAGAGTAAAGCAGCAACGCAAAAGAAAGAAAAATCGAGCAGCGTGCAACTTTCTTATTAAAACATGGTCAATGGTTTCTATGTCTTTGAGAACCCACTGAAAATTTTCTTTTTGACAAGTTCTTGTAGCATTTTTCTCATGACAGAGAACATAAATTAAAAAAAATTAGATTTCCAATTGCATTTCCAAGTATTTCTATATTAAAATCGTTGTGAATCAGAAGCGATTTTTAAAAAAGGGTTGATGGGAAAGCAGTGCAGGCTTACTCCAAACCAACAGTCCTGTCCACATCTCAGAAGCGAATTTCTAATGAACTCCTGCCGCTCTGCAGAAACAACGTCCTAGAAAACGATAGTTTTTTTTATTTTTATCAAAAACAGGATAATCATAATTAAAAGACCATTGATAAAAAATCATAGTGGGAGTTTAAATTTGAAGGCCAGTCCATTCTAAACATCATAGAGAAATACCTCTCAAGTATAAAAATCTGAAATGTAATAATCAAGCAAATAAAATCCCACTCCAACTATATATATTTTTTATTTTAAAATCGTTCCCAGTGATCTTTTGATCACGATTATCACGTTTTTAGTCAAAATCAAAAAGCCACAGACATTTTTTTGGTTTATTTTTTGCAAAGGGGCAGGGACTCATTAGAAATTCTCCTCTGGGCTTCCAGCATTCCTTTGTTTACACTCTCTCCCGCTAGCTTATAGCACAAGCCCAAGCTAACATTAGCATAGCAGGTTTTTGTCTGCTTCTGATCCATCACAATTTGAATAAAGAAATACTCAAAAACACAGTTTTAATCTTAAATTCTTTAGTATATATGTCCTCCATCGTGAGAAAAATGCTATAAGAAAATGATAAAAACACCAAAACTCGATTTTCATTGGAGTGGGTCTTTAAACAAAGTGATTCAAAAGTCTTAACATAAAGATGAAAATGAGGGGGATACAAACTTCATCTTAAAGTAGGTAACCAATAGCGTATGTTGGTATCAAGCCCATTTAACACAGCAAAAGCATCACCGAGCTCTGTCTTCGTTCACCCACAACACCTGGCAGCATGTCCAATGTCTGGAAAGCGGGCCAAATGTGGCCAGTGGTCAATTTTAATCTGACCCAGAGCTCCTTTCAGGACGATAAAACCTCCAATTTCAAGGAAGATATTTGATTTTTTCCCATAAGCACTGCGGACACACTCCGAAGTCTGGAACCCACCAATATAGTCTGCATTTGCGCAGGCCACAAACAGGCTGACGCCATTGTGAAGCTGCATCTTCAAAAGCAAAGCTTTCAAAACTCTGCATTTCATTCTCATTTTAGTGGCTCTTTACATTCAGCTGTTTGAATAGTTTTGAAACTTCATAGTGGTAAAACATTTTGAAGGTAAAGAATACAAATAATTGTTTTCCACATGTGCAATTTGACCTTAAAATAGGTAAATCAAAATAAGGGTGTAACTACGGTGAGTCCTCATAAAATAAAAAAAGTTTTGTCTGTACAACGATGAATGTTGCACCAAATTAAAACTACTATGGATTTTACATGGTAGACAGGAAAATTTCTCAATCCGGACATACTGTACAGTAGATGGCTTCTTTGAACATATGATATTTTAATACTTAGCTTAGCTGCAGCCTAGTATTCCCGCAGTATCACTCTAACGTCGTCCTGTCTAACGAATAGCCTCATATCCAACTCTGTGACTGCAGCTGGAGACGTGGCAGAGACTGAACAAAGCCTTAAGCCATTAAAGAATGGGTTATTTCACACAGAACAGCAAAGCTAAACCTCTAAGAGGTTGATCAAAGTGTGGCTGTTTGAAAAGAAACTGAACACAAGAACGTGTTTGCAGCAGAGAGTTAAAGTGCTGTCTTTTGCCTGCTCTCTATTGGCAGCTTCAGACTAACTGTAGGCTCCAATGGAGAGAGAAAAGAAAAAAAAACCTTGGAAAGGGGTCGTTCACAATTAGCAAACAGCACAACAAAAAAAAGTTGGGGATGCACATCTGCATCATTAGCACACGGTCTCCTGATGCTTACTTACTGAACGGATCCCTCAGAAATGTGGCTGCCATCCCCTGCACAATCACCCTGCCTTCTCCTCATGAATATTCATCTGCCTCATTAACACTCAAGAGGGAAAACAAAACATATTGAAAAAGACTGCCATTACTTGGAGAGACAATAAGTGTGAAAAAAAGAGAGACAAAGGGAAAGACAAGATGAAGCACATGATGACTGCAGGAAAAAGCTAAGACAGAGACGTAGTAGGGGAATGCCTTCCTCTCCTAGCCTGTAATTTTCTTCAGTCTCAAGAGTTAAAGGAGAAGAGTGTCCTACAAGGGGCAAATATCACTGTTTTGCTGCACTTATGAAGCTAGATGGGGTAGTATGAGAGCAGCTTCAGCAGCAGGCGTAACACAGCGGGGAGTTATTACAGAGCATTTTCCCTGTGAATCTTTCAGCAAGAAAAGGTTTCAAACTGTTGCAACTTCTCCACTAATGTCTGACTGTTCACAGTAATTGCTAAACTGTAGGGAATATGTGCAAATAGACCTATAGCATAATGCATAGCTGCTAAAACCAACAACACCTACAACATGTCTGTTCAGTAACAAAGCAAAGCCGCACAAAAGCCTGACTGTTTCACAGACATACAGTTGGCTTCTTCTGGACTTCCTAATGCTTTAGTCACAACTGCCCTTACGGGTCAATGGGGACTGTCTGCAGGTGAAAAATGGCCAAATCTTAAGATTGTGGACCACTTGTAGAGCAACACTGTTCTTGTAGACACTCAAACAAGAGTAAATAAGAATTCATAAACATCATTATTTTCTTCTCCATGATCAATTTCCAAACAGTGGGCATTTCCGTGAATTAAAAGGGACATCATCCATTCTTCAGTACCAGTCTCTGATTGGTCAAACTGGTTAAGCTTCTGGTTAACACGTTCAAAAAACTTGCGTAAGAACTTGAGTTTTGAACGTAGAAGCCTGAAACGTGAATTAAGCTGATCATTGGAAGTGGTCACTTGAATGCGTGTTGCCGAGGATGGAGTAACTCTAGGATTACAAATGCTTTGTGATCCACTTACCACGTGCACAACAATGGTATGTTCTTAAGGTGCTTGCATAAGCCTCAAGGTAAATGAAAGACAAACTTTCACTCCACTTAAGATGCAGTCACTCCTTTCTATCATCATCCACAGGCCTGGAGAATCCAAAAACCAATGACTACGACCTTAACAGTGAACACATTACACATTATTTTTATTTATTCTGTAATGTCTGTGAACAGGATCATACGATTTCCAGCAGGAACTCTGGACTCTCGAATTTTTGTTTCTTCTTCCAGTGTGGTCCAGAAACTGAATCCGCTGAACACTCCGGGAGGATCCTGTGAGGCAAAGTCAGACAATGCCCAAAATTTTTGCTCCACCAAAGTCAAACCAGACCTTTAAAGGGCACCGACAAACTGGTGCCATAATTGAACCAGGTCCCTGGAAATCAATACTGCTGCTTACGTGGGGGCCACGGCCAAACCTTTTTTATAATCTATCCTCTGAACGCGAGTTCTGACAAAAACAACCCCTCAATTTCAGAATAGTATGAGCTATCGATTTCACAGCTACAATTCCTATTCCTCCTGTGCCTCCTCCTGTTCTCTCTCTTTCCCAGTTCCCACCCTAACATGCAGCTCTTTTTCTCCTCTCTGCTCAAATGTTTCTGTTGAAGCTACAAAGATGCTTTTTTTCTGCTAAATGAACAATTTATGCCACTAAAATGACTCATAAATGAATGTACAGAACAGAATGAATAACAAAAAAGGCTTTTTCTTGCTCTGTGAAAAGCAGAAGTGCGTTTTACACATTCTTTGATCAAATGCAACAGGTCACATGAGTCACTTCATACATAGTGTTTCCTTTAATCTTATAGGTCCTTTGGGCTGTTTCAGACTGTCTAATGTCTCATTCAGATAGGCAGAAATAAACCCTCAGACTCCAACTAAGGCCTGCACGTAAGAAAGCATCCATGTAGAAAGGTTTCATCAAAAACTCAAACCAGGAACTGTTCTGCTGCAAGGAGACCATGCTAACCATCACACTTAGATGTTAAACCTTTGATGCTGAATGCTTTTCTCCCTGAATTACCAAAAACCCTGCAGTAAATTCATAAAATATTAGGTCAGAAATTTGATTTTTTTAAATGTTTGCCAGTCCTGTTCAAGTCCTTAAAAACCCACTCCAATGAATATTGTGTTTTTTGGTGTTTTCAGCATGTTCTTCTAGCGTTTTTCTCACAATGAAGACACATATAAAGAAAGTTAAGAGTAAAACTGTGTTTCTGAGATTGTCTTAATTCAAATCTTGTGAATTTGGAGCAGATTAAAAAGTGCTGTTTGAAAAAGATTGTATTTTGGAGGTATAAAAATACGCTGGGCGGGCCACAAGCTCCTTGCTCCTCTCCATTCTGATGCATCCACTTGCAGACAAATAGATCCTTGCGTGTCTGCGTTTTCCTCGTCTGAGCTGGAATCTGGCAAAAACACTGTACGACCAGAAAGCTCTGATGCTGTTTGCCATTTTTGTTGCACCGCTGATGTTAGCTTGGGGTTGTGATGGGGTGTAAGCCAGCAAGAGAGAGCAGGAAATGAGGGCAGGCTTTTTAAAATGTTAAATCATTTTGTTAAATGATTTAAAATTAGGGGTGTCTAATTATTGCTTTGTTCGTGATTCAATAATTGCAAATAAATTTGCACGTTGTTTTTTTTAATCGCGTTAATCTTGTTTTTAATCTATAACTATTATTGTGTTCTCAAATATAAAAAGATTACAATATAGTTAAAATTATCTGGCTTATTATTAAGTAGACATACATTAACAATACAGATACATATACAACAACAACAGCAACAACAAGACTCTGTTCGGTTTAAACATGTAAATTAGATTAACAGGATTTTTGCTTCAATTTAGGTTTTGTTCTTAAGTTCAACTTTCAACCTTTAGTTTAAGGTGGAGGTGTCGTTTTTCCGTTTTAGTTCTATTTTGAGTTCAAGTTTCAATTTCTTACTGAGTTTCGTTTAAATCCTACGTTTAGTTCTGTCTTCACATTCTTAGTTACAGTAAACGAAGTTTCCTAATTTTTTATTTTTTTTTCTCCCGATGCATTGCTTTAACCAAAAAAACAATAATTCGGATTGCACAGGAATGCTTTACAGTATTACCATGAAATAAATCAAAACAACAATAAATGTATAAATCAAAGTGATTGAGCTAAAGACTGAATAAACCTAAAAATTTTTTCCTCGTGACTTGGGTTCAAGAGTGTTCGTGAGTTTTTTCTTTTTCGATATTGTCCAGGAATGCTCTGCGGTTTGCAGAGAAGTGAGGAAAGTCCTACCAGTGTCCAGTAGAAAAATAAAGTTGTCCAGCAGAGGGCGCTTCGTTCTTTGCTAGGATAACTTGAAAGGATTCGGGGTTGGTTCGCCATCTTGTTTAATCCCGCACACGGATCTCGGAAGGAGTCTGTTTCTTTCGGCCTAACCTAAATGGCCAACTCCCATTCGGTAAAAGAAAATTGTTTTTTCCAGGCAAGACAGGTGGGAAAAACAAAAAAAACCGACTTCACCACAATTTAAATGTGAACAAAAACGAACTCTGATCATTTCTCTGATCATTTTTGTCTCCCTTTTTTCCCTCGTTTGTGAAGCTCGGCTAAATGGATGCTCTGCTAACGCACGTGAAAGCGCTAATCTCTGGAACAACCTGATAGGCTGTTGCCAGTCACGTGGATCACGTCAACCAGAAAATGCGCACCTTTTCAAAATAAAAGTCCAACTTTTAAAACAATTTAACACAAGTTTACAAATATTTTTATACAATTTCAAATAAACAAAATAACGTGACCTTTTAACAGTCTTAACCCTTTTTTTTTTTTTACTATTTTTTAATTTATTTTAATTTTCTAGCTATCCTATTTTTATCATTTCTTTTTTCTTTCTTTCTTTCTTTTTTTTTTTTTTTTTTTAGTAGAGGGACTTTTAATAAAGAGCTTTTCTCTACTGGGTTACAACAGCACTATCAAAAACTGCATAATCATAATTAAAAGACCTTTGGGAATGCTTTTACAATAGATTTTTTAAAATGACTTGAGTGGGAATTTAAAATGACCACCAGTTAAAAATAGACTTGATTTTAAAGTTAATAAATGTCCTGATGTCAGATTTCTTGGTTGGAGCACAAACCCAGCAGAACTCTGAGATCTGCAGATAGAAATCCTCTGGTAGAACCTGGAAGCTGCTTCCAGACACTATGCTGCATTCAAATAAAGACTGTCAGAAATAATAACCCAATGAATGCAAAAATAATTAAAGACTACACTGCAGTGCAAATGGAACACTGAATGGATGTGAAGCGTTTCTCACATACAGTGGCTTGCAAAAGTATTCATGCTCCTTGAACTTCTCCACATTTTCTCACATTATCACCACAAACATAAATAGATTTTATTGGAATTGTTTGTGAAAGACCAACACAAAGTGGCACACACTTGTGAAGTGGAAAGTGAATTATACAAGAGTTTAATGTTTTTACAAATAAAAAACTGAAAAATGCAGTGTGCAAAAGTATTCAGCCCCCTTTTCTCTGAGTGCATCAAATTGCCTTCAGAAGTTGCTCGATTGGTGACTGATCAAATGTTGACCTAATGACTTCATAGAGTCCACCTCTCAGTATACAAATCCAGCTGTTTTGTGACAGTCTATGTGGTTTGTCAAGAGAATATTGGGGATAAAACAGCATCATGAAGTGTAAGGAATACACCAGACAGGTCAGGGATAAAGTTGTGGAGAAATTGAAAGCAGGGTTAGACTATAGAAAGATTTCTCATACTTTGAACATCCCATGAACCACTGTTCAGTCCATCATCCACAAATGGAAAGAGTATGACACAACTGCAAACCTACCTAAACATGGTCGTCCACCTAAACTAACAGACCAATCAAGGAGAGCACTGATCAGAGATGCAGCCAGAAGGCCCATGGTGACTCTGGATGAACTGCAGAGATCTACAGCTCAGGTGGAGGAATCTTTTCATAGTAGAACAACCATCATTCGTGCACACATCTGGACTTTATGGAAGAGTGGCAAGAAGAAAGCCGTTGTTAAAAGAAAACCACGAGAAGTCCTGTTTGCAGTTTGCCATAATCCATGTGACCAAAATGGAATTTTTAGGTCTAATTGCAAAGCGCTATGAGTGGAGGAAATCTAACACTGCACATGACTCTGAACACCCCATACCCACTGTCAAACATGGTGGTGGCAGCGTCATCCTCTGGGGCTGCCTCTCCTGAGCAGGGACAGGGAATCTGGTTAGAGTTGATGGGAAGATGGATGGAGACAAATTCAGAGCAATATTGGAGGAAAACCTGTTGAAGTCTGAACAACACTTGAGACTGGAGCAGAGATTCACCTTCCAACAGAACAACCAAAGCCAAAGCTACAAAAGAATGGCTTTAAATGAAATGTATTCATGCGTTGGAATGACCCAGTCAAAGTCCAGACCTAAATTCAATCCAGAATCTGTGGAGAGATCTAAAAACTGCTGTTCACAAACGCTCTCCATCTAATCTGACTCAGCTTGAATTGTTTTGTAGGAAGAATGGACACAGATTTCAGTCTCTACATGTGCAAAGCTGGTACGTAGAGACAAACCCCAAAAGACTTGCAGCTGGAATTGCAGCAGAAAGAGGGATCCACAAATAACTTTTAATAATAATTTTATATATAATAATATATATATATATATATATATATATATATATATATATATATATATATATATATATATATATATATATATATATATATATATATATATATATATATATATATATATATATATATATATATAATAATAAAATAATAATTTTCTTTCCACTTCACAATTGTGTGCCACTGCATGTTGGTCTTGCACATAAAACTCCACTAGAATATATTTATGATTGTGGTCATAATGTGAGAAAATGTGGAGAAGTTCAAGGGATATGAATACTTTTGCAAGCCACTGTATGTTATATTCATTCTAAGGGCTGAAGACTGGTGTGTAATTATTGACAAGGCCTACACAATAGAAGTTACTCAATGTTTGCAACATATTACCAAATGGTATGAATGTTAACATTCAAAATGTAAAGAAGATACTATTTATGTTTTTATATGTGTCCTGCACTAAAGTGTTGCTCGTGGTTAACTTTACATGAGAGCGTTCTGTGATGACACCGAAAAACACCAGAGAACATATCTACATATGTGTTCCTAGTGTGTCATGAGCAGTCTGGTAGAAACTAAGGGAAACTAAGTTGGCATGAATGATTCAAATAAAAAACAAATGTGAAGACATCAAAGCATGAGAAGACTGAGGATCTCTTAAAACATCCTCTCCATTTATGTCCCTGCTGCTCCCCCCCTTGTCATTGGAAAACAGCAATGTGTGATGAAATATCTCTCATGCTGGTTGCATCTGCATCAGTCCCAAACCGACTCAAACATACACAGAAAATACATTTCATCCAACACAGCCAATAGCGCTGGGAGGCATTTGCGACCCCAATCCATATTTCAATTTTCCTGCTCTCATGCAAGCTAATTCAATACTTTTTGCCTTTCCTCACAAGCAATCAGAAATGTAAACGAATTAGCCTCCTCTGGTGATGCATCTATAGGTTCAGTCACAAGCATTTTTGACTGATCTTTCATTTCAAAGATATTTTTACAGACTTGAAAAAGCTTTTCCTTTTTTTCTTCTCTTTATTGCCTGTTTCTAAATGCGCTCACTCTGAATTATCTCATATAAGAATTAAATATCTGACACAACATAAATTATACTGAATTATACTGGCACTTCAGTCTTGCAAACATAATCATTGAGTAGAATGAGTCAGATTATAGCTCCTGACACAGCGACAAAAAGGGCAAAGCTGTGGCGCTGGCTGACACTTTTTGATTTCTTGCGGAAATGTAGTTCGCTTAATTACACTGAGCCCAAATTTTTTGTTAACAATAACAAGGTTTTTTTTAAGAGGAAACAAGACAAAGGGACTGACTGCAGACAACAAGATGGTGCCCAGACATCATTAGCTGGAACCAGAAGTCCAGAACAGGAAGTTCACATCCTCCCCTCCCCATATCAGTAGAAATGTACTCTTTTATTGGGAGGGGGTTTGAAAAAGACAAATGTATCTGACGACCCTAACAATTACGTGTTTTTTTATATTTACTTTAAATCTTTAACACCCAAGATGTTTCTGTCAAAACCCGTTGAAAAACTGTAACTCGATCAACGTGAATCAGCTGATCCGCAGAGAAGAGTGGCTTTGCGCCGGCAAGCAACACGTTAAAGCAGATTTTCACCTTCAATGTCACCGTAAGTCAATTTACAGATGCGACCTGAGATCCTGCGGCAAGACCTGAGCGTCAGGTGCTTCAATCTGGCAGGAGTAAAGTTTGAGGGTTGTGGAATGATTTGGGCATCACAGTGTGTCCAGAATTTCAAAATCAGAATTTTGAAGAAGAAGACACAATGTATCAGACAATCCAGAACTCAGCTTTGGCATGGGACATGTTCAATGCAAAGTCAGTGGGTGGAGTCCAAAACAATCATGAGGAGAATCTAATCGTTCTTCTGATTTATACCATTTTTTGTTTCAGTGTGTCACGTGTTTGAGAGTGTGTGTTGGTGTTTTCATTGTGTAAAGCACTTTGTGTTACATATGAAGGAAATATGCTTTATGAATAAAGTTTTATTGGATTTGAACTCTTATATCAGACCCACTACCCTCCTCTTTCATGTGTGAAGGGAGCAGCATACGTGTGATGATGACAAATGTAGAGACTTGAAGTACAGCCGTTTAGCTGTGCCCAAATGGCCCCTATGACTCTATTCCTGTCAGGTTTGATTACTTTGGCCCCACTGTGTGTTTAAATTGGCTCCTGGCCTGGTACCAAACACTTACATGAGCACCTCCAGTAAATAAACCAAATGGCTGCTTCGTTCTGCTTCTTGCTGTGTGTGATGTGGAAGGATTTACGTTGGTGCTTCTGTGAATAAACCACTTTGAGCAGTTTAATCCACAGCATCGAGCTGAAAGGCTGAAAGGACAGCGCAGACTACAGGGAGATATGGACACACATCATTGTCAGAGTTAAAATTTGACCAGCATAAAGACGAGTAGCCAAGCTAGAGGAGAACATTTAAATCAAGACAAGTGTTCTCATTTCACTCCAAAACACACACCTCCATGAACAGAAGAGAAGTGTTTCTGTCTGCCAGCTGCCAGGCGGAAGTCTACAAAAAGGCCACCTGTCTAATAACTGCTTTTGATGCTTTCTCCTCAGAAATCTGAAAGAGAGCATCTGCTTTGTCCTCTCCAAACTAATCCTGCTAAACGTCTGATTTGTGTTTCTTGTCTTACATGAAATTTGTTTGGATTTCTTCCTAAATAGATGTCGCCTCCTGTTAAAAACATCATTTTGGTAATAAATACAATCAATTAGGGCAAAAGACTGCAGCACAAGTTTTACCACTATAAAACACCAGATGTTTGCTATTTATATTGTGAGCAAATTCAATTCAGCTGCATGCATAAAACACTTTATTAAACAGTAAATGGTTTGCAAGGCTGAGAAAGACAAGTATGGAAATAAACAAAACTTGTGAAGAGCAGTAAAATGTAATAAAACGCCAAAAAAAACAACCACTGAAAGAAAAGGTGATGTAATTCATAAGACAAAAGCAGCAAATTAAAACTTGTCTAGTGGAGCATTTTCCTGAAGCAGATTTATTTTCAATAAAGAACAAAGATTCAAGAAGGATGTGTGTTTCCTCCATATAAACATGGAGAAAAAGACTGAAACCAACGAGCTCTGTCAGCCATGATTGAACTGGAAACACAGACAACCATTTATCAAAAGAGCTAAACATTTGTTTCCACTAAAAAAATGTTGTTTCTATGGAACACATTTAGTGCTCCCTTAAAACAGCAGCTCAGAACTTTATGGTGAAATTTCTACACAAAACAAGACATTTTTAAATATGTATTTATACAAATGATGTTTTGTCATTTGCAGATTCTGCTAATTGTCCTGCTTGAAGATAAGATGACAGGTCTGTAATGTTTATAACAGAAACACTCCAACTGTCAGAGATAGAAAGATCTGATTTTTAAACAATTAATGTCCATAATGGTGCAGAAAAATAATTAAAAAAAACAAGCAAGAATTCTCTCCTCACAGACCTGTTTCTTTAAGAAGCTTCTTCTATCCTCCACTTGTTACTTGTCGCCTGTTTGATCTGGTTATCTGTAGAAAAGACACCTCTTCACACCCTTAAACAGTCAGACTGGAACCTTTCCACCATGACCAAGACGAACAAGCTGTCAAAGGACACCAGGAAGAAAATTGTAGACCTGAACAAGACTGGAACGAACTAATCTAAAATGAACGAGTAGCTTGGTGAGAAGAGATCAACTGTTGGAGTCGTTTTTTCCATCTATACCAAACTTTCCAAAGATAACTACGAGATGCTGTAGTTATTATAATGAATCGACTTTAACTTTAGACTTCTCATCAAAAAAGACTGGTGGATGAATGAATCTCCAGACTGCACTCAATTTCCCATCAACCCCAGGACACAGTGTCTGGATGCCACTCACCTGACTAGCATCAGCTAATCAGCCACGGGACACTTAAGCTCTGCTCGGAGCCACGCTCAGTGCGAAGTATTGTTTGTACCTTTCTGCCTCCATACCAAGCATTGTAACAGAATCACTGAAGTATATGATAATAATCTAATTTTATCACGGTATGTTAGTGCAAACAACTGCTGAACAAAAAACAAAATCTAAAGATTTAATAATAATTGTTCATTTGCTTCTTTAAGGTTTAAACAAAAATCAAAATCTTTTTTTCTATTTAACTAATCTGTATTTTACACATGTTATGGAGGAAAGTTTGAGTAGAAGTTCATTTTTCATGTTGACATCTTGGTTTTATTGATGCAAGGAAAGCATTATCATGAAGATATTGTTGGTAAAAAAAGTTAATAGTCACCTTTAATCTAGCAGAATTTAATTTCGATTTGAATGATTTTTTTAGGTTTAGTAAGGTTGATTATTTATACACACATAGCAATGTTTAACTGAAACCCAATTTTAAAGGCCCACTCCAATGAAAATGGTGTTTTTATTGTGTTCTTGTTGCAGTTTTTCTCATGATGGAGGACACATGTAAACATAATTGAGTTTTAAACTGTGTTTGTAAGTATTTCTTCGTGATGAATCAGGAGCAGACAAAAACATATATTATATCAGATAATGCTCACCATTTATGCTCACTGCTAATGTTAGTTTGGGGTTGTGAGGGGCTGTAGGCCAGCGGGGGACAGTTCCCGCCACAACCCAGGGCGAATCTCTGATGAACTTCCGCCACTCTGCAGAAACGATGTCCTAAAAAACGACACAGGAGTAAAAGAGCCTAAAAACAGCACAATCATAATTAAAAGATGCTTTCAATATAAATAAAAAATGATTGTAGTGGGTCTTTAAGAAGTTTGCAAATGTTTTTTTCTGTTTATTTTTCCAAGCAACGGAAGCCAAACAGAAACACAAAAATGTGAATTCAGAAAAATAGCCGCAAGTACTTTAAACCGTGGATATGATGAAATGTGAACTAAAAGGCGACATTTTTGATCCCAGCAGTTAAACTGACTGAAAAGAATATTTATCAGTTCCATTTGTCTTCCAAATACAGATATTGAAATACGTCTCGTCAGATGCGGCTCATGTTGGGCATCTTGGCACGTTTGCAGTTTCACAGGAATACTGCAGTAGGTTTTTTTTTTTCTTTTGAAGATCTAAACTACATTCATCCAACCTCAGCAAAAGAGCATGCTAGGACTTTGCTGTGAAGCTCATCCAAAAGGACGTTTTGGGGATATTTAAGAAAAAAACAGCAAAAAAGTGTTGAAGAAACTGGCAGCTGAATAAAGGAAAGAAGAGAAAAGTTCTTGAGACATCTGGACGGTTGTCTTTTTTTGGGAATCTCTGAAGAGACACAATGCTGCATGAGAGATTGTTGCTTTTTGTGTTGTGAGGATGTGGTTCTAAGATTACAGATTACATACATCTGTAATGCCAGTCTTTGGTGTTTAGAATAAAAAGACAAACGTCTTTTTTTCCAGCTATAAATCCTCACATGACTTATTATGTGGAGTTTTCCCAGCTTGTAGGAGGGTTCAATGCAGGAAATTGTATTACTTCTCAACAAACCCAGCCCACTCCACAAGTCTGGCACCGTCTTCAGCGGCGGCTCAGTTCTGGATTTTAATACAATCATAAATAAATAAGCATGTGGTCTAGAAAAAGACAGGGCCTTGTGGGGACAAGCGGAGAGAAAATAGGTGAATTTTAATTAAAGGTGCAAAATGCGCTCCGACATATCGACAAACAAAAGTGCAGGCAGAACCTGGCCCGTTTTCTGCCTGTATGCACAGCTGAATGGCTATTTTCATTTTTGCATGCTTGAATGAGTCTGGCAGCTGCTACACAAAAGGGGACATTGTCTGACTGGGAGTTTTTATGCCCTGATACAGTGCGTCTACAGGTAAACCAGCACACAAGGAGGAAAATAAAGGCAGAGACTCATCCCCTGAGGGATGAAGATAAGATGTCTAAATTCCTTCATCATACAGATGTGTGACCTTCTAACTACAGAGAGGAACATTTTTAGCATTATTTTCCTCAAGCAGCCTAGCAACCACGCTCCACACAGCCACTACAACGTGATTGGTGTATGCGGCTACTTTTTTGTTACATGATTTTCTGCAAAATGATTGAACTGCCAGTCTCCTTGTAATTACCTAAGGGGTGCAGGCAATGGTACAGCCAGTAAAAAGGCTGATGAGGGAGTATTGAATTTGCACTTCAATTAGAGTGCTTATAAAGTGTGGATTACACAAGGACTCCAGGGCCACAGCTCTCATCAATTACCGCCGTGCACTGTGGGAGGGGACAGCAAGGGGGGTAGACAGTTACAGGGGATGAGGGAAGGAGGACAAACCTGGAGATATTGAATGCTGGCACAACCTGAGCCAATCCTTTCATGAGGATGGATTCATGCAAAAGAAAACACGGTGAAAGAGATGGAGGAAGATCCATCAACATTTGACTCTTTTTTGTGCCTCCTGACACTTCAATCAAATAGTGTTTTAAACATGTTCTTGTAACGTTTTACTCTTGATGGAGGACATATATAAAGAAAATTAAGCTCTAAATGTCTGGTATTCCAGTGAATGAGGATGAAAAAATTCCGTTGGAAAAAGCTTGCAGCAGTGATGCTACCAACAGTGGGCCACAAGCGCCATTCCGATGCATCCTCTTGTAAACAAACAGATCCGTGTATGTGTTTGTTTTCCTCGTCTGAGCTGGCATCTGGCTCAAAACTGTAAGGCTGGATAGCTCTGATGTTGCTGGCTGTTTTCGTTGCATTGGTAATTTTAGTTGGGGTGTGAGGTGTAAGCAAGCAGGAGCGCGTTTGAACAGATGAATGATGGGAAATGGGCGGGGTTACTCCGCTCCAACACTTCCGAGGTGAATTCTGAAGAACTCCAGCCACTCTGCTGAAACTATCTATGTTTATGTCGTTTTAGGCAAAAATCATAATTAAAAAGTCCAAAAATTTGTCCGAACATGATAGGAGTGAGTCTTTTAAACACAGCTGCAGGCTTGTAATTTCAAACTCTTGACTGTGTGCATTCATTTCCATTTTCCAGATTGTTGAAAATGTTTCCTCCTTTGAGCTGAAAAAGCATAAACAGACAAATCTGTTCAAAACGATGGGAGGAAAAAAAAGGCTCAGCATCGTGTGTTCATCCCGGGTAAATTGTCACAAGTAAATTGTCAACTGGATTATTGAGCCAATGAGTGAAAATCACCGGCCATTTAGAGTGGATTTGTCTGCAAGGCAGAGATAAACGACACTGCGCTTTCTGTGGCTTAGCTCCCCAGTTCTGAGAAAGAGACGCATGAAGGACGTATTTTTAGAGTAAACAGGCCAAATAGAATGAAGAAAGAGGAAACATTCCAATTTGATTGCCTGGGTGAACTTATAAAGACATTGTTTCATGATTTGAATGTGAATTTGATTGTTAGTGAAGATGCATAAAAAGGCCTGCCTGCACCTCCTTTGTTTTATTTTTAAGGTGAAAGTATGCAGGAAGAAAACAGGAAGAGAGTTTTATGATGTTTATCACACAAAAGGGAGCACTTGTATAAAAAAAGGGAGGTTACCTGAATTTAATTTGACTGTTTTATAGCATGGCTGCTGCGTACGTCATTACAAAACCCAAACTACTGATAGTTGGATTTGTTGATGAGTTCAAAAATCTAATATCGTGCAGCAGAAAAGACGCCGGCCCCTTTTCTGTCTGCTTAGATCACACACATCCGTCTCTACCTTTACCTCCTTTACTCCCTCTCATTTCTACTGTCAACAAAGAATGTGCAGTCTTCCCACAGGCCTGAAGGAATCTCTCACACTGCACTCACATAATCACTTCAGACCCGGCTGTTTAGGCCGACATCTCCTCTGGGACTTTCCAGCCGCAAGCCAAATCAGACCTCTGAGTGAAAATAAGTAAATAAATAAATAAATAAAATGCAGCCGAGAAACAAAGAAGAGCGAGACAGACAGAAACAGGAGGGCATGTCCGGTCCGAAAACATCCCAGCTGCGTTTGGGAGGGAAAACGTCGCTCACCTTCTGCAGCAACACCAGGATTCGGTCCGTTGTAATAATCAGCTTTAGGAGACTTTAGTCTCAACGTTAACAACCATGTGTTTCAATGCAGAATGCATGCAACTTATTTGGTCAGACTCTGATTTCCAAATGCCCAGCTTTAAAGATCCACTCCAATCAAAGCATTCCCAGTGGTGTTTTAATTATGATTCTGCTGTTTTTAGCCAAAATCTAAAAACCTGTGACCTTTACTAGGAAATAGTTTCTGCAGAGCAGCAGGAGTTGATTAGAAATCATCTCTGAGTTGTGGGCGGACCTTTAGCATGGAGCAACCCCGCCTAAACGGTGCAACAAAAATGGTGAGCAACATCCAGCCGTACAGTTTTGAGCCAAATGGCAGCTCACACGAGGATAAAAAAGATGTTAATAGATTTAGTCATCTACAAGTGAAAGCTTCCGAATGGAGCAAAGAAGAGAGCTTTGCGGCGCCGCCCAGCATATTTTCTACATCACAAATGCACTCTGTTTTCAGCTGCTCCTGATTCACAATAATTTGAATAAAGAAATACTCAGAAATGCCCTTTTAAGCTTAATTTTCTTTATATACACACGTGGACAAAATTGTTGGTACCCCTCAGTTAAAGAAGGAAAAACCCACAATTCTCACTGAAATCACTTGAAACTTACAAAAGTAACAATAAATAAAAATTTATTGGAAATTAAATAATCAATATCAGCCATCGCTTTTGAATTGCTGATTAACATAATTATTAAAAAAAACAAACTAATGAAACAGGCCTGGACAAAAATGATGGTACCTCTATAAAAGATTGAAAACTATTTGACCAGACTGACATGATTAACTCAGGTGTGTCCTTTAATTGACATCACAGGTGTTACCAAACTCATAATCAGTCAGTCTGCCTATTTAAAGGGAGACAAGTAGTCACTCTGCTGTTTGGTGAAAAGGTGTGTACCACACTGAACATGGACAACAGAAAGCAAAGGAGAGAATTGTCCAGGACATCCGAAAAAAAAATGATGGATAAACATCTTAAAGGTAAAGGCTATAAGACCATCTCTAAACAGCTTGAACTTCCTGTGACAACAGTGGCTCATATTATTCAGAAGTTCAAGACCCACGGGACAGTAGCCAACCTCTCTGGACGTGGCCGCAAGAGGAAAATTGATGACAATTGAAGAGACGGATCGTTGGAATTGTATCCAAAGAGCCAGAACAACCTCCAAAGAAATTAAAGGTGAACTCCAAGGCCAAGGTACATCAGTGTCAGATCGCACCATTCGTCGTTGTTGAGCCAAAGTGGACTTCATGGGAGACGACCAAGGAGGACACCACTGCTGAAAAACAATCATAAAAAAGCCAGACTGGAATTTGCAAAAATGCATGTTGACAAGCCCCAAAGCTTCTGGGAGAATGTCCTTTGGACAGATGAGACCAAACTGGAGCTTTTTGGTAAGGCACATCAACTCTATGTTCATAGACTCAAAAACCAAGCATACGAAGAAAAGAACACTGTCCCTACGGTGAAACATGGAGGAGGCTCAGTCATGTTTTGGGGCTGCTTTGCTGCATCTGGCACAGGGTGTCTTGAATGTGTGCAAGGTACAATGAAATCTGTAGACTATCAAGGCATTCTGGAGAGAAATGTGCTGCCTTGTGTCAGAAAGCTTGGTCTCAGTCGCAGGTCATGGTCTTCCAACAGGACAACGATCCAAACACACAGCCAAAAACCCCAAGAACGGCTGAGAGAAAAGCGTTGGACTATTCTAAAGTGGCCTTCCATGAGCCCAGATCTGAATCCCATTGAACATCTGTGGAAGGAGCTGAAACATGCCATTTGGAGAAGACACCCATCAAACCTGAGACAACTGGAGCAGTTTGCTCATGAGGAATGGGCCAAAATACCTGTTGACAGCTGCAGAACGCTCATTGACAAATACAGAAATCGCTTCATTGCAGTGATTGCCTCAAAAGGTTGTGCAACAAAATATTAAGTTATGGGGACCATCATTTTTGTCTAGGCCTGTTTCATTAGTTTGTTTTTTTAAATAATTATGTTAATCAGCAATTCAAAAGTGATGGCTGATTTTGATTATTTAATTTTCAATACATTTTTATTTTTTGTTACTTTTGTAAATTTCAAGTGATTTCAGTGAGAATTGTGGGTTTTTCCCTCTTTAACTGAGGGGGACCAACAATTTTGTCCACGTGTGTATGTCCTCCATCATCAGAAAGCAAGAACAAAAGAGCACGTTAAAAACACCAAAAATACAATCTTCATTGTAGTCGGTCTTCAAGTTCCGTCACTCTAGGACAACATGAAATTTAGAATTTCATTATATCAGAGAAGCTGGTGTTCATGACGTGTTTAATGATTCCTTACATTGGCAAATGGGCTTTATTTGAAACCTTTAGAACTGTTAGAAGGTTTTTTTGCCTCCAATTAGAGGTATCCTTTGGAAGAGAGACTCTCTTCTCTAGATGAGAATCCTTTTTCTTTCAAAGGTGGGGAGAGAGAAGCTGGTGTCGCTTGGTCCCCTGCTAATGTCAGACTCAACCAGACTGGAAATAATTTAAATTATCGTGGTGAGAAAATATTTTTTAACAATGGCAGAACCAATTCAGAGGCTGTCAGTGTCTTATATTATTATGGTTGGTTATAAAATATTGAAAATTTATTAAATGAACTTCAGATGCATTCTGTAAATGCCAGCTCCTTTTTCATAGCAGAATGGAGGCAACACTGGCTACACCTTCACTGCAAGCTCAGGTAAAGAAGAAATAAAAAATGAGCAAAAAATAGCAAAAGTTTAGTTTTTCTGTCACCAATCGAGGGCAGCAACAGCACAGAAAAACGATGACAGCAATCTGACAAATGTCTGACTTCAGGTTCCGGGTTTGGTCGATGGACTAAATGCATAAGCTCACCTCAGTCTGTGATACAGATGACTTTAGATTTCCCACAACTCTGCTTCCATCTATTCATCCGATCAATACAGCAAAAGACTAAATATTTAACCTTTACCAGTGAGGATTACATATGATTCTTTTATGTATGTATTCTTAAGCATATGTGACACCTCTGAGTTTAAATGAATTATTTTTACAGTGACAGTAAATCACAGAAGTCAGCATGTTTCACCTGCTTCATGCTACAGCTCCAGCAAAAACAAAGGGATCAATAAAAAAGGAAAGAAAAGATGCTGAGGCTGTTTGTTTCACAAAACCACAAATAAGAGTAAAAGCATGTTGCTATGAGGCTAGTGTCAAGAGTGTTGAATATCCTACCATGGGATTTATAAAAAGGATATTTCCGAGTGTTTTCTGTTAGGTCACATAGATGAAATCCTAATTTAAGCAGAAGACAATGTGATGCTGATTCTGCACTTTTATTTTGAAATCTAAGTCAATTATGTTTTAGATTACTTCCAGTTTCTTTTTTTTTTTTAAGCCCTGGACACGACACTGAAAAAAAATCAAATAGCCTTTTGTGCAGACAAAAGGCTATTGCTAATTTTATGTTTTTCAATGTTTTGTCCATGGTTCCATACAAATTAGCCCATTTCTCTTAGAAAAACACAAAGAACACAGGAAGTCTTCTACAGATATAATTGACTTTGATGTAATCGAAGATACTAACTTGTGTGCATAAGCAATGTAGCATTGTGTTGTGTAATATAGCATCACATTGCATACAAGATGCTAACTTGTGTGTTTCAAATTTTGGGGAATTTGTGGTCTCAAAATAGCAATATGTGTGCACAAGATGCTATTTTGTGGGAACTGTTTTTAAAATGTAGGTCTGAACTGCGGTGCATGGTACTGCATCATCAAAGGGTTCCAGAGTGCAACTGTGACTGCAGCTCACCGCTCCTCCAAGGGATGGGTCAAATGCAGAGATAATATTTCACAGCTAGTGACACTTTAGCTTAATGTCAAAGCTGAAATACTGGGTTTGGCCATTTGGCTTCCTCTCAGATGTTTTTTCTACATTTGTACTTGCATTTTAATTCAGAGGGCCAACAAGGACGCCAATTAAAACCACAAAAACTCATTCACACACTTGATCTTTTTCCTAACCTTTTCATACCTACAGGCCTGGAATCAAACTTTATTTCGCTTAACAGCTTCAGTAGAAACATATAAAACAGCCTGATCTGTTTTATTGCCAGAGTTCGGACATAATGACCTCAAGCACCAGGTCAAAGCATTTTTCCATCCGCCAACCCACCAAATGAGGCTGCCTCTAGTCATTAGGGAAGCAGCGTTTTTAAAACAGAGAAAAACAACCTGCACCGTAGCCATTAAAGATGCCATCGACTTTTTAATTAAGTCACATGGAGGGCTTATCTGTGTGAAGGCAGTAATGAACAAAGGCATAAAGCCAATCCCATCCCATATCCATGTTCCTTGACGCTTTAACAGATCTGCTCTCATTTCATGCTGCTGCAGAAGGCCTTTACGTTTCAGTGGCCGTCTATTCTGTCATGACTCATCCTGTGCAATAATTTAGGTCCATCAGTTCCTTTTCAAGCTTTTTCAACAAACCAACACTAAAACAAGATTTTTTTGTCTGACGTCCTCAGAAGTCTGATAGTAGACAGAAAAATATATGTAAGACAGCCGAAAAGCAAGGACGGCAAACCTCCAAATAAAATCACTTTCAGTTCTTTCATGCTCATTTGTCTTTTTTTAAATCCTGTGTTTCTGTATCTTTAATTTCAGCAAATGAACTCTAATAGCTTTGTTTGGAAACAGAAGAAATTTTAAAACAAAAATGGTAGCAAATTTTGCCCATTAAGCTTCTTGTGTAGTTTTCCACACATCTCAATAACTTTTATTGGTCATTATAGAGGCTCTGGATAACGTTTTTAAATTGTTAGCATCAAATATGAAAGTTTTTTTTTTTTTGCTTATAACAGTTACTAGGTTGGGAAAATGCCCAAAATGTTTAGCAGTTTTTTACCTTAAAATATTCATATTTTTTGTAATCATTTGTTTGTATTTGTAAGTTCAATTAGACAGTGACAGATGGAATAGCAGAAAAAAGTAGGTCAAGGTGGAGCCCTACCCCACTGAATAATGGGAATGTTTTGATGTAAATCCAACTTTTTTAAGGGTTGCACATCTTTAAAGGACTGCAGCACACGATTGGTCATATTTATAGACGCACATTCAAACATTGATCATGTTTACAACAGATGGAAAAGACATTTTTGTGTGAGATTTCCTTAATAAAGCAAAGACAGGATTAAAAGCAAAACGCCTGACCTGGATTTGCTGCAGCAGACATCTTGGTCACCAAACATACTTTGAATTCTTCCCTTGATTCCTTGTGTAAAGGAACCATCCAGAGGGGAGGTGGTCCTGGAGAACGTTCACTCGCTTCTCACGCGGGACAGGTCACAGTGACCTCAAATCTCTAAACGTAAAGTTCTGAGCAGTTTTGAAGCTTCCAGGGTCCAAAAACCAGGCCAGTCTCCTTATCTGCAGCCAGAGCAAGTTGCTTCATGTACTGCAAGAAAAGTTAGAAAGTCAAAAACTGAAGAACTTCAGCAGAGGATGTTATTACTTTAAGTCACATCATGATTTCTGTATGTCCTCATTAAAACCAGGAACTGTCCCGGTCACCTTCAGTATTAGTTAAACACTTCCACACTGAATAAAGCTGAAAGACAACACCTGACCAACAGTCTGTGAACGTTTAGTCTGATTTGCTGCTCTTATGGTCCAAAGAGGTGGCTTCTTTTCTTCATCTTCTTTTGTGTTATAGCAGTGGACACACTTTTTTTCAAAGCACACCAATATTAGATGTATCAAAGATGTGGCTGAGGGGGGAGGCTGCTTATGCTAAATCTCATTTTTAGCAATTTTTCAGTGAAATGAGCCATTCTTTTCATAATTTTTCAACCTGTTGCTCATTCCTAACAACCTTTTTCATCATTATGGAACACAACAAATCTGGAGCCGCATCAGATATTTTCTTGAAGCGAGAGAAGAAGCTTTTCCAAAAAAGTCCCAACTGTTCGGTTCCTCTTTCTTACTGTGGTATCAGGAGCTTCAATGGTAAACATGCTAACTTAAGTCTGCAGATTCTGAGAAAAGGCTTTGAGTTTTTATCACTTCTCTGAACATAACACGGTCAGACTGAAGCTCAAGGAGTGAAACCTCCAGTGAATCATCCCTAAATGTGGTTAATCTGTCTCACTGTAGAACACTGAGAGGCCTATTAATGCTTTGGACCCCTTCCCTATTATTTCTGGATTAACAAATGCATTTCTTATATTGTTTCTGACTCTTTTCCTTTTCTGCTTTGTATTTACAAACATATGTAAGCCTCTAGAGAAGCTGCAGGAGCAATTATAGTGTTGCAGGTTTAATGTGCAGACGTTAGGATTGTATTTCCAACATTATTTTAAGTTTAGCAGCATCATGCTTTCTTTTGTGACCACAAGCTGAAATTCATTTTAAAAAATGCAGTAAACGAGTCAAGCTTTGGTTTTGCATCTAAATTCTTGTGGAAGGAGCGGGCTTACCTTTTCTTCATTTTGCTGCTTCACTTATCAAAGACTTTGAGTCGGGTCGAGGACATTATCTTCAACCAATTACATAAAGGCAGTGAAAAGAGTGGAGAGTGGTGTTAGAAATACAAATCAGTGAACGAGAAACTCTATTATTGGTAAAGTAATAGGGACCAACATTGTTTGTGAGCTTCAGCTATTTGCTTAATTGCAGAACTACGAGCAACACTGACTCTCATTTCCATATGTAAATTCTCCACAGACCTGTTTCTGGCAGTGCCTCTACTTGACTGCAGACAGAAAAGGGACTCTGGGGCAAGAGAAAGAGGAAGATGCACAAACACATCGACTCCAAACAGAAAAAAAGACAATTGCATTGAAATAGTGATGAGCCGGACTCAGGCAGAACTGTGGGAGGGAGGCGGCTTTGTCACACAAGAAAGTCAATACTCCATGTTTGCACAAAAGAAACTGCAGCAGCTCGTAAATAAAGGAACTCGCTGCTCTTTTCTGTAGGTTAAATCTCAAAGTGCCCCCCAACAGATTCTCTGACAGCAGAGTCTCCTCAGGGCAATTTGCCCGCGAGGTTCAAGGACTTTCACGCTCAGGCTGATGTGCTCAGATGTGCACAGATGTTGCTGTGTCTCAGACTGTGATCTGCTGGAATTACAAGAGTTATGTGTTGCTAATTCATACAGACAGCAAGGGATGGTAGGAGCAGGTCCCCTGCGCTTTAGCAGATTCCAGACAGCATGCCTCTAGCTAATGCGACCGAGGAAAGAGGGTGCACGTGTAAAAGACAGGAGGGGTACAGAACAGAGACAGTGAGGAATACACTCATCCCAGGCTTTCAATGGGAGATCAGTAGTTAGTTTTTGTACCTTTGGTTTCTGTTAGTCCACTGAGATGTGAAATGACAGAATTCCAACTCGGAAAAACGCAAAAGAAAATAAGTTCAAAGTTCAAACTCACCCATTTATAAAATAGAAAATGTTGTTAGAGAAACAAAACCTCATCTTTGTAGCCTCCATCTCTTATTTTGAATTGCAATCTGTGTGTCTCATTATATCAATCAGTGACAGAGATAATACCACATGAGTGCTTCACCCTATTCCCAATTCATGAATATACATAAACTCTTCCAATCAACTAGAACCGTTTAGGAAAAAGAGGCTTGTGCACAGGAATTTTTGCAATTCACATTAACTGCTAAGCTTTACTAAACTACTATTTAGAGGAAAAAACCCATTGCAGGTCAGACCGAAGAATACTGACGTGTGACTGTATGTCTATAGTTGAATAGCTTGTGCTTTAATAAACTTGGGAAACATATTAAGCTGAAATTTAGAACAAACGCTGGCACCTCTGGGTGCCCATCTCTCTTTGTGGTTTGTAAATGAACCACAGAATCCAGACTTGAAGCAGACTAAAGGCATGAAAGGCAGTTACTGATATACAATTGATGTGATTTGGCAGCAGAGAGAGTTGAAGGTCTCTGGTCAATCTTCCAAGCGTACACACATGTGTGAAGCACAGACACAAGATGGGGGGGAATATTAATCGAATTCGCTGCCTCGTCACCTCATGTTCCCTCCTGTTTACAGACATCTCCTCTCTCCTCCTGCAGATCTCAGTGCAGCCCAGAATGATCGATTCTGCTAAGGAAACCACTGAAGTGGCACCTGTGATGTTACACATCTTTTGATGCTTCACTTGTTTTTTAATTGCGCTTATTTGCACATAAATTTGTGGCATGGAGAGTCAATTTTAGAAGAGAATGGTAATAGTCTAGAAGGAAGTCCAGTTCCCAGATGGAAAGGCTTTAAGTACACATGTTCTGGATGCCTGAAACACCCATTGTAACTCCTTTGATCGTAAAACTCATTAACGCTCCAACCTAAAAGAAAATCCAATTCAGCACCAGAGACAGCTCCACAGTCTGGCATCTGCTTTTAGTTTGAACTTTTCGGGTCAAAGATAAACAACGGCGAGCTTGTTCATTCTCCACACACACATGGATCCTTGCATGGCTACAAAAACACTTTTCCGCTCCAAATCAATAATCCAATATGTTCAGTCAGAGATAACAGATGATCAGAAGATAGGTATCACCCAGTGCCAAGAGGCGCCTCCATCACGCCTGGCTCACACATTTCAAGTAAAAAGAGAGGGCCCGCCAAAAAGCGTCTCTGGGGACTGCCAATCTTCTGCGGTAATGGTAATACCGGAGACAAATGAAGGCAATAACTAGCAATGGGATTAGAACTCTTATAAAAGCGTGAAAGGCAGAGATTTGGGACATCTGTCTCCCCCACTACAGAGCAGAAGTGGCAGCACAGTGACAGCAAGTGTGAAACTGATTTTAATGGGGAGGAATTTGCTGACACCGTTATCGCACATTTTTAGTGTACATGTTTGTTCAATTCTGTTTAAAAGTTCAGATCATTAGATTCAGTCCTGTTCTGGTTTAAAAAAACAGCTTGTGCAAACATTTTATGACATTTCATCCAAAAAAAGTCTTATGTATGTAGTCGTGACCTGTATTCTTTGGCACTTTGAGGTTGTTTTCAAGTAAAAATGCTATATTAACTCATATTAACTATTATATTAACTTTGCTTGCTTTTGGTGCCACATTTTAATGTTTATGTATTGGTAAATGTGTCTGAAACAGCCTAAAATTATTAAAAGTTTAGATTGTTTATAATGTGAAGTCTTTTTAGAGAGATGAAAGCCTCCTCTTTAATATTCTGCCTATTTGCTTTTCCTGCACATGCTGTTACCTGCAGAAGAAATCAGTTGCTCCAGAGCATTAATAACTGTACAATGTGTTCACAGAGGTGTGTTATCACACCTTGAAATACATATTTCCACCTCATTTAGCTTCAGAATGTGAGATCCAGTCACATGTCATTTACTGTCTGCTGCAATGAGCATTATCAAAGGGGTTTAACACCCAAAATCAGATGTTTTTTAGCCATCACTCTTCCTGCTGAAGCACCTATATTTGGTACATTGAATCACTTATCATATAATGATGCTCATATTTTACTTTCTTATAGTTTATCCCTTCAGATTATTCATTTCCACAACTGTAAATCCAGAGATATCTTTCTAACCCGCAAGCTTGATAATAAGAAATGTCAAATCCAATATGGAGGATTTTAACATGAAGGCTGCATGTTAATAATAACCTTTAGATGTAAACTTTCAGCCGTTCTGGAAGGAAACTTACCTTGATGCATTTCAGCCAAAAGAACATCAACAAACAGACAATTCAAGCAGATGCCAGCTGCTCGTGCATTACAGCTAATGATTGTAAATAGGTGGACACTAGGTTTTACGTGGGGAGCTCATATGAACCCAGCAGGAAGCACAAACAACTCACTGCAGTGAAGCTAATGCACAGAAAGCAACAAATCACAGAAAATCTCGTGATTATACTGAACTCTCACATCTCTGGATGACTGGTGAGGTTTGTGGTGATGAATCAGCAGGAACATGCTGTTCATAAGCCATGATAACACATCCTGAACTGTTGTTATTTTTGCACGATTTGACATTTCTGCAATGACTAATCAATAACGTTCAGTGGAGCTAATTTGAAGTCTATACCTTTAAAATTCATTAACACTTTCCCAGCTTCCTGTGCGGACATGAGCCAATAAAACAACTGTGTTTGCAAACATTTAAATTGTTGGCCTTTTTTGACGTGACCATTAAACCAGAGCCACTAAATCCTCCACTGTTACGACTGTGGCTGAAATGATCTGCACTTTGAACAGAAAAAACATTAAGTCTTGCATGAATCTGATTAAATGTGACAGCGTGGGTATAATTATGTTATGGAACAGACAAAACGCTCTTCAGTAGGCTAATGTGCTTGTCGGTGCCGCTCACTAGACTTCAGATGAGAGCCTGTAGGCCTAATTGGTCACACGCTGCCTAATCAGACTTGTTGGATTGTCTTGCTTAACATTTTCTTCCCATTCTTGTATCAATTTTCAGCTAAATTGCCCAGTCCACCAGAAATGTAGTAGAATTAGGCAGATGGGGGGGCTTCTGCTTTACTTTAGGACTGCACACAGGCTGCATTGAAAGACAACAAAAAACCCGGAAGCGAGAGTCTGTTTTGCACTAAATCAAATCCCTCATTGCTGAGTGACAAGCAGGGAGGCCCTGGGTCCCAATTTCAGAGACTCAGCCAGGGATTTGAACTCGCAACCTTCCAGTCTCAAGGCTGACACTCGAAGAACTCCATCAATCCATCTTCCAAACCTGTTTAATGCCTTTTGGGGGGTCACAGGGTTGATGGAGCCCATCCCAGACACCGTTGGACGAAGGCATAGAACACACTGGACAGGCTGCTAGTCTGTTACACCCACCACCACCTAAAACCTTAGTCACAACTGCCCTTATGGGTGGATCTGCAGGCCACAAATGGGCAAATCTGTAGACCAATTGGTGAACTTATTGAGCAAAAATGTTTATGCACGTGTTTTCTAGGGGCATGCTGAGGGCAAAAGGCGAACGCTTAAATAGGGTAAGTAAGGGGGAAGTAGGTAAGATGCAGGTGTGTCATACACATTTTTTCATGTTTTAATCATCCCAAATCCGGCGCACTGCTCAAGGAGCAAGTTAGTGCTGTTCACTCGATAAGAACCTGCTCCTTGTGGCGCAGCCTGACTGTTAGAAATGAGGAAATTATACAATTGGAGCATAGTTTGTGTGGGCATCCTATTGGCGTCCAAAGGAAACATCACCTGCTTATCCTGTGTGTGTAGGAATAATTGTGTGTGCAGTCAGTAAGGAGCCATGCGACTGAGCTTTAAGGACAATTTAACCAATGAAACTACAAAGTCTGCTTTTGGACTGGATGAGGAATTCAAAGTGCCTTGAGAAAACCTGTGAATGCACAAAGAGAACATGCAAACTCCACATCTGAAGGTCCCAGCTAGGATTCGATCCAGCATCTTTTTGCAATGAGGCAAATGTACTAATCACTCCATCACTGTGCACCCCATGTTCATAACCTATATTAGAAAGAAGAGTTTGATGTTGACCTTTCTGCAATGATAATCTTTGCAAAATCTTCAAAAATATGATCATAAAGAACATTAAAGGAAATCTTAAGAAACATCTTTAAAAGACAAAATAACTAGTTAAACACAATGAAAAGTCTTTATTTAAATATATTCAATCACTTTTTTCTGCATAAATGTGATGCTTCATGTGTTCAGTTCCACCAACATGTTTTTAGCTTCATGATTTTTCACTTCAAAGTTATTAAACACAACCAGAGGAAGAAGAGTAAACTCTGACATAAATGACTGAGAGAAGTTTCAACACTCATCAGCTGTTGGGTCACAGGTGCAGGAGGGGAGCGTGGAGGGCGGAGCAACAGGGGCTGGTGATGAAGATGAGGGGAGAAAGAGGAGGCTTTGAGTTGTTGTGATGAGGACAAGGGAAAGTTGCCCCGGCTGCAGCCAGATGCTTGGAACCAGTTGGTGGGGGTGGACCCACCTGTCTCTGGCTCTCCCCGTCTCCCTCATCTGCTGTGGGGAGAAGGCGACAGATGGAGTCCAAAAAGATCTGCTCTGGTCTCTGCTCTTCTTCTTCCTGTTCCCCCCTCCTCCAGTCTTGAGGCGCCGTGCCAGGAAAACACGGAGACCATGCCTGGCCCCGGCCTCCATAACTGCAGGGGTCAACTGCTTACAGAGGGGGCTTGACCTGCTGCCTTCTCCTCCCACAAAAACGTTACTGCCCCCCTGTGGATGTTAGCAGAAACTGCACGTATCCCCTGAATTTCTGCTTGATTTCTGCCCTGAGTGTGGGCTGTGCTGTGAGCCCTGACAAGACCGAACCATAGAAGCACAGATGGAGGATGACGGGGGACGCCAAATCCATCTAATCACAATCAGAATGGAGTCTGATGCTAGGTGGAGGGGGCTCAAGTTCTTGTTCGATCCCCACTGAACTCTGTCACAAGACAGAATAGTGACCTTTGTGGCTTACACATAAAAAAGTTCCTCTCTTTGACACAATGTACTTTACTTTGTTACCATCAAATGTTGTCTTGTTCTTTATTGGGTTTGGAATTTTGTTGCCTTTTTCCAGTTTTAAGTTCACTGCATCATCTGCACGCAGAGCTTCAAGGAGAAAGTCGCAGCAGACATCTGACTAAAAACAACTATCTTCAAGACCCACTCCAATCCAAATTGTGCTTTTGGTGTTTTTAACATGTTCATGCAGCATTTTACTCACGATTGAGGACGCACATAAAAGAATGTAAGCCTAAAACTGCATTTCTGAGCATTTCGTGGTGAATCGGAAGCAGACAAAAAATGCTGTTGGAAAAAGCGTAAAGCAGTGATGCTACGGTTGCTGGGCCACAAACTTCCAACTCCGCTCCATTCTAATGCATCGACTTGCACACAAATAGATCTACTGTATGTAGGGCCTCGGTTTTCTTCGTCTGAGCTGGCATCTGGCTCAAAACTTTACAGCTGGATGGATGCCATTCCTCTTGCTGTTTTTGTTGCACCGGTAATGTTAGGTTGGGGTTGTGAGGGGCTGTAAACCAGTGGGAGAGAGTATAAGCATAGGAATGATGGGAAATGAATGCAGGCTCACTCCTTGCTAACAGTCCCGCTCACAACTCAGAGGCCAATTTCAAATGAATTCCTGCCGCTTTGCAGAAAATATGTCCTAGAAAACAACACTTTCAGCAAAAAATGCCATAATTGTAGTGAAAAAACCAGTAAGAATGCTTTGAAAATAGATCAAAAGATGATCAGAGTGGGACTTTAAATATTCTTTACCATTTTTGAATATATAGTTGACAGAACAACGCGTAAATTTTTTAAATATTTGATCTAAATTATGCATTTACATTTTTAAACAATATTTTCTAATATTAATGTTAGTCAAAATGATGAAAATAAAACAAGACAAAGCTCAAACACTTTAAAAACCGTGATTATGAAGTCTCACTGAGGAATGTCTGAAATCCATTAGCTAGAGGCTTTCCTGTGGAGTGGAAAGGGCAGTCGGCCTGTGATCGAAGGATTGCAGGTCCGATTCCCGCCTTGCCCGCCCATGTGTCGAAGTGTCCTTGGGCAAGACACTGAACCCCACATTGCCTCTGATGGAAGGTTGGCGCCAGTGTTCGGCAGCGGAGCCACCATCAGTGTATGAATGTGTGTGTGAATGGGTGAGTGGGTCTGTGACTGTAAAGCACTTTGGGCCTTCAATGAAGGTAGAAAAGCGCTATATAAGTATGCGCCATTTACCATTCCTCTGCTGAGACTTTCTATGATAGTAAACGAGACGCCATAGTCCTGTCCGTCTGTTTCCAAAGGTACTTGTTTTCTTTTCCATTTTACAGTCATTTCATAATTATTTCACACTTTAATCATCCTGTTTTTTTGTTTTTCCAAGAACAGCTTAAAATGACATACTGGTAAGAGGTTCCTCTCATTTCTCTATTTTGGAAAATACCTTTTGCCTTTTTGATTTGAACAAGAAGTAGAAGCTCATTAACAACAAAGCTGATCACTGATTAAAACGTAGGTTTCAAAAATGTGGATGTTTTTAACCTCGGCTGCTCATCGTGGTCACACGGTCACAGTTATAGTTGTTTAGTACCGTTCAGATCTGAACCAAGTTTTCAGTTTGAATGTTTCTGTATCTCTGACTAGATGGAATGGGATCCAGACGCCAAAGAGAGAAACAGATTTCTTCTCCACACTCATTGACGTAGGTTTGTTCCTTGCGTTGGCTTTAAATGTTCTGCTTTGTGGTTTGAAAATCGGTTGACTTAATGAAAATTATCTTCAGATATTCCCACCACGTGAAAAATGAAATGAGTTTTTCACCGGCCCAATGTGAATAAATGAAAACTGAGAAACGGGGAAAAGCTGTCAAACTGTTGGCTATTATCTTGAGCGAAAAAGCTTCTCAATTATTACAGAACATGATATGAATCTAAAGAGACCAATTTTGCCAAATAATCAAGCTATTATCATTCATGACTCAATCACAGAGGAAATGACCAAGTCTCTGTGTGTGGCCAGCAGCAGAAAGCAGAAGGAAAGGCATGTACATGTGAACAAATGGATGATAATGAAGCTCAAACCGGTTTGTGTCTCCTGTGGGACTGTTTTTCCTTTTGTCACCGGAGTTTGCAGAGATATAGGCTTTCTGCCACATTCCCTGACTCGGAATGAGTGCAAATTAAATCTACTTTTTCCATCAATAAAAGAAAAGAAAAGAAAAGAAAAAGACCTGCCAACATTTGTTCTGGAGGTGCAAGTGCAAAGAAAATCCTATCAAGATCCCGGAATTTGGAGCTGGTGTTCCTGTAAGTCTCCTCTCCATGGTGAGCGGCACGAGGGTTTTATCTCTGTGGAAAAACAGGAGCGCCATTTCTGTTTCTCCACCAGATAAGGCAAATCAAATTTGTTGCAAAACCTCATGTAAACATGTTTTTGCTCACCAAAAAAAGAGAATATATTTTATCATTTAAGAAAGTAAGCAGAAAAAGTGTTTTTCTAAATATCAATACAAAATATTGGAACTTATTGCTTTTGGTGGCCAAAGTTGGAAGTAAAGACTGTAGATAAGCGGTTTTAAAAGTTAGAAAGGATTGATTTTTACCTCTGTTACTGCGTGTCGGGCTGCTAAAGAAGCTTTCCACAAAGATACTAAATCTGCTTCATGGAGTCTTCCTAAAAGACCCTGAGAGACCTTTTTTATTTTTGTTTCCTTTTTTTTTTGGGTTGAAATACTGGTTGGTTTGCTGTGAAATTCGTTTTTCTGACCTTTAAAAGCAGTGAGTGACGTGTTCATTTTGGTGTTGGGGGTTGTTTTTGTGTATTTGTACATTCTTTTCCTTTGTGAATCCGGCAGCTTGTGCCTATAGGCCAGACTTTGTCACTTTCCTGCAGTTTCGTCTGATAAATTCCACAACTTTTGTTTGTTGAATTTCTGTATGCAAATTTTGTACGAGTCATATGCGGCGTTGCATGACCCGTAGGCGCTACCTGCCCTCGCCAACCGCCCATTGCCCCCTTTTTGCCTGCCCTCACTGGTCGAATGGCTGCTACAGTCTCTCCATTTCTTCTGGCATCTCAGTCAGAGCTTTTCATTCAAAAAACACTTAATTTTTTTTAAATCGCAGCTTTTCTGTTGGTTTTATCTCCATAGCAACCACTTTATTTTTTGGTCGCCTTGGGGTGACAAACTAGTCAACGTCATGTTTAGAAGAATCTGCAAAAGTAACCGTTTGGATTTCCTTGACAACTGAGGTTTTTTGTTAACCCCGTCCACATTCTGAATATATAGTCCTTGCAAATGGCATATCGTTTTGTTCAGCTTGAGCCAACGATTCATGTGGGGAATTTTCACAGTATTTCCATTAAAAATGTGCGAGTGACAGGTGAAGAACACCAAAATGTACCGCTAATTCCAAAAGTTCACATTTTGCCAAAAAATGGCTGCCAAGCCATCATTTCAAAACTTTGGATAACTAACCTTTGGATAGCCCCGAATATGTGATTTGGTCTTGTTGGTTAATTTTTTTGTAGTCCCGTAAGAGATTTTGGCCACATTCATTTTTGAAATTTTTCTCCCGCTGTGATGTCATCATTTTTTGGAGGCGGGTTGCTCACAATGCCCAAAATTCATTTTCAGCAGGTACTAGGTGCACACAATCTTTGATTGTTCGTTTGTCTGGGGTGAAATTTTCTCTCAAAGGTGCAGTGAGAAAGAAGAATCGCAAGAAAAAAGAAATCTGGTCCTTGTAGTCCAGGACTGCAGAGCAGGACATAAAAATGCAGAATTCATTGTGAAGCAAAATAACAAATAGACCACATGTTCCAGATTTTGAATAAAACAATTGTTTAGAAATGTTTTAAAGGGATTGGTTCAATCTAAAGGCAGGGTTTTATTGCAGAATGAACCTCCAAAGGCTCATTCCCACTCTGATCCATTAAACAGTGAATTAAGCTAATGAGGATCTGACTGTTCCTCTGTAGTTTCTCAGCATGAACGTGGAGTCGAGTTGTTACGGGAAGCTCAACTGCAGAGTCACCAAACATGTTGGTTTCCCATGTTCGGTTACTTCTTGGACAGTGTTTTTGGTGATTTTTGTAACTTGTGGTTGGTGTGAGTCTAGCGTGCAGAAGGAGTCTGGTTGCTGGTGTCAGTGTGGCTCTAATCAGCTGTTGGCAGGCGGATGATCCGGCGGTCTCTCCCTGCGGCGGCACCCTGGGTCGAAAGCCAGTTTGAAGTTTAATGATGCCAGCTGCCAGCTCCACCAGGCTGTGAGTGTTAATGAGCTGGCATTGGTGGCGGACCGAGCCACAGCAGCAGCACCTGGAAATGTAGCTCAAGTTTCAGAGGGGCGGGGCTCCGCCGGGGCTGTTCGGGGCCTGCTGGAGACCCAGGACAGCACTGAGAGGCCCGCATCTCTTTGAAGAGCGCCCCAATTTCCATATTTCATTACGCACTGCTGACTGACAAGGCCCTGCCAGATGTTCTATTTTCAGCTATTTAAATTTTGACCTGCTTTCTTACTATAGATGCAAAAAGAAAAAAGGCTGCAAAATTCATCAAAACAAAGATGCCAAGGATGGTGGGAAGTTGCGGCGTGTTCGTTTTTTAATCCTTTGTGTCATTCCATCTTTATCAAGCTTCAGAAAAGGAACCCCGTTTTAACATGTTCTTGTAAACATTTTTCTCATGATGGAGGACGAATACAAAGAAAATTAACATTATAACTATTTTTTTGAGTATTTCCTTATGCAAATTGTGGTGTCTAAGGGGCAAATGCCATTAGGTTGGGGTTGTGAGGGGCTATAAGCTAGCGGGAGAGAGTGTAAACAAAGGGATGATGGGAAAAAAAAGAAGGCTCACCCAGCGCCCACAACTCAGATGAGCATTTCTGATAAACTCCTGCCGCTCTGCAGAAACTATGTCCTAGAAAACAACACAATATTATTGATTTGGGCTAAAAATGGTAGAATCATAATCATGGAACGCTTTGAAAACTGATCAGAGAACTATCGGATGTTAGTGACATTTCTGCAGACATTTCTGTGTCCGGAGTTTCACACTGGTGTTTGAGGACGAGGCTCATTTGCTATTTCAAGGATCAAACCTGAGACCTTGTGTTTATGAGACAGTCTCTAACCATCCAGCCAGTCCAGAGCTGAATGGGCTCCATAGTGAGTGATGCATGTTCTGAAACACCACATAAAGCTTGCTCGCTCTGCCTCCCTGTCCTTGAGATATCGGAGATGATTAATTCTTGTGGTATTCCTTTCGAAACGGCTCTTAAATTGCAGCATCCGTACTCAATCCCTCATGCAAAAATCCACAGACAACCCTGACCTTTTTGTGCATCTGTTGCAAATGCACTTTGTCATCCTCAA
The DNA here is from genome assembly GCA_014656515.1 of Oryzias celebensis. Taxonomy (NCBI): domain Eukaryota; kingdom Metazoa; phylum Chordata; class Actinopteri; order Beloniformes; family Adrianichthyidae; genus Oryzias; species Oryzias celebensis. The sequence continues at coordinate 4,038,732 of BNCR01000008.1, read as the reverse complement.
TGCACAAGCTCAAGGATCAATACGCTTTTTGTGAAATAAAACTTCTATAACTAAGTCCCTGTCCGCTGGCAGAGCCCGTGTCCTTGTCTGGACTCCATGAACGCGAAACTGAAAAACACCAGAGGAGAAAGGAGGGAGGGGAGGCAAATGACAAAGCAGAGGTGACAGAGGAGGGGGGGGCAAAAGAAAAGCAGCCCTGAGCCGGGCAGCAAGAAAAAAAAGAACAAGTGCAGCAAAAATAAAAATAAAAAACACTCCTGAAAACAGACTTTGCTGAAAATATATTTTTTTTAATTGAAGGATCAACCCTCAGTAGTCTCTGAAATCTCCAGTGAGTTTCTAATCACATTGGCTGTTTATCATTGATACAGGAATGACGCTGAACCCCCCGTTTGTAGAGTTTAATTCAAAATTTAACATGAAGGAAGGTTTAAAAAATATATTTTGGGGTTTGAAAACATGAGTTCGAACAAGCATGACCCAAAAATGTGACACAAATTATTTTATTCAGTGGAGCTTCGCCTGGTTTTTAAAATGTTTTGCACAAAATTCTGACTTTTTCTTTGATTTGTTTTTTGACCTATATTTGTAAAGTCTCTACAAGTTTAATTTTTATATTATGAACTGTTTGATCTCTTTTTTTCCCAGTAAAAAAATGAGAAAATGCATTATTCAGTATAGAGTTTTTTGGGAAAATTTCAGGTTCTTTGTGAAAATATTGTGCAATATAATGAAAAATATTTATAAAAACAAAGACGCTGCTTTTGTACTAATAAGATAGGAATCAAGCATTGCCACCAAAACAGTTTTAAAGATAATTATTAAAACAAATGCTAAAGTTTAAAAGAAAAGAGATTGGACTTCTAAGGGTTAAGGACATGAATGGATGTTTTTCTTTCTCTTTAAAAGATGTTTCCAACAACATTTGCAGTTTGGGATTAGTTTTATATGGCTTGAAACTGTTTGTAAATCTTGTCTGTTTTAAGAAGAAAAAAAATGATAAAGAAACAAGGAAAATTGTTCTTATTTTACAATGGAAATGATTGCAATTGCAATTTCTTCCAGTTTTGCCTTGTATTGCAAACTGGAGTCCAGTAGATGCAAAAGAAATCCATAACTAGTAAGTTTAATAATCATTTGGTTTAATGCAACCACTGTAAGATTCCTGGAAACGCTGAGAAGGAGCTTTGCTGAGGACTTTGCTGCAGGATTCTCTGCACACCTCTGTGCTTCTGGACGGCGTGACCAGAGGGATGACCTTTTGCAGAGAATTTGCAGCGGCAGCAATCGCCCTGTGCCACATTTCACATTATTTTCCTTCATTATTTTTTCTTTTTCTCTGCTACTTTTGCAGTGTGGCACAGAAGAGCTGCATTCAACAGAGGGGTCACGGTGCGGGAGGAGGGTCAGCTTTGGCTCTTCAATTGTTTGCAGCGATTCCTTAACAGGTTTTTTTTCCTGCAAAGTTGTTCGAACTCTTAGACCTTCAGCTCAGCATCAAAATTGGACCCCTGGAGCTGATTCTGTTCTGACAAATAAAAATGCTTCTCAGGTAATAATTAAGAAAAAGAGAACATCATGTTTACAGCAAGAAACTAAACTGTTCGCAAACGGTGGTAAAGAAAGAAAAAATGTCATTGAAAATAAAAACGCTGCGCCAGATAACATTTCACCTGTTACTTTTGTGAAAGAAATTTGATATGTTTACCTCATAAACCATCCATCCATCTTTATAACCTGCTAAATCCCCTTTGGGGCTGCTGGCGCCCACTCAGTGACAGTTTACCAGTCTGGTCTGTTACATGGCTGCACACTTAAGGACAATTTAGAGATACCAGTTAACTTATGAAGCATGTGGGAGGAAAGCCGCACATGCACGAGGGAAATATGCAAACTCCACACTGAAAGAACCAAGTTGGGGATTCAAACTTGGGCCTACTCACTGTGAGGCAAGAGCGCTGACCACTACACCACCCAATAAGCCCTGCTTTGAAGTACCTGTTCTGTCCATTAAAAAAGCTGCAAGTGTTTCTGTTGTTTAAAGTGAGGGTGTGTTGCAAAAGTCACATTATTTGTCTTCATTCAAACAGAATATTCCAGTGACTGCACTAGTTTGATATAATATTAATTAGTTATGAAGCTATTTGTGATTTTTTTTCTCGCATTTTCATCTTCGGTCGACTGGTTTACTTTTGCATGTTTTTTTTTTTTTTGCACCTTTAATGTCAAGACTTAAACTGATTTATTCAACTTTTCTCAAACCAAATGCTTTTCTGTGTTCTGATTTCATTGTTCAGCTTTGGTGAAACGTGTTTTTCCTGGCAACTCCTTCAGTCTTTTTTTTTTCTTTTATCAAATCAACATCTACATTTTTTTCTGCGTAATCAAAGGTAACACTGCAGAATCTAATGTGGAGCATGGCTGTTTGGGGATGCTACTGTTAGGAAAATTGGCTTGAAATGTTTTCCATTCACACCTGATCTTTTTCGGAGAGGAATCAAAGCATCAAGTCCTGATAAGTGTCTGAACAACAGCAGCTCCTTTAGCTTACAGTTGTTCACTCATCACTTCTGTCTTTTGGCTGAAATAGTCAAGAACAGTCAAAGAAATCCGATTATTAAAGACAAACAGCATGAAATACAAATTTAACATCAGAGATATAAAAGCCATTCAAAGCAAATGTTAGAAATTTATTGAATCTACAAAACTGTTGACAAACAGGTTTTTTAAAAAGCTAAAAATTTTCATTAAAAACAGGCAGTATTGGTTCGTTTGTAACCATAAAGTTGTTATCACAGTGTCTGTATATCAGTATAAGAAAACTAGTCAAATTCAGCAACAGAGGTGCAGGAAACATTGAAATAAACCCCCACATAATCAAAGTATTACAGACTGTTCTGAAGGTTAATTTCTGGAGGTGAAAAATAGAGATATTAATAGATTTCACACACTTTCCCATGGTGAACGTGTGAAGATTCAATTTTATGTTTCTATCCAAATATGAAGGTCTCCTTGACATTTTCTTCACTGCCTTAGCTGCTCGTGCTTGTCGCTGCTCTCCAGCAGCAGACGGAACAGACTGACCTGATGACATTTACAAACTCATCTGGCTGAGTGCTCAAACTCGGAGGAGAAACACCTCTAGATGTCCAACCAGGATGCTTTTCTGTCTGCCTGATGCAAACCTTCTTTGGGGTTTTTGCAAATACCAAATAAAAGCACCTTTGATGTAAGATTTCACAAACCTAACTGTAGAATTTCTTCAGTTTAGATTTGGGCAGGTGATGTCTTGTCAGATCTTAAAAAAAGAAAGGCATCAGAGGAAACCCAAAGTTCTGGTGGAGATGTGAGCCACCAGATTAACCTTTGGACCCAGGGCAGCAGCTCATGTAGCTCAGATAAGTTACCAGTTATGATAGAAGAAAAAAAAAGATGGGTATCACACGTTGTTGTGATGCAAATGTAAATAAAACATGGAGGCTGCACTGAAAACACATGTAGTAAGCATGTGAAATAAACAGGTGAAGGATATTTAAGCCATGAGAAATGAGGAACAAATGACAAACCAAAGAAAAATGAAATGTTTTTTCTTGTATGAAGGAGAAAACTCCTTTTTTTATTGAAGCACGTTGAAAAACATAAATGGTAATGAGATGAGGAAACTTAAATAAGTGTGCGGATTTAGCATCTGCATCTCTCCCAAATGAAAATTCCCAATGAAGGTGGTTGTGCGGATTATCTTGTTGCGCTTTTAGTCCAGCAGGTTTGATGTTTAGAAGTCGGGACGGTCCTTCTTCAGCTTGCTGTAGTCCATGTTTACAGCGAAGAACTGGGAAGAAAAAGAAAAGTTTTGGGCTCGAACACGTCACAAGAAACCATGAACTGTAATTACACAAAACTTTTAAAAAAGCTACACAGCAATATTACACTGAATTCATAATAAATCCATTATGCCCACAGTTTTATTTACATAAGAATTTCAAAAAAATATGTTGCAATGAAGACAAAATGGTTAATGACTTTAAAAGATTTGTTTTCTCTGGCCAGCATTAACTAGCTTATGTGCTATCATTAGCCGAGTTGAAAGACTTATCCACGGCTCTGCAGCACCGCTGGCAGAGATCCACACACCAACACTGAAAGAAACAGCTTAACGTCTCTTTCACGGAGATCAACACCTGATAAGTTTGGCTGTTTCCACCAAATTCACTACCTTGTACTGATCAGTCGGGCCAAGTTTGTTCCACGGCTCAGGGTTGTTCTTGCGGTCCCAACTGAAAAATGGAAGAAAATAAAACATCAAAAGAAAGTTGAAAGCTTCATCAAACTTCCACACACAGAATTTGATCCGTGTAATTGTTGAACTCAGAATAAGAATACTTTTTTTCCCCCAGAATCCCTTGTATCATAGCATATCTCATCCAATGAATGTAATCTTCTTTAAGCCAAACGACATCTAATGAAACATGACAAAACATGTTTAAACATCCACATGAATAAAGCAAATGTAATTGTTTATTTGAAACCTGTCACCTCAAAAATACTCTTTATTGCAGGAAATGGCTTAAATTTGATCTAGAAAGTGGTATGGAACCCGAAATAGAGGCCAAAACAACGTAATTGTGATTTATATGAATTTAAAGATAAATCTAAAGGTGAAAAATATGTGCTTGCATTTAAATTCGTACCTGACATCAGGATTTCTTAATCCCAATCGAGCGAGGTACAGCATGGACATGGCGGCGCCTCCCCCGATGAAGAAGAAGAGGGGGATCAGCTTTACACAACAGCAAAATGAGAAGTCATTGACAAAAACGTGAGCATCATGTGATCACACTTTTCCTCATAGAATCCAATGTTATCACAACACCACGTGAACCAAGACTCATGAAATTCGATCTCCTGTCCTTGCGAAAAGCATCTGTTTAGGGTTTAGATGAGGATGTTTAAACGACAAACACAGTGTTAAGGGACAGGAAAAAAGTCAACAGCGGTTAAAATAAAAATTTATAAATATTTAAATAACTGTGGCTGGCACTGTTTTAGCTGTATAGAGCAATATAACAGATAAAATGGTTAGTCTGGGGTTAATCTATACCAGCGACACGATAAATAAACTCCAAAAACTTAGAAGAAAAATGTTAATAAAAACATATTTTGCGTGGCATATATTTTATTAATGTCTTAAAACCTTAAACAAAACACATTTCAGTGTTTAAGGCTAAGAAAAGCTTCGTAACAAGCGTGCTAAAGCTAGACTCGCTACGTGATGAAGCTAGGCTACATTAGCCGGAAAAATTCGCTCTTTCGGTTTTTCCTAACAGCATCTTTACCGACAACCGGTGCGTTAACTTACCGCTGGGTGGTTTCGGAGTTGTTTGCGGATTGTAAAGAGCATTATGCTGACCGCAAAGATCGGGTTGTTCGCGGTTTGTGTAGAAATAAACCGATTATAACTTCACACGCCAAAAAGGTGCGCAGCGTAATCTGCGAGAATTTGCGGAAGAAGGCTACAGCGGAATAATTAGGATGCCACAAAAATGCCTGAAATTTTTTTTTTTTTTTAAATTGTAAATACATTTTATGAGGCACCCAAACTTGTTTTTTATTGATTATTTATTTATTTCATAAAAATATACGTTATATGCATATTTTAAATTTACCAACATAAATCTAACAGACGTTTATATCTGATATTTTACTCTGGCAAAAATCGGAATATTCCCCTTTTTAAAGACGCGGAAAAACACTGTGGTGTAAAATCCTTTTTCAATCTTTGGTAAGCAGAGTTTTCGAGCTATAATTATTTTTTAATCATACTTTTTAGCGTAAATAACATTTATTTGGATGTAGTTAATCACTTCCCTCAAAGTCGGTGCTGTTGCTTCCCGTTTCAGCTGAATTTTTAGAAATCTGATACTGATTTGCTTGCGTTTCATATAAGCTTCATCATGAAGCTTTCCCACGGTGACATGATGGAGATAACAGGCAGTAAACTGATAGCGTTTTATATGTCGTTCGTGCTCTAGTGCACCAGCAGGGGGCGGTGTTGCTTTTTCAGTGTTATTCTGTAAAGGTGTAATTGGTTTAAATGTTTACCTCTTCTGTTTATGGCATATTTTTGTTTAACAGCAAAGCAGTCGTGATTTATCCCGAAAGAAACTTTAGAATTGCAGTGACACATAAAGAGAAATATCATAATGACAGCAATAATTTACAACACACACTACCAAAAATGTCATTGTTATAGTATTTGGTTGCTTTAAGTGTTATAAGTTAGGTCTGATTTGGATATAAAAGCATAAATAAAAAAAAATACTTAGGATCAACAATGAAAAAAAAAGAATGTGGAGAAAAGAGAAAAGAGGTGTGTGCAGACAGGTTTGAACAGATACAGGTGAGGTTAAGAGTCACAACAAAAATGAAAGGAAAGCTGTACAAGAAATGCTGTTGGCTTAGAGACTGACTCTTTTGGAGTGACCAGGATTGATAGGAATAAATAAAATAAAGATGGTTTGGACCCATTGAAAGGAAGAACGCTGATGACGCTGGGCAAAGGATGCTGAGGTTGAAGCAACCAGGAAGAAGGTCTAGAGGAAGACCAAAGTGGAGGTTCATGGGTTTAGAGAAGGAGGACCAGACAGTTATTCGGTGAGAGTGAGGACTAAAATAAAGATTGTACTAGTTGGAAGCAGATGAAACGCTGTGGTGACTCCAAAAGAAATCAGCCAAAAGGCAAAGCAGACAAATCAGAGGCAAAGTTATCTAAGACTGCTTGTGTCCCACAATTTATCAAAGTAAAAATTCATATTGATAACAGTTGCCAGGTCTATTCAAAGTAGCAGATTCCTAATGGTGAACTCACCATTAGTTATGAAACTTCAACCGTCTTCAGTCTAATTATTGTTTCACAGCTGAATAGTCTTTTAAGCCCTTTTCATTGCACAATTGATGACTGAAATTCTATAGTTACTGAACTGATAAATGAAACCAAGAAGTACAAACAATGAGAAAGCATTATAACAATTTCATTTTGTAGTGTATTATTTTAAACTTGTACAAAATAAAATTAATAATTGCAAAAGACAGGACAAAAAATTGTTTTAAATGATAACACTAACCAGTCAATGGATTAAAACTGATCATCACAATACTCCTTTAGCCAACGTTGAAGATCTTTGACTTTGTTTCAGTGAACGTCCACTTGCAGGGAAAAAGAGTTCGTCTAAATGCAGGATTTTCCATTGCATCAATTCATTTTTGTCCATGAAATCTCACTTTTTTTGTGGGTCAGTTGTCGACTATGTCGGCCTGATCCAACGTAGATTTCATTTCGTAAACATCCACCGCACATAAAAGCTACAGTTCAAAACGATGAAAGATGAGTTTTAAATACAGTTAAACGTGAGGATATTGAGAAGATTCCTGGCGCCAACAGTTCATCTGAACAGGACGGCCCATAAAAGACTGTTTCAGTGGATCGGATGAGCTATAGATGCCTCAGTGCACTGTCTTTTTGGGGGATTTCCCGAATTTAGCATCCAAACCAAGACCTGAAGGGAAAACATAAAAAATGTGGTTACTCTCAATGTAAACTGTAAAAGCTGACGGTTTACCAGGATTGTAAGAAAAAACTCACCAAGGAACACGAGGACGGTGCCGACCCACTGCATCGAACTCATGACGTTTCCAAAAAGAATTACAGAGCCGAGAATTGTGAAGAATTTCCGTGTGGTGGTGACGATGGAGCAGGTCAGAGGCCCGAAGTACACCACTGTCATGAAAATGAACGTCTGCGAAGGACATGAAAGTCATTTTGAGATGTTTTTTTCAGAGGTATTCTCATTTGCAAACTTTCATCACAGCTGATTTTTCTTGTTTCAACAAGTTTTTTTAAAAACACATAAAACCTTAAGCTCAAGGACCAAATGAGTTCTTCCTCTCAGACCTACCTGGCCTAAAGCGCTGGTCAGTCCAAACAGAAGAATATTGTAAAAGATGGTTGGGTGGCGCTCCGCAAAACTCAGGAAGTCCCAAACCTCCCCTGTCCACAGAACCGCTGAGGGCAAAAGAAAGATGACATCAAAAAATAGCTGAAGCTGATGATGCAGCTACTTCATTCAAGCCGTCTGTGGCTCCACTGCTCGGAACATCTTCAGCTCTACAGCACCACCAAGTGGTTAAACAAAAAACTACATATGAACATCTGGGATTACTTTGGAAAGAAAGTGGTCAAAGATAAACACAATGACGTTGTCGGGCCCTTATATTAGTATACATTTATATATCACAAAGACACGCATGGACATTTAGACCTTAAGGTTTTCTTCTTACAAAACACAATTTTAATCAGAGAGGGTCTTTAAATTATGACTGAGTTGAGTCTTGAGGAAAAACGACAATTATGCTTAGTTTCCACTGAGCGGTCCGGTCCAGACTGGTACTCTCGTGACCGGTTTAGACCAGCAAAGTAGTTAACATAAAAAGAAATGATCGCCGAATATGGATGGAGGAATATGTCGTAGATATTGCAAGAAGCCCTTCGGTTTGTTGATTTCAGCGTAAATTCACTTGTTTTTGAAAAATTCTCAAGAAAAACATATACTTGATTCATAGCTGTTCTAAAGATGAAGACAATTTTCAGGTAAGAGAGAACTTTATTGCAACACCTTACATTGCAAATCATTTTAAAATAACAGGGTAACAGTTTGATTTTTAAGTACATCCTTTACTTTAAAAAGCTCATCATTAAATCATGGTGGTTTCTGTGCTTCACTCTTCAACGCATCATAGAAGCTTCTCCGTGAATCACTTTGATGTTTCTTATCTCTACAGATAACACTTTGCTTTGACTGAATTGATGAGGTTTGGATCCTCAGGAAATTGTTCTCACATTTTCTGCCTTAAACACAAAAGTTGCCGCTTTTGTTTTTTTTAACCATAAACTCCCATTAGACTCGGCATCAAAGCAAACGCGGATCCTCTGGTTCATCTCAGCGTGTCAACGCGGAGACGCACAACTTCAGTCGCATGGCTTTTTAGAACACAACCCACTGCAAAAACAGCATTCAGTATGGGGATATTAGGAATCCGTAGCTGTTGAGTGTTCTTTTGGAAAAGAACACCAGCGACTCACCAAGCCCCAGAATGAGAGTGGACCACACGTTGATGTTCAGCATCATGTGATTGGCTCCTGTCTGGAAGCGAGCCCTCATGTGGTCCTGTGCCACACCCGTTAAGCCATCCAGAGTCAGTGAGAGCAGCTTAAATAAAGCAAACGTACACAGCAAGGATCACAAAATTGAAAGAGCCTCCGCTATCGGGTCTCAATCTGTGCAGACCAGACGGAACCATCACTCACCAACAGAATCTCTCCAAAGCCAAAGATATGATCGTTCTCAACAGCCGTGCTCTTGTTGGGCTTGTAGAGGAACAGAGCGACCCCGGTCACAATCAGCAGCACACATAGATACTTAGCCAGTGGATACTTCTTCCTCAGTATCGTCACACCGAGGATCATCACTGCAACAACACAAAAGAAATTCATTTGTGAATGAAATGACCCTGAGAGTGACGAACATGGTAAAATAAACTGGAGGACACAATAGAGCTCGAACTGCTGAAACATAATCTTACACAAAGCCCGACACTCAAGATGAAAAAAACATCAACATGGCTTTGTCGTTACATTTTTAAAAATGAATATTTTGTGTCCACACAAACAAAAAACCTCAGGACTGAAACGCTCTTAACCACGATAAAAACCTGGATATGATAAATGCAAACAATCTGATCTATCTAATATAGTTTCTAATTCAAAACAGCGAGCTCTAAAGACAAAAATGAACAGGAATGCAGTATATTATTAAGCGTTTTATAATCTCTGCACCCTCTTTTTATGCATCACTTAATCTATGTATTCTTTGTGTTGGAGTTTCTCAAAAACAAACCAAAAACTCAAACACAGAATAAGGAAAGTCGCTCGTCCTTCACAACACAAAATCTACCATCCAGGTAGATACCAGGTTAAAATCTACCACAAACTGCAGCTTACACTCTAATCCTATTCTTTAGGTATATTACACAGACTTACCTGGTATGGGCTTGCAGGATTTTCCCAATACCTAAAACAAACAAAACATTTTTTTCTTTCAGAATATGAGCACAAAGCACTGATGAATTATGAGCGCACACCCCTTTAAAGCTAAGATAAAAATGAGTCTGTTTAAATGGAGTGTACTTACTTGTGTGGGGTAATTGACAAATTGCAGGGCAGAGTTACTGGACACCATTGCTCCAACATAAGAAAGGGAACACAGGCCGTAGAGCCAGCTTTTAGTGGGGTCCGGTTTAGAGCCCTCGAAAAACTGTATCACTGAAAAGGAGAAACATTTTTATTTGGGAAGAGCCCAAAAGAAAGCAGATACTTCACCGATGGCAGGAAAAGTTTATATCAGTGACTCATTCTCCACTTCAAGATGATTTTGATGCAAACTGTTGATCTGTTCTGTGCATACTTACAGATCCTTGCAAACACAGCGTTGATTATGCACTGGATGAAAACCAAAGTGCGAGCGTATCTGAACTTCTCATGGCCATAATCCCCACGTGTGCTGCAAAAATCAGAGTTTGAGGGAGAAATCAGTGAAAAAAGAAAGCTGAGCTGCTTCAATATCAGTCTATTTGCCAGGAGCAGGTTGGATCTGTAATATGTTTATTTAAGATGAACAACAGGACACTCTTTGTTTGATGTTTCTTTTAAAATGAATCGCATAAATACAATACAAACAATTAGGACATCTCCATCTTCAACGCCATCATGTCCTGTTGAAACAGCAGCAGAAAAGCACAGAACAGCTCAACCATCTTTACCAAATAAATTCATTAAAATATATATAAAATAAACACTACATTTTTTAAAAGTTGTGATAGAATTAATGTAAGAAGTTAAACAAATGAGAAATTTTTGGGCATATTTTATTCTTTGTGTGTTGTAGGGATTTTGAATATAATTTAAGGTAATTTAATGAGCCGTTTATGTAAAGTTTCACCTTTGTGAATTTGCAGTTGTGAATAAAATATTTTAGGATGCAAATCAATGTGCTGATCATAAAGCCTAGATTTTTCCTTTATCACTGAGGTAGATTTACATTTTAACGGCATTCTAATTTAAATGATCTAATGTAATATTTTTACCTGTCAGCCGGTTATGAAAAGAGAACAGTTAACAGTCTTCAGTTAGCAGCTGTCTTGCAGTTCAACTGTTATTTTTAAGAAAACGAAAAGCAGAAACGGTGCAGTGTTTCATAACTGACATTATGAAACCGCACATGATCTTTTTTTAGCCTTTAAAAAAAAGCCTTATTAGAATACCTTTTGTGTCTTGTCCAGGACGATTTTACCCCTTTACATAATAGTTCATACTCGTAATTAAAAACTCCCTTCAGCTACACTTTAAAAAAAAACTCGAAAGTTTGTTTATATCATAGTTTATTCTCAAGTTGACAACAATCGCGTGGTTAACCCAACAGCTCTAGTTTACTTACATTGTCTCTTGCAGGATTCCGTAGTAAAAGTAGCAAACGAAGACTCCAAAGAAGCAAACAATGAACCTGATCCGCATGTTGTCCCACAGCGATGCGGGCTTCCCCGCTCCCTTTCCCGCAGCCATGCTGTCCTCCACCAGTCGGGGTATGCTAAGAGACACCGCTTCGCTTCCGGTGCCTCTGGCACCAGCCTCCCGCTCCACTATAACCGATGATACGAGCCTTGAAATAGCGCTCGCTTGTCCAAATTAGTGGCGGTCTCCCTGTTTCTAAATGTTTTTGCTTGGACCGGCAAGCACGGGAGCTAAAATTTACCAGCTGTAAAGTCAGAGAATACATAGATGATCGTGCTTATAATATAACGCCATTTTACTTTGTTTTTTGCATTATTATGATAAGTACAATTCTACTAAATCTGTTTGACGAAATTTCACCGGTCTTACGTTAAAACAAATGTCTCAAGAGACTGTTGATCTGCAATTAAAACAGGAATCGACGTAAAGTAGAACCCAAGAGGTGTCCTCTGCTGCGCCTGAACAAATAGATTAACTTTAAAAATCGTTTAGCCGTTAATACAACTCAGCACATTCAATTTCAATCTCACAACGTTAAAACAAAAACAACACAATATATGGACTCATCCACTTTTCTATTTTTAAAAAAAATAATTACTTTTTTTTTAAAGCGGCTTCAGGGACAGTCTTTGCAAATTGCGAGGTCCTTGTTAGAAAAAGTGGCGTACATTTCTGTGGTCCAAAGATGTGGGTGAAAATTATTGGTCCTTGTAAAGTGAGTGAAGGCACAAAGAGGTTATGAAGGCGGTGCTTAGGTTTAAAATCACAATTGTACGTGTCAAAGCCAAAAAATCACAACAATCACAAAAGTAGTTTTATGACAATACAATTGAATGATAAAACTAATATATTTCAAATAAATCCTGGATTTTAGGTCAAAACACTCAGGCCAAAACACCAAACACCGGGGTTTTCACAGGGGTTTAGAAACTTCTAGAAAGTTGCTGTTCTTGACTTTTGTTGATTAAAAAACATTTCAAAATAAAATGTAGACAATAATTTCAGGTTTTGTGGCAAGTTGTTTTTTCAGTGTTGCAGCAAAATGTGATGCAAAACCTTTTTTTAGTATTTTAATAACTCAAATAGCTTTTTTGTCTTTATGATCAAAACAGTTAAAATCACATAGGCTAAAAACGAATCCAAATGGACCAATCTACAGAAAAGATTTTAAAAACAAATTTTGGCTCCGGCAATGCTAACAAAAAGCAAGTAAAGATGAGAAAACCTTGGTTTCAGCTTATAAGCAACCCATTTCAGGGTAGTTTGAGTAAATACAAAACACTTTTAAAACACAGAACAAAGATACAAAAATAGATATCTTTCTAAAAACATCTGTAAAAAAAAAAAAGTAGAGCTTCAAAAACTATAGGTAAAATTAATTGTGTTTCAATCTATAGGTTTATGAAACTAATACAAAACTATGTTTTTTTTTTAATATGTCAAGTGACACAAAAATGCCCTGGTGTCAATAGCTGCGGACACTGAGAAGTTAATACAAGGTAATCCAAGTGCTTGGTTTCCTGACAGTATTGTGACATTTATGAAACATCCCTTCAACTAAAAGATCAATTCTCTCTGATATTTCTCCCAGTATTCTCTAACATTTTTTAACTTAAGTTCTGCAATCTAATCTACATCTTATATAGTGAAAAAAAACAGGATAAAGCAAGTGCTGATGAACAAAAAATCAGCTAAAATGATTCATCCCAAAGGTAAAAATAATCAGTAAATCCCCAAAACTTTAGGCCAAACTTTGTCAAAAGTCAAACAAAGTATCGGCTGCAGTTACAAAGTTTATAGTAATCCTTGCGATCACGGCATGCAGTGATAGTACACTGTCCATTGTCATGCTGCATATAAAAACACTTCCAGGTTCTTTAAGGCCAGGCCCTCCAATGTGCTTTAATTCTTCAGGGGACCTGCTCACATTTCCACCTACGGCATGCCCAGGTGCCTGGTAGGAGAGGCCTGACCTGAGCAACCAGTGACAGGAGACACTGACAGGCCACGGAAGAGCAGGTCCATGGAGGGCAGCAGGGGCTTCAGAAGACTGACGGGGCAGAAAGCAGAGCCTCCATGGGGGGTGAAGTTGACTTTATTAGGGTCGGGGCATGACGGTTGCAGGAGGGGCTCATCCTGACAAACAGTCCTGAGACAATAAAAGATTTAGGATTTTATCATAATATTTCTGGACTAAAAGCCTGCAAAAGCAACATCTTATATTAAGCTTTGCATCCCTCGTTAAAGTTTCAGAGCATCCAAAGACAATTGTTTATTACATTTATTTTCTTTTTGGATAATAATTTACTTGTTATTCTGATATATACTAATAAAATGATTACATATTTAACCAGTAATACTTTTATAATTAACCAACCCATCAGAAAACAGCTGTAGTGGATGTTTTGTCAAACATTTAATAAGCCTTTTGTTTTAGTTCCATTTATAAAACCAACTCCACTTAAAAAAAAGATATTTAGTGTGAACTACTCCTCTTAATTCTTTTCAACTGCTTTAAAGACCCACTTCAATCATCTCTTGATCTATTTTAAAAGCGTTCCCAGTGGTCTTTTAAGTATGAATATGCCGTTTATGGCCAAAATAAAAAACCTGTCTCATTTTCTAGGACAGAGTTTCTGCAGAGCAGCAGTAGTTCATTTGAAATTCATGTTTTGGTTGTGGGCGGGACCGCTGCGGGGAGCAACCCTGCGCACCTCCCCTTCCTATTGCTGAGAGCTCTCTGTTAACACGTTCTCCCGCTAGCTTACAGCTCCTCAATTTCATTGCTCCAACTGTAGGGGTATGGAAGCAATGTGAATTCAGGTGAACTCATTACCGGTGCAATAAAATTGCGAGAAATATTGGAGCTATCCAGCCATAGTTTTGATCCAAATGCCAGCTCGTGTGAGGAAAACAAAGACATATATGAATCTATATGTCTACAAGGGGATGCATCAGAATGGAGCAGGGAGCTTATGACCCACCCAGTGTATTTTCTACATCACATATATGTTTTTTTTCAAACTGCATTTTTCATCTGGTCCTGATTTACAATTATTTCAATAAAGAAATACTCAGACATTTAATTTTAAGCTTAATTTTCTTGATATATGTCCTCCGTCATGAGAAAAATGCCACAAGCACAGGTAAAAAAAAAAAAAACAAAACATGCAATTTTCATTAGAGTGGGTCTTTAAACTTTCAGTTTTTGTTTTAATCTGAAAAAGATTACAACACATCAAATTGTTGTACAGGTTGCCCATATTTCATCAGTTTATCTTACAGAAGATGAATGTGATTAAACAAGTTAAATGTTGTGAAAATGCTCATTTCCCCTATAGCTAAACGACGTAAACGAAGAGTTAGTGACTGGCATGGAAAGGTAGTCAGGATATTTTTCAGTTAAATAACAAAATAGACTTGATAAACATCAATTTGTCAGTTTTATTACATTCATTATGAGTTTTCCCCTCAAGGGCTTTTTTGTCCCACATGTTCTTAAGATTACGCAAAAACTCATTTCACTTGTGTCGCTTTGTTCTTTGGAGCTGCTGATGGAGAAATGATCTGGTGTGACTCATGCCTTAGATCTGATCTCAATGTCTTTTTGATTTACAACTAAAACAAAGCAGTTTCTTTTTTATTATTTGCAAATCTTCAATTGAGGAAAAATAAATTTAGAGATAGTAAATTGCTAAAGGTGTTTTTATTTAAACTGGACTCTCTATTTGTGGATTATTGTGTGAACATGCACTTCAAAAATGTGTGCCTGAACATTCAGAAAATATGCCCTCGAAAGCGACAGGTTTCCTGATTTTGGTTAAAACTAGCATAATCCTACTGAAAAGACCACTGGGAATGCTTTGAAAGTAGATAAAAAGATGGTCGGAGTGGGTCTTAAAGCATGTAAACAATGACATTTTTCAGACGTGAACTCACGGCCTCCAGACTGATACTTACACAGCTTCCTCGCAGACTCGAATGCGCTCGCAGCCTTCTGGTGGCTCACGTTGAAAGGAGTAGGTTTTGTTGGGACGGGGAGAAGAGGAGCAGGGCTGCAGCAGAGGAGCATCCAGAGCAAATAAAGGAGGTGATGTTGGTGGAGAGGGACACAGGGGTTCACAGTCCACAGGCTCTGCCCGGAAAAATATCACAGATTTTGAGTAACACCAAAAGTAGCTAAAGATATAACATAAAATGTAAATGGTCTAACCTGGCTCAACCACAGGTGACTGTGAGGGAGACAAAAGGGATGGAGTTAGTGGGTAAGGGGAAGCTGAAGGAGACAGGAGAGATGGATCAAGAGGACAGGGGGACTGAGAAGGTGAAAGAAGTGAGGCATCCAGAGGTCCTGGGGAAGGTTCACTCTGAGAGCCACTGCTGCATCTCTGCACCGGGGCGGGAGCTCTGTGCCCGTCTGGGATATCCAAGATCTAGAAAAAGTCCAGAAGAAAAGTTTTGAAAAGAGTAAAGCCTTTCACTTAAGGATTAAACCAAGCAGAAGCATTTCATGTATATTTTACACAGAGAAGCTAAAAAACATTTTTTAACTCAGAATTGTGAAAAATGTCTAATAAAGCCATAACTAAAGGTTATTTGAGGATAAACAAATAATCGGTATGTTATATTGTTAATGACAACACAGAATATAGAAAAATTACCGTAAAATATAACTTTATTTCAATAACGTATGTATTAAGACAACAGTAAGTCATGTATTTTGTTTTTCCACACAGTTTTTTGATGAGTTACTAGTCCTGCAGCCTCACTAGCAGCACAGTGATCTAACCTCATGCTGATCATCTGGTTTCTCAGACACAAAAACTTCCTCCAGCTCTAAGCTGAGGCCTTCGACGCTCCGTCGTAGCCGCTGGGCGAGCCTGTTCAACGGCATCAGGGGCAATGTCTGCAAAAAGACAAGCAAGAAGTTGGGTTTTTTTCACAGATGTGGACCACAAAGAGGGTTCAGACGGTCTCTAATGCGTCATTTCATTCAGTGGTGGACTTAAGAGTTTGGGGCCCCTGGCAAAAACATATAATGGTGCCCTTTTTTTCCCCCTCTGGTGTCCACCACTGGGTTTAGTGATTTCCACCGTTACAGGCACCAGAGACATTGCGACCACAGCTCCGAACAGCAGCAGCAGAGACAATGGAGGCGAAGAACATGGTCCATTCAGACTCCCTCGGTACCTGTACAACAACACACTGCTCGGGTTCAGATCAGGGAAGCCGTTCCTACCAATCACGCCCCTCCAGGTGCCACTGTCGTTTCCCATGTGGGCACTGAAGTCCCCCAGGATGACAATGACACTTTCCAGTACTCCTTCAAGAGACACCAAAAAGGCTGGATGACCCGTAGGCTGAAACCACAGTCAGAGACCTGGCCCCCCCCCCATGGTAGAGTCCAACCCCTCTCGAGGGACTGTTTCAGAGCTCAGACTGTGCGTGGAGGTGAGCCCAACTATATATAGGTGGTACCTTTCAACCTCTTGCACAGGCTCTGGCTCTTTCTCTCCCAGAGAGGTGTAGTTCCATGTCCCAAATGCCAGTTCAATAACCGAGGTTTTGGCCGCCGAGGCACCTGCCTTTGACTGCCACCCAAACCCCAATGCACCGGCCCCTTCTGAGCTCTCCTGCAGGTGGTGGGCCCACCCCAGGCCTGGCTCCAGAGTGTTTTTTCTTTTCATAAAGGGGTTCTGAATCACTCTTTGTCTGGCTCGCCACCCTTTCTATCATGGCAGACCCTACCTGGGGCAAAAGCCCCAGACAGCATAGTCCCTGGTCTCACTCAAACCCCTCCACCACGTTAAGGCGGCGTTTCAAGGAGGGAATTCTCTGTTTGTTAATTTGCTGTTGGCTGGAATAGTCCATTGCTGCAGAGAGACGAGGGAGGACGAAACACTTTCATGTGGTCAGTCTTTCAGTGATTTAGGCTGTGTTTTTATGACAGAGTTCAATAAAATATATTTTAGACACTTTTATTTAGTGTTAAACTCAGGGCCCCAGAGTGTTGGGAACCCCAGGCAATCGCCTATGTTTTCCTAATGATACAGCCGCCCCTGATTTCACTCCAGTAGCAGAAAGACAAACTGAAAACAATGTATTCACATTTCTGCTACTTATAGCAGAGGTCTCAAAAGTGTCTAATCGATGCTTCTTCATGTTGATAACATTACAGATGAGGGCTACCTGAGTGATGCCTGCAGCTTGCCCTGCTGGCAGGGGGAGTTCATATCCTGCAGGTGGAGGTGCATGTCGCGAGCGCTTTTGCAACTGATGCCTCAGCTTGGCCACCTGAGGGCAGAGTGGACATAAAGGTAAAGGTTACACTTCATAGGCTCCACACCTCCTGCCTGCAGAGCAACCAGTGTGAGGAAGATGGAAGCAAACTTGACTTCTACGTTCTCAACAACTTGCCTCCCTCAGGTGCTCTGCGCTGCCCCAAGACGCCGAGCGCTTGTGCCCGCTAACACTCTTCCTTCCTCGCGTCTCCTCCACCCAGGAACTCGGAGTCTTTGAGATCCAACATGACAGCATGATAAACAACAGGACACATGTTTAAGTAGTTTCAGAGAAAGCAGTCGGCAAAGGTCAGCCGATTGGAGCCACTTTACATTTTCTGCTGAGCCAGCAAACTCTTTTAGATTGCGACACACAAGCTGAACCCGGCAGCTGTCCTGCACACCTGTCTCACAGCAGCTGAACAGAGGAAGGCGACAAGAAACCACTGTGAGCAGCAAGAACAGCCCCACTTCCACACTCACGAGAAAACATCCAAACCACACCGTGGTTGAGAGTTTTTCACCTCCACACTCCACTGCACTTCAAAACATCCACCCTGTTGTTCACAAAGTTCTGAAAAACAAGCCAAACAGCCAAGAAGCACTTCTTCTTTTGCGGGGCATCTCAACGTCTCGCTTTCACGTCGACATCCGTACCGATTTCTTCACATAAACCCTCGATCTTCTTCCAGCAGCTCCAGCTTGCTGGTTGGAAGCCGATGGCTGCTGGACATTCATCTTCACCAAGTGAATTCCAGGTTGAGGGACTCAAAGTTCTGGTTCTTAATCAGCTGCTTCCCACACAACTCGATCCACTCGACAGTGTCCATTCTATTCATAAGCCTGCCTAATTTAACGATGCGTGATGCGATTCAGATCTCTCTCCCCGCAGCATAATGGCTCTCCGTCTTACGCGACAAAACCTCCTTTTAAGCTATCGGCTTCAGAAAGGCTGCGGCGGGCAGGTAAGAATCAGATATGAGCCGCTCTCCAGTTGACTAAAACGTCCGGTGCCTGGCTGGAAAGCTCAGACTGCGGCATGAGTCAGTCATAGAGGGACGTTGGTATAGAGTTACAGCCCCCCCTCAACTTCATCCAAAACCAACAACTCCACCCTCCCCAAAATATGAGCCAGGGATCATGAGATACAGACCTATAAAAAGACTGGGAGATAGCACCGCGTTTGGACCACTTATGTTTCCAGTTTGGGAAACCATTCAGCTCACCAAACAAATGGCTGTGCCGGCAGTTCGTTATTTTGTCCGTTATTCTGCAGAAAAACATGTAAAAAAAGAAGCCAATTACTTTTTTTAATTTGGTAAAAGACGGCGAAGTGTGACCAACAGTCCCACCTCACGTGGAAATGTTCTCCGACTGAACGCCACTTTAGCCGAGTCGCAGATGTGATATTTGCGTCAAAAGATGCACAGCGATTGTGAAAATAAATCTAACTTCTCCAGAGATTGTAATCCAGAGATTACGACAGTTATATGACTGGTGGCTGATTTGAAGTCGGTTGATCCATCCGCGAGCATCTGTAGCACGGCGGCAGTTCGTGTGGAAGTAAGCAGTTATACCATCTGACATAATGCAGAGAAACTTTGTCAAAGGGGGGGTGGGCTGCTTGAGCGAGTGTGCTTGAGGAGAGTGCTGGGGGATGGGGTGTCTGTATAATGAGGTCAGGAGGGGTTTGTTCCTCACAATGGAAGCAAAGGGGGTTCGTGCGGGTTTCAACCGTGTCAGGAGCGACGATGAAGCTGCACAGCCTGAAGATGTTACTCTGGGCTTTGTGCACTAGATTGGGGCAGATACAGTGGAGGCGGGGAGGGGGGAGAGTATAAAGAAGAACAAAAAAAACATCTATTTCCAGTTGGCTGATTCCAACCCTCTGCCTCGAACTGGAACCACAAGAAGACACCTGCAAAGGCAACATCAGATATCTTGTCTTTTATAGAAATCCTACGAGCGAAGGAGCTGACAAGCATTTGGAATTCAAGCTGCCTGCGTTTTCTTCTCTGCAACATGAAGCAACAGGTTTTATGCACCAGCAGGATCACTGGTATTCTACAGTCATCTGCACTTGATTGCTGTAATTACACGTCACTAAATTGCGCATTCGTTGATTCACCTGGGTGGCTTTGTCGTTGGCACAGGTCACCGCAGAGCCCTCCGCCTCTTTGGGCCACTGTCCCTGCAGATAGGGTCCGACGATGGTGTCCAAGGACAGGGTTCTGCGGATGGTGGGCTTCGGTGGGCGCGCCGAGGTTCTGTCTGCTTTAAGAAAGCGAGAGGATGCACGTGAAATCAGGGAGGCCTTGACCTCCTGTTTCTAGGAGTAACGCTCCATGTGACGTCCATGTGTAAACACCCCTCAAGAAGATCCAGCGGTGTACAGTAGCGGTTGATTACTTTGGCCCAGCGTTCTCAATGTGTGCAAAGCAGTAAAACTGTGAGTAAAAGGTCTGGCAGGTGTGGATCACGCCTTTGACCTGGAAACACGCTCTGCAGGCTGCTAATGCATTTACCACCAACCTGAGAGCGCACACGGTTTTGCAGTCAGCTGCCAGGGTTGCAGGGACGCATAAACAACATGCAGATGTGGGCTTTGTGAATAGAGAAACAAAAGAATCCTTTAAAATCTGCTGCTGCGTTAGCATCAAGCATGCAGCAGCAGAAAGCCTGCAGGTCAGAGTGCAAAAGGAGCAGTTAATAACATTATGAGTGGAGTGTTGTTTCAGACTGAGCTTCTTCTAGGGTTGACTCGACTTTCTCCTGATGCTGAAACTGTATTTGTAAGGCAGTACACTTGAGTAAAACAAATGCTGGACAACTGTTTCCGTTTGAGTCTCCGTTTGGATGAGAAATGTGACTTTTTCCTCTTAATAAAGTTGTATCAAAACACATTTTGTGATGTCTAAGACTTATGTTCTTCAGTAGAATGTTGTCTAGATATTTGAGTGAATGTGTTTTTCCACTAATAAAAACAATAAAAGCAGCAACCAAAGCCCTGGATTGGTTCCATAGGACCCCCTCAGAGGAACCCTCGATCTATTATAAATGATTCTATGATTAATGACTACTCAAAAGAAGCTGCATCATTCATTGTATACTTTTTTTTGTCTCTCATAAAATAGTAAAGCGTTGGACCACATGGATGTGAATGCACACTGACGTCCCCTCCTCTTGCGTGCGTATTTACCCGTTTTGACCTCCCTGCAGAGGAGCGCGGAGCCCCTCTGGAGCTGGTATGGCACCGTGGCTCTGAGGGGCTGCAGGCTTGGGTTGCTGCACCCCCGGGGTGCTCCTCCGGTCCGGCCCGACATCCCCCCACCACTCCCGTCCCGCAGCAGAGCTTGTAAAACCGCACAGCTTTGCTTTCTCACAGCAGCTCCTCTCTGCGCGCACGCCGTTCATCCACAGCGAAGAAACCGCGGCGAGTCCTCTTGATTGGCACAACTCCTGAGCTTTTTCCTGCACAGACCTTCATCTTTCTTTGCTGTTCTTTGGATTCCTTTCTTTCGTGAGGAAAAAAAAACAGACAAATCGAGTGCGTTTGCAGCTTAACGCGCTCCGGTAAACTGCGCGTTTTCCGTCATTACGCAGAAATGCGCTCCGGCGGAAAACGTGCCTGAAACATTACTGCAAAGTGACAATACAACAGCTCAACCTGCACAACTATCCCGAGCAGCATATGGGCGCACCAGAGGATTTCTGACTGGTTGATGCAGATTTGTGTGCAACGCCGATTGGTTCTCCTGTGGATCTGTCATCAGAGCGCACGGCCCAGCTGGAAAACTCCCGCCCACTTTGTGAAAATGTTCCTTTTTGTGTAGTTGTGGGGCTTGGAACGTCCATACACATGGTGTGTGTGATCTGTGAGGGGTTCAAGGACCACCGAGGGTCTCAGGGTTCTCTTCTATCAGGAACATGTTCTGTCATAATCCTGGAGATTGTTTTAAATATTTTATTCTGGTATACAGAAAAGTTTCTGACGAATGGGCAGACCCCTATTTAATTTTTTAATATCTTTTCACTTCATTGTTTTATGTTGTGTTCAGGAGCAGAGCTACGGTTCAGACACACTTACATGACAGTTTAGAGTCATCAATTCACCTATTAAGCACGTTTTTGGAGGAAACTCGCGCTTGCACGGGCAAAGCAACACAGAAAGGTCCCAGCCGAGTTGACAAAAACAATATTTTTAAATGAAATAAAACCAATAATGATATTGAAACTGTTTGAATAGATGTTTTGATCGTTTTATTTGTAATGGCCTTCCATTCAGGTGTTTTGCCACCTTTTCAAAATCTTTTGATTGCAATTTTTAGAAGAATCAACAAAATTTCACTTTTGGATTTCCTGAGCAACTGAGGTTTTTGTTAACCATTCCTTCTTTTCCTTTTAGGGGTCGCCACAGAGAAACAGCTTCTTCCATCTAACTCTGTCTTCTGCATCCTCTACTCCAACACCATATACCTTCAAGTCTTCCTTTACTGCATCCACGAACTTTTTCCCTGCTGCTCTAGACTCAGCATCCTTTTACCAAAATGTTCACTTCCTCTGGACACGAACCATCTCAGCCTGACCTCTCTGACTTTATCTCCAAAACCTCTACTCATCACTCTATCTGACACGTCCACAATAGAATCCTCCTTTAAGATAACTCCTACTCCATTTGTCTTCCCATGTCCACCATGATGAACGCTTTAAACCTGGCACTTTCTAAGCTTAACATTAGTCTCCTGGACACTCAATATGTCTACCTTCCTCCTTTGCATCATGTCAACTAATTCTCTACTGTTTCCTGTCATGGTTCCAACATTCAAAGTCCTGACTCTCAATCCAACACTCATGACTTTCCTCTTGTCTCTCTTCCTACAAATGTGCCTTCCTCCTCTCATATTCCACCAACAGTAGTCCAGTTTCCACCAGTACCCTGTCGCCAAACACCATCGATGGCGCTCGTTGTTAACCGGGCCTCGACCTGGATATCATAGATCTGATTAGTTTGGCAAAGATTTCACGTCCTGACACAACCCTCTGTATTGATCCGGGCTTGGGGCCGGCACAATGAGACCCCGGCTTGGGTCCCCTCAGTTAAACAGTTTTGTGCTTTGATTTGTTTAAAGAAAATGTACAGATTTATACTACACTTGATGTAGGCCCACTGTATTGTATTTTGAATTTTGTCATAATAATATGTTTTTTAAAAAACCCAGAAAAGTTCGACACAGTAATCTAAAAATATTGCTTCATATATTGTTTGGAAAATATTTGATTTGTTTCTGATTTTAATCTACCACAGAAACCCCTCATCCAATAATTTTCTTTTAAATAATTCACATTATTTTGGAAATTGATCGTAAAAACTGTTTTAAGGGTCATATTAATGCATTTATATTGTCATTTTAGTTCAGTTTTATGATGGATTTATCTAAAAAAAATATTCAGCTATATACTTTAAATGTCTTTTGAAGTGTTATTTTTGTAAATAAATATAGCTGAACAAATTACTTAATTGTTCATTTAAAATGTTTTAATTACATTTAAAGAGTGTAAAATAAATGTGTTTTTGTAATGTATTTGACAATCAGAAATGACTAAAACTTCATGTCAAGTGTTACTTGGCTAAAACTATCAACATTCCTTCATGAAAATCTAAAAAACATGAAAATACATCAAATTCTTCCTATCTAAGCCTTTTAAGTGTAGAAGTCACCAAACTCTGTCTATAAACATGTATTCACTCACCAGAATAAAAATGACAGTCAACTTAGGTGCAGTTGATTTACTTAGATTTGCTCACGTCAGAAAATAAAGTGAAAAATTTGGAGAAAAAGTCTAAAAGCATGCAGAAAATGAGTTTGACAAGTGTCAAATATCTGGATGAATCAAATGAGCTTTTACTTTTTTTTTTGTTTGAAGAAAGAAATGAAGGTGCTGTTCATGTATGTGTCGGGAGAAAATCCATGTCCAAAGTCCAAAGTTTTGATTTTAAAGTTGAGAACTTCTGGAGAACTCTTCATCCATGTCACCACTAGATGGAGCCAAAGTGATAAAACAACAACGCCTGTGGAAAACGCTCTAAACTCAATGACTTTTCAAGAACACACAATGGAAAAAGGCTGTTTATTGCAACACAAAACAATCAAGAAAAACTACTGCATTAAATTGAACACGCTGTAATTGGCAGCTTCAAAGTTATAAAGTTTGGTTTAAGCATCTCCTTACGTTTTTGGGGTCTGAAAACTCCAAAAGCCACAATGAGATGCAGGGTTTCATAGCTTGACACATAAGGACCTGTAGAACCTCCAAACCCTCGTATCTGTACCTTTGTTCATCACATCCCACTTTTCCTGCATCCACACTGCTGCAGCTGCTGCTATGGTTACACTTTGAGACAGAAAATAGAATAACGCAAGCAGAAGGCTGGATTCATACACAGATGGAGCTACGGCGTTCTATCAGCAGGTAACATAGAGACCTTTCAGAAAGTAGATGAAGGGACTGAAACACGAGCAACTGGAAAATAAGAGCAAAGGATTGAGTGGATGAGGTGAGGACAAAAGAGATCCTTTCAGCTTCACGTCTCTCAGATACAAAAATCCAGATGACTTTCCACGTCTCATGGAGTCGGGCGTTTGGTGGGAGCAGAGTTTTAGACGGGTGTTTGGACAGAGTCAACGCAGCATCTCCAGGCAGACAGGCTGAGGGTTAAGTCACGTTCCTTCTAGCTGGGCGAGAGTGCAGGGCTGGGCTCGGTGCTGATGTTGACCAAACACTCGCTGGACTTCAGGCTCGCCAGAGACTTGGAGCTCGGTAAAGAGGCCAGGGAGCCGCACAGACCCAGCATGGATGGAGTGTTGTCTTTTCCTGCAACGACGGAACTCAACTCAAGATCATGCAGAGTTTAGACGGCCTATGATACAAACACAGCTACAAACTAGCTTTTGTGTAAATCTGTGCCCCTGAAAGACCCATTAAAGACCCACTCTGATAAAATTGTTGTTTTGAACATTTTTCTGACGATGGAGGACATTTATAAAGAAAATTAAGATTAAAATAGCATTTCTGAGTATTCCTTTATTTAAATTGTTGTGAAATGGAGGCAGACAAAAAAAAGAAATATTGCAAAATGAAAAGAATGTATTTGTGAGGTAGAAAACGTCTTCACCGGGCTAGAGGACAACAAAAGACCACTGGGAACACTTTGAAAATAGATCAAAACAGTCCAAATCCTACGTTTGGATATAGTTTCTTCTGAAAGGCTTAAGAAAAGCGTGGTACAGGCCCTTGCACATTGAAACTGGACGCATCGTTGTGAACGCAGCTCAAGAGAGTGCAGGTAGGAGTCCAGGGAACTTTTTCAAAGCCGTGAGTTTTACCTGCTGTGGTCCAGGCAGCGTCTCCGTTCTGTCGCCCTTCCGTCTTCTGGGAGTCGGAATTCAGACTGACATCTGCAGAAAGCAGCTCCAGACTATGGAAACTCCTCCTGGACAACAAGAATCACGCAAAGCTGTTCTTCAACAACACATCCTGTTGCCTTCTCCTAACTGTGGCTGGAATAGGCTCCATTAACCCCATGACTCCAAACGGGATTAAGTGGATCTAGAAGATGGGTGGATGACATCCTTTAACAAATGGAAGAAATAACAAGACTGGGATTTACCTGCGGAAAATCTTGACATCGCCTTGGTTGTTTGTGACGGCAGACCACTGGTTGACTAGCGGGATGGAAAGATCTTTAGCCAGATTGGATGAATCACAGGGTGTGAGGGCAGAGCTGAGGAGAAACCAGACAATGGAAAAGTGCAAAAGCGTCAGCGGTCTTTTATTTAAGATTAGGACATTTTAGCCAACGTTTTTTTAAATTGTCGCTTTCTAGGACATAGTTTCTGCAGAGCGGTAGGAGTTCATCAGAAATTCGCCTTTGATTTGTGCAGTTCTAATCCAGATGCCAGCTCAGACGAGGAAAACAAGCACATACATGGGTCCACTTGTCTATAAGTGGATGCATCAGACTGGAGCCAACGGCCTGCTGACGGCAGATTCCACGTAACAACTTTTTCAAACGTCCGTTTTTCATCTGATTCAGAGAATCAGAAATACTCAGAAACGCACATTTCAGCTTCATTTTCATTACATATGTCCTACAACGTGTTGAAAGTGTTAATAACACACTTTTCATTGGAGTATTTGATTATATTTTCACAACAGTTGTGATGGCGTTGAAGCTATTTTCTTAAAGTAATTGTGCGAGAGTTTAGAAAGGAATGTGGTTCTCACAGTTGAGCCTGCAGTTCCAGAATGATGGCCTCGAGTTCCTTCTTCTCCTGCTGGCTCTGCACTGACAGCTCCTCCACCTTGGCTCTCAGCCGCTTATTCTCCGTTTCGACATTCTTCAGCTGCGACTCCCGCAAACGCACCAGCTCCTCCAGGTAACCCTGGACACCAAACACGCGTTAGCCGAGGATGAAAGTGACCACAAAAAGTGGTGATAAAGCGTGGATGTGCGTCACCTTCTGGGCGTAGACAATCTTGAACCTTTGCTCCATTTTGCGACACTTGTTGCTCCAGCTCTCCTCGTCTGTTACCAAAGGGATGTAAGGATGCTCGGGGACGCTCTCCTCACTGTTACTGCTGTCCACGCTGCGCCGGTCCTCCTCGTCACTGAGGTAGTCATAGCTTCAGAAGAAAGAGGCAGAAAGCGATGGTTTCCAACGTCTCACACGCAAACATGTCCAGGTAAAGCCAGTCTCACCTTTGGGTGAATTTCAAGTAGGGTGTGTAGTCAATCACCGCTGGAGACTTGCCATCCAGACTCTCCCCTTTCAAACAAAAACTGCACAGAAAGGGATTTCTTAGACAAAGTTAGTTAAACAATCTGATGTTTTCAGACAAAAGATTTTTTAAAGGAAAAACTGATTTAAAGTTAAAGAAAATAAGGTCAGATCATGTTCTACCTGCCTTTCACTCATACGTTATCAAATATCTTAAATGTTGGGCAGCAGAACAGATTAGACAGAATATTTCCCAATCGCAAATGCAGAAGATATTATGATTGTCTATACATTTAAATTAGGAGCCATTTAACACTGTCCAATGTATTTGAAGTCAAATGGAATACAAGATGGTTGACTATAAACAGTATTTGCATTTTGTTTATGGTTTAAATATCTTATTCAACTTGATGTAGGGAAAAAAATCTATTTATAAGTAACTTTTCAGTAAAATGTCACGATTTCTATCATTTTTTCTTTTATTTCTGAAATGAGTTTGATGTATCTGTGTGATCTTTGTTGTCCACAATTATTGATTAAAATAAAAAAAATAAATCGAAATAATAAATCTTGAATCTCTTGTTGAGTCATTTGATCTTGAAAACATTTTATTTGAATAATCATAACTGATGAAACGGTTATTTTTACTTTACTTGATATTTCTAAGCAGATGTTTTATTTGTAAATGGTCATTTGACGCATAAAAATTACAGAAGATTCCTTTTACAATGTCAAATTCTCACCTGCATTAGCATATTTTTCATTTATAACAAGGGGAAAACATCTTGTATTTTTAACTTGCTTTTAGAAGATTATTTCCAGTGTAATGGCACACAGGGAAAAAAGCAACATTTTTTTAATTCTTGTATTGTTTCATATCTTTTTCACAGCAAACACTATCTCTGAAATTTCAAAAACACACACTGCACCATGTCAAATGTTGCTCTGGAGTTTTTCTGATGCTCCTTCTGGAGTCAAAATAAGAAAAACAGTCTTTATTATTCAGAAATTTCTTTTTTTATTACGTTTCATCATCCAAATCAGTCTCATTGTTTTTTTTTTGCCCCCAAAAAGATCACTTTTAATTTGCAATGTAAAGTTTTTTATAACTAAACCTGAAGTCGATGGCGCTGAGTCCAATCAACATGCCGGTCAGCACCGTGGCTTCTTCTCTCAGCATTATCGCTCCTTCGTCATAGAACCTCCTGTTCAACAAAGAGAGGATCCAGAAGCAGTTCTTCTCAGTATGAACTCAAAAAGAGTCGCAACAACAGACCTGGTGGTTCTGCTGTCCCTCAAAGCAGTGGACACATATTCCGAGAGGCGTTTCTCCATGAGCGCCACCCGAATCCATGCTCGGCCCTGCAGGAAGCAAAGGGAAGTCAGCCCGAACTCACGGCCTTCACACTGGTGTTGCCTACTCAGGCTGCTTTGCCTTAGCTCTGGATGTGCTGATGTTCTCGATGTTTTCGATGCTGGAGATGCAGTTGTTCTGCACTTTGCTGCAGGCCAGCCGGATGTATTCCCAGAAACTGCGCTGTCCATCTGAGCTGAACCAGCTTCCTGAGCCTGTTTAAGGTTCAAGGGCAGCAGTGAGTGCAGCTTAGACTGTCCAGCACAGTGCAGATCATCACCTTCTTTAATTGTAATTCCACCAATTTATTATGCTGCTTTAATATTGAGTTCATATTCCAACTCTGTTACCTGCAGTGTTACCTTTGCAGCGGTGGCTCAGGATGTGCTCTAAAATAGCTGCAAAGTTAATGAACTCCTCAGATGAGTCATCTATGGGCTCGGCGGTGTATTTCTCCAGAAGAGTCTTCACCGAGAACCTGAGACAGAAAAACACAAAGATTGAGGTACTTCTGTGGATTCTGATCTCCTTTGGTCACGGGGAGCCTTTGAAAAATAGACTAAAGGTTGTTTTTGTTTTGGCAATTGAGTCCATCCATCCATTTTTTAAACCTAATACTTGCATTTCAGTGTATTGGAGAGTCATAGTCTTCAATAGAAGTCTTTGGGATTATGGCTTTTTGGGGGCACTTCCTGTTTCGAACGCCAGGAGGGAGGAGTCCAGTTCAGTCCAGTTCTCATATCCAATCAATGGTTCTGTCAGAATTCACTCACTACTTATTACAGGTTACCTGTACAGGTTTTTCTCTAATTTTTCTGGGTGTTCCCTGGAAATTTCCCAGAATTCTCTGCACAAACCAAACGCTCACTGGATTTGACCACCATGTCTTGAACGATTTGTCATTTCAAAATAAGGACGTAGATTTATATTTGTAAATCATTTTATCTTCAGATCGCAGTGGATTCATAAAAAGTCTTGCTAAATGTTCATATTTATTAGGCTTTTCGTGAAAACGTTTTTCTTTAAAACATGCTGCCTGACTTGCATCAGTCTTTTGAGGGTCAGGAAGCAGTGAATTCATTCGGACACAGCTTTGGTTAAAACTTGGGCGTCATTCCTGTCGAGCTTTCCCCAAATTTCCAAGATGTGCAGCAGAACTTCAGACAGAGAATTGTGTCAACTTTGAATAAAAGATCTCAACTTTGTGCTGTACTGTACAAACGCACAACTGTATGTGAACAACGGCGGGAGCACGCCTGTTTTCTGCTTTTGGGACCCGTGCCACATTATCACACTGAGGTCACCCCAATTGTCTTGTGTACTACACAAAGCCCCCCTTTAGTGCCTGAGCATTGTTATCATGAAATCCACACAATTAGCCCCCTGTCTTTCCTGTGTTTGTGCTTACAGCTCCGTTTGGATCTCATCTCTCTGAGGGACCGACAGCATCAAAGAATGATCAAACAATTCCCTCCCCTCATCTATACATTGCGGTGTATTTAGGGAAGCTGCTGAAGCTTTGCTTTGGCTTTTTGACCTCACATGCTCACCCTTCCACCCCACAGAGAGACTATGCACACTAGGAGCTGGCTTTAGGGCACCGGCTCGTGCCGACTGTCTCTGCTTCCATGGGGAACACCAGCATCACGGAAGGCAAGACTGCCCTGGCGGTGGGGAACACCTCCATAGCCAGAGGAAAGACTACTGTCTCCTTAGGAAACTCCTCCATCTTCAGGGGAGTGACCACTACCTCCATGGGAGACTCCACTATCCAGAGGCAAAAAACGACGGTGGCTCTGGGACGGGCCAGCTTCAGCCGGGGAACCACAACCACCTCCTTTCGGAAAGCCTTGACGGGCAAACGCAGAAACACCTAGATGGAAAGGACACCTGAAGCCAGGGCAAAGGCAGCGAGCACCGCCAAGCCGCCAAAAAAAGACTCTAACAATGAGTGGAAAACTTCATTCTCCTCAAGCAGGACCTCCTTCACCAAAGGCAGGGTTTCAATCCTAAGGACTAAGTACATCATCGTCTGGGGTAAATCCTCCATCTGCTGGAGCAGAACCACAGTAACTTTGGGCAAAACCAGCATAGCAGTCGGCAAAACCTCTGTGACACGCGGGGAGACCACAAGCTCTCTCATCACTCTGACCTTCACCTACGGGACCAAATCCGTGTCTGTGGTCAAGACCACCCTGGTCAGGGGCACAGAAACCCACAGCAACGTCTACTGGAACTTTCACACGTGAATCCTGCACGCACTCAGAAAGCTGTGGATGTATCTGTGAGGTTTGGGAAGGTCAGTAAAACAGCTGTCAATAAAAACAAACAAACAAAAACAGCGGCTGTGTTTGTGGAGCGGAACCGTGGTGAGAACTGTTTGAGAAGAGACGACAGAGGAGGCGGCAGGTGTGTCGCAGAGATGAGACGGAGCTTTCTGGTTTGTTGTGTTGGCAGGGAGGGGAAGCAAACATGTGTGATGTATGTGGACACGAGAGCGTGTGTGGTTCTCCTCAACACTGCTCTGCTGTGTTCTGCAGCCGTCAGGGCTTCAGATGTAGGAGTTCTGAGCGTGCCAAGAAGTTCCCTGTATAATCAACAGAAAAAGCACGCTTTGGAGAAGCAATGGAGCAGATGTAACAATGCTTAACAAGCCTAAATGCTGCTTTGCTTTACTGCCTTTCATGTTCGGAGCACTTTGTGAAATGAAAATAAACTTTTTGAGAAGCATTTTTGAAAGGATGAAACGTATGGAAGGATGCAATCAAAGGCATGTGGAGAACACAAACACATTCAGCCTCCCTGTGTGGAACGAGATGCAGCAGCTCACTTTCCATATGGTGCATACAGCTGCACACATACAATCACAGGCTGTAGGGAACAATGGCTCAGAAGGCAGTGATGTCACTGCAGACTGTCCTCCTCACAACAATGTGTCCTTCAAACGTCTGGTGTCGTCGTGGCGATGGGACAATCGCTCCACTGTCCCCGTCCTCCCAGATAGGCTGCAGCCACCTACAGATGCCTCTGTCCATTCACACCACACATGAGTGGTATGTGGCCTTCCACAGCCCACGGAGAGCCGCTCAACTGAGGCATTATGCGATGTGAGGGTCGCACTATTCGTGCTCAGCATTCTGCTCTGCCCCGCAGCTCATGCTACTACTAACCCTGGGGTTTGCGGAGCTGCATGAGCGTGCGATGCCTCGCGTCGAGTGAGTCCCGAACCCCGCCGCCAAACCTGGGTCAGGAAGACGAGCTTCTCCTCAATGGGCAACACCAGCTTCACCGAGGGGAAGACGGCCTTAACTCTAGGCAACACCACCATAAAGAGGGGGAAGACCAAACTGGCCATGGGGAACTCCTCCATCACCCGAGGCCGGAGCACCACGTCTCTGGGCTCCTCCACCATCACCAGCGGGAAGACCAAGATCTCCCTGGGCAGCGCCAGCTTCAGCAGAGGCACCACCACCACCTCCTTTCGAAAAGCCTTCTTCCCCAAACGCAAAACGCTCTAGAGGAGTGGGGGCCGCATCGCCGGCTGGGGGGACTGGAGCAAAATGTGAGCGGAGAGCAGCAGCATCACAGCAAACTTTGGGACACCAGCACAGCATCTGCACAGGGAGCGGGACTGAACTTACGCTCGGAGCTTTGACTTTGTTTGGTCATGCCGGGTTTATCAAGGATACAGGTCAGTGGCATCTACCTTAGGTTTGGTCATACGTTTCTGCAAACTAAGGAGTTCTGGATGGTATGATTTAAGCTAAAGTACCACCAGAAAACCTCTCTTTTATATTCTACTAGACGTAAAGTTTTGAGGTGTCAAGCAGCCAACCTTTTGTATTGTGGAGCAAAATGCAGAATTCCTCCCTCTGTTGATGTAATCACATCGAAATTCCGAGCTTCAGACTCGACAAAGCAGAGTAATCTTTGAGGAAAGATTGCAACAGATGAGTGGGAATGAGCCCAGCTCCTTTGATCTGAAGGGGAATCGTTTGTGCGCCTTAAATGCAAAACAGTTTGGAGTGGAGCGGCAACGTGCTCTTGGTACGCTTCGACACTGAAAACAACGGCACGGTTTCCTGACAAGCTTCTTTTGTGCCCCCTCTCCCTTAGCCTGGATTTAGGCCAAACCCACTCAGCGCTCTTTAAAAGCATTCTTGTTCTCTGGTCTCACCCTGCTACTGTACTTTGCTTCTGCATTCATCCGCTGTAACCCAAATAGGAAAAGGCTTCCATTAACCCTCTCGTTTTTATTCCCTGACTTCCTTCCCTTTCTCTCCCGTCTTATTTTCGTCTGTCTTTCCTCAGTCTTGGCATAACCGGCAGGATCAGATGACGAACTCTTCGCTGGCGGCGTCTTTGTGCATCAGTGCTGACCTGTCGGAAGGAGACGTCCTGTCCTGCTCTGGACTGGCTAACAAACTCAAACAAATAAATTCTCTGATGAATTATGTAATTAAAAACTATGTTTGTGGGGTCACATTCAAAAGCTGCAACCCTGTCAGGGCGTGTCTTTCCCTCAATGAATAATGTCTGAGCAAAGTGATTCATGGTCAGCGGAAGTGAGGATAGATGGAGCTGTAAGTCGGGCAGTGAGGATGAGAGTTGGTCTTAAAAGAGACAGAGTGAGCTGACGAGATGGAGATTCTTGTCCAAATGTGGAGCCAGTCAAGCCTTTGCTGAACATCTCTGGTGTTAAAAGAACATGAAAAGTTTCAGAAAACATCAAGAATCCAAAACAGTTCTGAAAAAATGTTTGACTATTAGAAAGTTGGACTAAATTATTCAAGTGTCCCACTTTGACGCAACCCGTGAGCTGCAATGGGCTGCAGACAGGTTTGCAGAACTTGTCATCTTCTCTGCTGGAGCCACACCCCAAAAAAAGGCTTCAACCTCAGCCAAGATGCAGCCGCTTCCAGCCTTTTCCCGCCTCTCCGTTCTGCAGCTGAAAGACTAACTCTTGGAAACGCTCTTGTCTCACTCATCTCATCTATTCTTTCTCAGGTTCAGCACATCCACAGCAACACCTTCTGCAGTTTACGGACGACAACGCAGGACCTCTTAGCCAGACTAAAGCATCCAGCAGACAATTCTGAGCATTAGAATCCAAAACGAGTCCGAAGGGAATTCGGTTTGACCGCCCGCCGCCTGATCCACTCGGGCTGAAGCTGGAATCGCATTGAAATTCGCTGCAGGAGGCCTCAGAAAAGCCACATTAAAAAGAAAACGTGTTGCTAGGGGCAACGGTACATAGCTCCAGTAGATCACGGTGACACAGCTGTCACTGTGGACAGTCTCAAAATCCCTTTTCAGATGCTGTCTGTGCTTCAAAAAATAGATTTTTTTCTGTTTCATTTCCACACTTTTAGGAAATTGCAGCTATCTCTTTTTATCTTTCATTTTTGGGCCTGTTTATCATTAAATATCTTTCTTAAAGTGCCCTGATGCAGAGCTTGTGCAGAAAACGTGCTTCCATTGTGTGTTCCCGTTCATTTTTTTAAAGCATGGATTGTGATAAAAGCCCTGAAACACCTGTTTAGATTTAATATCCATAAAGTGAGGAAAATAGAAATGAAAAATAACAAATTAAACTCCAGTCTTGATCAGAAACGTCCCCTTTCATTTAATAAAGCAAAAAGTCAAGAATTGAAAAGGTTTCTGATTCTTTAACAAGAATGTTTTTACAGACTTGACACACACGCGCGCACTAGAGTAAACAAAAGCTTAGCTTGATGTACTAATCAAGCACTATTAATATTTTTGCTCCTGCACTCGAGTCAAAGTCTGGATCCTGAATCATTCCTGCCTCAGTGTCCAGCTAAATCTCCGCTGACTCAGGATCTCTCCTAATTAAGACTGAAAGATCAGCCTACGACTACTTGAATTGACTGATCCCACTGGACTCTGCAGGAACAACTTGGAGGAGGTCGGAAATGAGATGTGAGGAGACCTCGCAGCCTTCATAAAAATGCTAATCCTTGTTTTTCAAACAAACAAAAAGAAATGTTGTGAGCACTACTGATGGAAAGCTGTTTGAGATTCATTTCTGTCTCGTCTGGTTTGTTTGTCGTTAAAAAGCCTAAACGGTTTACTGTGACTCAGGTTAAAGTGAGTTTAGTGTCCCAGCTAACCACAGATTGTGCTTTAACTCCACTGTCAGGTTAGTTTTCCTTTGCCGCCGTGCTCCACCGTGCTCACCTGTGTGTTTTACCTCTTTGTAAGAGTCAGTGAAGACAGGACCCTTTGACAGAGAGGAACTGGAATAAAAATGCTTGACTCAACGTCTGGACAACCTTTTTTTTTCCTGCTTCCAAATCTGAGTAGGGGGTTGCTGGGGCCTATCCCAGCTGTCATAGGAACGCACACACGTCCTCTCAGCTCAGATGCCGAACACCCAGTGTTGTAAGATTTATGGAAGACATCAGAGTGTGAGGCTGGACGAAGGAGGATGGGGGGCGCTCAGAGTGTCCGTGTCATTCATGATAGGGGAGGAAAATTGTGGATGGGAATTTTAAGGCTGGAGGGAAACTAAGGGAAGCTGCCATTGAGCAGGCAGGTGGTTATAAACATCAACATTTAGTTTAGAGGCATGTCGATTTTAAAGTAAGACACAACGGGGATCTTTTTTCTTGTTGTTTAAGAGGGGATGTGAAGGTGAAAGCGCACCTGCCTCCTCTTCATCACCTTCTTTCTTATGTTTGCAACATTTCCATCATTATTGCATCCCTGGAATCAGACATAAAAGTCTCCAAATGGTCAAAAATGAAAAAAGGTGAGAATTCAGACACCTGCACATAGAGAGCCGCGTCGCCGAGGTCGTGATGTGTACCTGCACACCGTGATGAGGTTTTTCCGCTCCACCGCCACGCTCCTACTAGACGCCTTCTTGGATGTCAAACCCATAGCCATTGCTGTCTGAACGCACCCGGACTCCATCCAACGGCGGGCCCGCGGCCTCCTGGGGATCCGCGCCCAGGCCAGGACCTCTCCCTTCGCGGGCCCTGCGTCCTCCGAGCGTTCGCTGTCCTCTGCGGGGAGCCGCGGATGCTGCGGCGGATGCAACAGAAGGACAGGACCAGGACAAAATGAGCGGCGACAAGCTGGACTCGATCGATCACGACTTGTGCTTCCGGTTTGGAATTTCAGAACAAAACCACAAACAATCATAAAGCAGAGAAAAAAATTCTCGCAGAGCAGATTTTATTCAGCACAAATGATACTATTCTTGTAACATGGAGACAGCGACACAAAAACATATATCAAAAAAACATACAGCAATTGATTATTTTTTTAAGAGAAACCTGGAACCGGAAATAGAACTAAAATGCTGAGTTTAACTTTTTTTTTTACATTCCCATTTTAAAGTCTGGTTAAAAAAACGTTTTTATTAAGTATTAAATACACAGTGAAGCACATTTCTTGAATTATAATTTTGTAATTATTTATTCTTATTTCTTTATTTATAAGAAAAAAAGCTAAATAGGTTGAAAATATTGCACAAATATTAACACCCCCCCCCCCCAAAAAAAAAAAAACAAAAACAAAAACAAAAAAACAACAACAATTTTAAAACTGATCTTGTTTATCTTTACAGTGTGAAACAAAATCGCATTAATGCTCACTTGGCCTCCTGAACACCAGGGTGCGCTCTCATCGTAACCGATACTTCTTCACTGCCGGTGAGATGGCGGAATCGGAGGAACCAAAAGCGCCGTCTTGTACATTTTTGTTTAAAAAATCTGCAAAAAAGTTCTGTGGGCGCAAGAGAAAAGCAAGTGACAGTGACAAAGGTTATTCCGTCTATTCTAGTGTATCTTAGTGAGTCGAATTGTTTTCGTGTGTGGTTAAAGGTTAAAATAATGAACGATTGGGTCATGTTTTTCAGCCAGTTCAAAATGCTAAGCTAGTTTTGACTGTAAATCTGACTGGTGGTTATTCATATAATCGGAATAAATGTAGGTGTTTTAACGGATTACAAACTCCGCCTTCACGATTTTGTCGCCGTGTCGGACTGTCTTGTTTACATTTGATTGATTGTAAGCACCACAGACTTCTGGGTAAACAAATAGCTAAATCAAGGTTTTCGAGTCTAGGAGGAAATATGTATAGTATCTGTTTTTCAATGATTGTGATTGTATACTGTCTGCATTTTCCTTTTGTTAGTTATAATTCACTTTTAATTAATTTATTTAGAATTGCACAGATGCATATGGCTGCTTATTAACCCTTTCCACTTTCAGTAATAACATTTAATTATATTTTTTTCAGATGTCAACAGTGAGGAGGAGCAGAGCGTCGTGGTGAGAAGAGATAAGAAAGGTGGTCGCGTCAACCCCATGATCCAGAGGGTACTAAACATGGAAAAGAGACTGTAAAGCTACGATTTCACCAAGAAACCAGATGGTTACTTTTCTATTGATTGCAGACAAAAAAGGTGGAGAGAGAGGCAGTTTCTTCAAGTGACAGCGAAGACGGCAACGAGGGAAAGATCACGGTCGCCTACAAATCCACACGATCAGCAGTAAGTCATGACTGAACCTTTACATGTGCAAAAAATGAAAGACAAAATATGTTTTATTTTGTCTGATGTTCTTAATTAAGACCCACTCCGATGAACATCATGTTTTTGTTTTTTTGAACATGTGCTTGTAGCATCTTTCTCATGATGGAGGAAAAATATAAAAGAATGTAAGATCAAAACATGTTTGCTGACATTGTCTCAACTGTTTTGCCTACTCCCTTTTAAAATGAAGAAACCAGAGGGACCTGAAGACATGGGTGCAACAGCCACTTACGAGCTGGACACAGAAAAGGACAAAGACGCTCAAGCTATTTTTGAGAGAAGTCAGAAAATCCAAGAGGTAGGAACAATCGTTCTTCAAATTTTTCAAAACAAAAGTAAAAAAAAAACATTTTTTATTCTATCATTCATTCATTTAATAATCACATTACTTCAAAATTGCACAAATTTGTTTGTTGTTTAAGTAGGAGTTAACAGGTAAAGAGGATGATAAAATATATCGTGGCATCAACAACTACCAGAAATTCATCAAGCCTAAAGATACTAGCATGGGCAACGCCTCCTCTGGCATGGTCAGGTGAGGGGAAGGATCTCAGTTTCATTCTAAAAGAAAAGGCTGTGGAAGCTAGAAGGCTAAAATATCTGTTCAATCACTGACAGAAAAGGACCAATCAGGGCTCCTGAACATCTGAGGGCCACCGTTCGGTGGGATTATCAGCCTGATATCTGCAAAGACTACAAAGAGACGGGTTTTTGTGGTTTTGGAGGTATGTTTAGAAATGGAATAACTCAAGTATGCTACTTGATTTCTATTCCTACTCTATTTTTTTTCTTTTTCAGACAGTTGCAAGTTCCTTCACGACAGATCAGACTACAAGCACGGCTGGCAGATCGAGAGGGAACTGGAGGAGGGCAGATATGGAGCAAATGGTGAGTTACTGGTGTAGGTTAAAAATCGTGATTATATGCATGTAAACAATTTCCTCAACAAAGTGTTTTCATTGAAGATGAAGAGAATTATGAAGTGAGCAGCGATGAGGAGGACCTGCCCTTCAAGTGCTTTATCTGCCGAGAGTCGTACAAGAATCCCATCGTCACAAAGTACGTCGTCTTCAAATGTTTTGTTCCGGTGCAGCAAAGCATTTTGGTTGCAGTGTGTTGACCAATCAAACGTCTCTTAGGTGCAAGCACTATTTTTGTGAGGCCTGCGCCCTTCAGCATTATCGCAAATCGAAGCGTTGCTATGTGTGCAATACTCAAACCAACGGAGTCTTCAACCCTGCAAAAGGTGAGCCGTCCGACCTCCGAGATAAAAGATGCATTGAATACAAGCAAACACTTTAATTTTTCCTTTGTTTTAGAGTTAATGGCCAAGCTGGAAAAACATTACGCTGCGCTGGACCAACCACCATCAGATGAGGATTAGCATCTGAACATCTTTGTCTCTTAAGTTTTTGTTTTTCCTGTTTAAATTTTGAATAAAAGTTGTTTTTGATGATTTGAGGCTTCGGTTGTTAGCTTACAAGCTTAACCAAGTTTCTGAAAGAGTTCTTAATCTTACCCTAAGTTAACCCACATGCAGACTAAACAAGAATCAAGGCAAGCTACACCCAAAACAAAGTCAAGTAAATTGAAACATATAGACTTGAAAGGTTTAATTTACAATCAGATACAGATGTTTGTATGTCATAAAGGAAAAAGCTTATTCAGTAGAAGTTTGG
Organism: Oryzias celebensis; assembly: GCA_014656515.1. Lineage (NCBI taxonomy): Eukaryota > Metazoa > Chordata > Actinopteri > Beloniformes > Adrianichthyidae > Oryzias > Oryzias celebensis. Next base: position 4,000,452 of record BNCR01000008.1, on the reverse strand, counting down.
GACAAAAATTGCTTCTTATAGCTTTAATTCAGCATATAGACTCCACCTGAACACGAAACATGGGGGTTCTCTGACCCGATGGGCCACATCACGTGGAAAGAGGTAGGATGTTCACTCTGAATATTTCATCGCAGCTTCATGTTTCTTTAGATCCAAAGACCCAAACTGGCAACTAAAAGGAGCCACAGAAAACAGCTGTTGTAAGTTTTTGTTTTGGCTTGTAGTGTACAATCTGCAAACAGGTGAGAGACTGTTCAGTAAATTACAGGAAATGGTACATTTCGAGAGAATAAAAGCATGAGTGAGACATGAGAGACAGGCAAGATGGCCAAAGGCTTTTCAACATCAGCTCCTTTTTGATGGATGCTTTCAATATTCATCAATAGGAAAAAGCAAATCCCATCCTGACTGACTGGAGTCTTTCAATACAATCTTATGCTGGCTTTCCCACCAAGTCCTCTTGTCAGAAATCCCAGTCGTCCACATCCAGGTGGCTCAGACTCGATTCTAGGCTTGCCAGTCCAGAGGGGGAGTCCTGCGGCTGAGAGCTCTCAAAGCTGGTGATGGGTGACACGGGCTGCAGCAGCTCGGGGAGCGCTTCAGAGGGCCGACGCTTCATCTGAAAACAACAATGTATGAGGAACTCGCTTTTTTTTAACCATACTGGGTGTTTTTTGTTGTTTACTTTAAAAATCTCTGCTCAGGATAAACTGCAGACCAACTATCAAGATTATTTTGCAACATCCGTTCACAAGTTTTACTGTGTCAGCTGACCTGAAGTTAGTTTTTTATTACATTCAACACCGTACAATTAATGCACTGCACTGGATTACAAGAACAGCAGAAAACTTAAAGTAATTTTGGAAAAACACATTAAAATTATATAGACAAGTTATTTGTGAAATGTTTTCACAAACTCTAAACTTAAAAAACAGTAGTTTTATGTTGCTTTTAATAAATTGAAGTTGTTACAGTTGCATAAAAAAACTACATACCTGTTTGAAGAAAGGATGTCCGCTTAGGGTGGCGGCAGAGGGTCTGCAGAAAGAAATTATACCGTCAGACTAAATCCTTCTCGCACAAACATCTTGACATGTGAAAAGGACCTTTTTTCTGGATCCCGTTGTAAGCACAGCTCTACAAAGTGGTGGAACTGTGGGGAGAAGGTCCGGTTGTAAGGGTGTCCTGACGAGGAAGAAGGTTCTCCGTTGGAGTGCCGGGCCCCTCCTGCTCCGGGACCCTCACAGATCCCAGAATCAGCACCAGAGCGAGACGGCTTCAGTGACAGCTCCTCCGGGGGAATGGTGGTCGTGTCCAGTAAACATGGAACTGTTCCGTTTAGTTTTTCCAGTAACATCTGTGGACAAAAGTGTTAATCCTTTCAGTTTAATATGAACTCTTAAGATAAATCCCCCAAGTATAGTGTAAAAAGCAATTCAACAAGATAAAACAACCACATCTAAAACAAAACAACACAAACTATTTTCATGCAGTAAAAACTGATTTGTTTTTGCTCACCTGAGTGGCTGGCATGTCTTTAAATGGCACATGTCCATTGGCCAACTCGCAGGCTGTGATACCGAGGCTGTAGATGTCTGATCGAGAGTCGTAGCCCTGCAAATTCTGTAGAAAAAAATAACAGATCTACCTCAACATCGCCTCTCTTTATCTTTACAGTTTTGCATCAAATGTAGTCTTTAAGTTCTACAGCTAAAACCCAGTGGATTGCACGAATGCTGCAAGCAGGAAATACCTGTTGCAGAACTTCTGGGCTAAGCCATGGGAGGACTTTGATGCTGAACTGAGGGAAGTCGTGGACCACTTTGGCTCTTTGTCCGTGACGAATCAAACTGAAAAAGCTCCGCAGGCCCGACATGCAGACCTGTCCATCTGCAGAGATCAAAACATGGCTGGCCTTCACGCTCCTGCAGGACCAGAAAGAGACAACAGTTACAGTCTCTTAAATGTAGAAGACTTTTGATCCTTTCTGTTGGATTTACAGTAAGAAGCAAAAAAAAACCAAAAATACTATAATTTTTTTTGGAGTTTAAATATTTATTAGAACACTTTCTTTCATGTTTTGATCAGATTTGCCGACAGATTTTTATTTATTTTGCTGGTAATTTTACATCACTTAAGCTGTTTTCAACTAAAATGTAACAAGTTAAAGAACTACAGAAACAATCAACTTTTGCTTTTCTTGTCTTTTTATAAAATTCTAGAACATCTTGTTGGACAGTTCTGAGTTAAATGTTTTGTACTTTTATCAATCTAACATTTAAACAACAAAACTATATATATATGCACTAACAAACAGGTAAACAACACCTTTTGCACGAGTGCAGGCTGTGTTTTCATACATGACTGTTAGATTAGATCCAACTCTTGAATGTGAATTTCTAATCAAAGCTCAAACCAATTTTGTAAATTAAATCAATTCACAATAAAAAATGTAGAAAATAATATTAGCCATCCCACTGATATCCCACTGATTGTAAAAAGCAGTTTGATCTCTCAGTCATTCAAACAGACCTCTAACACCTTTTGTGCTTTGTTTAAAATGAAAAAACCCCAAACTATTTTGAACTGGTATATTTCTTGCCACATATTTGATCAAATGTTTGTAAAATAGCATCTATATGTCATGGTCTCACCTGTGCACGTATCCCATGTGGTGGATGTATTCCAGTGCTTTTAGCATGCCGTGCAGAATGTATGCGATGGTCAGCTCGCTCATGCCGTCAACGAAATTGGAACAAATGAGATCTCTTGCCGACCCTGCAAGATCCAACACAAACACTATGAAAAGAGGAAGACCCTATTCTATAAGCTTAACTCCTTTATCTTGTATGAGTACAAGTAAAGTGAAAGTGTGATCCATACCATAAGCCATGAACGGAGTGATGACCCACAGCTCATTCTCAGCTATAAAGACGCTCTTGTAGGGTAGAATACTGGGATGATGGAACAACTTTGACACATGGAGTTCACTCTGATGGGCAGAGGAAAAGAAATGTAAAAATAACTGTATCCAGTGACTTTAGCAAAGACAAAAAGAACATTGAAATGATAAAAAGAAAGCTGAAGCTTCAGATTCCTCACCTGCAGGTAGGTAACCATGTCATTAGTGCATGACTCCAGGTCAATTCGTCGAATGGCAACATGCTCCCCTGTAGCTTTGTATCGAGCTAGATTTACGGTCATCAGATTATCTAATCCCTTCCCTAAAACAGAGACAGAGTTCAGATTGTATCTTATTAAAGACCCACTCATGAAAAATGTGTTTTTAACACGTTCTTGTGGCCTTTTTCTTATGATGGAGGACATATTTTAAGAAAATTAAGCTCAAAATACCATTTCTGAATAGCTCTTTACTCTAATTGTTGTGAATTGGGAGCAGATGAAAAAATGCTGCAGGAAAAAGAGCACATTTGATGTAGAAAATACGCTGCAAGCTTCCTGCTCTGCTCCATTCTGATGCATCTGGTTGCAAGACGGACAGTTTTGTTGCAATACTGCTCACCATTTTTGTTGCACCGGTAATTTTTAGTTGGGGCTTGGAATATCTAACAAACTCCTGCAACTCTGCAGAAACTTTGTCCTATAAAACAAAAACGTTTTTTTCCCCCTAAAAACTGCAGTCATAATTAAAAGACCGCTGGGAAATTTTTCTAAACAAATCAACAAAATAAAAAAACAAGCAAAAGGTCATGTTATTGTTACTCACCAAGAACAGCAAGCAGCTCATATAAATTGCTGTCGGGTAGAAAGCTGCCCATGGTGTCTTGATGGGGGCAAGGGGTCAAACTGTCCTGACTGTCCTCATGGGTCTGGACACCAAGAGGAAAGAGCAAAACATGTGGACTTCAGTTATTATGATGGTTTCGTTTGCCAAAGATTTTAAAGCACAAGTGGTGACTACCTGCATCTAATGTGCTAAACAAACCAAAAATAGAACGGATTCTCTTTAGTGTAAAAAAAAAAAAAAAAAAAAAAAAAAAAAACACTTGTGATACCAAACAAACCACAAACAACTGAATTTCTATTTATTTCAACGTATTGCTCAGTGATGGCAAATATTTCAGTGTCACTGTTTGTGAAACACTGGTTTATACTTACTCATAGCTGTTTTTGTACAACGTAACATAAAAAAAGCTGATAAAAATGAGACATGTACCATAATTGGATTGGAAAATGAGGCTTTTTGCATCACAAAAATATTTTTTAAAAAGTTAATTTTGCCCGAAAAAATTCCTTATTTCCAACCGTTTACTGTCAATCAAGATGACGGAAATGCCAAGGCAAATGAAAGCAAAATGGATGACTATTTGGGTTTGTTCCATGAAGATTGAAACAAAGAAAGGTCCAAATCTGAACCATCCTCAACAGCAGAAACAGAAAGCTACGCATTCCCTTAAACCGTTTAAGTTGTTTCATTTGTTTTCATCAATTAGAACTCTTCAGTCAGCAGGCTTTGATTGTACGTTAGACGGGTCATTGTAAAAAATAATAATAATTGTAATACTTTGGCGGCCACAGCTGAAAAGTCCAAACAACACTTCCTCTGTGGTCAGACTTGAAATGGGATGCCACGAATTCTAAAAGTTGAATGCACAGAATATCATCCATCTACAGACAGCGCCACATCAGATCATTAGGTTAACATTAAAGTACTAACATGTAAAATGGTTTATTCAAATATCCTCAACAAGTTTTAATGGATCCATTAACAAAAACTCAAAGCAGAGCGGGTGGCGGGAGCGCAGCAACGACACACAAACCAAACCCACTAAAAGCTGCTGGAGAGAAATCCTGTGAGATCATATTTGACTGAGGAGCTTTGGTGAGCGCTGTCTAAACTACAAACATGTGAGGCCCATGTCATCAACCAGACGCTCATGCATGGATGTGCAAAGCCTTGGAGAAGCTTCAGCTTTTCTCTGTGTGCACACACACGTCCTGCATGCACACACATACACAAAATGCACATGGATGTGACGATGACAGGACCACCACACTTACTTTCCTGAGAGAGAGTCCCTGAGCTTGCTCTGGGGTAGAAAAATTCCGTCAATAACATAAAAGCTTGTACACACACAAAAAAAAGAAAAGACGAGTGTGTTTGGTAATCAAAGCCTCTGAGTGGAGATTTTGCTGGATGGTGCAAAATCTAACGGCATAAAACACAACATATTGTTAGGATTTCAATCTGCTTGACATCCTCAAATAATACTTACCTACCCCAGAAAATCAAAGCAAGAAAGCAATGGAAAACAATGATAACCATCTTCAGCCAAATGAATAAAAATCATATTGGAAAAATGGGCGACACTGAGAAAAGATGAAAGCAAAATAATGAAAAGAAGCTACAAACACCTACAGAAATGTGTCTGAACAAACAAAAACTCCTCTAAAAATCAGTCTGGCTGTTGGTTAACTATGAAAGTTTAATGAAGTTGAACATTTAACAAGTCATCCCAATGTTTACAGAGCAACACCTTTTCTGTGAGTCATAACCCCTGTCTTCTCCACCGTCCTTCGTAACTGAAACTGTTTTATCTGGCGTTCCCTCCGCATGAGCTCACATTTGATAAAAAAAAATTAAACTCAGTAAGGCAGTGTGGTGTTGTGCAGTCAAATAAAGGGGCAAAACAAAACCTCAATATCTGTAATCAATTGCATTTTACAAGTGTTTGTTCAATTAATGATCTTCACTTTCAGCCTGATGGTATTTAGTTCTGCTAATTTATTTGAAAAATTAACCAAAATTCTTTCTTTGGAAGCAAACAGAAAAACAAGTCAAAACTTCAACGTGTGAATCTTTTATGGCGAAAAGACACATACCCTTTGGATTCAGGAGACACCAAACTAAGAGATAAACTAACTTGATTACAAAATGTTTTTTTTTATTCCTTGATTTTTTTTTTTTTTTTACAGTGCTGGATCTTTCAATATTGAAATATTTTTGCTTGAATCTCACCTCGAAATAACTCCAAATCCCGTAGACTCTCCACACTCAATTTCTCAGATACCCAACGCTGACAGACACAGAGGGTAAACAATGAGCATGAAAAAGGAAAGAAATGCAGGCAAGAATATGAAAAGATTGTGTCAAATATGAATATAAAGTATTTAATGCCATTAACTACAATGGCTACTGATAAGAAGGCAACAGTAGTAACAAAACTGATACTGCTTTAAAGGACAAAGTGTTCTTTGCAATCATGGAAATTAAAAATACATTTATTACTATGAGACCATTTCTGTGGAATCAATCCTCCATTTAAACTATTAAAGGTTGGTGAAAACAGATTGTTTTCTATCAACCAAAAAAGTAAACTGGAGATGTCTAAATATTGTGTAAGATTTATCGAATTGCAAGAAAAATTCACTATAATTTACAATTGAAGAAAAGTGACAAACACTTACAAGAAAAGACATGGATCCTCTTGAGTTTGTCAACCGATGTGCAGGTGAGGTTTCTGTCAAAAGAAAGAATATGCAATGAGGAAAATTTCATTTTTGATTCACTTTCTTTATTTTAAGTAAAAGTAAGAAAATAATTGTTGAGACTAAAGGGGTTCATTGCAAACAGTCCTGTCTTCCTTTCTTTCTTTGGACCAAAATATTTGGCAAAAATGAGAAAAGAACATGTTTTACTTAATTTTCTTCTCGTAGAACGCGATGACAAGGAAAATTGAGAGATGAGGAGTTGGATCTGATTATGTTTTGCTAATTTTTAAAGAGACTTTTGCTGGCTGGGTTGAGAAAGGAATTGACTTTTTACAAGCTCACCCACACTCAAGGGATGGGATGACATGTGGGATGTCCAAAATGTAGGTTTTGTTAGCAGACTGAGCAGGGACTCTTTGGTGCTGGCTTTTTAAAATTAAAATTAATTCCTTTGAAATATTTTTTTATGCGAATGTTTGCTTTGTGTAATGATGATTGGTTATTAAAGGTGTTATAAAGCTCAAAACTCTCTTTCTTTCGGATTTTGCTTTTTTTATATTGACTTTGTTTTCTTTTAATTTAAATATTTGCTTTGTCTGTTTCTTGTTTGTTATTAAAGGTGTTTTAAAACTCCAACTCTTCATCTATTTATTTGGAAAGACCCGTTCAAAAACAGGCTGGTCCTCCAGCCTTGAGCTGCCAGCCTGGCCCTCAATGGGGTCGTTTAAATGGATCACAAAGCAAACAAAAACTAAGAGTAAAAACCATATACATACACATTTATTATGAAAAATGATCATATAAAATCTGTAAATGCATCAGAGAAAGTATTAATAAATTACATCTTTTTACTTCTTTAAGACAGTAAATTCAGTCCGCTGCGATGCTTGCTTTAATATTTGCGTTACATAAGCTAATAATTTCAAGTAAGACTGGTACTTTAGGTAAAACAACCATGTTTGAATAATTTCTAATATAACAAAAGACCGATATACAAAGTCAGACGAAGTAACAAGCAAGAATTTCAGTCGATTTGTTTAGGAACAGGACTTTCTGCCATGATGGAGGACGCAGGCTAACCGATGTCAATTAATATTAGCGAAAGTAGCAACAACAGCGACAACAACGATGCAGTGTGACGTTCGTACATTTGTAACTTACAGTTTAAACACCAACAATTATTTTTGGGAAAATTTGACATTCATAAATCCGTCTTCTTTACAAATTCATCCTCACTGGCGGGATATTTTTCTTCTGTTGGTCACTGTGTCGCATTCCATCGACGACACGCCCACATTAAGCTGGGCGCGCTTTGATGACGCAAGTACTTGCGATTCTGGTTGAACCACAGTAGCTTTTATTGTCATTAAAACAGGTAAATATGTGTACTTTATTAGTTTTTCCAAATCATGTGATGCATTTATTTATCAAACAATGTTTTTGTCCTCCAAAATATTAACTATGTTTGTTCATCGAGTTGCTGCAGCCTAGCAGTGTTTCCTGCACTCTTTCGCCTGGGCCTTGCAGCGGCCTTAAGCTAGCTCTTAAGCTAATTTGGTCAGTTTCTAAATAACTGCCTACTTTCGATGTTGCAATGTTAAGCAATAGTACAGTAAAAATTACAATAAATTCTATTACTGTATTTTCTCAACAATATTGTTGTTAAATAATTGTTTAGTTTTGCGAGAACTATGTTGCGTTAGCATAGTTAATATCACGCAAGGTTTTAAAGGCAGTCCGTAAACGAATAAAGTTGTTTTATATTGTTAACAAATTTTGAAATACAATAGAGTAATACGGAAATATCTTCAAACACAAACGAATCACAATAAAAAAAAAAAAGTTTAACAATATTTTCTTTCTAAATAGTCAGCCCAATACAAAACAATAAAATGTAATTTAAAAAAGAGAATTTAAATTGGCTTTCATACAGGGGTTTGCTAATATGAAATAAATGTAAAAAGCTTTGAGTGTCCTAGTTGTTTTAGGTGATTTTATTGTATTTTTTTAATTTTTCTTTGGAGGCCAAATTAATTTTTAAAAAAGTTTATTGTATTATTATTATTATTTTTAATTCCGTAAGGGGACTTTACTCAGCCGTTTTCTTTTGTATATACGATATTTTGTTAAAATTAGAATTACGATAAATATGTCCTCAGACCAGTCTACTTTTTTGATGGCTTTGTATGTTAAACAAGTGACCAGCAGTTTATTAAAATATGGTATGTAATTACACATGCAGGTAGAATTAGAGAAATGTGAAAGCACGACGTTCCAGTGACAAATTACATTCTATGTTTTGATTTTAACATGCCAAAAAAAAGCAAATATTGAGCAGGATTTTTGGCTAAGTAGATGTGTGATCACACTTTGCACTTTGATAAAGACAGCAGATTTCTAACATGGCCAGATTTTCTTTTAATTTGGGCACACTCCTTGCATATCCAATTCATTCGGGCCTAATCAAGTAGTAGTCGTCAAACCAACATGTATTTGTTTTTTTTTAAACACGATAGCTATGAACTGGAATAAAGGTGGTTCGGGTGTGAAGCGGGGGTTCGGATTTGGAGGGTTTTCCCTGGCGGGGAAGAAAGAGGAGCCTCGCCTTCCTCAGAAATCACACACATCATTTGGGGGCACTGGATCGAGTGGAGGATTCGGGAAAGGCCAGCAACTTCCATCATTCTACAAAATAGGGACTAAACGAGCTAATTTTGACGAGGAAAATGCGTAAGTAAAATGTATCTCCTGTAACTGTGCAAATTCCAGTTTTAATTTAGGTTTCTTTATCATTCCACACTAGGTATTTTGAAGATGATGAAGAAGAGTCCAGTAGCAATGTGGATCTGCCATACATTCCAGCAGAAAATTCCCCCACACGGCAGCAGATGCAGGCAGGCAGAGGCTCAGACAGTGAAGATGACCCATTGGATGCCTTTATGGCAGAAGTTGAGGTGAGATGAAGCTGACACTGAAAGGTGGCTGAAAGGTGGCTGATCCTCTAAGGTATAGAGGTGTAGAAGAGACAAAATCACACACACACACATATATATATATATATATATATATATATATATATATATATATATATATATATATATATATATATATATATGTATATGTGTGTGATATTGTAGTGTATATAAGTGTCATTCATTATTTAATATTGGCATTAAAGAAGGAAATTTATTTATTTATTTCGTTGTCTTCTGGACCTCCATACTAATGTCAGATCAGCACTGATTTCATTATAAAGCCGAAAGCCTACCCAAATCTACAGCCATAACATTTGCAAGTTAAACCATGAAACACAAAGCATTCTACATGTAATTATTTTTTTTATTATTCCCAACAACCTATCTAAAGTTTTCCAGAAAAGTGTTTTTATTGTATTATCACTTTAAAGGACAAATAAAGTAAAGCTTTTGCTCTGGGTGTTTCTTTTATCACAGACCCAAGCAGCCCAAGACATGCGGAAACTAGAGGAGAAGGAGAAAGAGAAGAAGTCCAACAAGTAAGACTCAGCTATTTATCTAAACAAACAAATATATGTAAACACATTTGTACATTCTGTAAAAGCATACATACAAACACACAAGTTAGGGCTGTCAATTGATGCACAATTTTAATCATGTCTTATTACATAACCGCGGTAGCTATACTGGAAAATTAATTGTATATTTCTAGCTGTTTTTCATATAACTGTGAAAGCCAGTTTTATGGGTTTTTTTTATTTGCAGTTTAAGACAAAAGGGTTGAAAGCTTGATCCCTACACAAAAATATGTTGTTTTGTAACACAATTCAGAAATCTGAAGAAACTGAATGATAAAATACTTCAAAACCACAAAACAGTTCTTTGGTCATCAAAAGTAAATTTCCTCACTAAAATAAAATCATGTTTTAAGTGTTTAAACTTCCATTAAAGGAAATCAAATGTTTGTCAACTTTTTTTAAAATGTACAGAGTATTTCTTAATTCAAATTGTGTTGGATAAGAAGCTGATGAAACCCATAGGTCTGAAACAGTGGTGTGAAGTACTTGAGTAAATGGACTTCGTTACTTCACTGAAGGTTTTTTTTTGCTACCATATGCTTGTACTGAATATCAAAAATATAAGCAACTTTTACTCTCTACATTTTTGATTGAATATTTGTACTCTTTACTCCAATACATTTGAATTGACACTTGCCTTTACTCATTACATTTATTTGACAGTAAAGGTGCAAGTGAGCACACTGGAGCAAAGAGACAAGAATCTTTGCTGATTTTCAAGAAGAAAAAAACTAGAGACAAAATAAAGTTCTAACAGACTGACCTACTATCTGCGTGTTCCTCTTTGAGAAAACTTTATTTATTCCCTTTTTTCTGTGTCATTAGCATGTTTGATCAGACAGATGCTTGGACAGACTCACTACTCCATTTTTTACTGTCTAAAATATAGATTTTTTTTGAAGGCGCTTATGATCCTCGTGAACATTAAATATCAGTCTAAATGTAAATAAAGGACATTTTGTGTTCTGTGTTTTCTTTTGCGATTATTGTTTTTAGAGTGTGATGAACGTACAATTAAATAAAATGTTGATGTTATAACTATTCACACGTTAGTTAAAAACTGAATAAAATTGACAGCTCTAATACAAATGTGTAGAAAGGTTTTCAAACCCACACTTCAAACTGTCAGTTTCAAAGGTTTAATTAGTTTCTGATCATAAGTAAAACTTTTTGACCTGGGGCTCAACTCAGGTAAGCTGACTCGTCTTAGTTATGGTGGGGTGTGGGCTTCCTTTGGTGTATGAACAAGCCGCAGGGATGTTTTTTTTCTCCGCTTGTCATTGCAGGGGTATACGTGATGACATTGAGGAAGAAGATGAGCAAGTGAGTGATGCCACCAACGTTTTTAATCCATCACACCGCCGGTCACATTGGTTGTCCATCTACCCTGGCTAATCTTATCAACTGCCCCGCTTTTCCTACTGTCTGACCTCAAAAATTGCAATAAGAACTATTGTTTTGACAACATTTTTCTCAATTTTTTTTCTCCACGAAATGTAGACTGTTCATAGGAAAAAAATGACTGTTTTCAGCTTATAGAATTTTGGGAGTATTTATAATGTTGCTGCAAACTCCCTTTTTCACAAGACTACCTGAACTTTCTGCAGGAAGCCTACTTCCGCTACATGGCAGAGAACCCCACAGCAGGGCTAACCCAAGAAGAAGAAGAGGAAAATATCGACTATGACAGTGATGGAAACCCAATTCCCTCCACTACCAAGAAAATCATCATGCCACTTCCTCCTATCGACCACTCAGAGGTACAACTTCATGTGGTCGATGTGCGTATGGAGTTGTCTTAAGGAGTTTGTTTCTGATTCTGCTGCTTTGTGTTTTTTGTAGATAGATTATCCTCCGTTTGAGAAAAACTTTTACAATGAGCACGAGGAGCTCAGTAGCCTCACTGGAAGTCAAGTAGTTGAATTAAGGCAGAAGCTTAACTTGCGAGTAAGTACATCGTTCATTTTAAAAGCTAAAATGAACCACTTTTTTTCATTTTAAATTTTAGGTTTAAATTTTGATCATTTGTTTGCTCCGGCATTGTGGGACTTTCTCCTTTCTCCACATTTCCTTCATCTTGTTTGCGTTCTCCTTTTCTAAATAAGGTATCTGGCGCTGCTCCACCAAAGTTATGTACAAGCTTTGCCCACTTTGGTTTTGATGAGCAGTTGATGCACCAAATTCGAAAGTCTGAGTACACCCAACCCACACCAATTCAGTGTCAGGTATTGTGCAACTCGACATAAGATGTGCAGCTGAAAATGTCTCTTAGAGTAGTTGCAAATGGACTCGTGGCTCTGATCTGGTTCCAGGGTGTGCCTATTGCTCTGTCCGGACGTGACATGATTGGGATTGCCAAAACCGGCAGCGGTAAAACTGCAGCGTTTATCTGGCCGATGCTGGTCCACATCATGGATCAGAAGGAGCTGGAACCAGGAGAGGGACCCATAGCAGTCATTGTTTGCCCCACAAGAGAGCTTTGTCAGCAGGTAAGCGAAGAGCATCAGATCAGCAGATTTATTTTTGAATGATATCCTCTGAAGCAATCATCTAGTGGACTCATTGGTTATCTAACTGCGCTTCCTAGATCCATGCAGAATGCAAGCGTTTTGGAAAAGCTTACTCATTGCGTTCTGTAGCTGTTTACGGAGGAGGCAGCATGTGGGAGCAGGCTAAGGCCCTTCAGGAGGGAGCAGAGATTGTCGTGTGCACTCCAGTAAGAAACTTTTTCCTGATTTGTACAAAAATATCTGAGTTCTTATGGAAACAATGGGTTTTGCCTTCTGTGCTTCTCCACAGGGACGTCTGATTGACCATGTGAAAAAGAAAGCAACATCCCTTCAGAGAGTGACATACCTGGTGTTTGACGAAGCGGACCGAATGTTTGATATGGGCTTTGGTGGGCTGACATTTTTACCATTCCAGCAAAAATTGTTTGCAATCTGTTGCTATACAGCAGTTTTTCATTTAAATGAGTAAAATTAATTTTCCGGATTTGCCTTTTAGAATATCAGGTGAGATCCATTGCAAGTCACGTTCGTCCAGACAGGCAGAGTATGTGATTTCCTTAAAGCACTTTTTACATTTTCTATTTAAAATATCATATTTGATGTACTCAAACTTCCCTTGCAGCTCTTCTGTTCAGCGCTACATTTCGAAAGAAGATTGAGAGATTGGCGAGGGACATTCTAGTGGATCCTATTCGTGTGGTACAGGGAGACATCGGAGAGGTAATGAAATATTTCCACAAATATTTATGTTTTACCAAACTTGTGAGGGAGATCTGGCTGCAGACCAGATGGCGCCCATACTTAATTTTCTGGAAGCAGAAAGTTTTTAGAATTATAGCACTTTTTATTAAACCTTTTTTAAGGTGAATAAATGATTTGGAGTGGAAGATGAGCTCAAAATTGGGCAAAAAGCAGTAATTAGTATATTAATTTTGGGAAATTAAGCATCAATAAATAAATTTGGGCAGCAGCAGCTCAGGTGGTTTAGCAGGTCGGCCAATGATTGAAGGATTGGCGGTTTGATCCCCACTTCCTCCAGCTGTCAGCGTGTTCTTGAGCAAGGCACTTAACCCTCCTTGCCTCCAGATCACCCTAGTAAAAGAGATCCTGATTTCAACGGGTTCTTTCTGGTTAAAAAAAAGGATAAATACATAAAAAATAAAATTTCAAAATTGATATAAACAAAAGTGTTAAGGTTTGTAAAACTATTCACCATTTTTCACCGGAGCTTTAGCCACAGTACATCAGATCACTTCTGTACATTGACTTAACATTGAAACTGGGCGGCTCTGTCGTGCTAATCACATTCAGTGTGAACGCAGTTGAATAGGATTTCCAAGTACAGTTTAGATGTCAGAAAAAAAAGGAATTTTGTTTTTAAAGTTAATGCACTCAAATAAAAAAGTAACAACATTTTTTAAAGCATATCTAGACTCTCTTAAATGACTGTAAAAATGCTTTTTTTTTGTATTTCTTTCTTCTTCTAAAAAGGCCAATGAAGATGTGACTCAAGTTGTAGAGATGCTCCCCAGCGGGTCAGACAAATGGGGTTGGCTGACTCGGCGGTTGGTCGAGTTCACTTCAACCGGCTCGGTCCTCATTTTTGTCACCAAGAAGGCGAACAGCGAGGAGCTAGCTACAAACCTGACACAGGAGGGTTACAGCCTTGGCCTCCTGCATGGAGACATGGACCAGAGCGAGAGGAACAAAGTCATCAGCGACTTCAAAAAGAAGAACTTGCCCATCTTGGTGGCCACAGATGTTGCTGGTATGTTTGAAGACTGAATGTTGTATTTTCTTGCCATTCTTATATAAATAATATGTATGCTACACTTAGGGGGCAATCTCCAAAAAATAAAACGGCTTGGAAATGTTTCTCTGTGGTTACATTTCTTCTGTTTGCTTGCCCCCCTCCCAGCTCGTGGTCTGGACATCCCCTCCATTCGCACAGTGGTGAACTACGACGTGGCGCGAGATATTGACACTCACACACACAGGATAGGTCGAACTGGTCGCGCTGGAGAGAAAGGCGTGGCCTATACTCTGCTAACCAACAAAGACACAACATTTGCTGGAGATCTTGTGCGAAATTTAGAGGGAGCAAATCAAGCTGTGTCCAAAGAACTGATGGATCTCGCCATGCAGGTGAGATGACGGAAGACTGAAGACTGTTTCAGCAGAAAGTCCGGTTCTTTAACACAACTCTTGTGGATTTTGTTCAGAATCCCTGGTTCAGGAAGTCCCGGTTTAAGGGGGGTAAGGGAAAGAAGCTGAACATTGGTGGGGGTGGCCTTGGCTACAAAGAGAGACCAGGACTGGGAGCTGAAAGCTCTGTGAGTTACCAAGCACTGTTTCTGCCATTGCATAATTTCATCAATGTTTCTAAAATCTGATAGAAAGAAATCTCTAATGTTTTCATGTTGCAGGATCGTAGCATCAGCAGCAGTTTACCTTCAGCCAGTAGCTTTGAAGGTTATAGCAAACCAACCACTGGAGCGATGGGGGATCGCATGTCTGCATTGAAACAAGCCTTCCAGGTGTGTTTAGTTCCGCAAATGTTGGTTTTGTGCCACAATTATTTATCTTTTGATGCCTTCGGTTTGCTTTTAATTTAGAAACTGGTATTTGGATGAAATTATTCTGGACAGTCGATCTGGAAGACGTTTTTCTGCTCATCCTAGTATCAGAGCTTAGCTGTTTCTTAGTCTTGTTTGTATGTCAGCTAATATGACCTCACCAATTCCACAAAGTGAAAACTTAATCAATGCCATGATTTAAAGACAGCTATTGTACATATTCCCAAATCTAAAAAGCATCAAAACACATTGTTTTTTTGCAGAGAATTCTGGGAAGCTTTGAGGGCACTTGATTTTTGAATTGTAGATTTGGACAGCTCTTAGCAGTTAGCACACTGTCAGTTGTTTGTTTTTGTGTAATAAGCATCAGAGGCAGAAAACCACCAAACCAAAGCAAAATTGGATCATTTTTGCTCAGACTGAATCCAGAGCAGCTGGTTCAGTAGTAAAGCAGTAGTCGTCATCCATGCTTTCAAAATCCACACTCTGCTCTTCCCAATCATCCCAGGCTGTTGGGTCGCTCTGTTTGTTCCCAGACACCAGGACCTACGACAGGGAGCGAGTACTTTAAAATAAAAAGTAGCGCTCATTTTCTGAAATGCCTGCATCCGTCAGAATTTTACGGCTTGATGGGGAGTAAAATTTAAATAAAAGCAAAAACTCACCATATCTTTTGAAAGTGTGGAAATTTAATTAGGAGTTGATGCTGCACATTCAAGGGTGCAGCAATGGTAACTTGATGTCCTGTCCTCTCGTTTTTGTCTTTGGTATCTTGTGTGTAAACACACAACAATAAACAAATATTTAATGCAAAAAAAAACAAACAAGAATCAAATAATACACAGACTCGTATTCTGTTTTCGGGAAATCCGAAAGCCACAAGAGGAAGTAACTTAAGACATATTTTCTGCAGCAGGAGCTCATTAAAAATTCGCCTCTGGGTTGTGGGTGGGACTGTTGGCATGGAAGTTAGCCCTTTGTTTACACTCTCTCCCGCTTGCTTATAGCATCTCAAAAACCTCAAGCTAGCATTAACGTAGCAAATGAAAAGGCAAAAAACCGTCAGTTTGTCCTAATTTGTGGTGGGGAAGGCCCACCCAAGCCACAAACCTGAGCTTTTTCAAATCACTGGTTCTCATCTGCTCCTGATCCATCAAGATTTGAGTAAAGAAATACTCACAAATGCAGTTTTATTCTTAAATTATTATATATGTCCTCCATTGTGAGAAAAATGCTTCAAGAACATGTTAGAAGAAAACACCAAAGACAGGATTTTCATTTTATGGTGTCGGATGTAAAGAATTTTATTGTTTATTGGTCTTTTTTTTGCTTCCCAGCTAATCTCTGATATTTTTTTCTCTTCATCCAGGCTCAGTATAAAAGCCACTTTGTAGCTGCATCCAGTGGTCCTCCAAAACTCAGCACCAAGTCCAGCAGCACCTCCGGCTGGACCAGCGCCGGCAGCCTGAGCTCCGTTCCAACAGAAGCTGCCAATGGATCAGAACGCTCTCATATGGCCTTTGCCATGGCTGGTTTCACCAGTGCTGGCTCCCTGAGCTCGGTGCCCCCCGTCCCCAGCAGCCCACTGCACAGCAACCCCACCCCCACACCCCCCTCCCCAAAAGAGAGCTCACGAGACAGGCATGGGGAGGAGCGGGGCCGCCACGAAGACAGTCATCGCCACAGCGACAGAAGCGATAGGCATAGTGGAGACGATCGCTATGGAGACCGAGATCGAGATCGCCGTGGAGACAGGGATCGGGACCGGCATGGAGACCGGGATCGCCACAGCAGCAGCAGCAGCAGCAGCAGCAGCCGCCACAGCGACAGCCGTAATGGTGACGGAAGCAAGAGAGATCGAGAAGACAGCAGGAGTGATAGAGATGGAGGAGACAGGAGGAGCGGAGAAGGGAGGGATAGAGATGACAGCTTTGCTGTCCCTGACCCACCAAAACGAAGAAAAAGCAGATGGGACAGCTAAGGAAAACATTAGCAACCGCTATAATATCATTTTTGTGCTACCAAGTTTTTGCTCCATAAGGAATCTGTAGCTGTAGCAGGACAGATGCTGGCACAAGCACAAATCTAAGAGGGTTGTTTACTTTAAATGCAGTGAACGTGTCCTAAAAAGCCCCCGTCAGGTTGGTAAAGACCATCCCGTTCGCTCTGAAACCCAGTTTGCTCCAATGACAGCTTAAAGACAGCCATTGTACATACACCATCCAGGCTGCTATCACTGTAAGTCAAGCAATAGAGTTGTAATGAAAACTTGTCTGTGAATTTAAAAAAAATCCAATTTAAGATGTGTTATTACCTGTTCATGAGCTTCTAAACTTCTTGTGTTGCTTGCAGAGCTGGTTTCCCCAGAGGTTTTCATTTAGTTCATATTATTTACAAATAAATCCACATATCAGGACAACCAAGTGTAGCTTGTCTTATATTCAAGTGATGTTTCTTGCTATGGCATATCTGTCTTTGTTTGCTTGTTAGTCCAACTTTTCTTGGAGCTTTTAGTTGATTAAAAGGTGAAAATTTGTTTTATTGCTAATGCTGATTTCCCTGTTTTTCTTTTCTTTTATTCATTTCAACGTGTTATAAAAACAACAGATGAATTTAAACACTCACTGATAACAGTAGTCATTCAAGAGTCTAATTTGACAGACCTTAAGAACAATAGGGGGGATAGGCAGAAGCTATAGCTTATTTAAAGCCAACTCTAAAATGTATCTTAATTCTGGCTTTGTTGTAATTTGAAGAACAGAATTGGCCAACTTGCTCTGACTGCATGCTGGAAGTCAGAAAAAAAACCCTAGATGATAAAGCTTTTACTCTGTTTTTAGTTGGCTGCAAATTTAAAATTTTTGCCGGTTTTTTTTAATGCCTAATTTAAGTATTCCCTTTAGTGTGAAGCATAACATTCTTTTGAAGGCAGTAAATAAAAACATTTGCATTTGGGCACAAATTCAAAATTTATTTGAAAAGGCCCTTGTTCGGTCATGGTTTCGGTTTTTCCGGTAGACCCTGAATGCACCAGGAACAGATGAGAACCAATGGCGCGCGACATCCTGCCGGAGGAAAAACGGCCGTTCTGTTGAAAACCGAGACGGCGAGCGGAGCTGCACTAGAAACTCACCCGGCACTGAGCTCAGCTTTCGCCGCTACGCCTCCCACACAGAAAGAGTACATTTCTGCGTAGTTTGACGCCGAATAGAGCGTATTTTATCCCCCCGGTGTAGCGTACAGATGGTAAGTGCTTTTTTTCCTCGTCTTTTGCTTCGCACCGTGTCTGCAGCCTCTCCTCTCTGCAGTCTCTCTGTTTTGTGTGAGATGAGGGGATGGTGTCTGTGTACCTTTAGTGTTTACACATTCAGTTGATGTTTCTTTAGGTTAAGTCGTGAACATATGTGTAAAAGCGTAAAAAATATCTATATTTTCAGTTTTTTCCCCCTGGTATTTAAACGCCCGCTGCCCAAAATGCTAACAGGGGTCTGTTCTTTGCTAGCTTGATGGCTAATTAATTCATCAAACACATTTAATTCAGTTTTAATTATGCTTTTCTTTCTCCTCATTTTTACTCAATTTTTTAATTTTAAAAACCTTATTTTTAGTTTAAACGTTTTGCTTGTATTTAATATCAGGTGTTCCGTTAACTCTGTTGCTAATTTACATTATTTAGCCAGAGCATTTATTTTTTATTTAGTTATCTTTAATATTTTTCGTTTAGCCAGAACATCAAGGAAGAGATTTTCTATGACAGTGTAAATAATTTTCATTTTTATTTTATAAAAGGATTATATTAATATTAAACATCGAATTGCTTAAGTCATTGCAAAAATACCAGCTTGGTTATTTTATTTATTTTGAGTTTTATCACAAAAGCAGAGAAACATATGTTTGAATGTTTTCTTAAATGATCAAATGATTGTAGGACTTTTCAAACACAAACTAATTCAGTCCATTATTATAGCTACAAGAACAAAATTTGATGAAAATTACATTTTTCTTAACATCTCTCTTGTTTAGTAGGATATTCGGGTGATTTCTGATCTTAACATTACAGCTCATGTTTTGTAAAAGGTCCACTTTAGTTGATGATAAAACAAACGAATAGATTTAAAGCTTTAGTTTCAAACTTGATCTAGATCTCGATGATTGCTTTGTGAAATCACTGTTAATCAGTTTCAAGGACCGCAGTGGTGGTCATTTCTGGCCAAACATATGGGTACAGGGCTTAACGTGCTTGTTTTCATTTCCTGTCACTATCAGTCCTCTGTCTGTCTGTGAGAGTTGACGGCACAGATTAACACCCTCCGCTGTTGGCTCCAAAGGGTTTTTATCCTGGTCAGTTTGTGTTAGACTTCTGTCTGCCTCTTAAACGTAAATGATGAGTTTGTGTTGGGTGTAAAACAGGTTATCCAAACTTAAGAATATCTAATTTTAATCTGAGCAAACACTATATATAGGTGGTTATATGGTTTTTTTGGGTTTTTTGGCATACTGGTATGTATTTCTATTTACCTTTTTGCAAGTCAAATTAGCTGTTTGAGGAAGCGTTTCACATTGAAGTACCCCACTGTACTGGAAAAAAATGTTACTGTATTTGTAAAGATCAACGTATTAGCATGAAGGCTTTTGGTCTCCAGGATGCTACCACTGCTTTCACCATCACCTGTCCTACTGATCAAAAATATTTAATTTTGAAAACTTAAAGCTGATTTCAGTTGTTGGGCACCTTAACCAGTACAAGACAGTTAAAAACTGCTTGCAAAAGCATTACATGAAACTGAATTCTGGCAAAAGACGATTGTAAACACTTAAAAGGTCCTTTCCTAAAGTGCCTTATTTAGTTTTCTACTTAACTTATCCTGTACATGAGCGAGGCTTGTGATGGAAATGTCACTTTACGAGCACAGACAATATTTGCATGTTAACCTTAGTTTTGTTTAGTTGTTTGTTTTTTTAAACAAGACTTGTTGAAGACTGCAAAATCCACTCCCGGAGGACAATTTTGTTGTGAAATCTTCCATCCTTCCAGTTCTCGATCATGATTTGATCAGGTGGAACAGCTGTTTTCCTACAACCGTCTGAGATGTTGCAGAAGTTCCTCATGTCAAGTCGACACAGGCTTCAAACTTGCAGCACATTCTTACACAACAGCTCCCCCGTTGGCTTTCTTCTCCTAAATTTTGAGAAGATAAGATGAGATCCAAATATTTCTGCATGTCAGCACAGACAAACTTGTATCTGCTACTCTGAAGCATCACTCCCTTGAAACCCTCTCCCATAATCATGAGAGGATCAAAAGACCTTTAATTTGGACTTCGTTTTTTCACGAGGAAGTAGAGTTTTAGTAAAAAGACTTTACACTGTGGCATTCTTGAAAGCTAAGCACGATGTTGTTAACCACAATGAACAAGTAAAAAATGTGCTAGTTTTCTCTATTTGAAAGAAGAAAATGCGGGGAAACAAGTAAAATGTTTCACCAAAAGAGGAAAGAACATAAAAAAGTTTTCAGAGGTTTAAGGAAATGGTGATCAGCAGGTTATGTTAAACATTGTTTATCCTGCTGTAACACAACTTGGTGAAGGTTTGTCTGATTGTTTGACAGGAAGTTGAAACAGGTTTCTGTCTGCTGACAGCAGTCGTGCAGACATGCCACAGAGAACTGCTCTGTGAGGTTCACTGAGACATGGAAGTTAAAAAAGAAAAGAAAAGTGGCAGAACAGACTGTGATTACACTGCTCTCCCATTTGTACCACTCAAACCAGTTCTCCAGCTGGTCAGTCATTTAAACTTTATGATTTTAGAAAAGTATAGTTTCACAAATTTTTAGAAACAAAATATTCATCTGCCAGAAGAGTGTTTTATTTGTTTAGAAGTATTGAATAATCAGTCAGGGTCATAATTTAGGTCTACATGTGAAATGAAACTGTTTGGTTAACATTTTTACAGTTGATAGCGAATCAATAAGTATCTTAGTGGGGTTTGAGTTCAGAGTTCTTCACTTGTGCTTTTCTCCAAATGCCAGAACAATGATCCTGTTTCTAAAAATAAAAAGGGAGAGATAAAAAAGATCCTATTTTGGAAAAATGGCTTGATATATGTCAGCACAGGGTCTGTCTTTTTCTTTTAAAGCTGTTTTGATAAATGTAAATGTTCCTCTATTTGTTTGAAGTTGTTGACTTTTAACTTTTGTAGTTCATGCAAAGAAAGCTGGTTAAAAAATAATGTTTGGAATAGAAGACGGATCTAATAAACCACAAAGACAAAGTGGACCTGTTTGCTGTTCTGGTGTCTGTGCAGCTTCAACAAAGAACAAAGCTTACAGACAGAATTTCCTTGTACATGTACTTTTAGTTTGAAACATTTTTATATGCAAAGCTCCTCTACTTTTAGAAAGAATATTTACACTTTTTATTTATTTTATTAATGATTTGTGGA
This sequence comes from Oryzias celebensis, assembly GCA_014656515.1. Classification (NCBI taxonomy): domain Eukaryota; kingdom Metazoa; phylum Chordata; class Actinopteri; order Beloniformes; family Adrianichthyidae; genus Oryzias; species Oryzias celebensis. The sequence goes on along the minus strand of BNCR01000008.1, from coordinate 3,978,919 downwards.
GAAAGTTTTAAAATAAAGGTGGAAATATTCTTAAAAACATTGTTTTTGCAATTAGAGGACATACATTTTTCCACAAATTGAGTTTTTTTCATGTATTACAGATAGCTACAACAGTACTCCTCCATAGTATTTATCCAAAAAAATCTAGCTTATTGTTGCTCTTAAACAGTGGTCAAATATTAGTAATCCAGAGTTTTTTCTAATGGTTTGCCTGGACAAATAGAAAGAAAGCGGGAACCTGTTGTTATTGGGAAAACTAACACAACCCCACACTGGTTGACATGTGCAGGTGAGATTAAATCTGAAGTGAGGGCTCAGTATGAGTCGCTGATACTCTGAGCTTAGCACTGAAGCTCTGTTGCAAGACGATTTGAACGCTGAAAGTGTTCTTTGTTAGCTAAGATAACCACAATCCAGCTGGTTCGAGCTTCTTACACACTGTTGCTCCACAGTAAAAAACTGTTTTAGTTGTAGCAGCGTTGATTAATCACCAACTCTGAACACCTTGTTCTGTTTTCAGTTTTAAATCCCCCAAAATATTAGTTTTAAAACCGTTTACTTGCAGTCAAATATCTGATGATGCTTTTTAGCAACAATTGAAATAAATAAAATTAGTGCTTGAATGACAGCTGAGGGAAAGAGATATCACAACTACTTCCTGCCACATTTGAGCTGCTTGGTGGAAGCTGAAACTTGTGTACATATAAGGCAAAGAAAGCAGATGGCACCACATAATCTGAAGTCCCGAAGTATTTATCAAATGCATGTTTACCTCTAACATTGTAACATACCTACTTTTCTGCGCTGTTTTTGCAGAAAAATATCAGCAAACTTGTTGCATCACACTGGTTGTGCTCAAATTTTTATGCCACAATCAATGTCAAATGTAGAACTATTTTGCAGCTCTACCATTAAAATATTATTCTATAAATGATGCATTGTGAGAATGTTAGTGTGATCCACCATTAGTTGTGTTAAATATAAAATGGGCAACAAACGACTCATATTGGTGCATTTTTTTTTCCCCTGTGCCAACAGGAAATGATTTAGCATGCAGCCTGACAGACAGACAGAACTTTGTATCTCGCAACAACAAATGAACTGTTCTCGAGGGGCAAAACGCTGCAAAAGCAGCAGCCTCTCGGCCGGGAGTGAATCTAAAGGAAACTGCACGACTTTACTGTTGATTAACTTATCATTTCTAAACTTTTTCATCCGCCTGTCATGAGTTTAACGCCAGTAATGTTCTTCCATATCCACCAGGGATGAAATCTGTTCAAAAATAAGAGGTCAACTTCAGAAAGCTCTCTGTTTTAATGAAGTTTTGGACTCAGACAAGCAATAAGTTGATTCTGGAAGATTTCAAAAGCCTTAGATGTGAAGTTTTACAGTACATGACATGCACACCAGTGAGCAGGAAGTGAGTTAATGTGGTCTAAACAGAGAGAAACTGCATTAAAAAGCCTTTTGTATGGATGATAAACAAACTTTTCCCATCAGACGTTTTCAAATGTGACGTATTTAGACTGACATAAACCTTATTAGATTTACTTTGTTCTTGCAGTCTTTAAAAAGAAACGTTTAAGAACTGAAATCTCTTTTCCTTTTTCATCTTAACATCAATACATTATTGGAGTTGAAAGAGCATGCTTACAAGACAGTGCCTGTTGTCTTTAATTTGTTCTTTTCATGTACGTCGGCCCAAGCTAAAAGAATTGGCCCTTTTTTTCTTATTAAATCTTTGTTTCCTCGTGTACATGGGCACTGGTTCTTCTCCCACGTTACTAATCCACCTTGTCCTCCAAATTCCGCCAAACTGCTTTACATAACAAGCTTTTAGCAGAGTCAGCAGTGGACTTTTCCCCTTCTTTTACCAACGTTTCTCTTTTTTTTTCTTGCACTGATATTCTTAGTTCTTTAAGAGTTTGTGCTTTTCTGTTTCAGTTACCTTCCAGTCTTTGCCGAAGGCAATAGTATGACTGAATCACTTTTGAAAGAAAGCCTTTGTCCTCCTCTTTAGTTTGCAGCAAACACATACCTACAAATACCTATAAATTAGCATTTTCATGGCGTTTATTACAGAAAATCTTAATAAACCTGAAGTGGTGGCTTTCTAACTAACCTTATGTTAACTAGGAATCTGCTAACATTAGTAAAGAGCACATTTTGTCCTTTACTTCAGACCGGTTCTGGACTGTTCTGCTGTGCTGATGGAGGTCGGATGCAGAACAAACAGAAGGCACCTGATCCTCTCCCTGGGGTGCTAAAAGACAGATGGGCGAGAAATAGATCAGAATGACAGTACAAACAGACGCATAGGTAAAGAGAGGACACCACAACATTTCTGAGCCTCTTTAGTGGCTTGGAATTTGATAGGACTCATGTTAACAAACACCAGTGTTCCTAAAAAAGCAGGTTTGGACTAAAGCAGGTTCTAGAGTTGAACAGAAGGTGGAACATTTTCCATTTTTATACCATAAATGTTCATTTGGTTTTTTTTCCCCAGGAGACCAGAAACGCGACAGAGGAAAAGCCTGTCCAGCGGTCCAAGGTATAGTTTGTCATTCCTTTTCTAGAATAGATTTATTCATTTCTATTTTAGGCTTTAGTCAAAACTGCCCCGGGGCTGTCTGCGGGTGACAAACGGGTCACACCGCAGGAAATATCCGGATTTTAGATCTCTCAGCGAGCCTGTGAAACGAAATGTTCATGCACATTTTTTTTCTATGGGCGTGCTGCGGGTGACAAATCGTTGCAAACAATTATACAACACGTAAAGATGAAGCAGATAAGATGCAGGCTTGTATTTTTCTTTGTGTTTTTATTCCCCCAAATTCTGTGCTCCGCACAAGGAGGCTGTTAGTGCTCTTTCAACAAACACAATGCTCACACATGTCCAAAAATGTGCCCATCAATTTGATGCCCCTGATGCGTGTGGGAGGAGCTACTGTCAAAAGTTTTTAGCCTCGTTGCAGCACTGACTGTATATCTTATTTACAATGCATGGAAGACACAGATGATGCTGAAAGATCCAGTTTATTTATTTTGAAGAGTTCAACTAAAGCGTCGGTTCACGCCTCTCCATATCTGGGTTCATGAGATCATTCAAAGGCTCTCCCAGTTTGCTGGGGTTCACCATCTGCGAAATGGTGGCCGTTTTCAGCGGTACTTCCATCTCTCTGTGACTTAGTTTGACGTCTTGTTGCCCCGCATTCGTCAAAGATATGATAAAAATAGATAAAATTAGAGAACCATTTTATTTTTGTCTCCATCCAAATAAGAAAAATACCTTAAATTTCAGGAGCAGAGTGATGAGCTTCTCCTCCATGTTGGATTTCTGATCACGTCACAGGCCAAAGCGGAGCTCCTGAATGATTGACGCGATGCATTTTCTTTGCCAAAGTTCAGATATCTGGACTCTGGGCATGTCGTGACGCTCAAAATGTGATCAAATTCAAATTCTTTGATTGTTTCTGTACGTTGACTCAAAACTGGATGCTCCTGATGCGCAAATCGGTGTGAACGTATCTTTAGCAAATCAAACTTTACTGCAGCACTGTTGTTTTTTTAATGAGCTCTCATCTCACTGGAATGTAACAGTTTGTCTGTATGCAGTCTTTTAGCTTTAAGACCCAGAAGGAAGTGTGCACATCATGTGGGAAGACAGTCTATCCAATGGAGAGATTGGTTGCCAACAACCAGGTCTTCCATTCATCTTGTTTCTGCTGCAAACACTGCAACGCCAAACTGAGGTGTGCAAACGTTCTGTGTTTTTGTTTGGATATTTCATCTTCTTCCTCCTCCAGGCCTTCATGTTTGTACTTAACAGTAATATTTCCCCCTTCCCTTTGGCAGCCTTGGCACCTTTGCAGCCCTTCAAGGAGAGTTTTACTGCAAGCCCCACTTCCAGCAGCTTTTCAAAAGCAAAGGAAACTATGACGAGGGTTTTGGACGCAAGCAACACAAAGAGCTGTGGGCCTCCAAGGAGACAGATAATATAACAAAGACGCCATGATCCCGTCTGCCTGTATGCTGCCCCAGATCTGCCTTTTATTTTCTGCTTAACATCTCTAGTTTTCCTTTAACAGTGATTACATTTGCTCGGGCACACTCACCCGCATATATGCACTCTATTTGAACGCCATCGCAGCATTCTTTATTGCCTTTTCCTATTTTATTTTTTCCAGTTTTTTATTGGTTGTTGATTGTGACCAAACGCCTTCTCTGGTATGCAAAACCCCCTCCTAAATGATTTCTGCTTGAGTTTTGGCCATAATTTGCTCACGTTCTGCAGTTTGTTTTTTTCAAAATAGTTGTATGCTCGTATGAATTTCCTGCATTAGAGCATGCACTCAGGTCAATTTTTCCACAAGAATCAAGTATAAAGTTCGTTTTGTCCGTCATCAAAACAACAAATAAAAGGATCATCCTCTGCAGTTTGACAGCCTGTTAGAAAACTCTGCCTGTCGTCATTTATTTCAGGAGCAAACAGGGTACTGTATAATAATTGTGCACACTGGCAACAGCTCACCTCATGTCTTTGTTTAAATATTTATCTCTATTGATCCATACTTCAGCTCATGATTCCTACTTTATGACGGCTTTAGGTCTTACCCTTGCATGTTGGTATGACTGGGTTCCAAACGCCGTATCTTATGATGGTCTTTCGTGTCGTAGACGGTTTGGTACCATGGATGGACAGCAAACAGTTTTGAGACTTTGGTCCTCTCTGTGCTTTTAATGTGCAAATGTTAACGTTATTGTCAGCGTGTGTATAGTATCTCTACATAGCGTTGTAGTTTGTGGTTGGTGAACAGGCCCCCCTTCACTGTACTTGTGGTGCACAAACACATATTATATCTAGACAGGATGTTGAAAATGACACAAAAGTGCACAAAAACCCTTCAATCAAAGACATTTTATGAAAAGGAAATTAAAAACTTGCTTTAAAGACCCACTCTGACTATCTTTTAAGCTATTATTAAAATGTGATGATACTTGTGTCAAAAATCATAAAAATTTTCAACTTCGTTTCTGCAGAGCAGCAGGAGTTTATTAGAAATTTGCCTCTGACTTATAGGCAGGATCGTTAGAGCAACCCCGCCCCCCCTTCCCTGTTGCACAGAGCTCAGAGCAGAGAGCATGTGGTCCGCCCAGCATCACAAATGCGCTTTTTCAGACATTGTTTTTTTTCTTCTGCTTCAGATTCACAACGAAAACAGAAATATTCAGAAATGCAAATAAAAGTTTACTTTTCTTAATGTGAATCCTCCATCAATAGGAAAAATGCCAAATGAACACGTTAAAAACACAGTTTTCATCGGAGTGGGTCTTTAACAAATAAGGACAAATGTTTCTTTCCTGAATGATAACCAGAATGGAGCCTCTGAAGTGTGCTCCTTTGTTCTTCATGCATGCAGGATCTTGGTGTATTGTGATGGTTTCTCCCTTTTAGCTGTATTCATACAGTTTGGTACTTTATGAGGACATTAACGTGTTTTATCCCGTGACTGAATCCACATGTTTCCTTGACTGTTTAAAGAACGCTTTCCTGTTTATTTCCCATGTTTACCTAACTACGTGCAGCTTAGCAACTGGACCTATTTTTCCTTGTACCGATTTTAAAGGAGGTGGATGGAGAGTTTGATAACTCCTTGGTTACTCTGTGTGCCTGCAGGCTACATGCAAAACTCAACGCATAGTGCCCCCTACTGGGGAAGGTGTGACAGTAACAACTTTTGTGAAAGGATGAAAAATGAATTTTCTATTATTCAAAATAGCCTTTCTTGAATTAGGTGCATCTGCTGCACATCGTCTTCTTCTTTTTTAAATCTTATTTAATTGTAAACCTAAGAGAATCCAATGTTATACAACATTCAACACAGTCAAACTAAAGGAATTTAAATATATATTTTTTAATGTTCGAATCAACCTGACACTTGAATAACACAAAGGACTTCTTGTGACTTAAAGTTTACTGTGAATCTGAGCATGCTGTATAGAAAAGAAAGCTAAACTTGAGCAGATACTTTTTTTTTAAAAGAGACTTCGCCTTAGAATTGAATAGTTGAGCTTGACATGTTCCAAGTGCATTTCAGGGTCTTTATTAGGAAGTCCTCTGTCCATGCCTTGTTAAAAATACACCTCTTCAGTCAAAAAACTCTATGAAGATGACTTTATTCAACCAGCAGCCATGTTTTCCCCCATTGGAATGATGATTCTGTGCATTATGAAAACTTTTATTCCTTAATTTTATTTCTATAAGGTGCCCTGGAACCTACAACATGCTTTGAAACCAATAGAAGTGTATCTAAAGATGCTGTCTGTTGTTTCCTGTTTGCAGTTTGCCAAGGTACAAAAGCAAAATCTGTGAATTTCAGCTTCCGTGTAAAAGATCTAAAACGGTACTCTTTATGCTGGTGCCAAGAGGCTCAGGAAAATGATTTTCGCCTGTTTTCTTATCAAATCTGTACATCATTCCTGTTTTGTTCATCTTAGGTTTTCAGCGCTTCTTGTCCCTGAGACTATAGAAATGTATGTACATCTTAAAGGTGAAACAATGACCTGTGGTTGAAGGTGGCCTTACTGCAGAAAGATGTGTGGACTGTTTGTAGTTGATCCCTTTTGTTTGTTACTTTGTTCTACAATTGAATGTAATGAAAATTGATCACCCTCTTTGGACATAAAAAAAACAATCATTTTGTGCATATTCTTGTTCTTCCTTTTTGTTTTTTACATGCTTTTAAAATAAAATAAAATGCTGGTATTGATTAAATGTGCTGATTCTGCTGTGTTTGTGTTTTGAGGAGAAAAGTCTGTATGTATATAAAGAGCTAAAACTGGCACTTCTTTAATAGAAGGTAACTTTTAAATGTTTGACAGCAGGAAAAAAAGAGATTATATGCATTATATTTTAGGGTAAATAAGCATTTTTTCAAAAACAAAAAGGAGCTGAAACCCTACTTTTTGTTTCGACTGCAGTAAATTCTAAGTTTATTTTTTCTCTTACTGTTTTTAATAGACGGATATAACATTGGGAGGAGGCTTTTAGACTCGTGATGACAAAAACGAAATCACTAGTTACAAGAATTGCCACATTAAAACTAAGTGCAGCTAATGCAAAAAAAGAAAAAAAAGTGATAATTGATGCAACACAAAATGGTAACGTGTGACCAAATGTGTGACCAGAACTTCTTTTTGTGTTCGTGAATGCACAGGAGCCAATCAGATTTGAGCATTCGCCAGAAACATAATTTTGTGTTTCTTATGGCTGTACATCAGCATCTTAGCTTTTTTTTTTTTTTGACATTTTCTGGGATGTCTGTGTTAACACTTTACATATTATAACATTTTAGACAATAAAAACGAAGGGAAAATGGTCTCTAGTCTTTCTAAAAATTTTGTTCAAAAGCCGCATATTGTCGTATAAAATGTACCTAAAAAACCATTGTGATTAATCCAAATCTAAAAGTGTGATTAATCTGATTAATTAATCTTTACATAAATCAAAACGGACAATGGTTTTCTGATTTCCCGATCAGTCGGGGAGCTTTGAACGCCGCACACGTCACTGCTGGTTCATCCCACTAATGTCTGTGTGCGCGCCTGAGCAGAAAGGCAGCGCGTCCCCGCGGTAGTACGGCGCTAATTGAGAGAGTTTTACGAATCATCCATACCTGGAGAATAAATCCGTGTCAGTCCGCGCGGGCGGGCGCGAGCGAGTCCAAAATCGTGACGGGAACGGACCCGGTCTGGCAGAACGAGGCTGGCTGCTCGTTGGAGGAGTTTACGCGGGTTCCGGTGGCGATATTTGTTGTGTCAGGAAGTTTGACGTATCCACTTTAAGCTAATTTCTCGCTTTGTTTTGACTGGACAGCTCGCGGACTGCAGTTGGAAAAAGGCCGCGCGCGACTGTCAAAAAGCATTTGCGGTTTTCTGGATTCTAATTCTTGCAGTTTGCAGTCATCCAACGTCACTTAAAAAAACAACTTAGTTTCTGTGTTGCAAACAGAAAATGACTTATTTTAAAAAACGTTTTGAGGGTCTTGATTCATTCGCAGAGTTAAATTCATAAATGCATTTGCTTAGGCCGTGTAACTTATGTTTATAAGTTGCAAATCGATGCAGTTTTGTTGAATTCTGGGTAAAGTTTTGATTCTTTCTTTCTTCTTTTTTTTTTTTTTTTTTTTTTTTTTTTTTTGTTGCTTAAAATAGTCTGGCTCCAAACCGAAAGAGCGGAGGAAAAGCTGCACAGTGAGCAGGAAGAGATCCGTCCAAATCACGGAAATCGTGCGCTCTCTTTCTTTTCTCCTGGCGGAGCTTTGATGGGTTTGACGCGAGCGCGCGGCGGCGCGGCGGCTCCCGCTTAGCCTCACGTTTGGTTCCGCTGCCATGAAGCTCGCTCTGTCCGGTGAGTCCGGGGGCAGAAAAAAAAGTGGACGTTGGAGTGAAAATGTTTTGGAAATGTGAGTTTTCCGAAGCTGCCGGGCTCCAGCGGCGCGCGGGCTGGAGTCTCAGCTGCTGCGGCTTCATGTAGACTTTTCCATCAGAACATTTTCCGCGTGGAGCGAACCCCTCTGCTTGTTTTTGGTTTATTTTTAATCATCCCCTGTTGTTGGCGCGTGCTCTTAAATTTCCGCGAGAGAAGCCCCCGGGACCTCGGGGGGCGGGGGCTCAGCGCCTCCATGGCGCGCCTTCTCTCAGGTGTGCCAGTCTGACCGCCCGATGGATGTAAACAAAGGGGGTTTGTGACGTCACTAGCCCTGCAGGACACCTGTGAGTGGAGGAGGCTCGGCCCAGCTGGGAGAACAGGTGAGTTGTGACACCTGTCAACAGAGGTTTTTAAGACAAAAAAGTTGTATTTTGAATGAATAGTTTTGAATTTCTAGGATCTTTTGGAGTTAAGATAAAAATGCACAATCAGGAACAGCTGGATCTGTGAAAATGGCAGGAATGATGGTGCACCACTGGATACAAATGTCTTTTCTTTTAGTAGATACATGGAGGAAACTCGTGTTATCGGTGCCAAAGAGTAAATCTGTGTTTCACCACATGTGGCAAAAGGGAATCAAGGCTTTCATTGTCACATCAAAGGGAATTATTCCTGAATTTATCCATTTTGTTGGTGCAAAAAAACTCAATTTGGATTACAGATTATAAAGATTATGAAGGTTCCTCGCACATATCTATAGAGTTCCACTCCAGTCATGTTTTGATCTGTTTTCAAAGCGTTTCCAGCGGTCTTTTAATTTGTTGTTTTGAGACAACAGCTGCATGGAGCTTTCCCTTCTCTCCCTTCTCCTCCTCCTCGTTGTCGAGAGCTCTCTGTTTACATGCTCTCCTGCTAGCTAACAGCCCCTCACACCCCCTCACAACAATTTGAATAAAGAAATACTCCGAAATGCTATTTTGAGCTTAATTCTTTTTAATATATGCCACAAAAAGTGAAAAACACAGTTTTCATTAAAGTGCAAGAGCCAGTCTCTGTTTACGGAGTGCACAGATTTTTTTTTTTTTGCTTGTATTGTAATAAAGTATGTTTCATTCCTGCCTACATGTCCTTAAGGAAAAGCTTCTGTAACTTATTAGAAGCTGAAATATATCCAGAAAGGGCAAAAACATTTACTACCATTATATCAAGATCCAGAAAAATACGTTCGATTTTGGCTACATTTTTGGTCAAAATGGAAAATTTTAAATTTACAAATTGTATATTTTGTCTGCAATGATTTACATTAAAATGCATTAAGATTTACATACATTTTTATGTTAACTTTTATTTAAAAACACAGTTTGGATACTTTGTGAAATTAACATGCACTCTGCTCGCAGAATAATCTAGTTTTATATTGATGTATTTACTGTCTATAGATGACAAATAAGCATAATAATTTTAATAAATACTTGTTTTATGTGGATCAACAGTGTGATGTGTCATCAGAAGCCCATAGTGTTGGCACATTAGGGGTTCCTTTGAATTTCTCAAGTTCCCTGTTTCTGCCACATATGAAGGCACTAAAAAAACAGAGAACGGGTCACATGAGGATAAAAACAAACTTCTGCTTCTGAAGAAGGGAGACGGTTCATGTCTGAACCGTTGGGTTTCACCGTTGGCGGACACTTCTTTTGTTCGTGGTGTCCATGTTTAGCAGGACTCACTGAGTTCGTACAGTTGTCATATCAATTTGGCCTCATTTATTTGTTGTAGAGGTTTAAAGGTGGACATCCTTCTCTGCTGAAAATGTGGTTTTTCTTTTAAAGTCCCACTGAGATCATCTTTTGATCTACTTTCAAATTATTCCCAGCGATCTTTTAATATTGGTTATGCACTTTTCAGCCAAAATGTAAAGAAAAACCAACTAAAATGTTGTTTTCAAGGACAGTTTCTTCACTCAAAGAGTTGCTTTTTAAAAAATTTTCCTGCAGTTTAAGTCCCCACAGAGGACATTTCTAACGCCATCACGCCAGGACGAGCTCTGGCTGCCTGTTGGGATCGCAGTACTCAAACATAGAGGGTCGTCTCAAACCAGAAGCACATGTGCGCCTCCCTATTGGGCCAGGGGATTTTGCTGGGAAGCCCTGAGAGCAGATGCATCTCTGGCCTGAGACGGAGGAGTGTTGCTGGGAAAACCAGCTTCAGACTAAACACCCTGGAAGCAGACAGAGGAGTGAGAGCTGAGCAAAGTCCAAGTAAATCCTTCCAGTCCGGGATATGCGATACAAGCAAAATACTACAGGCGTAGATCACCCAATTGGTTCAGAGTGGACTTTTTCTCAATTGAATTCCTGACATTCCACAATTAAAATTAGTTGAATTTGAAGGAGGGAGAAAAAATAGAAGGATGATGAGGTCTGCAGAGCTGACTTTGTGAAGTTCATGACCTGTCAGAAGAGTTGAACGCTGTTGGCGCCTTTTCCATCGGCCGGGCTGCATGAGAGCGGCGGAAACTTTAAAGCTGTGTGGCCATGGTCTGCCGACCACAGGCGGACGTGCCCGGCATTCCTGTGGCTGATTATTACCAACAAGTCCACCAAGTCAATGAGCTACCTCAGGTGCCAGGGCTGTGTGCAGAAGCCCCATTTGTCTCTGAGACAGTGCTGCTTTTGTAACCTCAGAGAAGCTCCATCCTCAGAGCGTCTCTGCTGTTTAAGATCACGCTGAACGGTCTCAAAAACGCTTTTGGCATATGGTCGCTACACGATGATAGTGTATGTACTTAAAGCTGGAAGAGGCGAAATGTCAAAGCGACTGAAATCAGGTGACTCCAATACATGAAATACTCTGTCATAAAATTCCATGAGGGCACAAACTAAAATTATTAATTTCTCTTTTATGATAAATTTTGGCACTATCCTTTGAAAGGATGCTAGCCATACGTCACTCACTACCAAATCAGAGCCCCGCATTGGTCAAAGTTCAACTGGTTTAACTTTCAACAGGCGTTCAGTGAATGCCCGTTTTGGATTGGACTGAAAAACTTGGATATCAATGTGTGGATGCAAGAGTTTTGAACGAGGAGTCCTGAAAAGCACTTTTACGTGCATTTACATGGACTTTTTACTGGAAGTTGTTGTCTGAACATGCGTTTCTGAGCCCAGTGCGAACGTAGATTCTTTTATAGTAAAGTTTATAGTATAGTTGACAAAAGTTATTTACATACATGCTTTTTGGAAATTATTTGGATTGTTTTTTCTTCCAACCGTTTATCCTCAAAAGAAGCGTCGTTCACATGCAGGATAAGGTGCTTTTTCAAACTCAAATCTGTTGGGCAGGGTACGAATCCCATGATAATTATTCTGAGGCTTTTCAGTGAGAATAGCATCTTTTACACATTTTTAGAAATCCCAGAAAAGTCTTTCCAAAATCTTAGTGACTCAATCCAGTCATCTTTTGAGTTATTGTAAAAGCGTATTCTCACAAATAAGCTCTTTTTCAAACAACATTTTTTTCATCTGCTCCTGATTCACAATAATTTGAATAAAGAAAGACTCAAAAATGCAATTTAAAGCTGAATTTTCTTAATATATGTGAGTAAAAATGCATGTGAATAACATGGGTCTTTGAAAAAAGCTTAGTGTGGCTAAAACTTCACCCCCTGATGAAAAACCTTTTGATCTCTAATATTAAAATGACTTAAAGCTACAACAGAAGAGCTCCATCAGAGTCTGAAGCCAAAGAAATCATTTCCTCAACAATATTCCCACAGACTGCTGTTGCATCATTTCAGCCTTTAGCAAGCAGCTGTGCCCAATCTTCAGACTCTTTTCTCTGAGAAGTGTGCTTCTTTGAGTTTAATTATTGTTGAGAGCGCCATTTCAAAACGGAGCCAAAAGGAGGCGGGATATTCTTTCTTTTTACTGGAATACAAAAAGGGCTTTAGCATCTGAAAAGGACTTCAACAGGATTTTGCTTTGCTGAATCTGAATCAATTCAATTTGGTACATGTGAAGGGAACGTTTGACACTCTAGCACGCGATGCCTTAAGTTGTCAAAATCAGGGATGGAGTTTGTTCAGGACTGTCTAGCTGCAGAGAATAATCGTGATTTGCACACATCCACCTAGTTCTTGAGAACTCTCGCATGAGAACTTGGTTTGGGTTTCAGGTGGAATCTCTGTTTCCCATTACATTCTGTTATGTAAATTATGTTGTGTGATACTTCTTGCAAAATGTATAAAAAAAGACGCTTTTACACGCCAGTCTCAACCTGCAAACTGTGTTTTTGTGACCTTATTAAATATTTTACTTTTTTTACACTGTCATATTTTTATTGGAAAAATTATGTCAAATTCTTCTGTTCTGTTTCCAAATACAATAAAAACATTGATTTTGTGTTTCCTTCCACAGGCTGTGGGTGGTTTGGCGCTGCAGAAGAAAACAGCCTGAAGACTCATCTTATGCAAACAGCGCCACAATGAGTAAGTCCTCTAAATCCACGTGCTGACCGGGCCTTTAGCTCTTGCAGCAGAGCCACACAAACCAGCATCCCTGAGAGCACGCCTGTGGAATCTGCTGCTCCAGACGCCGTTAGGTGAAAAACTGGTTTTTGGCACTCTCTGGATGGGGGTCTGGTTCCCTCCGCTGCCCGGGGGCTGTGTGATGTCTGTCCAAGCATCACAACAGGGATTTTTTCTCTTCTTGAGTTAGCACAACCAAGCCAAAGCTGGTCCTGAGATCAAACATGGGAACAGGCGTACCAAAAACGTTCCTGTCTTAATCCAGAACAATCTGCTGAACAAGATCAATCACTGACATGCATTTGGAAGAACTCATTTCTCCCTTTATTCCATCACATGACGGTTATGATTGTGTTTCATCTCCTCCAGATGAGAGACAGGCTCTCCATTCCATCATGAAGGATCTGGTGGCGCTCCAGATGACGCGACGCCAGCCTGTGATGTCCTACGACAGCGGCAAACCAAAGACGCTGACGCAGGCGAACCGACAGGTAACACGCAGAACATTAACCTTAAAGATCCACTCCGATCGGTCGTAATAGCGTTCCCAGTGGTCCTTTAACCCTGATTATGCAGTTTTCAGCCAAAATCAAAAACCCTTTTTTTGGACATAATTTCTGCAGAGCGGCAGGAATTCATTAGAAATTCAACCACTGAGTTGTGGGCGAAACTATTAGTGCGAAGCAACCCCGCCCCCCGTTCGCCTCTTTGTTGCTGAGACTCCAGAGTAGGGAGCTTGTGACCACCCCAGCAGCGTAAAGGGAATACTTAGAAATACAATTTTGAGCTTAATTTTTTTATATATGTGTCCTCCATCATCCTAAAAGTACCAGAAGAACATGTTAACACTATTTTCATCAGATTGGGTCTTTAAATCTGATGAAGCAGCATTTGCTTGGTTTTGGTTACTGGTAACCCACTCTTCTATCGGGACACTGAAGCGCTCTAAAGATTAAAAAGCAAAACGACGGAGTATTAAGGCCAGTTTACAAACAAAAATGTTTTTTAAATTACGACTTAAAACTCATAAATGTGCGACTTTCTGAACCAGTAAATTTACAAGAAAAAAAAACGTATAAATTTAGAACTTTAAATCTCATAGATTTACGAGAAAAAAACTAGTACATTTATGAGAAAAACGTGTAAATTTGTGAGAAAAAAAATCTCGTAAATGTACTACTTTAAATCCAGTAATATTAAAACATTTTTTGGTGGCCCTAATACTCGGTTGGGTACCACTGTTCTAAGGTTTTTCACACGCTCACAAACAACAACCCAAGCCACTCCATTTGAATACTTTTATCTGATTCAGGTGAGCATTTATTTTTTCTTCATAGTCACTTTGAAATGGCCTCCAAACTTTTTCCCAGAAGAACCAGAGAACCAAAAAGGAAAAACACAAACCAGAATCCCCATGAGCTCTTTCAGGAAGACTGTTTCCGGTTGAAGTTGGAGACACCTTGTCTGGTTCAAAAATCGGATTGTTGAAGCTTCAATTCATCCCTCCTGGAAGAGTTCAGAAGAAGTCAGTGGCTGGATTATTGAAGCTCTCAATCCCAAACACCATGGCATGAAATGCACCCCGCCAGCAGCCTCATGCCAAATTAAGAAGTGGGAAATCATCTTATTGGTGAGCTTGAGAGTTGCTTGTTGTCCTTGGAGCAAACCAGGCAATGCAATTTCTGTGTTTCCGCTGTAGGTTAAGCCAAACGGACACACGCACTCTGCTTCGTATTTACTTTTTCCCAGTCCGGAACCAGTTCCCTCACCGAACTGTCTCCAAAAAGCCAAATGCTTGTGTTTCTTGAAATGTAGAGCCCATTTCCCCTGAAACGGATCATTTTCTCTGCTCTTCACATGAACTCAGTCCCCCCCAGTTGTTATGAGTGAAAGTGGGATCTCCGAAATCCAGAGAAGCATCTTTGGTAAAAACATCATGTTATACAGAAACCCTCTTGACCTCTTTGATTTCTCTCCCTCAGGAGGATGTGAGGATAAAGTTTGAGTTCTCAGGAGAGAGGAGGTGAGTTTATTTGGAGTTTGTTTACATTGAGGATGCATCCAAATACACGCACTCCTGAGAGACATAAACACACGGGCATGCTGTTCTGGTCACACAAGGAGAGCGAGCGCACACTCCTGCAGTGAAACCAGATCGGTATGTGAGCTGCAGAATGAAGGGGGAAAGGCCTGTGGTTAGCATGCGGCTTCCAGCGCGCACCACAAATATTTAAGGTGTACTTAAAAGAATCTGAACCCACCGAAAAGGGCAGCATGTGTGTTTTGTTTGCACGTGTGCATGTAATTCAAATGGCGTTTCCTCAGCAGCTGGTATAAATCTGCCATAATCTGTTGGTGTGTGTGATTCCTGCTCTCTCCATGCAGGATCCTGATGTTTGAAAGGCCTGTGCACTTTGAGGAAATTCAGCAAAAAGTGAAGAGTGTGTTTGGTCAGCTGCTGGACCTGCACTATGTGAACAATGAGGTGAAGCGCTTTTCAGCAAGTACTCCATGTTTCTGTAGATGTTGGTCATTTTTTTCCGTCTTTCAGAAACCAATTCATCCAAAAACATGATTGCTTAAAAAAGATAAACAAGACTCTAAAGAGAAGATGAACCATACCAGAGTCAAAATGTTGCCAAAACTGGACTCATGGAAGCTGGAAACGGTTCATGTAAACTAATGACCAACCAGTCCTCATTTATGATTCTTAATTCTCTCAAATGTTGTCTGTTATTGTTTATCGTAGTGTCATGGCTTCAAACAAAATAATCTGTTGTCATTATTAGAGAGTTAACCTGCTGCTCAAAAGAGAAAACGACGTATTTTCTTTCAAAAACTACAAAAAGATTGATCACTTATTTGCAGATTGTCTTTGAAGACAAATAAAACGAAAGGTTAACCTCTCGAATGTTGTATTTGCATGTGTTTAAATTAATCTTCAATTAATTTTTTTGTGTTTTATTGAATTCTTAACATTTTTATATGTAAACTAAAAATGTTCATATATGTGCTGCTAAAAAAGTTTCCTTAACATCTGAATGTATGTGTTTGCTCAGTAAAGACCAACTCTGGTCATGTTTTGATCTATTTTCAAAGCATTCCCAGTGATCTATTAATTATGATTATGGCGTTTTTAGGTGAATTTCAAAAGCCTGTGTCATTTGAAAAAGCACGTGTTTGTGATGCAGCATTTGCCTTGGGCGGGTCAAAGTCTCCCGTCTCCACTCCATTTCTGATGTATTCACTTGCAGACAAATAGATCTTTTTACGTCTTCATTTTTCTTGTCCTAGCTGGCATCTGGCTCTAAACTGTACAACTGGATAGCTCTGATATTACTCGCCTTTTTTTTCTCTTTCTATGCAAATGTTAGCTTGGACTTGTAAGATGCTTTAAGCTAGCAGGAGAGACTGTAAACACAGGGCTGATGGGACATTAGCGCAGGCTAACTTCCGTACCCACAGTACCGTCTACAATTTAGAGGTGAATTTCTAATGAGCTGCTGCTGCTCTGCAGAAAATATGTCTTAAAAAATGACAGACTTTTTGATTTTTAGAAATAGCACAATCATAATTAAAAGACCACTGTGAACGATTTTACATTTGAAACAAATGTAGCTGGAGTTGGTCTTTAAGTGCCTTTTGCAAATCTCAACTTCTTGCTTTTGTTTGTTTACATGTTGTTTGTTTTATTAGTTTACTACTTTGTGTTGTACCTTTGCAGATGTCCATTCCTTTGAGAGGTCAGGACGACTTGGACAAGGCCGTCGACCTGCTGGACCGAAGCTCCAACATGAAGAGCATCAGGATCCTGCTGCTCACTCAGGAGCACAAACATGTAAGACATACTTGGCTTATTTTGCAACATAACATTGCATCAACACCGTTATTTCACCACAAACGTGTGTTAAAAAAACTGCGCCTCTAATTCTCATCACCGTGGTACGATTATTAAGTCACACATGGAAGCAAGTTTCAACCATCCCTCCTCCAAACTACAGGCCACCTCTCCCTCCCATCATGCACCTTGCAAGCAGGTGAGGATCAAGTCCTCCCAGTCCGCTGGAGACGTCAGTACGGTGTACCAATCCTCTGAACCCAGAGGGCGCCACTTATCAACCGGTACGTCTTTTTAAATGTCTGTTCATTAAATGCTTTAGTTGTTTTTTTAATGTTCTTTATTCCTCCTCCTCGTGTTTTCTCGTTCTCTGTGATGCAAATAAATTCTAGTTGCAGTTTTTCTTTCGTTTATTGCATCAAGTTTTCTTCCTTTTTTTCTTCACTGTTGCTCTACAAGTCCAGATTACAAATAGTTTTTAGTGTTTGATTCTTTATAACCAAAGAAGTGCTTTAGATTTCTGTGAAAAAATGCACTTTAATTCTTGTGCTTCTTTCAATAAAAAGTAATAGTATTATCATTTCTCTCAGTCTCTCTGCTTATAACCGTCGCAAAGCAACATTGTCAGCATAAAAAAAATGAACGTTTTTTTGTCTCATATGAGTTTCTGTGGTCTTTCAGGATCTCAGAACACTGGGCGAAGTTCTCCACCTCCTGGATATGTGCCTGAACACCAGCAGAGGATCGCCCGGCAAGGTTCATACACCAGCATAAACAGTGAGGGGGAGTTCATACCAGAGACCAGTGACCAGTGTGTAAGTCACACTCTCCCTCTGAATGGAGCACAGTGGTTCATATCGTGGTTCACCCGTCTCTCACGCGAATGCCGTTCAAAATCTACAACCTTACATACACATTTACATTTTTTCCCAAGTAGCCTTCCAGTGATGTTCGAGGAGTTATGAGGCAATAGATCGAAATCTCTAGAAGGACTTTAAATTCATTTATGTTACTAAAGGTGTTTCATTTATTTATTTTGATTCAAGATGGCGGCCTCTTCCCAAGTTCAAAGGTCAACAAAACTTCTATTGTGGTTGTAGATGTAACCAGGCGGTATGTGAGTGAAGTTTTGTCAAGATCGCTCAAACAAAAGTTTTCTTTTAGCGTAATGTGCGAAAATATGAAAATCACCACAAAGTTTTGCTTCTACTACGTGGGTGCAAATTTTGGTGAGTTTTTAAATAGGAGGTGACAGTTTCACTCAAAGGCGCAGTAAGAAAGAAGAATTGTGAAAACAGTCTGGTCCTTGCAGTCCAAAACTGCTGCAGAACATAGAAAGCGACAGATTTGTAGAATTGCATTTGAATGTTTGCCACGCAAATCTTTTAAAAGGAGGAATTGCTTTTTGAATGTATTTATTTTTTTACAGATGCTTGAACCCTGGAGCAGTGCAGAGAATTCAATCTCTGGAAGCTGTCAGTCTCTGGACAGCAACTCAGACAGGTGACACACAAACTAGATGCTCAAAATAAAACACTTGCTCGCAGGCCTAAGAATATGTTCTACCCTTTAGTTTTTAAATGTATTAATTTATGAAACGGTGATGAAAAACTCCATAGCCATCTGAATCCATATGTTTAAGTTTCCTTTCTTCTCTCACAGCCCTTCAGTGAGGAAGTCACGGATGCATAGAGCTAAAAGCTACCCAGATAATCGGCAAGAGTGTGCAGGTTAGATTCTTACTTCTGAAACTTCTGACTTATATTGCAAATTTTAAAGCTTTTAAATTCAAAAGTACAAATCGTAGTTGAAAGAATGTTGGAGCTAAACGTAGTTAGTATGGAGTGATTGTTCCTAGTCGATCCGAGTCGACATTTCCATGGCAACTACTCTGGCCAATTGGGAGTGAGCTTGTTGGAAGGCCGCACCTCTACCACTTAAAAGTGGGCTAAATCTGTTTTGAATGTTGAATGTGGGGGCCAGCATCCTCCTCTTACCTTTATTGGGACATCTGATTGGTCAGTTTAAAACTTGACTAGCTTGAAACGTAGAAAAAATATCATGAAAAAAAATTATATAAGGAAAAACACGTAAAAAAAAAAGTAGAAGAGCAAGAATTATTATTCTGACAAATGCAATGACTGAGCAATAGCTGTTTAATTCTCTATTGGAGTCTATGGGATTTCTGGACTTTGGCAGAGCATTATCACTGCTGTAACGCCACATCAGTAGGAGGAGGAAAACTGCATCTGTTCTCTACTGATTCATGTAAAAATGGTTACCGTTTAAAAGATCCTATTTAGAGTTCCTGAAACAATCAGAATCAATATTTTTCTTAGACGACTTTAATAGACAGACATCAAAGTTTTACAGTGTTTTTTGTTGTGAACTGGACCTTTTATAAAAACTAAACCGAAACCTTTTATCGGGATTTCTATTCTTGTTCATTATTAATTAATATTTGTGTTAAATGAGTGAAGCAAACATTTTTATTCCCAAAATTGCTTAAATACAAATACAAAAAGAAAATGTTATCATGCAAGAAAGTTCTCTTTTTTTTGCACACTTTCTAACCCATAACTTTTTGGATTTTCAGACAGGGAAAACTACATGTATGACAGGGTAGCAGGGAAGGGAGGCACCTACCCTCGTAGGTATCATGTTTCCCTGCATTGTAAGGACCATAATGAAGGTAAAAATATGACAATATGAGGATATTATTATCGCCTTTTTCCATCCTGATCGGAGCCACTTGCTCCTCTTGCTCCCTGCAGGTCGTAGAACATTTCCACGGATCCGTCGCCCACAGGGAAACCTGTTCACTTTGGTGCCTTCGAGACGGTCGCTCAACAGCACAGAGGACAGTCTGGGTAGCTGGCAGATGGTTGATGCACAGGGCAGGCTGCGACCCCAGGAACGCTCCATTTCCCACAAATGTGAGTTCTGAAGCATTCCACATCCAGAAATATGCACTGCTTTTAAAACTGATTTACTCGAGTTTATGACAGGCTTTGATGAAAAATGATATGTCCGAATTTTAATTGTTTTACTGTTTTGACTTAACATCTATATGAAACCAGCAAAGCAAAAGATCAAAACTGAAACACTTACATACAGTAACACTGAGGAAAGAAAAAAGCTTTTCTCACTGGAAGAAAATTAGAAATGGAGGATAGATCTGAATCTGTTATCTTAGTTTCTTGAAGAGAAGAAGCATTTAAAACAAGAGTTAAGGTTATTAGGTGAAACCTGCTATGTAGTCATCTTTAGCTATTTTTCAAAAATTACACTTTTCGCAGACAGACATGGACAGTCTTTTTACACTTTTCTCTCGTTTAAACTCTCAAAGTTCAAACCTTTAAAGAAAAAGAAGTCCAGTATTATAGAATAAAACAGAAGATCTGCTTGTGATTGAAGATTTACGTAGATTTCTGAGGCTGAACACTCTCTGTACAAGAGAGAAGATGGATTGACAAAGTCTACTTCCAGACCGCAAAAGGTGAACCACGACATTAGTGAAGGACTAGCATAAATATGCGTCTGCGGGTCTGTTTCTTCCCAGCGCCCAGCGCTCCTGTGACGTGGCGTCGGGGAAAGCTTCTTGGACAGGGCGCGTTTGGACTGGTTTACCTGTGTTATGATGTGGATACTGGGAGAGAGCTGGCAGCAAAGCAAGTCCAGTTTGACCCAGAAAGCCCCGAGACCAGCAAGGTAAGAAGAACTTTTATTACGGGAAAAGACAACGAAACTGCGTGTTATCTTATCCGATAAGATGATGCCTTCAGCTAACAGCAGTGCAGTTTGGTTTAAAATCAAAAACTCAACTTAATTATTATTAACAAACCAGCTGTGATGACCAATTGTAAAAGAGCCCAGAACATACGCAGATGTTTAGGTCATTTTGCTGGAATGCAGAGAGTTGATAAGTCATTGATTTTTAGCATTCTTGCAGGGGGCAGAGAGCAAAAATATATAAGCTTGTTCCTCTCTGAACGACTGAAAAACCGTCACAACTTAAAACGGAGAAAAGTTTTTCTTAAAAAAAGCATATTTAATAAAAACAAACCAATGAAAATCTTATAAATGGTAATTTAACCCGATTTTAAGCTTCGGCTTAGACAAAAACAATGTGACTGAACTAAGATTTTTTTGCATCACAGTTGTCTTTAAATTCATAACGAGTCAGTCTAAAGAGGGATAAAAGTCACTGTGATGTTTGGAGACATGAGGACTCAGTTTCTAATAAGATCATGAAGAAAATCACAGACAACATGGTAAAGGTAAAAGGTTGTAGAGGACCGTAAAAGTTTAAGGTCCACATGGCTGAAAACAACCTCTCTAGACAGGATAGCAATAAAAAAAACTGACAAACGGAAGAGACGGATCTCATGGAAGATGACCAAACTATTCCAGGATAACTTTCAAAAACAATACAGGTCAAATTCAAGATTAAAGTAAATGAATGTCGGATCACTCCAGCTCTGTTGGATTTTATCAGGGACTGAAAGGAGGACATCGCTGTTGAAAAAGAAATGTAAAAATGACGTACTGGGATTTCCCACAAAATGCATTTTGAGATTCCACAGAGCTTCTGTGTCCTCTGCACTGATTAGACAAGACTGGAGCTTTGTGGTGAAGTCGCTGATAAAAAATGAAGCATACCAAGAACAGAAGACTGTCTTCTCTGTCGAACATGGAGGAGGCTCAGTCCTGGTGTTTCTGCATCTGCTTCAGGATGTGGGAGTCTCATTGATTGTAATACAAGCTCAAAACACTGAAGTATTTTGGAACAATGTGTTTGGCCTCAGATGCAATCATTGGTCTTCCAATAGCATTATAGTCCACCACCCTAAGAGCACAAACACCAGAGATTCATGACTGGTTGTTGATTAGATAAACAAATAAATTCCTGAGAAATAAAAACGTGAGATGGTCACACTTTGTCTGAAGAAAACATTTGTATTTGTTTTCTTTTCAGGAGGTCAGTGCTTTGGAATGTGAAATCCAGCTTCTGAAAAACCTGCATCACGAGCGCATCGTTCAGTACTACGGCTGTTTGAGGGACCACAGCCAGAAGACCCTCACCATCTTTGTGGAGTACATGCCCGGGGTGAGTTCCTGCAGTTTCTGGCTTAAAGTCAGACTGCAGTCATCTGGTCTCAGTAAGAAACAATAAAAGATTCACAGATAAGAAAAATATTTCTGATGACTGAATTCCAAATGAGTTTGAAAAGATCAACAGATGTGGGGGGCAAAGGGTAAAACAATCAAATGTGAAGCCGGTGATTTATTCTGTAGGGTAAATATACATTTCATAAAGTTTATTTCATAACAATTATATTTTACAACAGTATACTGATTAGTGGATTATTTTATTGAGAAGCATGCTATTCATTTTCATTTATTTATAGTCTAATTTTAACATTTTTTTGTTTCAGAGGCTGAAGTTCAAACATTCTTGTTTTTTTTAGTTTTTTGCGAGCATCAATTGGACAATCTGGGTTTTTATTTTATGTGATGATTACTTTAATTGGAGATTATAATTGTTGGGGGAAAAACCTATTTCCTAATGTTTTGAACTTGTGTCTCAAGTATTTTAAAGCAATTACATATATATTATATTAAAACTAACTTTAGCTTAAAAACGTTATAAAAAGTCATCAAAACTTAGTTTATAAAAGTTTAGAGACAATTGTTTTCTAAATTGAGAAAGCTTCTTTGATTAGAGATGGGTACCAAAACTCTGTGCCAAGTTGGTGCCAGTACTGACATTCATGGTAATACAGATACCCAATGAAAATGTGGATTTTGGTGCTTTATTACAAAACTATTCCATCTGAAAGTCACACATTTACCATAAAGCATGTGCATTTTCTTTCTCAGGGTTCAGTTAAAGACCAACTGAAAGCCTACGGCGCCCTGACTGAGAACGTGACGCGCAAGTACACGAGACAGATCCTGGAGGGCATGTCGTATCTGCACAGCAACATGATTGTACACAGAGACATCAAGGGTAATAGACGTTTATATATCTACTCCAGAGGGGTAAATGGATGTTTATGCATCAAAAGCTGTAACATTTACCTCTATGTCAACTGTTCCTATCAGGTGCCAACATCCTACGAGATTCTGCAGGAAATGTGAAGCTCGGAGACTTTGGTGCCAGCAAGAGGCTTCAGACCATCTGCATATCTGGCACCGGCATCCGCTCTGTGACCGGCACCCCCTACTGGATGAGTCCGGAAGTGATCAGTGGAGAGGGCTACGGCAGGAAGGCGGATGTCTGGTGAGAGAGAGCAGGAGGGTCAGATAGGATGCCAACATGATCGCTTCCTCTTGTAAATAGAAAAAAACTTTTTTAATTCAAAAATACTTTTATGTTTATAATGTAGCTGTAGGTAAAATATACAGTCAAGTTTTTTTTTTATGAAATAATACTAACATTAAAGAATGCATTGATTGTAATTCAGATAAATGTTTTAATGATGATAGAATCTGCTGTGAGCATACACAGCATCTGCAGCAGAATGAAAGATTCTGTAAACAGCAGTTGCTCTAAAGTTGACGGTGCTGATGTCATTTCTGCGACTATTTGTAGCTCATATACGTCACCATCACCTCTGACACCCGATGTCAATCATGACCCAGTAACCAATGGGCTCAAAGCCCTTCTGTGAAATTCTTCTGTGAAGCTCAGTCTGACTGGTCTTTTTGCAGGAGTCTCGGCTGCACCGTGGTCGAGATGCTCACAGAAAAGCCTCCCTGGGCTGAATATGAAGCCATGGCGGCCATATTTAAGATCGCCACCCAGCCCACCAACCCGCTGCTTCCCTCGCACATCTCCGACCAGGCACGAGACTTCATCCACTGCATCTTTGTGGAGGCCAAACACAGGCCGAGTGCCGAGGAGCTGCTCAGACATCCCTTTTCCCAGATTCTGTGCTGAGACCTGCCGGATTTACTAACGTATTCTGACTCAGAAGCTCTGTGGTGACGGCAGAAGCGTGTCCAAACGTCAGTGTTAAGCTCACTGAGCTACGGCCATCATTTGTGGTGATTCAATGTCCTCATGCATTAATTCAGAGACACTTGCCTTAAAAACCAACGCCAACATATAATCTGAAAGGAGCGTCCACAAGGGGGAACCACAGTTCTTTGACTGATTACCAGATGAACTCTTCACTCAACATTGTGATCTTAGGAGAAATACGAGGAACCCTAAAACCTCTGAAGGTAAAACAGTGGAGAAACTCATAAATTAGGTCTTCAGGCCCCCCAGAGGGAAGACACGTGACTAAAGAAGATTTTTCTCATTTAGTGTCCCACAAGGATCTTTGGGTAAAATATAAAAATGAAATTCCTAAAGTTGAAGGCAATTCCAATAAAAGTCAGACTGGCCTTCATATATGATTAAATAAGATTTTTTTTTTTTTTTTTTACTATAGTGTTTACCCCGCGGACCTTTTGGTGCCCAGAGGCATCTCCTCTCTTTCACCCTCAGTGTCTTAAGATGTTTGCTGAAAAGAAAATGCCGACTGGAGTCTTGTTGATTCGTAGAAAGAAGGAAATGTAAGTGGAGCAGATGATGTTTTTCATTTGTTGTTTATCAGCACAAACATTCCTGACTGAGAAGCATTTAATTTCAATCAGATGCACTTTTATGTCAAACTATTGCTTTAGAGGTTTTGTTTAAATTAGATTTTTAACTACAAATGTGAAGTGTTTCACTTTTATTTAAATGCCCTCAACATTCCTAGTAGTTTTTATTAGGACATCTGTGTATAAATCTATTATTTTTTATAATTAGACAGCATCAGATCAAATGACTCTTTTGAGACTTGTGTTGGTTAAATAGTTCCGTCGAATAGAAAGCAGCTGGTTTTGCAGTCAAAAGAGAATTTAGAGATGAGAAGCGGGTGGAAGACAAACTCTGGTGGCCTTGGCTCTCGCTCCAGTGCAGATTTTTCCAAGTTTTTCTACGTTCTCAGCTCTGGTTGGGAGAGCTTCGACACATCCAAGAAGTGTTTAGGATGGAAACTTTAATATTAGTATTATGAGGGGTGCATGTGAGCCAAAGACAAGCAGGACAGAGCCGGCGCTCCACGCCAGAGTTTGCTCATCTACCCAGAAGACGACTTTGTTTATCCGAGGGTTCAGATGTTTGTGGGGCTGCGACTCATGTAAGGCAGCTCAGTTAAGCAGGTATTTTTGAAGAAAAAATAATGAACCTGGGATAATCAAATGACACCTAGTTGTTAGAAACCTGTACAAAAACGTATCATGACAAGACTTGCAGTGCAAAGTCTCTTACAAGTATATTTTACAGGAAGAATATGAAATGCAAATATATGCCTTTTCTCCAAATTAAATATTTTTTTTAAACAGAAATCTTCTGGTTGTGGTTTGTGTGGAACAGCAGTGGTTTGTTCGGACTCGGTGGGCTCACTCTTGGCGGAAAGAAGCCTCTTGATTGATGCACTTGTTTGTTTCTTTCCCTCATGTTGTTTCAGCCTCTGTCTTTATCTGCCATTCTGTTCATGAGGAAAAACAGGAGGCGGCAGCAGGAAGAAAACAGTTCTCTGTCCGTGTCTGCCTGAGACGGGAGAAGATGGACTGGACCAAACAAAAGACTCATTTTACTACCGGATGTCAGGCGCGTCGTCTGCCTCTGACTTCAGTTTTCATAAACATTGCAGAACGACAGTAAAGGAAATAAGTGTTTGCTTTCTTTCTAATTTTGTAGGTTAGCTTTCTTAAAAAGAAAGTGACAGTCTGTCATCCTAATGGTCATCCTCTGGTTCACACAGACCAGTTAGACTCTCCTTATCCCAGCCGACTTGAACCAGGGGCCTTTTTTGCTTTGAGGCAAGAGTGCTAACCACTGCACCACTGCGCCGCCTCTGTGTGGAGTTTGCATGTTCTTTTCCGGTGACTCCAGCTTCCTCCCACCGTCCTAAAACAGGTTTCATAGGTAATTGGTCACTCAAAATTGTCCCGACGCGTGAATGCGAATGTGTATGGGTGTGTGATTGCGACAAAACTGTCCAGGATATACCCTGCCTTCGCCCACAAGTAGCCAGGTTAGGCTCCAGCAGCCTCGTGACTCCAAAAGGATCAAATCGGGTTTAGAAGATGGATGCATGGATGGATGGTTGGCTACTTCCCTGTGTTGATAGGAGGATGGGCGGAGCCATGTGCCATCAAATCCTGAGAACTCCCTTCCCTCCACCAGGAGGCTAAAAATTGTGGATGAGTCTTCCAACAGGAGAATGACCCAAAACGTACAGCCAGGGAAACCAGAAAACAGCTGAAGAAGAAGCAGATCAAGGTCATGGGTCATGGACCCCAATTCTATAGAAAAGCCACGGAGAGAACTGAAGCTCAGAGTTGCTAAGCAACAGCCAGCAAATCCTAATGATTTAGAAGTCATTTGCAAAGAAAAATGGACGAAAATTCCTCCTGATATGCGCAGAAACCTGTTCATCAACCACAAGAAATGTCTGACCTCTGTGCTGCTCGTAAGGGTTTTGCCACAAAACACCAAAGTCTTTCCAGAAAGAATGTTCAAATACTGATTTCCATCAATGAAATATAAATAGATTTATATACATTCTTTCAAGTTGATTTCTTGCTTTTCTTTGGGATTTTCTATCTGTCATTGTTCAAATGAACCTGCCATTCAGATGACAGACTGTTGGTTTCTTTTGAAGTGTGCAAACCTGCAAGATCAGCAAATACTTATTTCCTCATTTCCCCTTCCATTCATCCTTATTGCTCATTTGTATCATTAATTATAATGTGTTTTTGTCGGCAGAAAAACAGCGTTTAGATTGGGTTTGGGCTGAGCGCTGTGCCTCTGGTGAGTGTGTGGTATGCAGAGCCGTCTGTGTCGTGGATTTGGGCCCCCGGCATTCCTGCTGACAGGCAGACTGGAGCAGCGGCTCTGAACCGCTCTCCACGGCCTTCTTTGTGGCCGTGCTCTATTTGGACCTGCTGGTGCTGAGTCATATAACCGACCAGTGTGTCCCAGTTAAGCCCCCTGAGTTTTTCTTTTAATACTCCATTCCTCATCTGTGAGGCTGAAAACTGTAGTGGCGCCCAAACGTTCAATGTCGCTCAGTTGATTGGGTTCAGAATTACATCTGAGGAGGTTTTTTAACTTCACGTTGTCACTGATGAAATCCAAATAGCACGAGACACATGGATGACAATGTGAACTCTATAATCTTGAATCGTTTTAAGAATAAAAACCTAAAATTCACTTTCCTCAACGTACATTTTAAATATTTGATTATTAGTTAACTCCTTAAGGGAAAAAAATTGCATTACATGCCAAAATTGGTACGCAAAGCTAAAAATTATTTATTTATTTTTTGCAATTAAAATGTTTTTTATTGGAACTGCTGTGTTTAAAGCAATCAAAACAAATCAAACGAAAAGGACAAACAACAGAAATATGTACGAATACATAGATAAATCAACCCAAATTATGATATGTAGTCATTAATTGATTGTAAAATTAAAAAGTAAAAGATGAAATACACATTTATTTACATATACACATAAATACATAATGTTGGGTAAGTTTCTTTAAAGATTAATTGGTTACTTTTTAATAGCTGGATGAAAGCTCAACTTAAGCATCAGAGATCTGAATAAATCCATGATTTTACATGAGAGAAAGCGGCTGGAATGCAGATTTTGAGGGCACTTCATCTTTAGGTCTGACCTTGATGCCCTCAGAGAGGCAAAAAGGCAGTAATGGTTCCAACTCTCTCTCTTTCTGTTTGCCGTGTGGTCCTTTTAAGTTTGAAGTCTGGAGGACTGTGTCCTGAACCCGTTTCAGTGCACCTCGTTCAGACGAGGGGGTCTCCTCCTGTTGAACACATCAATCAGATGTTTCACTGGACTCCTTAGAGACTCCATCAGTGGGGAGGGAGGAGAAGCATGTTTAATCATCAGAGCATATTACCTCAGTGACCAGATCTAAGGCAACAGAGGGGACTGTCTGAAACATCCAGAGGGCTGAAACAATTAGTGTCAACATAATGATGCAATCGTGCCGTTAATCCTCAGACATGGACGCTTTGAAATCCACAAATCTCTGCCAGACTAAGTTTGTGATCCCATTAAATTCAGGACACATTGTTGGTGAGTTTTTCTGCTTTTACAGCAGCAACACTCCGAGTCCACATAGTAAACTCAAAGAGGCTTTATGTACTATTCCTCTGTGATGCTGGTGTCCACTTCCAGGAACTTTACAACCCAAAGAAATCCTTTTAGTACAGCTGTTGTTTTGGTTTTACTGCTTGTTACCCTGCAGAAATGAACTGTTCCTGCTAGTTCATGCTTAAATGAAGAGAATCTTTTTGAACTAGCCATCAAAAGCACGTCAGGATGCTTTAATACTTTTTTTTTTCCTCGAAAATCTCAAATCTTTTTGCCCCACAATAACACAACCAAGGAAATGAATATTTTCACCTTCTCGTCTCCACAACACCTTCTTGAGAAAGAAGTCAGGCTTTGTAAAGGTGATCTGCCATGTGGTTGGTGCCGCTGTTGTCAGGGTAATGGCTGAAAAGGGTTTTGTAACGCAGCCTGTTAGTCTTTCTGAAGTTCAGATAAAGTTTGGACTCCCTGACTCCCTCGGGTTGAGCTCCCTCCTCCTCATCTTGGCCGTCCATCCGTCTCTGGAAGCTGCAGAAAGTGGAACAATCGATCAAGTGGAGACCCTTCATGATTTATCTATTTTTTGGAGACAATATATATATATTGTCTCCAAAAAATAGATAAATATGTTAGCAAAGTATTCAGGATGTCAATTCTTAAGACATAATGATTTTATTTTGAAAGTTTTACATAATTTATACTAAACAACAAAAAAAAAATGCTACAAGAATGTGTTTAACAACGCCAAAATCGTGATTTGCATTGGAGGGAGCTCTACGTTTTTCAGTTTATAATTTATGTTTTACTTGTATTTTATTTCTTCTAGATGCCTCATGCTTTTTTGTTTGTTTTGTTTTTCCTTTTAGATCTCAAGTCTGTTTTAAAATTCTAAAGGTGTCATTCCTAAATCATGTTAAACAGAGGATGTGACGGACAGGTTCAGATACTTTCCCACACAGTGCAATGTCTTTCACAGGATAAAGCCAAGAGGTTGCAAAAAGAAACATGAATGTGGACAGTTATGTCATTATTATGTAATCAAGTGTGTGTGTTTTTAGCCCTGGATGCTGAACTCAGCTGTGTGTTTTTGTTCATGGTTTGCTCAATCTCCTCTGGGTTCTTTGGGTTTGTTGCAGCCTTCAACCAGAATCTGTTTGCTGTTTTTGTTGTTCAGGTCGTGGTCAGGCTGGGACGGCGGCCTGACAGTTTCACGCAAATTCCTTTTCATTCAGTTGGAAAAGAAAGAAAGAGGGTGAGACAAAAACAAGGGGGTGAACGTAGGAGTGAAAACAGGAGTGAGTCAGAGGACCAGGAGTGGACAAGCACAGACAATCCTCAGCCCACAGCTTTTTCAGTCAGATGCAAACCCCCCCTTTATGTCGCATTCACCGCCTGCTGCCCTCCCTTCTCCCTGCCCCACCCCATGGCCTCTGTGGTCTGGACTTTGGGGGGGTCTTCCCCTATAAATGCCCAGTTTGTCCCTTCTGTGAGCCCATTCTCCCATCATGGAGAGCCAGAGAGTCCAGTCCTCCTACAGAAAACGTTTCGGGCCTCAAGGCTCGGGCAGTGCAGCAGGGAGACTATCGTCCAGCCGCCTTTCCTGGCATGGAACCCCTCGAACCATCTCCATCTCCAGCCCCATATCCCGGACCTCCCTGGGCCCCTCCAACGCGGCCTTGCTGCTGGGGAGTCCGGGGGATCGGCTGGACTTTTCCGCTGACTCCCTGTTGAAGGCCCAGTACAAGGAGACGCGCACCAATGAGAAGATGGAGATGATGGGCCTCAACGACCGCTTTGCCAGTTACATCGAGAAGGTGCGCATGCTGGAGCAGCAGAACAAAGTGCTGGTGGCAGAGCTGAACCAGCTGAGGGGAAAGGAGCCCAGTCGCCTTGGAGACATCTACCAGGATGAGCTCAGGGAGCTGCGGCGGCAGGTGGACAACCTGACCACGGGCAAGGCTCGACTGGAGATCGAGAGGGAAAACCTGGCTGCAGATCTGGCCACACTTAAGCAGAGGTAAGAGGAAAAAAAGGAGGGCACTGCATTGTGATGCTCTGCTGTACCAACCCTTTGTGTATCTTCTTTGGAACAGAGCTGTAGTTTACTGAATTATCTTTCCGTTTGAAATTCCTAAAAAAAAACAAAAACAAAAGAATAAGAGAAACTCAACTCTTTTTTACTCGTTTTTAATGTCAAATGATAAATTTGATTTATAGGCTGAGAACTCCAGGAAGTCCAGTTCAGTTAGGTTGGAGAAATTCTGGCACAGATAAAGAAAGCTTTTTCTTCTTTTCAATTACGAGAGCATTTATATGTAGATTCGGTTGTGTTTGGCATTTGTTAGAATGCAGACCGCTGTGGTCCGCCCTAGCCTTACTGCTGGATCTCTCTATGCAAGCCTGATCCCGACTGAACCCTTCATCAGCCCTGAAAGAGTGTGGAGGAATGAGGCCAGCACAATAGTGGCCCTGAACAAAGAGCGCAGCCGGGCAGATGTTCTTTGAAGCTTCGCATTTTCATCCTTTGAGCCTCCTTGAATTTATTTTAGAAGTTTGAGAAAGATTGACTGAAGGTCTAAGGGAGGAAAAGGTCTTTACTGCAGCCCCCTGCTCCCTAAAAGATGTGAATGATATAGGGGGCTGATAGGGTCAGAGGTCACCTTGTCGCTTATGTTGCTCTCACACCAAGACTTTTCAGAAAACTGCATTAATCTATGCAGATGTGAGAGTGAGATGCATCGTTCCGTGTCTGTGTTTGGCAGATGGATTGTGGGGCGATGTCTGTTCTTTTTTTTTGTCCGTGTGTGTGCGTATTCCATCCCGTGGGAAAGGCCTCCGGCTGTTAGGTTGCCGTGAATGTGTAATGATGCATAAGCTGCCCTTTCAGCTGAGTCTGGCTCCTCCTCTCCTGCACCACAAGGAGCAGAAATGCACAGAATAGAACATTAAATCAGAACACAATACCATGGATTTCTTTGATTCCTGAAAAAAATATTTTAGTCCTTTGAAAGTCCCGTTCCAATAGTGTTTTGATTGATTTTAAAAGTGGTCCCAGTGATCTTTTGATTTTGATTATGTTGCTTTTAGGTAAAATCCAAAAACCAGTGTTGTTTTCTAGGACATAGTTTCTGCAGAGTGTCAGGAGCTAATCAGAAACTTGCCTCTGAATCGGAGCAGAAGAAAGCCTCTGCTTATTTCCCATGATCCCTTTCTTTATCCCATCAACTAGACCTAACACTGCCGCTGAAGCAAAAATGGTGAGCATTATTGGAGCTATCCAGCCATACAGTTTCGCGCCAAATGCCAGCTCGGACAAGGAAAACAGAGTTTTCATGGATCTAGATGCACCGGAATGGAGTGGAGCTTGAGGCCCTCCAAGCCTATTTTTTGGATACCAAGTACAATAATTTTATTCAAACCGTATTTTCATCCGCTCCCAAATCGCAATTATTTGAAAAAATGTTGAGCTTCATTTTCTTTATATATATATTTCCTTATCATTGAAAAAAAAGCCACAAAACATCTTTTTATTGGAGTGGGTCTATAACCCCCTGATACCTATAGATGCAATTATGCATCAAACAACTGGCTCCAAAATGATCCTAATTTAGCATCTACTTGAAAGCAAAAAGATAAATGACTGCTTTCATAGCTGTAGTAAAGTTAACGGGTTAATTAAAAATCTGCTTTTAGAGGGTTGTCTCTCCCTTCAGGGAGTCTGAAAAGCCGTCTGTTTTTTGTGACAGGCTGCAGGATGAGATTGTGTTGCGTCAGGAAGCAGAGAACAGCTTGAATGCCTTCAGACAGGTAATCTTAGTCCTTGCAACCATCCTAATAACTGTGATGAGGACTTTTCTGAGTCTTTGTGTTGTTCACGCAGGATGTGGATGAAGCATCTCTCAGCCGTGTCCAGTTGGAGAGGAAGATTGAATCTCTTCAGGACGAGATCAGCTTTTTGAAGAAAATACACGAAGAGGTAAAAGAAACACTGATTTACCAGAAAAAGAACTAAACATTTGTTTGTTTTGTTTGCAAAATATCAGCTCATTTATAACTTTTTCTGATCAGGAGCTGCGTGAGTCACAAGAGAAAGTCTTGGCCCAGCAGGTCCATGTTGATCTGGATGTCTCAAAACCTGATCTAACTGCTGCTCTGAGAGACATCAGGATCCAGTATGAAAACCTGGCCACCTCCAACATGCAGGAGACAGAGGAGTGGTATCGATCCAAGGTCAGAAGAGCCAAAATTCACTTTCTGACATACATCATGTTTGCAAGCAGAAATTTTTACTCATGTGAGGGATATGTTGTCTACCAGTTTGCAGACCTGACAGATGCAGCCAATCGAAATGCAGAAGCCTTGCGCCAGGCCAAGCAAGAGGCCAATGAGTATCGACGTCAGATTCAAGTATTGACCTGTGACCTGGACGCTCTCCGTGGGACAGTGAGTCTAAAGCCAGCGCAGTTAGGAAACTGTGTTGCATCAAAAATAGTTTTCTCGTTCTGCTTCTGGTTCTTGAGCTGCACTGTGGAGCAGCGGTTAGACCTCTCATCTCATAGGAAGGCTTCAGTTCTAATCCTGGCTGGCACCTTCCTGTGTGGAGTTTGCATGTTCTCCCCTTGTGTGCATGAGCTTCTCTGGGCACTCCAGGTTCCTCCCACAGTCCAGAAACATGCTTCATAAGTTGATTGGTGTCCCTAGGCGTGTATATGTGAGTGTGACAGACTCATGGCCTGCTAGGGGTGTACCCCACATTCAATTCAATTTTATTCATATAGGCCAAAATCCCAATTATAGCTGTCTCAATGGGCTTCACACCAGTATTTATGCAAAGAACATAAAGTCAAAAAAAAAAAGTAAACAATAGCTGGTTGCTAAGCTAAACTAAACAGACTAAGCTGGGGTACCTCCATGTTGAGGGGGCTCTGGACTGCCCTGTGTTGGGTAGGGCACTTCGGTGATGACCCCTGTGGTTGGGCTGGACCTTGGAATAAACGGATCTCTGTAATATCATTTCTCCACAGCAGTACTGAGCCAGACTTTTTCCTTAGAGCTGCAGTTTTTAATCTTTGTTCAGTTTTCCTGTGGGGGGTGTCATGTATTGTGGGGGCTGGGTGGATGAGGGAGGAGCTGGGGAGGGAAGGGTGATTATAATTGTAATTGTATTATTATTTTTTTTTATTATTATATTTTTAATATTATTTTTATCTTTTTATATTTTTATTTTTATTTATTTATTTTTATGTAAAGCGCTTTGGGTTTTCACAAGAAGGAAAGGCGCTGTACAAATAAATAAAGTTTGAAGTTTGAAGTTTGAAGCTAAACTGACATTCCTGCCCTTAGACCCTCATTATCTGTGAGGAAAAACTCATTAAAAAAAACTAGAGGGGAGTGGGAAACAGGGACAACATATGAATCGCACTGCACCAAACAGAGGCATGAAGAACTAAATAAAAAGTAGTACTGGATAAATAATAAAGAAAGGAGGACAGAACCCCAGTGCACCATACTTTCATCAGCTTCTAACTTCTGGTAGCCTGTATTTAAGTATTTAGCCTGAAATTTAATTCAAACATGTTAATAGTAAGTGGCATGTAATATGGCACAGGTAGCAAGACGGTAATAATAACAATAACAGAGAGTTTTGGCATGTCAGTCTAAACACATCATTAATCTAATCTAAGCCTGTGTAAGCCCACTAAACTGCCATGGCTCTGTTTATCAAACCATCTTCCCTCTGCTTAGCTCTGCGGAGAAGTGTCTATAATGGATATAATGAAAGTTATAATTATTCCCCCAAACTTCATTACAGTAGGTAAGGTAGGGCAGCAGTAAATTAGATGTTCTCTGATTGCCAGCTAGCCTGGCAATGTTTTAAATGTTTTAAGCCAAACTTTGCCTGCAGAAACTGTGTCAGTTTCAACATTTACATGAGCTGGGAGTTTATTCCATAAGACAGATGCTTGGAGGTTAAAGGCTCTACCTCCAACTGTTTACCTCATCAAACTCCTAAAAGTTCAATTTTGTCTTTTCTCCTTTAGAACGAGTCTCTGGAACGCCAGCTGCGGGAGATGGAGGACCGCTGTGCCATGGAAACAGCCAGTTACCAAGATACAGTGAGCCGTCTGGAGGAAGAGATCCAGACACTGAAGGAGGAGATGGCGAGGCATCTGCAAGAATACCAGGACCTGCTCAACGTCAAGCTTGCTCTGGATATTGAGATTGCCACTTACAGAAAATTACTGGAGGGAGAGGAGAGCAGGTGAGTCGGAGCACTGAAGATGGTTCGTCCGTGACACAACAGTCATGACAGACATGTGATATCTTTCTTTTTCAGGATCACCATTCCAGTTCAGAGTTTTTCCAACTTGCAGTTTAGAGGTCAGTATAACCCAAACACTATCAATTCTTTCAGATGAAATTGGTTTTGACATATAATTACCATACTATCTATATAACTTATAGGGAAGAAAACAGTTTGATGTTTTTTAAAATGTTTTACACTTTAGAAAAGTATATTTGATACAAGCAGATTTAACTGCAAGTTCTGTTTTAGACAGACTGAGTGCCGGTAATTTCAAACGTTTTCTCAAAACCGTTATTTTTCTGTGCTGCTCTTCTTTTGTTTGCTGTTTTAGAGACTAATTTGGACTCCAGAACTCCAGAGGCTCATGTGAAGAGGAGCATCTTGGTTCGGACGGTGGAGACCAGAGACGGTGAGGTGTGTAGAGCAAACATTTGGACAAAAGCGAGGAGGTGAGGGTTCAAAGTTGATTCACGGCATCTGGACTTAAAAACCTCTTCCTTGAAACGTTTCGCCGTTCCTCCAAGCGACTTTATCGGTTTTTGTAGTGCAGGGTTCAGCTGATGTTGTAAGCTAGCAGGAGAGAATGCAAACAAAGGGATGATGGGAAATGGGTGCTGGCTTACTCAGCGTATACAACTCACAACTGCCTCTCTACAGAATTTGTGTCCTTGATTTTCCTAAAAATGGCTTAATCCTAATTAAAAGAGTGCTGGGAATGCTTTGAAAATAGATCAAAAGAGGATCGGAGTGGGATTTTAAACGGAAACAAAGAGGAGAAACCGGGATAGTCATGTGGGAGTTGAACTAGGATTGCTTTCCTGACTCCTCCTTCAAACCATTTGTTGTACTTCTCTGCTATTCCCTCTGGATGGCAACGTTGAACCCCTCTGCAGATTCGTGGTTCAGCGCGTTCACATCTCCAGAGACATTTTCCTATTTTTAACCCCGATCTCTTTCCTTTCCAGATCATTAAGGAATCGACCACTGAGCACAAGGACATCCCTTGAACTCCACTTCATCCCTCGTCTTTCCTCAGACTTTGACAGAGGATCTTGAACGCTCAGCGTTGCATATTGGTGTTTTTTTCTCTATTCTTCTTGTCTCCACAACCTTTAGTTTTTGTCATCCCTTCATTATTTCCTGCTTTTTTTTTAAATCATCCACAACATAACCATCAACTTAGCGTTTGAAACACTGACTTTATGCAGTTCAGTCATTTTAAATGAAGCGTGTTCTAGAATGAAAAAAGGAGCAAAAGGGTTTCATTTTTGCATTTAGCTGATTTAAAAGAGGTCTTGAGATGTAAAACCGTTGTCCTCTAACATGTAGCATTGTGGAAGTTGACGTGTGGTTTAGTGTACGTGAAATGTGGCGACAAGAAAGAGGCATAAAGAAAGGAAGATAAAAGGGTGTAGCACCTTTTAGGAAAATGACTGATTGTTTGATCATTTCTCTAGAGTTAATTTATTGCAGTTTGTGACTAAAATGTGATTTTCTTTTTGGTTGTTTAAGTACTAGAGCTGTTAATTCTTAACTAGTGGGAGCACTGAGCACGCAAATGATGTTTCATTTCTTCCAAACTATTAATTTCACTTCAGCTGAAATATTAGCTGTATAAAAGAATACTTTGAACTCAGCATCATTTCCAGATTTTTCCAACACCTTCTGGTAAAGACTTGATCGTTTCTGGCACTGAAACGTGTGAGGATGGGATGATAGGAGCAGACAGGGAGAGGTTGAAGGTGTGGAAGCTGACGTCACGTGTACCCTGCAGCCACTATCGGCCTCTCTGTTCCAAAAGGGTCAGCCAGTTCCTGCGGTGCTGGCCTGATACACAGACGAACAGAGCCAAAGGAGTTCCAGAGCCGGTCTGTGTTTTTACGCCTCTGATAAAAGATGGAAGCAGCTCAAACGCTCAGAAACATTCGCTGAGGCCGTGACTTTTGTTGAAGGTGGTGTCTGAAGCACGGCTTGCCAAGCCGGTGCTCTCATCACCAAGCACACTTTGTTATTCTCACCTTCCAGCTTCCAAAATTCCACTTTCCGTCTCATCACCCTCTCCACTTTTCCATGACACTCTTCTATCCACTCCTCTGTCTTTTGAACGTCACTTTTTAGACAAAAATTTCATCTGTAAATATCACATCAATTTTCTGATCCACGAGGATGTCATTGTAACAACAATTAAAGATTTGCTTTGCTGGATGGAGATGTTGCCTCTTTTCTGTTTTACCGTGTGTCCAGTTTTCAGATCATTTGGCATTAAAGCTCATCCAGTTCTTACAGATACAAAATAGGAATCCATGCTGACAGTTAAACCCGCTGTGTTGTAGGACTGATAGCAGAGGACTGAATAGATTTGAAAATGATTATTTCCACCCCCAGGCAGGAGCCAACAGACCAGTTTAGAGGAACTTCAGCAGAGTTCAGTCTTACTTTTAGCTTCATTGTTTTGTTTTGTTTTTAAAAAGATCAAACTTTTACTTTGAAACTGCTTCTTTCCACTTAGATAAATACTCATTCATACTTACAAATTAAAATATTTATTTTAAAAATGACTTAATTGTGAGAGAAAAGCAACAAAATCTGTGGTTGTCATCCTGAAAGAAATCTTCATTTCAAAATAAGAGGTGGTGTAGCCTTTCTTTCTTTCTTTTGTTCTTTCTTTCTTTCTTTTGTTCTTTCTTTCTGTGTCAGTTTACGACATTTGTTTGGAAAAACTGGGGCAAAGAAACATTTGGAGACAAACCTTTAAAAACGATATAAAGTGTCATATAAGATGGAAGAAAAATTAACACATTTTGATTAAAAAAGTTGCTTTTGTTTCTGCATTTTTACAATTATTTGAAAAGATAACAATCCCCAAAAGCATTTTTTGGGGGTCAAAACAGAAAAACTGCAAGAAATTTCCCAAGCACACATATTCATACCATTTTTATACATTTTATTTATTTTGGGGACACTTTTCCTTTCAAACTGTTGATGTTTTTCACGCACACACACAGCAAACAGAACATTTCTGGCGCTGAGAATTTATGTTTTTATGTGTTGTTAACATGTGACCACCAGTTCTGACAACAGTTTCTCACTTAAATCATTAAAAATACTTTAGACACTGCCAGATTATGGAAAAAACGCCTTAAAAAACATTTTTGCGTTACCAATCGTTAATTAAAAGGAGTTCTATCTACTATGGTGAACCTAGCATGTAATATTTTTTACTTATCTATTTGTCTTCCTCCTTTTTAGCCTAAAACTACTTTTTTTGGACTAAACAAACACATACAGTCACAAATACACAGAAGTATTGCAGTTGAGGGCAATTATAAGCACAAAGTTAATTCCACAAAATGAAAAAATGTAAGTTCATTGTAAGGATGGGTGTAATGTGTGCATTGTAGTACAAATCAGTAACAAAGTGTGTAAAGTACAAGGTGTTTTTTCCCAGCTCCTATCAGGGGAATGAAGGGTCTCGGGTCGACACTGGAGGCGACCCTGAGCTGAAGGAATTCAGGGCAGATAAAACTCTCAGGCAGTTGAGGGTTCGAGCCTTCACGTTGGCCTTTTTCCCGACAGGTTCTTCTCCACAAAAACACAAAAGGTCAGGAGGTGAAAAGAAAGCCCATTTTAAGAGTGTTATCGCTCTGAAGTGGGTGTGAGGGGACAGCTGCTGTCAGAAGTAAAATGTAAAATGTAAAAACGACATGCTGACAGTCAGCTTGTGTTCTTGGAAAACCTGCATGTCTTGAGTAATTTCAGAACTAACATGAACTGTTTTAGAAAAGAACGAAAAGAACAAGAAAAACTATTTTTTTATACAAAAAAAAAATCTTTTTTCAGATATTTATTGCTCAGTGTTAAAATTTTAGGTTTTTTTTTATTGAAGTGTAATTTTTCTGTATTTATTCAAGTGGAAATCAACAACTTCAGCTGCTTTTCTAATAAAACTATTCATCTAAAGACATTTTGGCGTCAGATCGAAGCTCATGGACGCTGTGCAGCGTTGTAGTGGCTGCCCAACATTCCCATCTCACTTGGCTCTCACCTCCAGCGACGTGTCATGGAAAGTTAATTTTAGGCCTCATTTCATCAAGACCATCAAGATAAAACACACACAAACACTATCTTACAGCCAGTAAGGCTGCATTTCCTCTGATCTCCAAACACCTCTCAGGGTCTGAGCATCTTAATCCCTGAACACATGCTCGTGACAGCGTCTTCCTTTTATTTGTGCAGCACGTAAAGTGTTTGGATGGGAAGCTGGGATGATGAGGAAGACCTTTTGCTGCTCTTTTCAGCAGCTCCTCAAAGTTTTTAGCTCAAAAGAACATCTTTAAAAACCCTTTATTTAATCATAGTTGCCTCTGTGCTTCTGCAGCAAAAAAAAAAGCAATTTTGCATATAAAATGCCACTCAGTAAACACTTTTTCAGTGAAAGTCCACTGTGGCAGCTTTTTTTAAACACACCGAACAGCATGTTTAGTAAAGAAAGCCCTTCCCCAGGTGACCTCATAGATTCAAGGCTCTGTTTTATGTCAAAACAGACTGCAACTGCCAGGTAAGTGTTTCATTTCGAACTAAGGCAGAGAACCGAGGCCTGTATTAATCAGGGCAGATTGCAGGTGAAAACGGGAGATCGAAAAGCTCACTTTTGGTTTGTTTTCTTGATAAAAACAAAAAAGAAATGCAGTGATAGTTGTTTTTTCTAATTCTAAGCCCAGTTTGAGTCGACTGAATTATAAAATCCTGACAGGAAATCTGCAGCTCTAACTTTTCAGGCCTGGAGAAGCAGTGTTTTGTCATGTCACACAATTTCCCAGCTGAGTTCTGTTTGTGCTTTTCTCTGTATTTCTTTTTTCCTCTCCGTGTGTATCCAGCTCATCCTTGTGCTGCTACAAACAGCAGCTCACCTCAGTTTGGAAAATCCCAGAAACCAAAACTCCGTCTGCAACACCAAGCATGTGACTTCCTTATTTATCCACGTAATATAAGATTATTGTCATTATTTAGATTAAACAGCAATAAATGTGCATGGAAATCGTGCTCATCTGTGTTATTTTGATCATGTCTGTGGATTCATTTGACGCTTTGGAGGTGGATTGCAGCCACAGACAGAAGAGGTGATGCTATTTTAGGCACAGAGACTTGTGATGTGAAGTGACGAGGGTCTGCTCTCTGTCAGAGTCAGAACACTCCAGTAAAAAAAAAAAATCTCCAGTTTTAGGATCAAATTTATACATTTCATTTTGTTTTGGAAGAAAGTGACACTAAACAACCTAAATACAGATGTCAACATTTAAAAAGAAAATCTTTGACTATTTTAAGGCTTTTTCATGAAAATTGTTTTCTTTTCGTGAATTTGAATCCAAAAAATGTATTTATCCCAGAAGATTAGACAGGGTTTCATTGCATAAACACCTTAAAAGAACAATTCCACAATTCCTCGATGTGAAGAAAGCCCCAATGATACACAAAAAAAAAAATCATAAATAACAGAAAGATTATTTGAAAGGATGAACAGCTGTTGATTTCAGAGATCTTCCTGGTGTCTCCTCGTGATGAATACATAGACACAAGCTGATGTACAAATAATGCAGAACAGGACCAGGAACCGTTTTCTGACCCATGTTTCGAACCAAAACAGCCACCGTCTGAATGCAGGCTGATGAAAACAACTTAACGTGATACACATTGCTTCCCACGCTGTTTTCCCAGCATTTAATATGTCAGACGTTCAAAATTGGTCAGCAAAATATAAACTTTGAATAAGTGAACTATTCTGACAAGGATTGCAAAGCGTAGGACTTCCATATTTTCTGTAATTCCCGACTAATGGGACCTTTGGTGAGGTGGATTAGTTTACAAGCTTTAGTTTAAAACAGAAATCCCCAGTAGATGGTAGTCTGAACACAGACCAAATGCAAGGGTCAGGACTTGATTCAGACAAAATTAGGCTCAATCCGGACCAAAGGACTTTTAATGTTGTGCAAAAGTCTTCTGGATGTCTTTTAATTATGATTATGCTATTTTTAAGCAAAACATTTTTAAAAAGTCATTTTCTAGAACATAGTTCCTACAGAGTGGCAGGAGTTCATTCGAAATTTGCCTTTGAGTTGTGGGCGGAGCTGTTAAGAAAAGGCTGCCCTTACTTCCCATCATCCCTTTGTTAAACACAACCCCAACTGAACATTACCGATTCAACAAAAATGGTGAGCAGTATTGGAGCTATCTAGCCATACAGTTTGGAGCCAGATGCCAAACAAAGATAGATCTAGTCGTCTACAAGCGGACGCATTAGAATGGAGCTAAAAGCTACAGGCTTTTTCACACGGCATGTTTTCGTCTGCTCCTGATTCACAACGATTTGAATAAAGAAATACTCAGAAGTGCATTTTTGTACTTTATGTATGTCCACCATCATGATAAAAGAACATGTTAAAAACACCATTTTCATTGGAGTGTGTCTCTGATCAGGGCATCATAATAAAAGTATGAAGGGGCTTGGTTGCTTTTATTTTGAAGGACCCCACGCCCCCTTTGGTTTGGTGTGCCAGCTTGACGCACTGACTGTCGGAGCTCACGGTCCCTCTAAACCAGCGACAGGGGGGAGGTGGATCTAAGAATTTGGCTTCTTCTTTGCCATCCTGCTCGTTCAGGATCCAAACTTGACGGAGAAAGCTGCAGTGAGATAAAAACCAGACGGATTGATCCTGTGCGCTCCAGCTCTTCCTCTGAACTTTCTCCAACAACAGGTTCTTGGTCACTCTGCGACTCCTTTTGCGTTTTCCCCGCCTTTTTATCGCCTGCATGGGTCTCAAACTGCGTTTTTCTACTTTTCCCATCCTCACATAATCCGTCTGCAACATCCTGCATCTGCCATCGCCCGGGCAACCAGTCCTCCCGCTCTCCATCATTTTTCCAGCGCTTCATCCCTCCAACAGCAGGCCTGCGCACCGACAGCACAGCGAAGCGGCTTTTATTTTGGAAGCACTCTCAACATTGCTGTATTTATTTTTGACTTCTGTCAAACTCTGGAGTTCCATGTGTCGGGTTCGGGTTGTCTCCCAAAATGCCTGTGAGACGCGGTCATGTTGCGCTCCAGAACACCTATTTGGACACGATCATCAGGAAATTCGACGAACAAAGTGAGTGAAATTAAAGCAAACAGCTGCAGGGTGACCTTAAAACGTGTAGGAAATGTTTTCAATTAGTTTGATACTCAACAGTTATTACAATGTCTTTTTAACTGTTATAGAACCAAGTAATAATTTTAGTAATCCAGTTTGACATGCAGGAGATAAGACTGTCCATTAAAAGTAATGGATTTATTTTGGATTTGTTCTTATTTCTTTGAATTGTGACACTTTTCTCTATTTTGTTATTCTCTTTGCCTTACATGTGATTTCATGTTGGCGATGCTTCAGTATTTGGGTCACTGCACCTGCATCTTGTTGTTTTTTTGTGATGCATTTGGTTCGATGAGCTCACATGTTCTCACCACAGATGAAGATAAGAGAAAAAAAATCATGCCATGCAACAAGGCTTCTGCTGGAGGATATGGCA
This sequence comes from Oryzias celebensis, assembly GCA_014656515.1. Lineage (NCBI taxonomy): Eukaryota > Metazoa > Chordata > Actinopteri > Beloniformes > Adrianichthyidae > Oryzias > Oryzias celebensis. Next base: position 3,937,086 of record BNCR01000008.1, on the reverse strand, counting down.
TCTAGCTCTGACCTTGTTTTACTTTTTCTTCCGCTTTCACCAACAAATTTGTGTCTTTTTATCAGCTAATTGTTTTATCTCACAGTAAGTTTCCTTTTCAGTCGGAATTCTGAAACTTTAGATGAAAATACCAACAACTTCTGTCTTCTTCAATCAATACTGTCCTTGTCAGGTGATTCGAATCACTTGAAAATATTCAAGTGTCGTTGCAAAGGAATGAGGAAATAACTTAAATGATCATATGACTCGTGTCTTGTCCCTAATTGACAGAAATGGTTGTGTCAGGACAGACGCCATGGCTCATATACATGAGACTAAACATAACTTTACCGTCCGGTATACTTTGTGTCCAAACATGGACCGATTCCTGACTCAGTTTTGTTTTGAGTGGAGCTCCAGCAGGCATGACTTGACTCCTACAGAGGCCTTTTGTTGTGAAAGGGTTCCACACTGTCCCTAAAGGTGTGTGCACGCACGTGCACAGCCAGGTGAGTGCTCGACGGCACTTACAGCCTCGGACTCTGGACAGCGTGTGCTTTCCATTAGAGCTTTAAAAACAAAGATGCTCTCGTCAGTGAGGGCAGTAAACAGCTGTGTAACCCAGTTGCACCACAGCTTCATTATGGAGGTCTGTCTCCTTCAGCTCACTGAACTCCATTAGCAGCTTTCAAACGCACGAGATCCTGTAATGCTTGAATCAGGAAGACAAATTTTAAAATTAAGAGTCCGATGGGAAAGGAAAAACCGTTATTGTTGTACCTGACACTGCTCAGCCTTCCAGAGGGTGAGAAATCATCGATGTGGCTTTTTGACCACAGGGAGGGTCACTGCCTGGGAAGAATATACACCAGTTTGTACCCAACTGCACAGGAGACACTCCAAAAAAAAGTCACATCACATCGAGTATTAATTTGTTTTACTAGAAAGAAATGTTAACTTTAAAACCTAATTTATTTTATTTTATCTAATATTTCTAATTAAATTCATTTTCTTCATTATTGTCTTAAAATAATACAAATGCTTCAAATGTAATTTTCAAAGTTAGAAATGTTGAACGATTACGTGTTGTAGTATCTGTCTACATAGCTTTTGTGGTCATTCTTTTTATAATGTTCTTTTAGTAAAATGTTCATACATCAATGTTTGTCTTGCAACAAGAGGGACACAAGAGTATTTTTTGCAATATTTTGATTTATTTTCAAAATATGTATCATTAAGATAACTATTTTTCAAAAAAGTTTTAGCAAATTTTGTATAATTTTTCATCTCAAAGTTGTTTAAGTATTTTGTATCACATTCTATTTGCTTTGCTAAAGTAGTTTAATCATAAATTCAGCCGAACGCATTTTCTTATTGGGTTTTTGGATTGACAAGTCAAGGCCTAGACCTTTTTTTTCATTCTGAGCTGCTCCAAACATGAAAAGCACTTTTTTATTAAAAAAAAGGTTTGAATTGTAATAAAAGAAAATAGATCATTGATTTACAATCAAAAACATATAACTTTACTTTGAGGAAAACATTTACAATCCGTCAAAATATGAAATCTTCAAGTACTGATAAAAAGTTGTCTGAATTCGTACCGAAAACCCTCTAATTGAATGAGTGAAACGAGGCTTTGTTCACATAACGAGCTGCAAATCCCACTCGTCACCTGAAAGCAGGTGTGACGCTTTAGTATGAAAGGGACCACCTGCTCTTCAGTCTCTGTGGGAGCAGCTGTGAGGCTGGGAGCATTAACTCAGTGGAAAATTTGACTTCATTAGTTCCTCTATTATCTAGCAAAGATGAGAAGTTCATTATTAACGGCAGGGATCCTCAGATACAAGCAATTAGAGCGAAGTGATGTTCTGAGAAGAGTCGGGTTACTGTGTTCCAACATTACACTGATTTGATTATCTTCTTCCATATTGCAGGCCGAAAGTTTCTGATTGCCAACGCGCAGTTGAAGGACTGTGGCATCATCTACTGCAACGAAGGCTTCTGCCAGATGTTCGGCTTCACCAGGGCGGAAATCATGCAGCAGCCCTGCACCTGCCAGTTCTTGGTTGGTCCCGGCACCATGAAGAGCGCCGTGACCCAGCTGGCACAAGCCCTGCTGGGTTCTGAGGAACGCAAGGTGGAGATTCTCTGCTACTCCAAGGAAGGTGAGAGTCTGCAAAAACTAAAACGGACAAAAGTGAAAAGGCTGCTGTTTTCAGAAAAAAAAGCCTTATTTTTGGTCTTGCATGAAAAATAATGAAGAGGGTTTATCAATAGCGAAATAGTTTGAGAAAACATTTCTTTTCTTAAAATAAGAATTCCTGGTGAGACTATTTTTCTTACTCCATTGACAGACCTTTTTTGCTCATTTAAAGAAAATCTGGTTATGAGGTCAAACATTTTGATGCTTAAGGATGCTGTCTTTGTATGAATAAACTGAGTTGTTGGAGAAAATGGAATCTGAGCGGAATCCGGCCATCAGAAGTACTCATGAGTTTATTTGCATCCTTCATTAGATCTGTTACTCTTAATTATTTTAATTTTTATGTCTTAAAAGTTCCATTCACATTGCATGAAGTCACATCAATTACAATTTCTAAATTCTTCCTGAGGAAATGTCAAATCAATTCAAATGTAATACATGGTTCGGATCCCTAAGATCTTTTTGCTTAAAGCCCCACTCCAATTAAAATTTTTGACGTGTTCTTGTAGCATTTTTCTGATGGTCGGCGAGCTACAAGCTCCCTGCTCTGCTCCATTCCGATGCACCCACTTGTAGATGACTAGATCTTTGTTTTCCTCATTCAAACTTATACTTATACTTATACGGCTGTATAAGTTCAATATTTCTCACTATTTTTGTTGCACAAATGTCAGGCTAACGGAAGAGAACAGAAACGGAAAGCTCTTAGTTATTGGTGACAGGAAAGACATGCAGAAAAACCACTGAAGGAAAGGAAAATACACATCTGTAAACTCACCACCTTTGAGAAATTATAGGTTCAATATCAGTCTGCAAAGAGAAGATTCTTTAATTTCTGACATATTTTCAAAAACTAAGTTGATGACAAAAAAAAAGGAAAAAGCATAAACAAAAACATTGAAAACAACATAAACTGATCCTTTCTAGAAATTCAAAAACATCCATTTGTTTTTTTTAATAACTAGCAGACGTCTGCTTTGTTGTTGTCATGGCGACATAATCAGCCCAAATCCACTTTGCATCTGCTTGTTTAGCCTCCTGCTTCCGACTGCGCTGTCATGCTGGTTGAGCTGGGAAAAGTGCAAAGCAGTGAATGTGGCGTGATTCAGCTCCCCAGACAAATCTACTTTATTTTTTTAACCTTCAGACATCGTCTAGTCTGGAGCTGTTGAACGGCCCTAATGCAGGGACATTGTGGCATGCGTGGACCGTGATATGTGCTCGTCTGATCTGCCTCTCACACGCTTTATTTTTAGACCTCACTGATTGCAGGCTGGAAGTTTACAGGATGGAGATGTTGTTCGTCGACAGTTTTCTGTTGGTCTCAGCGTCACTGCCCTCCTGTCTCCCTCTCTGCAGGAACATGCATACCTTGCCGGGTGGACATCGTTCCCGTTAAAAACGAGGAAGGCCTCGTCGTCATGTTCATCCTCGACTTCCAGGAGCTCATCGATCCCTCCCTCAAGAAGTCTGGACTCAGACAGAGAGTTGCCCAAGGATGGCTTTACTGTAAAGTCTCCTAATATTTCACACATGAGGAAGACGAGGCTCGTCTTCTTCTTTACATGTGCAGTTGTGCAATTATTTAGTCTACATGCTTACCTTTAGACTTTATGCTGCATGCTCTTATTGACTTCGATCATCTATTTTCAAAGTGGTCTTTTAACTATCATTATGCCGTTTTTAGCTACATTTTTCTTTTTAAAAAAAAGCTGTCATTTTCTTGGATATAGTTTCTGCAGAGCAGCAGCAGTGCATTAGAAATTTGCTTCTGGTTATAGGCGGAACCAATTGAGAGGAGCAACCCCGCCCCCCTTTCCCTCCTCATTGCTCAGAGCTTGGAGCAGGGGTTTTAAAAAAGCTATTTTCCAAACAGCATTTTCTTGTCTGCTCGTGATTCACAGCAATTTGAATGAAGAAATATTTAGAAATGTCATTGTAAGCTCCTTTATATTTGTCCATCCTCAGACAAATGTCACAGCAAACAGTTTTTATGGGAGTAGGTCTTTAAAGAAGACAACCTGAGAAAATGGATCTGATTAAACTTAACTAGTAAAATAAACATGTCAATCACCAAACCTGTTAAATTGGTAACTGGAAAGGGGTTTAAGATGAACACTCCTTCTACCTTTAGGTCAGAACCGCAGACTGAAGATGAAACTGCCGGTCCTCCACTCAATGCGACGGCCTTCCCTTTCCAAAGATCAGTTTGAAGGCGTGGTCGTGGATTACCTGCAGGTGAAATGTGACACACCTGCACAAATCGAGACATCGTGGACATGAAGCTGAGCAGCATTCTTCTGTTGTTTGTAGAAATGTGGTGTCGTTTTAATGAACATGTGAGACGATCAGGGTTACCTGCACCTGAATGAATAATCTGGCACTCATGTCATTTACATGCTGGACTGGAGTTGGCATTCATTTCTACTTCAGTTATCCTGTCGTAGGAGATCCCACTCTATCATCTGCTTGAGCTGCGACAAACGTGATAGTTTTCATTGCAGTGACCTCTCGTCTTCTGTTGTAAAGCCAAACAGTGAGGAAGTACCGCTGAAAGAGTTCAGGATCCCGTCTAAGGAGAGCTGCATGCTGTCGGAGACCGAGGCTCTGATAGAGCAGGACCTGGATCCTCCGTCTCCAGCGGCCCAGTCCGGCACAAAACGCCGCTCGCTGCTGACGGACTTTCTGGACCCCAGCACCGCCTTCAACAGGGGGACTCTGACTCGCAGCTGCTCCAGGGACAGCGTCCGCAGCCTCAGACGAGCCTCGTCGCTGGATGACATCGACGGCATGAGGGCTGACTGGAACGGAGATCCCCGAAACAACAGCAGTGAGTGCCTCCCAAAGACGAACCAATGAAAACACAAAAAAGTCCCACTCTTCTTTTTTTAAAGTCTATTTTCAAAGCGTTCTCAGTGGTCTTTTCTGCAGAGCAGAAGTAGTTTTAAATTTGCCTCAGAATTGTTGGTACGGAGTAACACTGTCCCCTCTCCTCTCCTTGTTGCTGAGAGATCTCTGATTACATGATCTTCCATGAGCAAACAGCCTCTCACACCAGTAAAAAATTAAGTTGTGCGCAAAATCTGAGATCTCCAGTCATATAGCTTCAATCCAGTTGTCAGCTCAAGACTGCCATCATTGACAACAGAGGGTATATAACAAAGTATTTAGTTGAACTTCTGTTATTGACCAAATACTTATTTTCCACCATAATTTACAAATAAATTCTTTAAAAATTAGACAAAGTGATTTTTCTTTTCCTCATTTATGTCTTTCATAGTTGAGGTAAATCTATGATGAAAATTACAGGCCTTTCTCATCTTTTTAAGTGGGAGAACTTGCACAATTGGTGGAAGACTAAATACTTTTTTGCCCCTCTGTACATGTAGATGCATCAGAATGGAGTGTAGCAGGGAGCTTGTGGCCTTCCCAGTGTTTTCTACATCACAAATAAGCTTTTTCAAACAGAATGTCTGTCATCTGCTCCTGATTTGCAGCAGTTTAAATAAAGCAGCATTCAGAAATGCAATTTTAAGTTTAAATTTTTGCCCTCAATCGTGAGAAAAATGCTGCAAAAATGTGTTTAAAAACTCCAGGTTTTTCATTGCAGTGGGTCTTTTATGAGTTCTAAAATGTCTTACAGTTTAGAGAGTATGGGTTAAAATTGCAAGCTGCTACTGCATGTCTACTTCCAGGAAATATCTTAAAAGGTCAATTTATTTACGACTCTATTATAGTCTATAATAAGTCTATAATATTTAATAAAGACTCAGAGTGGATCAGTTTGAGTAACTGCTAATGCTGCCGCCACAGATCTGAAGACCAGCGCTCCAAACTCCACCTCCGACTCCGACCTGATGAGACTCCGAACCATCAGCCGCATCCCTCAGGTCACGTTGACGTTTAGCTCAGACGGAAGGAGATCCCCCTCTCCCACCGAGATTGAAATCATTGCACCCAGCAAGGTGAAGGACCGAACCCAAAACGTCACCGAGAAGGTCACTCAGGTTACTCAGGTGAGAGGTTCTTCACTCGCTTTCAACTTGAACTCAAACATCTCATCAGGACCTCGTAAGATTCTTCCTGAAAATGCAGGCGTTGAAAGTAAATCCTGCACATTTCCTATTAAAAGCTTGTCTGAACAGAAGCTATTCTATTTTTACAGTTTAATGAGGGGTCATTTTCAAAATCTACTTTCATCTGATTTCATTAAAAACATGGATTCTTGGAAATCACAGCCTCCATAATCCCTCCTTTCTTCACATGTCTACTTCAGATAAAGGCCTATAAATGGCGCGTGCATTTTACAGTAATGAGAGGCTTAGAAGTCTGCATTAAAATGTGTGAAAGAAAGATCTCACATGGGGTGCAACCTTACCCACCACCTGTCATGACAGAGCAGTGTGTCTACACTTGCTTTGACACTTCTATATAAATGCACAATGGAAAAAAACCTAGAACTCTTGATAATATTAGGAGAAAATGAGTTTTTTTTTATCCCATTTTAAAAAATAAAATAAAATTACTTAAAATAAAATAGGATATTAATTTATTACTGTTACAAATAGTATGGATTTATTTGTGATTAATAGTTCACTGGTGCATGAGTCAAAGGAGCTGGGAGGTGAACGGAGGAAAAAACAGTTGCCTCGTAAGAATGGTTGTCAGTTGGCGTGAGTCTTCGCCCACTTCCCATCATCCATCTGTTGAGGCGCTCTCCCGCTAGCTTACAGCCCCTTTCAACCCCGACCAACATTACCACTGCTAGAAATACGGCGAGCTACATCTGAGCTATCCCGCTGTACAGTTTGAAGCCAGAACGTAAACCGGGAGTGACAGTTTTAGTTGAAATGTGGGAGAAATCAAATGATCTAAATAAACTTTAAGACATTTATTTTATCTAAATAATTTAATTTTAAACTGTCAGATCATGATGGCAAAATCCTTCAATTTATGGTCATATTTGGGCTAAAAAATCTCCACTTAAATACAAACTGTAACATATTTGACTGTTAAAATGAGGTAAGACGTCAAGTAACGTCATAAAATTGCCTCTAATTAAATTTACCTGCAGTTTCTGGATTCATCTTATTACATTTGAAATGTGTGTTGGCCTCATTCCTGTATGCAGGCGTTTGTCAGTGATTGGAGTGAGATGTCACTCCATTACATCAGCAGTGATTATGAGTCAGCGCACTATGTGTGTGACCCCAGAAAATCTGACCAGACAAATGAAGGTCTTCTGGAGGCTCTGGAAGGCAGAACTTTTTGTTTTTCTGCCCTGCTGACGTCACAAAGTCACTTGGATGGAAAGCAAACTTTGGTTCCATGTGTACGTTGAAAGGAAGTTATTTTATTATTGACTGATACAGTTTCAAAAAATGTAGCTTTGAATAAAATCTGCTTCAAAAATCAGCTTCTCCTAAACAGCTGCATTTGTCTTTTAACATTTTTTAACTTTAACAATTTATTGCAAAAATGAAGCCACCTGCACCTAACCAAGACACTGTGGCAAAAAAAATGACCGTTAATTTAACATTTTTCTGGAAAACTGGTCAGTGAACAGGCAGAAATGGGGATGTGTGGCACAGCTTTTGTTGTAAGATCTGGTTCAGCATGTCAGCGTTCGCCTCATCGTGTTCTCAGAAACTGCGGCAGCCTATGTGGTTTGTTCCGCTGTCAGAAGTTTTTAGATCATCATCAGATTTGTAGCTCAGATAAAAATGTTGATGCTATTTGAAGATGATTGGTGTGTGGGCTGCTTGTAGAATAACTTTGGTTTAAATAACCTTCTAAGTTAGCAAATAAACTAAAAAATGTTTACTTTCAAAAGCTTTTTCTTTGCTTTCAAAACACATTTTTGCATTTCTAACAATTGTTTTCAGATGTTGTGTTGCATCTCGCTTAGTTTTTGCATTCTCAACTCTGACTTTAGCCTGATATTTGTGCCACCAAACCAGCCAATCACAGACGAGACAACCATCTGAATATAAAACTCATTTAAATGCATAAATTAAAGTTGTTTTTTGTAATTTTCAGTCTCAGATAAATGTTAGCATCAGGTTATATCCGTCTGCAGGTTTTGTGTGAGGAAGTGTGTCTGTCTGTGCAGTTGGCTGTTTCCTGCTGCGATGCAGTTATGAAAGCGTGAGAAAATAACGGCCGCTGTGAGGCTATCGAGCGACCTGATGCTGCTAATGACCTTGGCCTCTGCGGCTAATGGAAATGGAGGGCAGCACTAAACCCCAGCACGCTCCCTTCAAACCCGTCTTCATGCTGGAGCAGCTTTCTCTTGAGTTTTTTGATGATTGCACCCGAAACGGCTGAAGTTTGTGGTTGTTGCTGCAGGAACATGTTCTTTTTTTCTGCAGCTTTGTTTTATTGGGACAATTTAAAGCCAATAGTTTAATTTGATGAAAGCATGACACATTTCACTTTTTTTATTTGCAGAAAGAGATTAAAAAAATGTGAAAATGAGATTTGTGGTTGACATATTAAAGCAATTATAGCTTTTAGTTTATATTGATTGATCTAAAAAAAACATTAGGCTAAAACTAATATTTAAAATAAAAAAGGATACTTCAAACTGAATTTTTTAATGAATCTTTAATAAATGTGTTTTGGCGCCCCCTGTTTTACATCGAGGTATTACATAGGAATGGTTAACAAAATAAATAATAAATAAATAAATAATTTAAAAAAATATATCATGGAAATGACTCAGAAATGTAATACAAAAGCAAAATGTTAGAATGAGATATACTAACATTATTTCAATAGACTATAATTATGTTTTAGAATTATTTGTTATATTTAGGCAAAAACATGAAGTGGATTTTGTGTAGTAGTGATTATAAATTCTAATTTACCACCATAAGAATCCATCTGATGTTCTGTTCTTTCTCATCAGCTTCATTTGAGCATCCAACATTTCCCCTGTGTACTTTATGTCTGTGATATCATTTTTAAAAATTTAAGTTGATCTGGCCACATTACTATAGGTGTGTATCATAAACACTTCTTCTCACTTTAGATTTCTGTGGAACTAAAAGTTTCAGCAGAACATGTTCCTAAAATTTAGAAATACACTTTGAATTTAGGGTTTTAGAGAAGTCTGTGAAACTTCTGTAGTTAGTGGATTGATTCCCAACTTTAGATTTAAACATATAAGAACAAGAAGAAAGTAAATATATGATGCAACCATAAAACAGACAGTTCAGTTGTTAGGATGATGAAGACATGAACTCGATGGTCACAATACAGCATTTAATAATAAATGATAGCAAATGATGCAAGAATGTTATTAATAAAATACACTTTTAGGAATCATGTCAATTCTCCAACAAACTATGGCTCACTTTCACATGAATTAAACTTAAGAAAAAATACTGAACTACTTGATATTACGTGCTTATTTATTTTGTTCCTTTCATAAGAGCACCACACACACAACATGCAGTCACCTTTTCCACACAAATTCCAAAAATACCCAATAGGCATTTTACACAAAGAATGGATAATGAAAAGGAGCTGACAGACAAAAAAAATCCTATATTTTTTTATTTTATTTTATTTTTTAAAAAGAAAAACAATGTTTTAGATGGCCTTCCTCACAGAGATTGTACTCCAAATGTCATAAATGAGACATGCATGAAAATGACAAATATGCAAAGTGCTGACTGACATTTTGAGGTTCTGCTTTGTTTTCCCCACTAACCATCAATTTGTGGTTCATTATTAAAGACGTCTATTGTAGATGCTAATATTAGTTAATGAAAAAAAAAAAAGCCAGCGAGGGTGGGGCAATGAGGAAGCAGAAAGAGCAAGAAAGAGAGTATTTTCCGTCCTTCTCATTCTTTCAGTCACTTTAATGTTTTTGCACCCTGTGGTGGAAGTCATCATGAGCTTTCAGCAGAAACTTCAGCCTGTGAGTACTTTTACTGCTTTTCCAACTTCCTGCAGTTTTTCCTAGTTTTTTCCTTTTTTTCTGGTTACTGTAACTCTACAGAAATCAAAAAAGCACATGTTTTAGGAGAGTGCATTGATCCAGAATCATATTTACAAAGAAACATAATCTTGACAAAATACTAAAATATAATATTAATAAAATAAAAATGATTTTAAAAAGTCTTTTTTTTAGAAAAAAATAACACCAGTTTGTTTATTTATTCATCATAATGAAGTTTACATGTCTTGAATAAAGGATGAAATCAGTCAAACGTGATGGTATTTAAACAGACAAAACTGAACCTTAACTTCTACATGAATGATTTTTAAAAGATAGCTGTTTTCGTCTACATTGATTCATGTTTTTTTAATCATTTTGAACACAACACAGGCTTGTGATCTGTCTTTTGTGTGTAGTTCTCCTTTATTTCAGTAATTTCTAGTCTACTAATCAGAAAACCGTACAGTACAGAGCTGTCATGTTGTTTATTGGCAGTACTTGCTCTGCGGTGATCATAATGAAATAAAGGGCAGAACAAAATCGATAACTTCAAACTCACGGATGAGCGAACTTGTGTGTTGTGTTTTCCTTCTGCCGCTGCAGTCAGTGAGGACAAGGCTCTCTGTGGGTTTTCATATCAGATCTATAAAAAGATTTATGGAACAGAACCTGGCATGAAAAAGTGGAATTGCAAAAACCTTCATGCTTATTCCTTTTAAGGATCTAAAGTTGATTTCCTTGGTGATTTCTTCCTGCCCAATATGGCCGAGTATAAATTTAGTAGCTTTGAACATGTGCTGTGACCTTAAATCAGTTTGTCTTGACTTTTTTCTTCATTTTTTTGAACAACTAGAAGAGCAAAGAGTTCAAATGTCTTTGCAGTGTGGTGCAAAACCAGTGCAGTCACATGTAAACTGTTTAAACACTGCATTAGAAGTGTGAAGGTGTTAAAAAATATCCATGTTTATGCCAGAAATATAAACTTCTTGAAAGCTTTTGCTTTTCCCACCAACGCTCTAAAATCACCCATCTGCATGAAACCCGCTCGATGAACCACTTACATGGTTCACGATTGACCAGAACCGCTGGCAGTCGGAGTCACGTGGTTCGGCCAAAAAAGGGGTCACGTGGTGCACAGAGGTAGGTGAAGCAGCAGTGTGGTTGGTTGGTGCTGGCTGGTAGAGTTAGTGTCAGAGGATGCAGGAGAGGAGGCGGCCGCTGTCCGGGAGGCTGGAGAGCCTGTGGAGAGCCCTGTGCTCTGCTCCACATCCGGAGGAGAAATTGGACGTGGATGCTCTCATCGTCGTACCGGTCAGTGGGAGCTTCCCATCAATCATTTCCCACCTCAACATGTGTTTTTGTTAACAGCACAAGCCTCTCACACAATGCTCTGAGAGGAACTTCTAACACTGTAAAGTCTGCAGCTTCCACACTCACTTCTCACACTTTTGGAGGTAAAGTGGCGCTTCAGATGCTTTTATTGTGCTGTGACAATTAGCTGTGGGGAAACTTGAATGTTTCAAAACTTTCGGAGAAGGCAATTGATTCATCGTTGCACTGTGTTGTCAACAAAGTGGCCAAGTGAGTGGCTGTCTGCCTCCAAAAGCTGCTGTTTATCCCGAAGTTTTTGTTGTTTTCCAGGAGCCTCGAGTCCAAACTTTTGGAAAAAGTACAGATTTTTTCATCTCATATCATAAATGTCAAATCTTAGCATTAAATGCAAACAAAGTATTTCATGAAAATTCTTTTGCAATGGGATACTTTTTGTTTCTTTGCGTAGAACAGAAATGCGTTGAAATATATTTTCCCTAAAATTACCTTAACTTTTGTATCTGAAGACCAGAAATAAAATTGAAAAACTCGAAAATAAAAAAACATTTGTCAACATTAAATCTGTGGATACATAAAATGTTACCTATTCATTACTTCTAAATGCCCACTGTACACTTCCAAATTACAATGATGTAAACAAGAAATAAAAGGTTAAAAATATGAGTTAAAAATTGAATGTGAGCCAGACTTTAGACATGCCCGACCTAATAAAAAAACTAAGAACTATTCAAAAAGAATAGAATGTAAAGAGGATTTTTTTAAATTAAATACATATTTGAAAAGAAATACCAAAGTGCTAAATGACATCAATAAATCAGGAGATAAAGTAAAAAACAGTCTTACAGAAATTAATTCAGGACATTGAAATATGCAAATTAGAACAAAGATAAGTGACAATTCACTAGATCCTTTTGCAGCTCCATTGGGTTGAACATTTTTCGTATTATGTATAAAATATAAAAATTTGCACCATCCTCCCTTCCTAACTGAACTTTGCTGGGATTAATGGGGAAACATTGAGTGGTTAACCTCTGATTGGAAAATCACAGGTTTGGTTCCCGCCCTGTGTGCCCATATGTTGAAGTGTCCTGATTAGAGACACTGAACCCCACATTGCTCCTGGTGGCTGAAGGGTTTTGGCAGCCAAGCTGCCGTCTGTGAGTGAATGTGTGTGTGTGTGTGTGGATGAATGGGACTGTGACTGTAAAGCGCTTTAGGCCTTCTAAAAAGGTAGTAAAGTGTTATGCAAGTATTCACCATTTACCATTTAAGTCCTGCTAAAACCCCAAAGAACGCCTGTCATCTCCCCTCCTCAGGTGTTGTCTCTTGGTGCTGATGTGCTACCAGAGTACAAGCTCCAGGCCCCACGCATCCACAAATGGACCATCCTCCACTACAGCCCCTTCAAAGCTGTGTGGGACTGGGTCATTCTCCTGCTGGTGATTTACACGGCCATCTTCACGCCATATTCGGCTGCCTTCCTCCTGAACGAGGCAGAGGAAGAACAGAGGAGGTCCTGCGGCTACACCTGCAACCCGCTCAACGTGGTGGACCTTGTGGTGGACGTCATGTTCATTGTGGACATCCTCATCAACTTCAGGACCACCTACGTGAATCACAACGATGAAGTTGTCAGCCACCCGGGTCGCATCGCTCAGCACTACTTCAAGGGTTGGTTCCTGATCGACATCGTCGCCGCCATCCCCTTTGATCTCCTCATTTTCCGCTCCGGATCACAGGTGATGAGAAGTTTCTACAGCCTGCAAACTAATAAAACAATCTGTACTTTCCTGCTTTTTTTTCCATTTCTGGTGAAGAAAAAAAGATGAAACCTTTTAATTATGAATGTATTTGTCTTTATCTTTCTTTAATTCAGGAAACGATCAAAATAGATATTCACAGTTTTGAGTTTCCACAAACCAAACGTCCTGTTTGAGCGGCATTGAGCTTGGATATGAAAAGAAAACCGTTAGACAGGAGCCAGTTGATTGTGTTGTTTTTGTTGTTAGTTGAATGTTGTACACACAAAACCAGACACGGAATTTTAGCTGCCAGACAAGAAACTATTTTCCTTCAGCGGCCCTCTTGTGAACCCTTAGAAGTCCCAGAATGATGAATTGTGCCTCTTTAGAGCCTCATATTTGAAAACCTGCAAAAATATGTCTTTTTTGAGTTGCAAAAAATGATTAGCATATTTGCCAGTATTTCATGAATCAAACCATACACAGGAAAAAGAGGTGCGCTAAGCTAAGCTGTGAAATTGAATGTCAGATAACCCAATAATTAGGTTTTTTTTGCTAGTTTTAGGTAAATATTTTGTATTTTTTGAGTTTTTGTGTGTAGTTCATTTTGATTACAGCGCAAAAAATTCGTGTAACAAGTAGAAATGACTCATTTTAGAACAAAATGTAAACAAAACAAAACGAACCAAAGAAATTGGAGCAGTTTTTTGGTTCTTTGAGTCTTGAAATAAAGTTTTCCATCATTAGGAGTATAGAGTGAAATGATTTTGACTCATCGTAATCATAATGTTGTTATTTCTAGAGTTTAGCTCCTAATGTGACACAAAATTTTGTACTAAATTTGGGAAAAGCTTGGAAAGGTGACGAGCAAAGAGAAGATACAGCAACTTCAAACTTGCTGAAATATCTTGAATGTCCAAAAACAAGGTTTTACATCTGTGCAAGTATCAAAAAGTTAGCCGTGTACCTCATCTTACATGCCAATACTCCTCTTTAAATGTGTTTTCAGATTGTTGGCAGCATTCCTGTGATGCTCATGTTCACTGTTCTGTGTCGGCAGGCAGAACCTCAGACTCAAACAACTCTCATTGGATTATTGAAGACAGCCCGACTGCTGAGGTTGGTGCGAGTGGCCAGGAAGCTAGACCGTTACTCGGAGTACGGAGCTGCCGTCCTTTTCCTCCTCATGTGCACGTTTGCCCTCATTGCCCATTGGCTGGCCTGTATCTGGTATGCCATTGGTAACATGGAGCGCACTGGCTCCGCCCGTGTGGGTGGTATGAAGATTGGTTGGTTGGATAACCTGGCTGACCAGATTGGTAAAGAGTACAATGACAGTGACACAAGCTCTGGGCCCTCCATCCAAGACAAGTATGTTACAGCTCTGTACTTCACCTTCAGCAGCCTGACCAGTGTGGGCTTTGGCAACGTTTCACCTAACACCAACCAGAGAAGGTCTTCTCCATCTGTGTCATGCTCATCGGATGTGAGTAAATTTGGGGAAAGTAGATCCCTCTGATAGGGTTTTCCATTTCATTTGAGCACATCGTGTCCCTGACGAATCCACAGCAGGGCGGTCAGCCAACTCCATGTTAAACCTTGCTGTGTTGTGTACCACGCAGCGCTGATGTATGCCAGCATCTTTGGGAACGTGTCCGCCATTATCCAGAGACTGTACTCGGGCACGGCCCGCTACCACACACAGATGCTGCGGATAAAAGAGTTCATCCGTTTTCACCAGATCCCCGGAGGCCTGAGACAAAGGCTGGAGGAGTATTTCCAGCACGCCTGGTCCTACACCAACGGCATTGACATGAACGCTGTAAGACTGTCTAAAATTCCAGCACTCTAAAATATCCGAAAAGCACGGTAAAGGAAGCAGTGGTAATATTTTTAATCCTTATAGACCCACTCCGATCATCATTCCCAGTTTTCTTTTAATTATAATTATGCTGTTTTAAGCCAAAATAAAAAAAAAAAACCTGTGTCGTTTTCTAGGACATAGTTTCTGCAGAGTGGCAGGGGTTCATCATCTCTGAGATGTGAGCAGGACTGAAACACACAAAAGTGGAATTATGTCCTCAATCATCAGAAAAATACAAGAACATGTTAAAAACCCATTTTCATCAGAGTGGGTCTTTAAAGTCCATCAAGAATAAAATGCACTGCTCCTGTAGATTACTGTATTTAGTTTAAAAATGCATGAAAAAGAGTTTTGCTTAAAGATACCTAAAATATTTAAAATAGGATGCACTAAAGCCTAAATGCAAGAAGAATGGAAAATATGTCAGTATTTCAAAAGTAAAAATTCAAATTTTTCTTCCGTCTTTATTTCTCTGAATTATAGAAACATAGTCAATCAAATATCCTATAACTAACCTTTTATAACTTGTGATTGACGTTTTACTTAAATCACATCTGTGCTTGTGTTTGAACTGCAGCTCAAATGCAGGGAGCAATAATGAAGCCATGAATTTATCCATCCTTTTGGAACGTTTTTAGAGTTGTACTACAAGCTTTAAAAACATTTTAATCTTTGTCGTTCCGGTTTTCTTGCAGGTTCTGAAGGGTTTCCCGGAGTGTCTCCAAGCCGACATCTGCCTTCACTTGAACCGCAGCTTGCTGCAGAACTGCAGCGCTTTTCACGGAGCCAATAAAGGCTGTCTTCGAGCCCTGGCCATGCGATTCAGGACAACTCACGCTCCTCCTGGAGACACGCTCGTCCACAGCGGGGACATTCTCACGGCTCTCTACTTCATTTCCAGGGGCTCCATTGAGATCCTGAGGGACGATGTTGTTGTGGCCATACTAGGTAACCATCCCTACGCTGTAAAATATTAGCTACAGTTATGGGATCAACTTTTAATGGCAGTCCTCGCCAAAACAGCCATATGACGTCACCCATTTCCAGAAGACTAAGAAATATGAACATTATCCAAGAAAAATGTATGAATTCACTGTGTTCTAAAGAGGAGAACTTGGATGTTTTTTTTTTTATTAAAATACTTTTTTTAAATGAAGAATCATTCAAACATAATGCATTGTGGTCTATATTTCCCAATCCAGTGAGCATCGATGCTCACTGGTTTTCTGCAGAGACTTCTGGGAAATTCCTGGGGCACTCGACTCAACCACAATCAAAATTTGTTGACCTTTGACATCAAGAAGAGGCTGCCATCTTGAATTTGTTTTAAAAATCCCATTTAGCACTACCTACAAATTTAAACTTCTCTAAGGGGTTTTGTGGCCTCCTAACTCTTCGAGCTTCATTGTGAAGCTACTTATGAAGAAACAATGCAGGTTTTTAATTCCGTTAAAGGAGTGAGCTCACAAAACTAACGTTCCCTGTTGCTGACATTTTAAATGGGACATTGTGAAAATGTAATTCAGACATTTTTGGCTGAAGCAGAAGGAAACGAAATAACCATCTCCTGCTCAGATGCCGCATCAGGGGTCAGGGTGGCACTTGTCTCCACAGACTTTCACAGGCTGCAGAAGCTCCCTTTAGGTCATGCACAGAAGAGATTACTATTCTAGTGAAAAAAAACTCCAAAAGTTTACTTTTACTGATTCTTCTCAAAATTACATCAACCTGTTAGTCACCTTTAGGTGATAATAATGTCAAATGGTTGCTATGGAGATAAAGAGATGCTTTGGAGATGTGTGGAGTAGGACAAGGAGATCAAAGCGGGGCAGCTAGCAACACCGCTCGCAGCTTTAACTTGGGGTTTTTTGTGCTGCATTGCTGTTTATATTTGTCACTTTAAGCGTGAGCTAAAGAGTTTCCAGTCTTTGGAGTTTGTTGTGGTGCCAGAGATGTTTGTTCACAGCTCCTCTTTCATTCAACACTGGTACTGATCAGCCTCCATTCACATATAGCCTGTAAATATGATGTCTTTCTCAGCCCTGCTAAAGTGGACGTCTAAAGGTCTTGTGCAAAAAAATAAATGTATTTTTTTTCTCCATCTTCTGCCCTGGATGTGAAAGCAGCTTTTACTTTTTCTAGCTTGTCTTTTTCTGCTTTAATTCTTGTAGGAAAGAATGATATTTTTGGCGAACCCATCAGTCTATACGGGCGACCGTCAAAATCCAGTGCGGATGTCAGGGCTTTAACTTACTGTGACCTCCACAAGATCCTGAGGGATGACCTGCTGGAAGTGCTGGACATGTACCCCGACTTTGCAGACACATTCTGGAATAATTTGGAAATCACTTTCAATTTGAGAGATGTGAGTGTCACTGGGGGGGGCGATGTTACACAAACCCGCAATGAAGGTTTTTTGATCTATGCCTTTTTTTATATGAACATTAAGATCTTTTATGTTACAAGTGAAATTTACAGCTGTGTTTGAAGCATTTGTTTTCAAACTACAGCCTGTTTCCACATCACTTTCACAAAAGAACATTTAAGTGACACAAATCAAACTTGATTCATCAAACATAAAAAGTCTTTATTTGTAAATGACTGAAACGGATTTGTATTAGGCAGATCGAATAAACCACCCAGGTGGGAGCAGAGACTCTGAATGTGGCTGCCGCCTGACGCGACGTCGGAGAAACTCCCTGCGTCGCCGGAACCAGCCAGGTGAGAGTCCTGCTTCCTCGGGTGTCGGTTCCTCCATGTTGGCGTGTAACATCTGCAGCATCTCTCTGCACACAGATGGGATGGATCACGAAGACTCTTATCCCGATCCATCCTGTCAGATCGCAATCCACCAGCGCAGCGCCCCTGCAAGACCTCACTGGGAAGACATCTGTACCAGTGGAAGTATCTGCTCTCAGTCCAGCGATGAAGAAATAGGACCGTCGCGACCCTGTAAGGTTGGGACGTGTCCCCGCCATGCTGATACCAGAGATTACCCCCCTGCAGTGGACCTGTTGCCTCATAGCGGACCCCCAACTGGAATGGGATTATCTCCAGATCTTGGAGGGGCTCCATACTCTGGTATATTGGAACATCTTTGTATTGTTTTCTCTCATTTATTTGAATGACTACATTTATAGGACCTTCTAACTGCAGAGGATTTCAACTCAAGTTATGCTCAGAATTCTTTACTAATACACAAATATTATTTTTTTTTACAATCATTTAAAATTCTGTTTTTGATAATGACTGATGAATTGTTAATTTCATGACTTCAAAAAGCATGATTAAAGTGTATGTCCTATGACCATAGAGTAAATAAATGAACAGAGACATGCATGAAGGGAGACTGAAACAGCACAACGTGTGGATAAAAACTTGGACAGCTTTGTGTGTTGAGGTGACTTTCCTACTGAAGCCTCCTGTGGAACCACTGGGTTCAGTTTGAGTTCGCAAAAACAGTTCAAATAAAAAAAAAAATACTGTATAGGAGTTGATGAACTTGACTAACAAAGGTCAGAAAAAGGTGACTGGAAAAAAAAACAGAAGCGACAAAAGCAGCAGAACAAAAGGAAACAGCCTGAGCTCTCCTCTTTTCCTCAATGCTGAGTGAGCACATGTCACTAATTGACAAATGAAAAAGATGAATCAAAAAGTCTAAAGGATGGCACTTGCATTGTGATTACCACCTCCTCACACATGGTGCATCTTTCGTTAAAACAGCAGCAGCTCCTATCGGCATGTCAGGTGTGTATGGATACTGGTCAGACGGCAGAGCGGGCCAGCGGTCTGAGAGCCAGCGGCGCCCGTCCTCCGTCGAGGCCGCTTTTCAGCCCTCTGCACGTGTGGCGGATCAGTCCAGAGAGCTCGAGACAAGACTGGAGTTGTTGCAGTCCCAGCTGAATAGGTAAGTTTGCTTTTTCATGTTTTAAACACGTATAATGTGCAGAGAGCATGTAGTTTTGAACTCTTTTGCAGTCAAATGCTCCACTACCCTATGATGAACAACCACAATGTTTTTCAATGTTTCTTTTCATTCACTCAGGCTGGAGACCCGCATGACCACAGATATCACCGTGATCCTGCAGCTCCTCCAGCGGCAAATCTCACCAGTACCTCCTTCCTACAGCGATATGTCGCCCAGCCTTCACCCGCCTCACCCGAGCATGCTCTACAACGCAGGAGCGCCTATGATCCACTGTGTCGCTGGGGAGATGGACGGCGCCGCCCGGCTCTTGCAGGTTCGGAGCACCAACTTCACACACAGACTTACAAATTTTAAATAAAAATGTTAAAAATGGGTGGGGAAAATACTTTTTAAAATTCAACTGAAAGTCTTTATCTATTTTAGGTTGACTTTTTTTTTAATTGCTTGAAATACCATTTTATGGGATGTCTTTTGTTGCTATGTTGTTATGGTCATTAACACTGCAACACCGAGCAATGAAATTCTTACTTGTGAGTTTAGAAATACACAAGTTTACAGAGGTTATCTGGATTCCCAGTCACATAACTTGGACTTGAGTCAGACTTGAGTCCAGAATTTCATGACCAGACTTGACTTTAACAGCAGTAACTCATGACTTGGACGGGAGCCATTTGACTCAAAAAGTACGTAAACTGTTCTCTCCGTCTTTGGGTATGTGTGCTGTCGGTACAACATTCAATCAAATGAGGTCCATGTTGTTTCTACCCGACACCATCCAACCAATCAATTTGCAGAACAACCAATAAAGACTATCTGTCAAACAAGGCAGCAGTTACTGTTTGCAAAAATGGCTACCAAGAATTGATATTTTTAAATGAGGTTTTGAGCGAAAAACAGTTTGCCGAACATGCAGTTCAGAGACTAAGACTCTAAAGACCGAGCTTATCTGCTAAGTTGCTGTTGCTCAGTCAATGACTCTGTAACCCACAGTTAAAGACCCACTCTGATGAAAACCATGTTTTTGGTGTTTTTAACATGTTCTTGTAGCATTTTTCTGATGATAAAGGAAATTATTCTCAAAATTGCATTTCTGAGTATTATCTTTATTGAAAAAAATGCAGTTTGAAAAAGATCAAATTTGTGACATAATACGATGTGGCAGGCCTCAAGGCGAGCAAATGTGGAGCAATCCAGCCGTAGAGTTTTCAGCCAGATACCAGCTCAAACCAGGAAATCAAAGACATTTTGACAAAAGAAATGCAATTTTAATATTGGTTGTTTTATATATATATATATATATAATATATATATATATGTCCTCCATCAGAAAATGCCACAAGAACTTGTTAAAACATGGTTTTCATTGGAGTGGGTCTTTTAAATTCTTTCATTTTTTGTAATTTAACACTTCTATTTTTACCCACAAAAGGAAGTTTGAAATGAATTTTTATGGGGAACATAATAACGTTTGAATAAATGTTTCTTTCATAGAGTCCAGATTTTGAATTCAAACCCAAAGATGTTCAGCCCGGCAGCGTCCATCTCTCTCTGCCATCAGATGACATCACATCAGCGGAGGCAGACACTCCACACGTGGACCTCACCCCTCCTCAGATGTTGTGCTCTCGGCCTCAGGAACCTTCTGGACTTCAGGATGGAAGCCTGCGCTTCCCCTCCCTCCCTGAACACCTTGAAAGTCTCACAGAGATGCAGGAATTGCAGAGGCGCCTCTCTGACCCCGCCCTTCCTGGCAGCTAGGACAACAACTGCACCAGACAGACAAATTTCCCCCACAACGCCAACTCTATCCTACTTTCACTCCTCAGAGTTCAGAGTGCCTCTTGTCTCCACAGACTTGGCTGCGTTGTCCGGGCCGCTCAATCTCTTTTCAGGTCCTGCACAGAAGAGATTATTATTATTATTCTGGAGATGCTCAAGAAGTCACTGGATCTGGAAGTGAAGCAAACCACATGACACTCTGATTTTGAGGAGAAAACTTCTGCTGGTGCTTCAGTTCTGAACATTTATCAGCGTGAACAGCCGAGTGTGAGAAAACGTGAAACTGAAGTGAACAGTTAGACCATGCAGATAGTAAATATAACAACTGAGTGTTTTAGATTTAGTGTTGTGGTTTCAGTGCAGCAAACTGTGAAGGATGAAGATTGAAGGTGTGACGAGGACAAATTAAACTGTCATCTCATTAATCAAGTTGCGACCTCGATGCTCGTGGTTTGATCCTGGAAATGATCAAAGTTTCTATGCGTTCAATCCAATCATGATAGTTTATTTTATTGTCCACATGAGAAATGCTTGTAAAGATGTCAGACTTTCTAACAAAACCCATCAGATGTGTTTATGTAACATCAAATTGTTACTGATAATCTAAAAAAAAAAAGCTCATTGTTTGTGTCTCACTTTTGGGGACAGAAAAAACTACTTTTTAAGGTTATTTCACTAATAATAACAAGGTGACCGTTGCGTTTATTAACCTTTTTCCTTTAACCCTGGACAAACCAAGGGAAATTCTATTGTGGGCTCCATCCATCCATCTTCTTCCACTCATCTGGGACTGGGTCACAGGGAAGCAGTCTTGTCTAAGTTACACTTTCTCCATCTTCTACGAGGCGTTCCCAGGCCAGCTGAGCGATGTCTCCCCCGTGTCCTTTTCCAGTGGGACATGCCCGGAACACCATAGGAAGGCGTCCAGACCAGATGCCCGAGCCACCTCATCTGACTCCTCTTCTGGGCTTTTAAAGTTAATATGACCTGTTTTGTTTTTCATTTGGGTAGCAGCATTTGACAGCGAAAAACACAAAATTTAAAAATGTAAATAAATGATACATTCATTTATTAAGCAATGACCAAATTTTCACTCCCTGGTTTGTCCAGAGTTAAAAATCACACTCTCTAAAGAAAAAGAATCTACAAATAAAAACTCAAGCTTTTCAAGAGAAGCAAGGTGAGGATTCAGAACTGGGTCAAGAAGGACCAAAGGACACAAACAATGGAAAAAAATAGTTTACTGTTCTAGACGTTCTTGTGTGAATAAAAATAAACTTTTCCCAAAGTAAGTTAAAACATATTGTGTAGGAAATACCTGACAATCTGGATCTTAATTTACTTATAAAGGTGGGGTTTTATTATCCAACTGCCATACATTAAAAAAAATTATTGTAAAATATTTTATTTTTTTTTAAGTGACAGGCAAACATTTTTATAAGGTTGTGAGTTTTCTGAGGGAGTAATTGATTTTTAAACAAAAAAAATCCCTTAACTACAATGTTTTTAAAATAATTTTCCTCTAAATATTTATTTTTTTTTAAATCTACAAATAAACAGGACTGACCTCACATTTGACTATAACGAAAGGAAACGAGCAAAGTTTGTCTGAGACATGGAAGGATACAATTTATTAGAGCAAATTCAATAATAAACTTTATGAAAAAGAGCTACAACATGAACACTTGGCTTACCAACAGCTGTTGATATATTTATATGTATGTACATTTTGCCTTGTAATGGCATGCTACAAGGACCCCTTAAGTATTCAACAAAGAGCTGGACAGAAACGCATTCAAGAACTTCAGTTCCATCTCACACTTGACCAAGAAAGAAAAAGGCAGGTTTCTACATACACAAATAAAGCAGAAGAAGTCATTAGAAAGACGAACAAAATGTCTGCTAGGTTAGAGATTTGTCTGTACACGGTAGCGCCAAATGTCCAATTTAAGATAACTCATACAGGAATACATTCCATCTTACTTTACAACTTTGAAAAGCTGCACAAGTCTGAACCCAGAGCACCGAGATGACTCATCAACACCTTCAAGTGCCACAAAGGTAAACTAGACTAATAATCAGAACCTTAGCTTGCAAATATTATGGTATGTAATCCACTAAAAGGCTACAACATACTCCTACGCATCAGGGAGGTCGTCTTCTGCCACAAACAAGAGTTAAAATTGACCTCAACAAACTGAACAGATGAAATGTACAACATCTAAACCCTTCATGATAGCCTCGGCGCTAACTCGAGTTAAGACGTATAAAAAGACGTCTGACTTTTAGAAACAACGGCTCTGACGCTTCTTACAGCTGCCGGCCAAAATAAATAAGAGCTTAATAAACATGTTTCTCTGAAAAGCAGTGGAGCAAATGCATGGACATTTTGTGTCAACCAAATTATTGCAGAGCAGGTATTTCAACATCCAAACACTTTCAGAGAGCTCAACCGTGTTTATGTCCTGATACTGAAAGCAGGGGAATGACAACTACTGGAGTCCTTCTCCGGGCTTTTAGACACGCAGGATCTCCAGGCAGTTGTTGTAGCAGATCGCAATCCAGTCTGGCTGTGTTGAGGCCCACTGCACGTTGTTGATCTCCCCTTCGGCAGTGTAGGCCAGGATGGGGTCTTCGATGGCACGTGGCATCTGCTGGATGTCCCAGATCAGGGCCTGGTGATCATCGGCTGCAAGAGCAAAAGGTTTACATCAGGGGATAACAGCAAAAGAAATGAGACAACTTAAGAAAAAAAAAACTTGTAAAAAAGGTACTCTAAGAAAATGTTCACCCAAACACTAACTGTTATTTTTCACATTTTACAAACCAGTTTATTAAAGATGATCGTATGGGGTATTTTTTCCTTTATGTTGTTTCCTTTTGCAAGAGCAAGAAAGCTCAGTGGGTTTTGAAGGAGACCTTGGTTTCCACTCACCTGCAGTGCAGATGTGACAGGAGGAATGAGGGGCCCAGGCGATGCCGTTGACACAGGCCCGATGGTTGTTGAGCCGTGCCACGGGCGTGCACGGAACACGGACATCCAGAATGACCACCTGTCACAAAGACATCATGAGGACAGGCCCATTCCTGGTGGGTTTTTTTGTTCTACCACACACCTCTTTAGCAACTGAAGTTTAAAAAAATGTTCTGAGTGATGAGAAGAGTTAGAATATCTACAAATAACAAATTCATCAGCACCAAAATAAATAATAAGCAACAAAAAATATACATTTCCACCCAAGGAAACTAAATAACTTAACTTTACAGCATAGTTACCCACTTGTAATTGCCAGTTTCAAACATTTAGAATGCAGAATTACTCACCTCCATGCCATCCATGGCCATAGTGGCCAGATAGTTGGGGTCCTGTTTATTCCAGCAGAGACGAAGAAGTGGGTGGTGCTGGGGGTCTTCGTAGATGATGGTGCTGTGCTCCAGATGCCGCAGGTCAAACATGCGGACAGATCCGTCAGCTCCAACTGAAGCAAACATGTCTCTGCCTCCTCCTGCACGGCTGAAAGCGATGTCATACACCTACAGAGACAAAAAGACGCTTAAAAACTCTTCTCTACAGACAAATATGGATCAATACATTCTACAGTCAAGACACCTCTTTGTCGTGAGCGATTAGCTGAGTCTTTACGTGTCCAGACACCAGGTTTACTCGTCCTAACACCTGACCCGTCTCCAAGCCCCAGATAGTACAGGTGGTATCGATGCTGGACGTTCCTGTCAGATAAAACACATTTTCTTAATAACTTTTCTTCAAACTGGGCTGGCATTTATCAAATACATTTCCTACCCAGAAGATTGGGATCAACTTCATTCCAGTCAAAGGAGGTCAGGGGGGCACAGAAGTCGGAGTTCTTGTTGTTATTTAGCAAACACTCGAGGCGTGTTTCCGTGTCACTGACCTGGGAAATAAAAGCAGAGAAATCCACAAGACTTCCAGCAAATTCCCTCACCATCCTGTTTGGATGCAGTTGTGGCTAGAAATGTTTATTAACTCCTGCTCCATTTCAGAGGCAAAACGGTTAATTAAGGATGTATATACCCCATTGTGTGTGTGTGTGTGTGTGTGTGTGTGTGTGTGTGTGTGTGTGTGTGTGTGTGTTTTATAACATTTAAACTGTTAGAAGCCAACTAACAAGCAAGCACAAATGTAGCCTGTGCAAGTAATGCTGTCAAAACAGCTGGAACTTAAAACAAATGTGAATGTTATTATGAACACACAAAGAACTTGTGTTATTGTCAAAGGTGTTCAGCATTATGGCTCATATTATTGGATAAGGTAATTTTCAAACAACTTACAAATTCAGTTTATTTTAAATCAAAACAAAGAAGTAAAATACTTTTTTTCTAATGCACCAACTGACGTTTAGTTTACTTTTACTTGGCAACAAAGTAACACTAAAATATTGCTTCCTCACATCTCAGTCTAGCCAGGTTTCCACTCCTATATTTCTAGTTTAAATTGTATTTATGTCATTTTATGTTCCAGTATGTTTGCGATGGTTGAGGGCATTCTGTGAGTATTATAATTTCATTTTTAACTAGTTTAAGTCTATAAAGCTGTTTGCATTACTGTTGAATGAAAAGTGCTCTATAAATAAAGTTTGATTTGATTATTGTAGCATGATGCTTACAGGTCTGCAAACCATTTTTAATACAAAAAATGAAATGTGTTTCAGTCTCAAAAACACAAAAAGCACAGATGCGAATGTGTAAAGCATGGCAACTAAACGAACAGATGACTTTAAAGGGGACATACACGGATACAAAGAAATGACTCAAACAAGAACATAACAGAAGCAGCGGGTGACAGGTTTGACAGCCTACCCTCCAAATGCGCAAATAGTCTCCGCTGGTGGCCAGCAGGTCTGGGTAGACCCCTTTGGTGTCTGGGATCCACATGATCTTGGTGGTGGGGTAAGGATGATCAAAAGTGTTCCTGCAGACAAACTCGGAGCTTTCCTCTTCCAGACCGACCAGCTGAACCTGAGTAGATACGAAAAATGATCAGTTTCATCTATAAAGCAATCAGTAGGCATCAATGAAGACATACTAAGACAGTTAGAGTAAAATAATCGCAATAACACTTAGCAAACCCACTCTGCAACATAAAAACAAACAAATATACCTGGTTAAACCAGTTAGCATTAGCACTAATTCAAGCGCGTTTCTTCGAGAAACGTTAGCTGGCACACTAAAAAAGTCAGGCACCTTGTTGTTATATTCTTCCACAAAGCTCCCGAGGGCCAGCCGAAAGCGTTTATCCGGACGAACACTCCAGTTCATGGCGTATACCGTCCATGGCGCCTCGTACTTGTAGATTTCTTTTCTTTTGCCGTGAAGCGACATCCTCACGAGCTGTTGTCCAAGCAGCTAACACGCTAGCGCTAGCTTACTGTCAAATAAGAAAACGCCGCGAGTGAATTTTCACTGGATCGTTTTGCTGAAGAAGAAAAACATCTAAAGAAGCACAGTTGACTGTTAGAATCGCAAATCTTGTTCTAAAACAAGATTTTACAGCACTTTACTTAACAAAGAGTAGCATTGCTTGATACGATCTTGGTGGCTAACAATCCCACAGACGTATAACGAACTTCCTGGTTATCCTTTCAAAGTAAAACTGACATTTTCAAAGATATCTTTGAAACTTCTATGTACAAAGTTTAAAGTAATCGGTCTACGTTAAACTTGTGTTTTCTGTAAAGCATAATTTAAATTACATGTTGGTAAGTAATAATTTTTTGACGGTGAATTTTCTATCTTTTTTTTATCAGGCTGTGTTTTGAAATTGTTTTAGTTACAACGTCCCCACCGGAGTTACATTTTTTAGCTAAATCTAACTTGATTATTGTCTATAGTCTATTTTTGTGACCATAAGAGGGCAACGACAGTTTACGGGCTTCAAGATTGCTTTTATTATAACAAATTATAATGAACTTTATGTTTTTTCTATAATGAACCGTCAACATTTTTTTTAATATACCGGTATGCTGTTTTGTTTGTGTTTAGTTTTAATTTACTGTACAAACCGGAAGTAAGATAATTTTGACTTGATTGGTTGTTTTTAGTTGCCTCTTGTGTATACAAAACATTATATACCCTAAAATCTGTAAAGTTTAAAGTCTAGGTATAAACTTGAACCAAAAGTAAAACTGTTTCAAGGTATTCTTTGTCTTTGTCTTTAGAAGTTGTCACAACTTTGGGATTCTACTCACTCACACCAACCATTCTCATGTCCATCTTCTCTACATCAATAAACTTACTCTTTGGTCTTCTTCTAGGGAAACTTGATTGTATCTCTAACTTAGCATCCATCTCTCAAATCACGTGCTCCCCTACATTTATCTCAAAACATCTAGCATGTGCTGTTTCTCTAATGGATTCGTTCCTGTTCCCTACCATTCTCGTCATTACCAAAGAGAACCTTAACATTCCCAAGATTACTTTTAGAGTAGTTTACAGTTGTTTCTTTACATAACTTTCATATTATGTTCATTTATTTTTAATTTATTTATTTATTATTATTTATTCTACACCAATGTTAATATATTTATAATCAAATACAAAATAAGAAAAAAAGGATGACGCCTCACCACAGTCACAATGATACAAAAAAGTTATGTTTGACTTGGCGTTCTGACATTTTTAGTTCACTGGAAGAATCTTTTTTTGACGCAGGGTGTACTTTAATTTGAAAGGAACTTGCATTCCTTCCTTTACTTTTGCTGTCAAAAGTAAATAAAACAATAAAATAGAAAAATTTAACACTGTTATAGTTCAATTATCATAATATTTATAAGCTATACTTGTGAATGAATGGCTTAATGGACACAAAAACATAGATACAATCTATTTTTCTCAACACTGCTTGGGACTTTGTGGTTCTCATTGGGTTTTGGTCAGTAAGGAACTGGACCAAATGGCTCTTTTAGTGTTCAAGGTTGCAGACCCTTGGTCTAACCAACAAGGCATCTCTCTACACAGTCTT
The DNA here is from genome assembly GCA_014656515.1 of Oryzias celebensis. Taxonomy (NCBI): domain Eukaryota; kingdom Metazoa; phylum Chordata; class Actinopteri; order Beloniformes; family Adrianichthyidae; genus Oryzias; species Oryzias celebensis. Next base: position 3,909,311 of record BNCR01000008.1, on the reverse strand, counting down.
CTACACATTTGTTTCTTTTCTTCCTGTCACACAATTCACCTGAAACCTTCCTACACCCATGCCTGCTTGAGCATGCCTCTTCACCTCTTTACCCATTGTCCTGGACCAGGGGTCTGCAACTTGAAGCTCCAAAAGCACATTATCCCTGCATTGTGACTTGTTGCCATTGATTAAAAATGCTACAATATTTGAATAATTAAAAGGTTTTACAGTTAAGTTTTATCATAGCACTACTTGTGCAAACATGGAAAATCTTTGCAATAAGTGGACTAGTATGAGGGTAGTCTTTTGTGTTGTGCTTTACTCATATTTATGTACTGATGTCCTAGTTAAGGCATTTTGTTGCACATGTAACATGTCACAATGTCAACAAAGTTTATTCTATTCTGATTCTTAATTTTTGATTAATGTTCCAATTTACATACAAATTCTCGGTCTTGCCATAGCTGATTTTAATTCCTCTGCTTTCCAGAGCAAACATCCACCTCTAGTTGTTCGACCACCTATTTCTTACTCTCACTATAGGTCACAATGTCATCTGTAAACATCACAATCCATAGCGATTCCCGTCTAACCTCATTGTTTATGTAACTTTTATGTTTTAAAAAAACAAACAATTTCACCCATAGAGAAAAGTAAGCTAATTGTTCAGTAACCCATTGAAAGGAATACCCTTTATTGAAAGTACCAGAGCATACCTTAGAACAAAGTGGCTTTACTTTATTCCTAACAACTAAAAATCTATTGAAAAAACGATGTAAACAGTAATTGTTCAGGTGTAACATCAATTATAAATAACGTTTTTTTTTCTTTTTACTTTTTGCGGTTCGCCACTTTTTAAATCGTGTCCTTCGTAAAAACAAATTAATTATAATGAATAATATAACTGAATATTAAAAGTAAACTCTCAAATATTCTTCTTAGTGAACATTAAAACATGTATAAATGTGTTTTTCGTGTGATATAAACCCACGGATCACATCTTTTTACGACATCGACACTTTTATTTTGAAAAGCAAGTCATGTCGCAACCAGTTTCCTGTCTAAAACGGAACCTCACTCCAAGGGCAGTTTCATGTTCTTTTTCCTAACCAGCTTCGCATTCATTGCTATACGTTACCCTTAAGGTAGGCCGCCTCTATATTAATATTGTATAAACTCATTTACAAATCTGACTAAATATATAGCAGTTTCACGTTGATCTAGAGTACAGGTTTAGTGAAACGCGAATCTGTCAAGCTTGCTAGCCAGCATTAGCCTGCTGCTAATGCTACGTTTGCTAACAGATTAAGTGAGTGAGAGTTGGGGGATGGGTTTTATTATTAGGATTTATCCTAATTATTAGATATGTTATTAATTAATGTCATAGTTATGGGGATTAAAAAAAAAGTATTTGTTTGCATTCTATCTGTCCCTATAGTCGAGTTCTACGGTGTGTGACTTACCTGAATGTATATTATCTCTGTTTGTTGGGTCTCCATGAGGTTACAGTAGTACTGGACCCTTTAGGGTAAAATATATATTTTTGTTTTATTCTACCAGTTAAAAAAAACATTCTTTTAGTTTCCTTTCTGATAGCACTTAGTTAATCTTTCTCTGAAATATTTTAATTCTTGAGAATTTGTTATGTAAAACTTAGTGGTCGCACTGGGAAGTATTTCTTGACTGTAAGTTTATATAAATGTTGTTAATGTGTTGTAAAACCTTGAGGGACTTACATCTTTTTGTTTCTAATTGCAGGTTTCCATCATGCATAGAACACGTCTTCTACTTATACCCCTATTGCTGCTACTCCTGGCCTTCCCTGGCTCCAAGGGCCGGTACAATGATGAATTTGATGATGGGGAGGACATCGCAGACTTTGACGACAATGACTTTGCAGAGTTTGAGGACATGAATGAGGAATTAACTGCTGAGTCAATACCTGCCCCCCCTCCACGAGTCTCCTCTTCACAGCCTGATGAAGATGAAGATGAAGCCACTGTAGAGCTGGAGGATGGTCAAGATGGTTTTGAGGACTCCGATACCCAAGTATTTAATTTTTCTCACTTTTAATAACTTAAAAGAAAACACCTTAATTAAATAAACATATAAATGTACCTTTGTTTGTCTTTTCAAAGGATCAAGATGGAAAGTTTGACCAGGATGAGTTTGAGGGGTTTCCCGACTCTGAAAAGCCTGGCCCCTCCATGAAGGACCCGTTAATAATCCACACGGTAAACGGATCTTATTGTGAAAATCTTCTGTGGATTAATGCTGGCATATGTTGCACCATGTTCGACCTCTGCACATATGTGATCACTTCACTAGCAGCAATTCAGGATACTTCTGATTAATGTATATCATAACTGTTGCACATGACATTGATTTCCAGTTCTTTGGTCAAAATAATATAATAATCTATACTTAACTGACTGTTAAATTGTTTGAGATGCATCTGTGTATTAAAACTGACACCACTTTTTTGAGGCATCAGTGGAAATTTGGCTTGCAAATTTCAGGTGTGGCAATTTTCTTTTTTTCTTTGTTCTGTAGGTTCCTGCACATCTTCAGAACAGCTGGGAAAGTTATTACATGGAAATTCTTATGGTGACCGGCCTGCTGGCGTACATCATGAACTACATCATTGGCAAGAACAAAAACAGTCGGCTGGCTCAGACTTGGTTCAATTCACACAAAGAGCTTCTAGAGAGCAACTTTGCACTAGTTGGTGAGTTCTGTCATCCCGGATTCACACCTGTAGTGTATCTATTGATCCGTTGCATGTTGTAGAAATGTATTTTTACGTTCCATAATGTAGTTTTGTTAATCTGCATGCTCAGGTGATGATGGAACTAGTAAAGAAGCAGTCAGCACTGGGAAATTGAATCAGGAAAATGAACACATCTACAATCTGTGGTGCTCTGGGCGTGTGTGCTGTGAAGGCATGCTGATTCAGCTCAAGGTACTGATAGTCTGTCATATTTGCTTGTATTTACATCTTTAGATGTTATTTGCTAACACACTTGTTGGCTTTTGCAGTTTCTGAAGAGACAGGATCTTCTTAATGTTCTTGCCAGGATGATGAGGCCTGCATGTGACCAAGTGGTGGGCATAAGTCTTAAACCAGCTGATAAATTGCTTCTTTTCTGGGTTTTACATGCAAAATAAGATGTGACCAAAAATTTGTGGTATTCATTGTCAGCAAGTCAAAGTGACCCTCAATGATGAGGACATGGATACTTTTGTGTTTGCCGTGGGTACAAAGAAAGCCATGGCTCGAATGCAGAAGGAGATGCAAGACTTGGTAAAATATCCCTGAAATTCTTTTTGTTCAATTTTTATTTATTATCTTTAGAAACTATCTTGATGGCCAGCACTTCATGTTTTTTTTCTTTCTTACAGAGTGAATTCTGTGGTGACAAGCCAAAGTCCGGTGCTAAATATGGGCTTCCAGACTCCATGGCTATTCTTAGTGAGATGGGCGAAGTCACAGATGGTGTGATGGATAACAAGGTCAAGTCTGCCGATTTCCAAGCTCACAGTTAGATCATTATATTTAACTGCTTATTGGCTGGCGGCGGCGGGTGAGGTGGGGTGGGGAGACTCCCTTATAGGAAAGCTTCTAATAGTCTGAAACATGTATGATTTTTACAAAAGGAATTTTTAAATTCCAAAATGAACAAATAACCAGAAAAGCCATTGTGTGGAAGTTTGTTTCAAGTGTGTTGATTTGCTAAGTCATTATGGTTCTATAGTTGATGGTGAGCTATTTCTGCAGAAATGTATGAATTGCCTAATTATATTTTTACTGTCATAATAGAAAAAATACTTGTGTGTTGGCTTCATTGTGCATCCTTTATGTGATCCAGTTATCTTTTTTTTTCTAAACTTCTGTCCATCTTTTATATTTTAGATGGTACACTACGTCACCACCCATGCGGAAAAGATTGAGTCCATCCATTTTTCAGACCAATTTTCTGGTCCAAAAGTTATGCAAGAGTAAGTATGTGTTTGTATGAGCTACTTCACATGGTTTTAAAAGGTTTTTTTCATTTTTTTAAAATTATATTTAAATATGAGCTTAATGGCAAACACATAAAACACAAGTTAATCGTAGGGGAACAAATTCACATTTGATCCCAAGGGACTTTTTTCTTTTTATTGTAAAAGAAACTGGAGTTTCCCGATAAAAATGCCTAAAAATGTGTGTTTTTCATTTTCAGGGAGGGTCAGCCACTAAAGCTGCCTGAGACTAAAAAGACACTCCTGTTTACATTTAATGGTCAGATTTTCATCTTATTCTTTTTGTGTAACTACTTTCTGTTCTTTTCTCTCTTTTTTTCTTAATAATTAGTTTTGTACGGTTTGTTTGTTTGTAGTGCCTGGAATGGGCAACACATCTCCCAAAGATATGGACTCACTACTTCCTCTCATGAACATGGTGATCTACAGCATTGATAAGGTCAAGAAGCTCCGTCTCAACAGAGAGGTAAACATCCAGTTATTTGATATGAAGTTCACTGGCTGCTATGCATAATCAGACATGTCTGTAAGTCAGTTCAACGTGTTAAATCATTGTAAAGTCTGTTGATAGAGATAGTAAGTTATTTGTGAATGAGTTGCATTAAAATGCACAAAACATTAAAAAAGATGTTTTTAAGTTTAGAAAAAAAAACTAACTGAACAAAACTTTTTAAAAACAAAATATTGAGCTGATCTGAACCAGAACTTTAAGCAATAATGAAATAAATCACTTTTGCTCTGCAATTTGTAGATCCCATTTAGAGATAGTTCTTTTCTCATTGACAGTTTGAGGTAATCTTTGAAATAAGTTCTTTGCTCCTGTCTGAAGACACGAGGAGTTAAAGAGGTTTTACAAACTTCTGTTTTTTTCTGCATATTTAGGGAAAGCAGAAGGCTGACAGGAACAGGGCTCGTGTGGAGGAAAACTTTCTGAAACAAACTCACGCTCAGCGCCAGGAGGCAGCCCAGACCCGCCGCGAGGAAAAAAAGAGAGCTGAGAAGGAGAGAATCATGAATGAAGAGGATCCTGAAAGGCAGCGTCGTCTGGAGGTCTCAAATCAAAACTCTTCTTTTTTTTGACTATACATTTATGATGAAGTTGCTTATTTCTACTTTCTACAAAAAACAAAATAGCACTTTTAAATTGATCTTTTTGTCTTTTCTATTTCACAGGAAGCAGCTCAGCGACGTGAGCAGAAGAAGATGGAAAAGAAACAGATGAAGATGAAACAGATCAAAGTTAAAGCCATGTGAATGATCGCTGTGCAGAAAGACATACAAGCACATGTAAAAATTGTGCCGGCTCAGATTTTCTCTCACCACAGCTTCAACTTTACAGGTGCAGCTTCAGACGGACAGGAAGTGGGTGTGTCAGGCTTAACTGTAACACTACCTGTCTTTATGATGTAGCAGTAACTGAGTAACCAATGTCAAACATGCAGGCCTCTTCACCTCCAAAATCATGCTGTCAGTGCTTCAACATTATTAATATCTATTTAAGTCTGCATAGCTTGCTAAGCTAAGCATAATTTGCTGGAATTGAGAACATTATTTGGTGGTTGGTGCCACATTTTAAGGACCGAAAGAAATATATGGATTTAATAGAAATGTATTAGCATTAAATATTGTCTTTAAATAATAATCTCAAGGAATTTAATATATTTGCGTACCAGAATTGGTTTCCCTCAGACTGTTTCTAATGATTTACTGAGCAAACAATAAACTGCACTGTTCTGTTGAAAAACTGTCTTTCGTGCAAATATTTCTGCTTTGTATTAAATAATGGAGACAGAAAATTGTCTTGTTAAAGGTACACCATGCAAAAATCACACATATCTGCAACGTGTTGGAGGTTGAGTTTATGGTAAGTGCAGGGAAGGAAGCAGCTTCATCCTAAATATATCTTGTGAATTGTATCAGCATTCTGGTCAGCTTGGGTTACACAAGTGGTTATTTGATGAGGCAGAAACAGATGCAGCAAATAAGTTTAGCTTAAAATTGTTTAGTGCAAATCTCTAAGATTTGAAAATGAATTTTATTTTCTACTAAACCATGCAATCTCGGGACAAAAACCCAATAATGCTTAAATTCCAATTTTTTAAAAGCTATTTTAAAAAGGTGATTACTTTTTCATTTGTTCTGAACTAATATTTATTTTTGAACAAATAAGAAAACATAAAATTGGAAACAATGCACAAATAAAATCAAATTGCAATTGGCTTAAAAGTCTAATTGTGGACTCGTTATACTTGAAATGGATGATTACTAAAAACTAAATTCTTAAGACAAGTGGTATGAAGTTTATTTACCTATTTAGTTATCAAAACAACATTGAAGTCAACCAAATAATTAGTGTAAACTGAAGAAGAGCTTTTGTCGATTTCTCTTCAGTTTTTTGTCAAAGAAAAAAGACAAGTTAAATATTATAAAATGTCTTAAAGTAAGTGGAAGTAGAAAACTCAAGCATTATTAACTTTTCAATCGTCCATATTATTTCAGGAAACTTTAAACAAATCTCATAAGTCATATCCATATAATTAAGGCGTGTGTTCCCCTAGGACAGTATTTCCAGCAATGATTTTAGGGTTTGTTTTGCTTTTTTGTTTTGGCATTTGTAAATTTTCATCTTACAATTACCATAAATGTTAGCTATTAGCTTTTCTTTTATTCTGTAAAATAAAAAAGCTAAACATTGAGGAAAATGTAAAACAACCTAATTAAGAAATAATTTTGACCAAAAAAAAAGAAAAACTTAAGTTGTCATCCATTGTAATTGCCCCGATCAGCCTGAAGGGGGAGCTTTAAAAACTAAATAATTTTAGAATGTTACCAGCAGATTCAACTGAAAGTGTAACGTTGCTGTTGTTGTTTTTATTTTAGAAGATTATCGCAAATTATTTCCTGATCATATTTTATTCTGTGTTCAGTTTGTATTTGAGATATTACAAGGCTTTATTCATTTATTTATTTTCTGAAATGAAGAAAGTGCTCAGGAGTAACTGCAGGCTGCATTGGCATACATCGATGGAGACCAGGCGAGGCTTTCAGGTTGGTTTGGCGATGGTCGCTCTCTCAACAATACAAGAATAAACAACTGATTTGTCGCTCAAGGAGAGGTCTTTCCATATTGACTTGCTATCGGAATGGTAGTGGTATCGTTTTATGTAGACAAATTTGTCTTAATTTCAAATTGAAGACGTTGTGTCTCCGTTAAGGACTCAGTGTTTTTCTTGTTCGGCTCCCGGGCCTCGACATAGCTAGCAGCGATTCACTACCTTCGGATGTGCGGGCAAGAGGTTTCCAAACAGTGTGTTTTGGGGAAAGAATAGTTATCTGTGGCCTTAGACAGTAACCTATAACGTGCATGTTGTTGTTAAAATGCAAGGTGTATGGTTGGAAGGTCATCTAAATCAAAGCGTAAACTATTACCCCGATCTTGCTAGTTAGCATTTGCCAACGGTACTAGCCCATTTGCTTCGGCTAAAACGAGACGGCACAAAAAAAATCATCTTCATCCAGTGTTATCTAACTTTAGAGCTACCGCAATTATTTTTTGTGGAGTATTTAACAACGCGAACTAAATGCATTTAATCTGATATCTGTCTCGGTACTTAAAAACGTATCTTCTTTTTATATTTTGCTGCTACAAGATAGCTTATGTTAGCATCAGATTGTTAGCTTAACTGAAGTGTGACGTAGGATTGATCATTGTTGTGACAGTTTGCAGGAACTTAACCGGTGCGAAAACATTATTTAAAACGTGCTAGAAAAATTGTGTGCGACTTTATCCCTTTAAGGTTACATTGAAGCAGTGGTAGAATAAGTTTTTGGGCGGTTTATTGCCATGACGCATTTAATTCTGTTGACCTTTTTTCTGTGTTTTTTGCTCAGGGAGCTAGCTACTCGCTGTCATTGTTACTTATTCTGCAAAATATTTGGCTTTTGTTGAACTTATTGCATATTTGAGGTTTCTTATTCATTCAAGCTAGGCTTCATAAAGAACTACTTTTCTTTTTGCAACAAAGTCAATTTCTGCCATAGCAAAAATGCATTCACTTAAAGCTTAACATTGTAATGTCTGGTTGTTGTTGTCTTTTAGTTGTAGGATGGATCCAGACAGTGGTACAGAATCACAAAAAGCTGTCAGTTTGCAGTGGAAAAGCTACAAACTCGTTCAGGACCCAGCCATCCGACGGGTCTCACAGAAAATCTACAGATATGATGGAGTACATTTCAGTGTGCCGGTAAGTCAAATTTGTGTAGCTGCTATTTACAGTGTTTATTTTTTTCACAGATTAGTTTTCAATAATTAGTAAAACACATTCTGTGCAGGATTCTGGATTTCCACCAGTGGGAGATCTGCGAGATCCTAGACCACGAAGGCTATGGTCCAGATACGCAGAACTCTCTCTACCTGTGCCGAAATTTAAGGTAAGCATAGCTTTTCCAGTTTTTTCATAACAGTATTGGTGTATGCTTGTATAGCTTTTTTACCTTCATCAAAGGCCCAAGGCACTTTACAGACACAGTCCAATTCACACACACATTCACACACTGACGGGTTCTCCTCTTCCGAACAATGGCGCCAACATTCCACCTGAGGCAAATTTGGGGTTCAGTGTCTGCCCAATAATACTTCAACACAAGGTGGGAATCAAACCTGCAATCTTCTATCAGAGGTTGACCGGCCCGTCGCTGCACCACGGCCGCTCCTTTAACGAACTGTCATATTTTATAAAACCTTCAGGCTACAACAGTCTAAGAAATATGGTAAATAAATTGCATACTGGACAATACTATTCTATCGTGCTTCTTATGCATGGTTTCATACATAAAATATAGAATATATTAAGGGCAATTTATGTCATGTATTGAAACTAAACCAAATCGTTGTCAAAATTTTGTAGCAAACCAAAAGCCCAACAATGAGAAAAACAAACAAACATTGAATGGGTAAAACTTTAAATGCAGTGTTAATGTCTTAGTGGTATTACAAACAAGGATGTATTTTAGTTGTGTATTTGCTACTATCTATTAAAGTCAATTCAAACAGCAGGAATTCACGTAATTGGTTTAAAAATGTGTCCAGAGCCATTTTATAGGACAAATTTGTCTCTCTCCAACTTTTTTCAATTTATAAATTACAAAGTTGTTCTCCTTTTTTTGTCTTTTATCACAGCTTGATGAATTTTTTGTGGGTCCCATACCCCTCAAAGAGGTGACCTTCGCCAGACTTAATGATAACATCAAGGAGCCCTTTTTGGCAGAAATGTGTTCCAAGTTTGGTGAAGTGGAGGAGATGGAAATCTTGTTTCATCCAAAGACCAGGAAGCATTTAGGCCTGGCAAGAGTTCTGTTCACCAGCACTAGAGGAGCAAAGGACACAGTCAAGCACCTGCACAATACTTCAGTTATGGGTACCATCATTCATGTTCAGCTGGATATAAAAGGTAAGCTTCGCTGAGACATGCAATCTCTAAGGTGGCTGAGTTTACTACAGGAATTCTTGACCATGCTGTTGATTAAATCTTTATTGGGCCTAAATTTACAGTGTGGAACTTATGTCTACTATATCTTTCCTTGAGCATCTTGTCATATTGTTTTGGACATATATTGCTTAATGTAGAACATTTAATCAAAAAGTTATTTTTCCAGTTTTATTTCTAAAACACAGAAGTAGTCAAGGTACGGAATTATCTAAATCCCTTAAAAAGATGCAATAAAACAGGTGGTTATGGAAATATACATGTTTGAGCATGCTGTATCTTTACAAAAGCAAAACCACAATGAAAGCATACAATTTGTACTTTGTCCCACATTGTGATTTCATTTGAACTCTAACTTAAATCTATTCAACTGTTTTTGATAAGAAATGATTGCTAACAAGTTGAGAATTAAGCTACAAAATATCAGGGGTTTGTAATGATCATTACTACATTTGTATTGTCTTGCAGGTCAACAGAGGCAGAAGTACTACGACCTGATAGTAAATGGGTCTTACACTCCTCAAACTGTTCCTTTGGGAGGAAAGGCTTTAACAGACAAGGTTCAGCCTCAGCCCCCAACTCAGCCCCAGCCTGACACGGTACTGTTACATCATGAATGTTTAACTGGTTATTTTATTGATGAGCATTGAGATCATCAATTGTTTTAAATTTGTTAATATTTTATATGCATTCGGTGTTCAACTATGGAAGTTCAGGTGTTGAAATGTCATCTGCACTGTGTGGATCACAATAACAATCTTTAGCACATATAAGTTTTAATAATGTATCAATAGATGACACAAAAACATTTAGCAAACATCTGACTTTGACTGAATAAATGCAAAATTAGGTTAATTTAGACTAAGAATTATAGTAACAGGACAGACTTTTTGGAGTAAAATAATAGGATTGATAGTTTTAGTTTATTTATGTCACCACAGCATAGCCAAAGTCAGACAAGACACAGTACAGTAAATCTACAAGCAATAAAAACAACAATTAAAAAGTTTAAACAATTGAAAAGTAATATAGAAAAAAAATCACTATACAATACAAAAGTAAAACAAGAACACTGATAAAAACAAGCAAGCAAGTAAGAAAAGAAAAAGCACTTGCAGAGCAGAGTTTCAGGGGGTTCATCAGTCGATCATCTGTTTTATTAACAATAAAAATGTTCAGTATCTCAGCATAGCTGCATCTGGAACCGTAACATACAAAAACACATTTATTTTTAAACGGAAATACACTTAAGACACTTTAACAATAAATGCCTAGGTACAACAATAAACATAAATGTAATAAATTAAGTCTAAACTAGCAAATCTTGCACCCAGTCTGTAATATCTATGTTGCATTAATGCAACAAAAAAGGCTTATCCAAAAGAATGCAGCTGTATTTTCTTTACAGATGCTGTCTCAGTATTAGATCCAAGATCCAAAGGGTTTACCGTCACCGGCACAGTAAGGAAATAGGTTTTCCTGCACAATGAAATTCTTTCTTTGGTGTTCACTCAGAATGCCATAACACGTTTATGGATAAATAAAAAAGAAAAAGGATATTTATAGGTTGTCTAAAAGAACATGTACATAAAATGTAAACTATGCAGCAGCAAAGATTCAAAAGATTTTTTTGTAACTGAGCAGCGGCTAAATTGTGGGTGGTCATTCAGCAGCAATGTACAGAGCAGTGTTAAGTAATTAAAAAAAAAACAAAATAACAATAACAGTAAGAAACAATGCAAAGCCTAAGGCAATTCGAAAAAAGAAAATATAAAGACAATAATAAAAAACAGGAAACACAATCATACCAATAGTTAAAGTTTACTGTGGGATTTTTGTGAAAATTTGACTATATAACAACCTTCATTTGAAGCAGTTATTTGAAGGTATTAAGCATGCGTATGGCTCAGGGAGCAGCTGATGATGGTCTCGGCTGTGTTTATGACCCTCTGGACAGCCTTTCTGTCCAGTTCCGTAGAGCCTGAGTACCACACATTCAGGGAGTAGATTAGAATACTCTCCACACAGCAGCGGTGAAAGTTCACCAGCAGCCTCTGGTCCAGGTTACATCTCCTCAGGAGGCAGAGAAAGTGCAGCAGCTGCTGAGCCTTCTTCACCATGGCCCTAATGTTTGTTGACCAGGACATGTCAGCAGAAATGGTGACTTCCAGGAATCTAATGGAGTCTACAAAGTCTACCCATTCTCCATTTATTAGTAAAGGGGTGTGTGTGGCCGTGTCCAAGACGGCTTATTTGGTCTTCTGGATATTTAGAGACAAATTGTTTTTTTGAGCACCATCTGGCCAGATTGCGGCTCTCTGTCCTGTACGCCGTCTCATCGCCGTTTGAGATTAGGCCCAAATGAAAACAGAGAGGTACGTGTGCAGTTATTGAATACAAAGGTGCAATAACATTAATGATAAATGATCAGTATGTGCAAAGGTTCAGTCTGTCGTCACAGGCTCCCGTCAGCTGTTAAGGAGTCTGATGGCAGAGGGAAAGAAAACGTTCCTGAGTCTTGTGGTCCTGCGCTTCACAGGGGGCGGGTGGAGTTCTTGATGATAGAAGCAGCACTCCTCTCCACCTTAAAGTTGGCGTTTAATTTTATTTGGCTTCGACTTTGACTGCTATGGGTTAAAGTCAAATCTATATCACGTTTTAATTCTCTCTACATGAAATCTGGTGGACAAATAAAGTCTGAACCAGGTACAGAGATTTTACGGAAGATGAGGATTAACTTTATCCTCAAAAGGGAAGAGAAACTGGAAGCTTAAAACAATTATACCGTCATTCCAGTTGTTTACGGGCCGGTCTGTGAAACTTTTTGTCTGACATTAAACTGGTCTGTTGCCTGAAAAAGGTTAGAGACCACTGATCTGAAGCAATAACTTGAGTTTTTTCTTCTAGCATCACTCAGAATAGGTTTTACCTGTTGCAGCTACATGTTGGGCAGAAAAAGCATTTCTATTTCTTTCATTTGTTCTTAGAAATTGTTCTTTTAATAAAGAAAAGTCCTGTGTAGGGGAAAAATAAATATCTCTTTTGTTGTTCTGACATTCAAATGCAAATTTATTTCAAGTTGAGTGTCAATCTTTTTAAATGTATCCCTTTTAAAGCGTAAATAAGACATTTTTCTTTCTTTACAGCCATCAGAAATGAGGCGTAAGCTGTCGAGCGAGCTTGTGGCTTTGGCAGCGGGAGTTCAGGTTCTCACATCGGGAGGCGTCACACCCTGTTCTAATGACACCGGCTACAGTGAACAGCGAATGGAAACCACTCCCTCTTCGATAGTGAGCCAGTATACCCCAGGTTCCTCTGCTTCGTCTCAGGGTGGTGGGGGAACACCTTTCAGCTCCAGGTCTGGCACACCTTTCTCACAGGACTCGAGCTTCACCAGCACCAGGTTAATAGTTGATTTTATTTTGAATATTTCACAGCTTACAGCTCATATATGCTGCTCTAACATTAAAAATAAGTTATTTTTCCTCATTTGACTGTTTCTATGGAACATCACAACCTGCTATTTAAGTTCTAAATACAGGTCTGATTCAAGATGTCATTTTGGTTCAACTGTTAGATCTATAGAAGCTTTATCATTTTTTTAAATTTTCTATCTGTTGAGTGATCGATCGATAGAAATGCTTTGATTTATGTGGGTGTAAATATGAGTTTACAGAGTAGTGATGCTTGTTTTTTTCTTATCTCATTGTTGCAGGCATTCTAGCTACAACACGAGCAATTTGAGCAGCGGATACCCTCACCAGGATGTGTTACCTTCTTCCTCTTCTGCAGTCTCATCCACTGTTGGAGGTTACAAAGTATCTCGCTACCCTGATGACTTGCAGGAGCCATCAGTGTATCACCGTGGTCGCCCCGTTTACCCCCATCCCACATCATACCGCCCCAATGAGCCGCCATGCTACCCTCCTTTCGCCGGTGTCGGTGGACCAGGTCCACACATGGCCCATCACTCCTCCATGCCTCCGCCTCCCATTTCCAACCAGTTTGACCAGCCACCAATGTCGGACAGGGAACGTGAAAGAGACCCGGGGGGGAGGTATGGGGCGGCGGGGATCGGTTCCAGAAGGTCGTCTTACCATCACCAGCAGGACACGAACTCCTCCTCAAAGTACCATGCCCATCACTCCCATCACCACTCCGAGCGCAGGGATGAAAGGGGGTACCGGCGCGACAGCCTGGGGTCCCGCTCGAGTGAACACAACCACCAGAGGCATCGGAATCATCACCATACTCACAACCACCATGGAAGCAGCAGCCGTAGAAGAAGCAGCCATGACCGAGACAGAGATCGAGACGACTTTGCCAACAACTCAGACCCCAGATACAGTTCCAACTCTTACCGTTCATCCTCTAACAGCATGTCTCCCCCTCCGTCATCGTACTCTGCTTATGCCTCCAAAGAGCCGGTCTCAGCGCCTCCTCAGGGATTGGACGCTGCCAGTCGTCCAGGAGGCACCAATGCTTCAGAGAGAGTGTCTCTGCCGTCTGCTGGTGCTGACAAAGACTACCATTCTGCTCATCACAGTGCTTTGCCTCCTCCTCCTCCTCCTCCTCCACCGCCTCCACTCCCACCTGCATCAGTTATTGCCGCGGCTGTAGCTGAGACTCTCGGAACGCTGGACTTCAATCAGGACAGCCCAGTCCGCGGAGACCAATGGACGAAGCCCAAACGCCGTCCCAGCACTCCACCTGCCCCACCAAAGACACCCCCGCCTTCTTCCCCGACCCAGCCCTCTGTTGCATCCTCCTCCAACTCTCCCTTTTCAACATCACTTCCTCAACATCTTTCTTCTTCATCCAGCTCCCCGCCGCTTCATCGAGACTCCTCCTCCCCAGAGCCAGATTCTACAAACGAAAGTTTGCCGTTCGTCTACCACAGCAGCAGCCTGGACTCTCGAATTGAGATGCTCCTGAAAGAACAAAAGGCAAAATTTTCCTTCCTTGCCTCTGACGAGGAAGAGGAGGAAGACAGGAAGCAGGTGAAGCAAAAGGGCAGAAGTGGGAGTGGAGGAGGGAGAAGAGGCGGGCAACGCGATGCAGAAGAGCAGGAGCAGCAAGCAGACAACGGGGAGAGAGACCATAGGAAGAAAGGGGAAAGAGAGCGAGATGGTCACAGGGGAAGGAAAAGAGGAAAAGTAGGAGACGGCAGGAAAAGTCCGTCTGTTCCTACAGAATCTACAGTTCCTTCCTCCTCCTCACATTCCCCCCACATCCCACCTCCTCCGGAAGAACCTCAACCCCAGGTTGTCATTTCTGGAACTTTACAGGAAGAGTCTTCTCAGACTGTCTCTGCTGAAGCAGGGAGCAGGACAGGGACACTTACACCACCTTTTAATGGGGAAAGTCAGGTATGATCAGTACTCTTTGATCTCTTGTCTTAAACGTGACGTTTTAATTGTAAAACATCACATCAATCAATAAATCTCCTCTGTGCCGTGGAGACTTGAGAAGTCATTTTTGGATATTAAATTGTAAATTGCTAAATACTTTTTCAAACTGCATAATAAATTTGCAAATTGAGAAGTGAATATCACTTTAAATTATGGGGGAAATAAACTTTTCATTCATTAAAACTGTATTTTTCTATGAAAATTAGAACTTTGCAAAGCAAGAGGAAAAAGTGTGAAAATGTTGGTTTGTCTGAGAAAAAAGAAAGATGACTACTTTGCGGATTTCACCTATTTATGACTATTTTTAGATTGCAACTCCCGCGATGAACGAGGGACCACAGTACTCAAATTCATGGTAGCTGAAGAAATCACATACTTTGCTGTTACTTCATGTTACTTATAAACCTGCATGTAATCAAAGATGGGTTTATTTTGATTAGCAACCATACTCTGATGTTTCAGTCTGATCAACAAATAAGGTTTTTAAGGTCTTTAGTGTTTCAAACCTAAATCTTCGGATTTTTTTGTTTGGCCTTCACTGTCAAGAAATTTAGTAAAAGTTCATTTTTTTCTGTGGCTTTTAAAAACAATTATTTTACATCAAACAATTGTTCGAATTCTAATGGTTTATTCTTGAGTCTAAAATCTTAGAATTGATATTTTTGACACAGTTTTTCATCATTTTATGGAAGGGAATCTCTTTATAACTTGTTTTTTTTCCCATCTGATGATTTTCTGATTGACCCCTTTTTTGTTTTTTCCCCTTAGGCTTCTCCTCGTTCTTCTGGGGAAGACATGGAGATCTCGGATGAAGAGGATGAAACAACCACCATAACAACCGTGGTGGCCCACCAGCCTTCAGTCGCCTCAGGGTCGTCTCCATCCTCCTCTCAAGCTGCATTACCACAATCAGATCCTTCATCCCCCCCACCACCTATTTCTGACTCCTCACAGCACTTCGGCACTTCAATGCACCCCCCAGTACCATCCTACCCCCCTCATTTACCACCTCCTCCGCCGCCCGGTTACTCCCTTCAACCCCCACCTCCGCCTGGCATTCCTCCTCTTCCACACATGGAGCTGCACCCTGAGTATCCTCCTCAAATGCCTCACCATGTTTATGACTACGCCTCCTCCATGGAGCTCATGAACCAGTACAGTGGTGGTACCCCGATGTCCTTCCAAATGCAGACCCACATGCTCAGTCGCCTACACCAGCTACGCCTGTCTGCAGCGAACGGAACTCCGGGCCCGGGCGAGGGTGCAACCGCCGACTACTCATCGTACCATCTCCATTCCATGCCGCCGCCTCATCACCCCTACATGGACCAAGAGGGCAGTGGGGCCGGAGCTCACTATGACCAGGACCATCGATACATGCCTCCCCACATGTCCTATCCCTACCCTGACCCGCAAACCTCCCAGATACCACCCCCTGGCCATCATAGCATACCCCCACCGCATACCGGCTGGCCACCACACGTCTTGCCTCCACACTTTGCATCCTACATGCCCCCACCTGGCTATGGCTCTATTCTGCCAACTGATGGAGATGGGTTCAGAGCTCCTGGGGAGGAGATGGCCCTATTGGGCGAGAATCCACATGAAGCTACAGTGCAGATGGTCTTGGCTACACTGATCCAGGAAATGAAGAACATCATGCAGAGAGACCTGAACCGCAAGATGGTGGAGAATGTAGCTTTCGCCACGTTTGATGAGTGGTGGGAAAGGAAGGAGACCAAGGCCAAGGTGAGGATTCAGTCACAGCATGCAGAAACAGTCAGAAGGATGAAATCACATTTCTTACTTAACAAATTGAAAGGTTTCTTGGTTAGTTATTTCATCAAATAGCAGCTAAGCCTGTCTTGTGTTTTGAACCCCAGGGGCATCAGAACATCTGCAACTGAGGAAACTTTATTTTTAATTTGGGGAGAATGTTTTTTGCATATATCAGGCAGCAAATGCCAGATATATGGTGGTGGTGTTGTTTTTTAATCTATTTGAAAAAATATTTTCTATCTGACGAGCTGAAAGCTGAAAGAGTCTTTCGAAAGTTTTGCCAAGTTGAACAGCACCACACAGGAATTTGTCTGAAATAAAGGTCAGTTTTACTTGCTTCAAAAAAAAAAATCATTTGCTTTTGTTTTCTTTTCTTTTTTTTCTAGCCTTTCCAGACAATGGTGAGGGGAGTTTCTGCCTTAAGAGATGATGAGAAAAAGGAGGAAAAAGTCAGTCGTCCTCGGGAACCACTTACATCTCTGGTGGACTGGGCGAAAAGTGGTGGAATGGAAGGCTTTTCTCTCAGAGGAGCGTTACGTTTACCTTCCTTCAAGGTAAGTTCTTCACCCTTCAGTCTTAACCTGTATGATATGCAGTTCTTGAGTGCAGTACATGCAAGTAGCACTGTTGTAGTTTAAGAAACAAAAGTTAAATGGTCCAAATAGTTTGAATTAAAATTCTCATATTAACCAGTGATAATTGTGATAATATCTCAAACTTTAGAATTAGTGGATTTTTTAAAATAATATTTCAAAATGTATTTGTTCAAATGTGTAGGTGAAACGGAAAGAGCCTCAGGAACTCGAGGAAGAAGACATGAAGAGACCCCGACCCTCAACTCCTCCAGATGAAGATGACGAAGGTTTGCTCGTCGATGCTTACACTTTGAAATTGTAGCTGAATTCCCAAAAAAAAACATCTTAGAAGTCTTACACTGATATCTGGTTTCTAGCTGGAAGCAGAAGAATGAAAGAAGCAGACAGGCACAGAGCAGAAAGGGACAACAAGAGGAGGAAAAAGAAACCGAGAAGTCGTAAACCCTGGGAGCTGGGCAGTGAGGGCGAGGAGACCTCTGATGGCTCTTCGACTGAAAAGGTGCCTCTTTCTGTTTTTTTTCTAACCTTTTTTTTTTTATTAAAAAGTAGATTTTTCGTTAGAGTATTACCGTTTTATAAGTTAGTTCAGTGTATGTTTTCCTTTTTAAGAGCTAGAGGGCAGCGTTTTCCCTTAAATTATATAAATCTTTTTTCATTTGTAGGAGGATGAAGAGGAAGTCGAGAGTGAAAAAGAGTCTGGTGGTAAAATACAGCAAAACTCTCGAAGCTACTTCTTTTTTTCTGTTAAGCTTTTATTTTGACACTCATGTTATAATTTGTATGTTCTGTATAGATGAAGCGATCAGTGCAGATAGTGATGATGAGAGCCTCTCTTCATCCTCCGAAGGCTCTTCTTCCTCCACATCCTCTTCTTCATCTTCGTCTGAAGATGAGGATGAAGAAGTGGAGCAAGCCGAGAGCGAAGGTCCAGACACCATGGATGAGTCAACGATGGACAGTGCAACAGGAAAAGTGGAAGACGGGTAGAAAATTCATCCTTCTGTCTTTATTTTTGATCAGTGGTAGTTTTCAGCATATATGTTATTGTTTATTTTTTTTTGTTTTTTTCAAGGGTGAACGCCGCAGCTGTAGTTTCAAAGGCAGATCTCAAAAAAGGTTTGAACCTTTTATTTCTGTCAGTAAGTGATAAGTCAGAGAGAAATGGATCAGTCTCCTAAAACTTTCGTCTTATTTTAGGTGTTACAATCAGCAAAGAGGACGCTGCGACACCTACCAAGCATCCTCTATCACCACCTTACCCCCGCCCATCGTCTCCTGTTGTCCTCGTCCCCCCTCTCAAGAAACGCCGGAAGACGGTCTCCTTCTCCGCAGAGGAGATGGATGGAAAAGTGCACTTGCCAGCAGTCCCATACTCCCCATCACAGCTGGCTGGAGACACCTTGGGAAGGTTTCCAGATGCAGCTGCGCCCACTGCACCACCCACCTCTGGACGCCCCACTCAAGGGATACAGCTGCTCCCCTTTGCCTCCAAGCCAGGTGAAGGGAACGCTCTCATTGTCCCTCCACCAGGACGAACCCAGGACTCCGAGGACCCCAGAAAGGGTCCCCATGTCCCTCCCCACACGGTTCCTGTCAAATCCCCTGTCAAACGAAGTACAAGCAAAGAGTCCCCCAAATCCCCTGCCCTACCTGTCATGGTGTGCCGCACTGTGCAGAACCTGCCGTTGGACCATGCCTCTATGTGCAGGACGGCGTTTGAGGAGGCCCCACCTCCACCTTCTGTCAACAAACGTGGCAGAGGCAGGTCCCGGACCCCCAGCTTCTCTGCCTCTTCTTGTCACTCTCTCAGAGAGGAAGATGAAGGAGAAGAGGAGACAGATCAGAGGTTGAAGCTCAGGGAGCAGCTGGGAGCTTCCAGCCTCCTGCAGTTGGCCTCGGCCTCAATAACTGATCTATCAGTATTGGCTGATGTAGCTTTGAAAATGGACCCTGAAGCTGGAGATTCTGAGGAGACCGAAACATCCGACGAGGCAGAGGAGCAAAAGATGGAAGTGGGGTTGTTCTCCCCAGATTCCCTTGCCTTGATCATGAGTCCAGAGGGTGTTGTTGTCCTTCTGGAGCACAACTACTGCAAACCCCCTGTGCTGCCAGCTCCATCCAATAACAAAAAGACATTTTCTAGACAAGATTCCTCGGTCTTACTCTCAGCAGACCTCAACTCTATTTCTGGGGTCCTTGAAGCTCCAGAAGAGGTCATTGGAGAAGCGTTACCGACCAGAGGAGGTATGGAATACTTGTCTTCTGTGGGAGAGCTTTATGACTCTGATGACATGAGCCCAGTGGCGGCTGTCAATCCATCAGCAAAGAATAAGATTGAGACAGTCAAAGGGCTGGAGCTTGATCAAGACAAGAGCAAGAAACGGAGGAGAAAAGACAAAGAGAACCTTGAGCTTCATAGCACGAAGAAATTGAAGGAGCAGCCAGGCAAAAAGCAGCGGAAGCGGAAACTTGAGGTACATGAGGCCGTGTGGTTTCCTGTAAAGTTTAACACAATGTTTCACCCTTTTAAAACAACAACGTGTCACAATGTCAGCTGGGTTATCAGAGGTGCTGGTGCTGCTTACAGATATGGTCAAAAGAGATGTAATAAACTTTGCACTGTCAGCTTTTTTCACATTCTGTTTATTGTCAGACATTATTTTCTAAGAGCGGCCTGTACGAGGCTAAAATGATCGTCTATTTTTTTTAAATCCAATTTTCCTAAACTTTTGAGGTTAAAGTTGATCTGCATTCTCTATGAAGTACCGGCAGCTGCTTCAAACATTTATCTGTACCCTTGATTTCATGAGAAAAATCGAACACCAACTTCAGTCTCGATTGACTTTAAGGTTCGACGGATACATAGAAAAAAAAAAGGTCACCAAGACATGTATTTTCTAATTCTAATTACAAATGTGAATCCGTCGTTTGTGCGGCTTTATCAGCAGCATTCTTTAAAAATTAGACAACCGGTTGCAGAACATTATGCATTATTGGTATTGTGTGTGGGAACTACTGTTGCAATAAGTTCATATTTGGAGTAAGGACTGGTTTTTGTCTATTAAATGCAGCTTTCTTTTATTTTGAAGTCAAAAGCTCATCTGTTTACTCTGACTCTTTTCTCCAAAAGTAATGTTCCAAATACATTTGTTTTGTTTTTTTTGGGAACTTTGTTAGCTTGGGGTCTTAAATTTAGTGGTCAGCGTAGCCACTTTAAGAAAGTAGCAGACGTATTTTCCAACTTGTTACCTAACTATTTGACATGTGTCAATTATGGTGGAGAAAATCCAGTAGTTTTTCCAAAATAAAACTTCGTTTAGAATCAGACTAGAACTAAAAGGAAAAAATGTAGAATTTGTTTTTTTTTCTTCCCTGGGACCTGGTACCAACTGTAAGGACAAGGGTTGGGGACCACTGCTTTTTAGCATCTAGTTGGTTTATCATAAATACACAGGAGGAGCGAAAATAGAAATCTTTTTTAAAAAATCATGCAGTGTTCAAGCACAACAGTAAACAAAAAAATCTGTGAGAATTAATATTATATTTTGGGGCCTCTAGCATTAGTTGATCAAATGTACAATAGACTGCACAGTCCTGCTCATATTTGCAACCCATTTTCATATTTTAATTGTTCTTTTTTAATCCATTTAAATTGTGTGGTCTGTCGTGTAATCATCCCAAAGACATGTCAGAGTTGAAAAACCAAAGAAAAACGCAGAAATGTAATTTAGCCATTTTTTTCTCACAAGTATTAATGAAGTAAATCTGTCTTTCTGAATTTCTCAGGATTCGGATCTTGAGGAAGATGTAGATGTAGAGGAGCTGGAGTCTGGAGAACTCTCCAGCTCTGACTCTGAGAAGGAGGTGATCGAAGAAGTGAGAAAAAGCGAGCGCCTCTTTCTTCAGGAGGCAGGGGTGATGTCCCATCGTTGGCCCAAACCCGACCTGGCACCAGAGCCGCTGGAGATCAAGTTTGAAAACCGCAGCGAGTTTGAGCAGATGACCATCCTGTATGACATTTGGAACTCCGGCCTGGACACGGAAGACCTGATGCTGCTGAAGAAAACCTACGAGAAGCTGCTGCAGAACGATCACAACTCTGACTGGCTTAATGACACTCACTGGGTTCACCACACTGATATCCTTTCAGATACTTTTAGTACTATCCGTTTTTTCATTTTAAAATGACCCCAGTTGTTTTAACTGTTTAAAAAAGTAGTTCATTTATTGCATTTTTGATCCGTCAAAGACCTTGACTTCTGAGCTTCACTGACCAACTTGCCAAACCCTCGCCGTAAGAAGAAGAGTGCAGATGGACAGCTCCGAGAGCATGTGACCGGCTGTGCCAGAAGTGAAGGCTACTATGCTATTAGTCGCAAGGAGAAGGACGTCTACCTGGATCTGGACTTACCTGAGCAGGTCATACGGGAGGTTGAGAATGTGGACACCTCGGTATGTAAACACTTGTTTTTTCTTTTTTTTTAACTCTTTAAAAAGTTTTATACAGCACATTTCAAAGGGCTTCACATAAAACACTAAAGAAATATCAAAGGAGTGATCATTAAAATAAAAACAATGAAAGGAACTGGAATTATAGTAAGCCTAAATGAGCAGTTTTGATGCAAGCTTTAGAAGAAAAACTCTCTGAAAACAGGTGGGTTTTTAAACCCTGATTTAAATAGTTTCAGCTGATCGAAGGATTTCTGGAAGTCTGTTAAAGATTTGTGGAGAATTGATGCAGAATGCAGGTTCTCCATGTTTGGTTTAGACTATGAACTGAAAAGACTGGATCTAGATGACCGGAGAGGTCTGGCTGATGCATACTGGGACAGGAGGTTAATCATTCAAAGCTTTATGAACCAGTAATACACCTTTAATGTGGCAGACAGGCAGCCAGTGGAAAGGCTTCAGAACTGGACTGATGGGGTCTACTTTTTCAGTTTTTGTAAAAATGTAGTTACATTTTTAATCACTTTATTTATTGTGCCGTTCATTAAGGACAGAAAACCTGTTTCAATCAATCACTTTCATAAATTTGCGTAGAACCCAAGGTCCTTGACATAAAAAAACACACATAAACTTAGGTTAAAACAATAACATGTCATAAAACACCATAAATTTAAAAAACAACAATAAAAAAAACAGAAAATGGAAGGAAATACTGTGGCTTGTAGTTTAAGATGGCACTGTATAGATTAAAAGATAGAAAAGGTCAAAGTGTACAAAACCATAAGATACTTAAAAGCCAAACAAATAGTTTAATGCTAAGTCAAAAGATGATTATTTCATTTGCATTTGAACATCCCCAGGGATACAGATATATCCTTAGATATGTTACTCCTCAAATTGATTGATTTCTTCAGAATTTTAGCATTTTTGTCTGAAGGACATTTCTAAAATACCACATTGAAATACTTCCAGACGCAGTAAAAACTCAAAACAGGTGAATTTTGGTCAGCAAGTCAATACTTTTAAAATCATTTTGAATAGTTTGTTGACGACATAAATAAAACAAAAACAATCCTGCTTTCTACCTACAAATGAAGCACTCTTAACACCAAGGTTTTGTAGAAGAAGCTGAATCATGTTTTGGATCATCCTTTAGTCATCATGGCTGCCCGGGTCTCAGCTTGCAGTGTGTTTTTTGTGTGTAACCTTTTCCATTGTTTTTTCAAAATATGACTTCTGGAAAGATCCCCTCAGAGTTTGGCAGAGAAACGCCTTCTGCTCTCGATAACCACGAGTTTTAACAACGGAACAACGTTAGGACAGATCCAGGCCAGAGGCTGCTTCACAATTTAACAACTGAATCCAATTGTTTCAAATGTTCCAATTTTAAACCTGATGAGATTACAGAAGAGTTTCTGAGTAGAACCTTAAAGCTGGAAGTTCTCATAAAAAATGTTAACTGTGAAAATGATCTATTAGGTTACATTTTTCACTTTGACACAGTTATTCTCAGACATTTAGGAGAAACTCCTCCTTGCTGTGTAGTTTGAGTCAAAGCATAAGTTTCCCATCTTTTTCCCTCAGGATGACTCAGGGAGTCACTATGGAAAAGGTCGTGTTTGCTTTTGTTAATAGAAGGCGGGGAACGCAGACTATATGTCAGAGTTACATTGTTTTTAGCAGCAACAAAGCCTCGGACTCCCCAGAATGAGGCTTACCTGAAGACCACATCAGACTTTTCTAGAACATCTTTGAGGTGAAATTAAATGTCGACATCCAGTCTGAATTTATCTCATGTGCACAAAGATGTGATTTTCTTGTCCTGCATAATGTTTGAAAGAAGTAAAGATTTTTTAGAAAAATCAAAGCAGCTGTTTAACTGTAACCTCAAAGAACCTTTTAATTAATAATATTCTCTTTTAAATCACACATTCAGAAACTCACTACAAAAATTAATTTCCGCAAAGGTCAACTTTAGGTTTTATTTGGCAACAGAGGTTGCAACAGGAAGCAAAAAGATATGCAAGCAACAGGGGAATGCCAAGTTTGCAAGGCTGACATGCTAACGCCTTTCAAAATCTACTCATTTTATTTCCAGCATTTTTTAGCTTCCCTATGATGCTCAAGGTGTTTTGAGGTGATTAATCAAAATCGCGAACAGGAGGTTACATTTGTATCTGGTTCTAAAGTGTTTTTGTTATATTCAAGATGACAGCCTCTTTCCAAGGTCAAAGGTCAACGGAATAGACAACAAATTTTGGCTGTGGTTCTATTGTAGTTGTGTGTCTGTGAAATTTCATGAAGATTGCTTCAGCGAAAAACATTTTTGTTTCTCATATTTTGCAAAAATGTTCAAATCGCCACCAACCTTAATTCTTTATCGCAACATGGCCGCCAAACCGTAGGTCCTGTGGCCATCCCATAATAATTTTAAAACTTCCTTTGGACATGCCCGCATGTATTTTGGTTTCATGCTGCCCCCGCGACCCGGTCCGCGACCTGGATGAGCGGAAGAAGTTGAATGGATAGTGGATTGTAAAATTACATTATTGAGCCCCATAACAGATTTTGGCACCATTCCTTTTCATCTGTGATGTCATCATTTTTTTCATCTTTGTTTCTGCTTTGTGGAGCGTGTCTAACATCTTTGCCGGTGGTAGACACGCTCCACAAAGCAGAAACAAAGATGTGTGCAAATTCTGGTGAGTGTTGTGTGGCTGAAGGAAAGTTTTCACTTAAAGGTACAGGATGAAAGAGTTGCGAAACATTCTGGTCCTTGTAGTCCAGGACTGCTGCTGGACATAAAAACTGAAAACAGGATAAAAAAATAAAAAGACCGTAAAATACAAACAAGAATGGTAAAAAAAAAAGTTCAATAAAACGAGTTAAAGAAAATAAGACGTGTGAGAATTACAAGCCATCCTAAAAAGGTAAGTCTTTAGTTTAGCTCTGATCTTGTGCTCAGTTCTGGACGATTGTTATTTCATAACCTCTGTGCAAAACAACAACCATCTGTGCAAAAAATCCTCAGCAAAAAATATGGCTCTAAATGAAAACCCAAAAATGGGTTTAGAAATCATCTGGCAGCCTGGGGTTCAACTTCCAGACCTTTTGTGTTAAACGGCAAACTGCAAATGTAAGAAAGTCACTTATAGCAGCAAAAATGTTGCAGGAATAATGTTTTTAATTATTATTACTATTTCTAGTCAAAATGTGAGCGATAAGGCTTTGAGAGAACTTTGTCCTTTAATAAAAAATAAAGGTCAAGATTTATCTCCAACAGCTCAAGGTCAGGAGATAAGTTGATAATATTTCAATGACACTTGGTGAAACTTCACGTCTGTGTCCTTCCAGGGAGCTAACAGAGTGCTGTCAGAGAGACGTTCAGAACAGCGCCGCCTTCTTACCGTCATCGGAACTACCGCAGTCATGGACTCTGACCTTCTGAAACTCAACCAGCTCAAGGTACAACGATGTTTTAACTGCTTCAGTATGTTGTATCTAAGCGCACTAAACACATTTTTTAGTTTCTGTACTTTATTATGGGGTAAGATGTAACATATGCTCATAGACAATAACAAAAAAAATATATGAACTCAACATTTGGTTTTATATGTCTGGAATACAATCTTTCTTCGATTTCAAAACAAAATTTTACCTGTTAAAACACAATTAAAAATACGCCACAGGGTCATTAGCATATATAAAGTTAAAGTGTGAATGTGTAGTGACTACCGCTAGCAATAGTACGTCTGGATTAAAGTCGCTTTTGCATTGGAGAACAATTGGACTCTGATGATCTGGTTACGTGTTTTATAAACAACTTTTTGGCATTTTTTTTTTTTATTGATATTTTATTTAGTGCTTTCATGTGATTATTTTTTTGTGTGATTAATTAGTCATAACCTGTAAGTAATTAATCTGATTAATCTATATTAATCAAATCTAAAAATTTGCCTCATTTTGAGTTATTTTACTTAAATTTTGTGACATTGTGGCGCAGTAAAAGATCAAAAACAACTAAAAAGTGGCTTGATGAAGTTTTATTATTTTAACAGACTTTCAACCTTTACTTTTACACCACAGAGGGGTATTTTTTTCAATCTCAATTGAAACAATTGAGAACAAACAAAACGATACAGAAGAACAAAACATCTGGTCCAGAATGGTCAAATTTAACTCATAAAATCAATAGGAGCTTTTCTGAGCAATCAAAAACATTTTCACCACAGACTTCTCATTGATGTCTGTGTAATTGTGTGTAATTAATGAATCTATTGTTTTGTTTGTTAGTTTCGGTCAGACAAATAAATGTCCAAAAAATGATTCTTTTCTTTTTGCTCTGCTCGAATATAGTTACAATTTGCAATTGTAACGACAATAAATGATTCGGATTCTAACCTTCATGTTGCGGTAGTGATAAAGAAGTGAGACTTTGTTGTTTAATAAACATTAAAACACATTAAAGTTGGGTTATTTGGTCATAGTAATGTGGGGGGGGTTCTGTGTTTTTTTTACCGATGCAGCAGTAAGTTGCCAGTTACTTTATCTTCAAGTTAGCTTACTTATTTATGTTATTTTTTTGTTTAATCATCATCTTATAAAACATTTATTGACAGGCGTGAGTTTTTCTTTTACACCTAAGAAACATTTTGTTTGAGAAGTAACTGGAGATCGCTGATACCCAACTAAACTATGGCAATAAGTTAATATCCCTGTTCTGGTATCAATAAAGTTCTATTCTATTTTAGTTCTGTAAATCAACCTCAGTATGAGTGTTTCATGACTTTTTTTTGACAGAAATGTAACAAGAAGTTTTGTATTAGAAACCGAGACAAATTGTATTCACCAAAGAAATGTTAAACGTAAAACAAAATGTTGGTTTCATTGTTTTTTGCACAACTTTGTCTTTATGTATGCGTTTCATAACAGTTACACCACCCCCCATACTTTGCTCATTTAAAGATCTTCAGACAAACTTGTTCCAAAGAGTGGTTCTCTTTTTTTTCAGTTCCGTAAGAAGAAACTTCGTTTTGGACGCAGCAGGATTCATGAGTGGGGTCTGTTTGCAATGGAGCCCATTGCTGCTGATGAAATGGTCATCGAGTATGTCGGTCAAAACATCAGACAGGTGCGGCTTTTTGTTTTATCTGAGCAGAAAACGGGAGGATTTTTAAGGCTTTCCGGGCGTAAAACCTGCAGTTTTTGTGGGTTCCTGATGTTGATTTGATGCTGAAGTGCTGTAAATGATTTTTCCAGATGGTGGCGGACCATCGAGAAAAGATTTACGCACAGCAGGGCATCGGGAGCAGCTACTTGTTCAGAGTGGACCACGACACAATTATTGATGCCACCAAGTGTGGTAACTTGGCCCGATTCATCAACCACTGCTGCACTGTGAGTCTACAACCAAAATGATGGTTTTCTGACCCTTTCCAGTGTCGATAGATGTCGTGTTTGTTTATTCATTTATTCTTTTTTGCTTTTAGCCCAACTGTTACGCCAAGGTTATCACCATAGAGTCCCAGAAAAAGATTGTGATCTACTCAAAGCAGCCTATTGCCGTCAATGAAGAGATCACCTATGACTACAAGTTCCCACTAGAGGAGAACAAGATCCCTTGCTTGTGTGGAACAGAGAACTGCCGTGGGACTCTCAACTAATAAAAGCACTTCCCACCCGCACCTCTTGCCAACATCCTGCCAGACCCATTTACCTTTTTGGTTCTCCTTCCTCAAGCGCCCTAGCAAAGTAGAAACGAAGCCAAGCTGGAGGCCAGCAGCTCCCCAGATGATCTAAATTGGCTCTTTAAGTAGGAAACCATGACGCAGGCATTTGCACTTTGTATGCACAGCTTCATTGACAGGGC
Organism: Oryzias celebensis; assembly: GCA_014656515.1. NCBI lineage: Eukaryota > Metazoa > Chordata > Actinopteri > Beloniformes > Adrianichthyidae > Oryzias > Oryzias celebensis. Next base: position 3,881,716 of record BNCR01000008.1, on the reverse strand, counting down.
AGTTTCACAGCCTGTGGCGCAGTTGTGTAATCAGGCATGTATGAGCTGACGGTGGCCCCTTGACTTACTTGTCGCAGTATTGTTGGACTTGAAAACTGGTTCCTCGACCCGCAGAGAGAGGTTTTCCTGTTGTCCGTTTGACAGCTACCCACAGGTCTTTTGGTTGTTCCGTGTCACACAATTCTGCAGAACAAGATTGACCCTTTCCGTTCCCACCCACCTTCAGACACCCCTCCATGAACGCACAGAAATACCAGACAAACTTCAGGGTTTTTAAAAGCGCCTGCTGAGGGCGCACTTTTAAAATTGACTTCTGTCTATTTGGTTTTGCAGGATTTCCAAGTGTGAAGGTTGTCTTTAGCTTCTTTTGATTTCATTTCTGTGTACTATTAGAATATTACTCTTGCTGTTATTATTAGTATTGTAACTTGGTTGAATTAACAAAGTATCTTACAGTGAGTTGAGTTTCAGCATTTCCACCCACTGTGGTTCTGTGATTCAGTCATTTTCTTTCCCTGTTGGTTGTTTCTGTCCCAACTTGCAGCAACTCCCTGTTAGCTAATGGTGTGTAGTTCGTACACGGCGGCTGAATTGTTACTAAGAAGTTGTTTTCTTTTTAACTTGAGCTTCCTCCACAAAGTTATTAATGCTAATGCATTTGCTTTTAATCTTTAATTTATTTGTTCTTGATCATTTCATCATTCTTCTGTGTTTTAGTACATGTTTAAAATATCAAATTCTGTTAAATGCATTAAGCAAACATCAATGGGGGCTGCAGAAAAATGAGGTTCCACCTGCTGCTTTCATTGCAACCCCAATGACTGTTTGCATTTAGTTTGTCCTCATTTCCTGCCTTCATCTGGATGTCAAACTCTTGTAAGTCAACACGAAAGACACCGTTAACTGTTTAGCATCTCTTTTTTTCTTCATTATCTTTGATAAATAAGCCACATGTTCACTTGGTTAAAAGCTCATAAATCAGTAATATATATAAAAAAAACAGTGTGGGATGTTGATACTTGCAGTTTCTTTGTTTTTTCCGTATTTTTTTTACAGTTTATTTCCATCTGCAAATGTTGTCTTTTACAAAAGCATTTCCTGCTGTTCTTGTTTTTCTTTTTCATTTCCTTGTGAAAATTAACACTTAAACAAAAAAGTGGTCAGTGTTAAACTTTGGTATTTTTCTGTGCAGCAGATGTTTTAAAAAACATATTTGCTTGATTAAGTCAGGCGTTTCCAACTTTTTATTATTAGTTTTGCTCCCGTACATTTTTAGGTTTTTAGAAAAAACAAAATTCTGGGAGTGCAGCTGCTTGTCCCATAAAGATTTCTAAATAGTAAGGCAGTCTGTAGAAATGGGTGAAAAGTGTCGCCTGCTACATTTCTAAACTTCAGCGGGTTTGCGGTGCACTGCAGGTAGCGAGATGTCCTTGACCCTTCCCCCTGTTTTTGTTAAGGCTATCGCCGTCCAAAGTTTAACTGTAGTGTTAAACTTTTAATTATTTTTAAAAATTGTTGTTTTTTTTTTTTCTCCAACCCCAAAAATGTATATTATTTGTTGCTATGAAAGCCTTTCTGTACAAACCGACCGACTTTAATACAAGAAAAAAAGATTTGAATGGAAAAAAAATCTTCAAGAAGTTCATGTAAATATTGTAGAGGTGTTTGTTTCTCGTAGAAACACACAAATTCCAGGCTGTAAATATGTTGTTCTTTTTCGCCTCTTAAGGAGGCGGAAACATGTACATACCTTCCATTCATTTATTTTTTTATTGTTTTTTTTCCTTTTAATTTGTCAATTTTAATATTATTTGCAATATTTCTCTTGTTAATGCGTTGGACCCTTTATTAATGGTGCATTAAAATATTTTTTAAAGAAAAAGATGGCTTTTGTTGCTTTTTGAGTGAAACATTGTGATTGTGGTTTATTATTTTCTGGATGCAGTTAATTTTGACAAAATGTGGCCCTTTTAGCTAAAAAGTAGAACGAAAACATCCTTTCTTTAAATGTGTATGCTTTATTTCTGTATTACTTTGACAAAATGTTAACTTAAAAAAAGTTTTCTTACCATAAACGTAGAAATATTCTTCATATTGACTAATGGGCAATGAAAGCTTTGGCTTCAAGGGTGTGTTTAATTGTTTCATAGGTTTAAAAAAACCAACATATTTGACATTTTATTTTCTTATTGCGTCATTAAGTTTTTTAACCAAACACAACTCTAGCAGCATGTCGGCAAAGGGTCGTCGACTCATTTTAGCCGTGTGTCATCCATGTTTAATGAGCATTTTCTAAGAGCCCCATGAGTATCAGCGAAACTACAGGGGCTGATGATGAGCAACTCGCATTATAAACAAGTGACATCACACACAAAAGTTGTTTGAAACAAGCAATGTGACAACACTGAACTCAACCACAATCTGAAAATGGCCATACTACTCTGGGTGTTTGGCTGACAGGTCTATTTAAGGTCATGGATAATGGACAAAAGACCTAAGAAACCATCTGGTTTAGTTCATTTAGGAAGAGAAAAAAAAAGGTAGAAAAACATTCCAGGTGAAAGTATTCAAGCAGTGTCAGAAGTTAACACTTGCTAGGCGCCAAATGCAATAAAGTTTACAGTTTGGTGAGTAAAATATTCAGGACCATTTGCCACATGGCTAAAAAAAGGTTTGTGCCTTAGCCTGCTCGTCTTGTTGATTAGCTTTTTTTGGAAGATTTCATTCATGGGACAGTCAGACATTGCTACCCCTCGATGACATCATCAGCAGTCGCCGGTCATCTATGTTAGCGCATAGCTACCAACGCTCATTAAACACATAATAACATTGTTTTTTCTCTTTAAAAAGTTTTGCTATAAAAAAGTCATTACTTACATTTAAATGTAAACTTCTGTGTTTCAGAGCACACCCACATGATAGCCTGTCATAAGTCCCTTCACCTTCCTCTTAAAAAAACTGTTTTCGGACAGCTTCTAATGCCCCTATAATTGGAGGGGTAGGGAGAAACCGTAGGGGTATGGGAAGAATTCGCCCTGTATCCTAACTATGAATTCAACTATTTAAGTATGTTTGACTTAATAAAGAAACATAAATAATATATTTGTGTTTTTATGTATTTGAGAGCAAGGCTTAGGAGGGGTGTTCAGGGCAACAAACTAGCCAGAACCGCCTCTGGTAAGGCGGCGCAGTTATAAAAAAAGAGGCGTGTTTTTTGTTTTGTTTTGTTTTGTTTTTTTGTAGCGCATGACCTCTACTTCTTGCCGTACCTGCTGCTGTTCGCTTCACTCATCTCGTTGACTGAGAGCGGCAGCATGTCTGAGGAGCGGCGAGGACTCGTCTACCTGATCACCGGGGGCTGCGGGTTCCTGGGCGGACATCTGCTGAGGCTTCTGCTGGAGAAGGAGGACCGGATCACGGAGATCCGTGTGTTTGACAAGCGGATCGAGCCCGGTTTGGACGGCGCCGGTACCGGTAAGTGCTGCCTGTTGTTTATACTCGGGACCACAGCTGCTTGTAGTTAAAGCAAGCATTTTTTTTTTAGCACAAAATGATGAAAACTATGTTTTTAATATTTAATTTTGTTAAAACAGTTGATATTCTTTATTTAACAGAGAAAGATCAAACAGTTCTGAACATTTAACCGTTTTATCAAATCATGTTATTAAATAAGTAAATAAACCGTTTAGAATGTAATCCGAATCCTAATTATGACCAATTCGAACCAGATCCTCTATTGTCCTGTATTTCGCTCTGTTCTGTTTTTTCTTAACAGAATTGTTCCAGTGGTATTTAAAATACTCTATATATATGTAATGTCAGACGGAAAGCTTATTCAAATGACCTCATCCTGTACAGAAACTTCCCTTAATTTAGGTTTTGTGTTTAATAGAAATGTCAATATTCTAAAAACATAGAATGGTTTCATCTGTGACCTCAAACACTGTGAGAAAAGCACAATCACTCGATTCCAAACTTTAGTTTTTTTGTTCTGTGATGGTATATAAGACTATTTTTGAAAATGTCAGTGGTCCGTCCTGACCTTTACGACTGACATTATCCGTTTTTTGTTGTTTGTTCCTCCTGGTGGTAAAAGTATCCGGCTTTCTGTACAGCCGAGAGCACCGATTTCGTTGTGAGAAGGAGCCGAGGCCTTCAGTCGGATCATCTAACTGCAACAGGATCTCTGTGACTCTTTTAGGCTCGGAGCAAAGAGGAAAAGAGATGCACCTTTTTTATGATACCTTTTTATCTGCTGGGATGCAAACTTTTAGAAACGTTCATGTGCTGCTCTGTGTCAAGTGCATATCAGCTTTACAAGGACAAGCTTTCAGTGTGAAGATAAAGCAGACGATCAATCATTACAAAGCTGATAAGTAGACTTCTGGCTGGCAGACAAAAAAGGTCACCGCATGCGTGGGGCTGATTAGAGTTCTTGCTTCAGAAGTTTGTTGGTGTAATGCAGAAAATCAGAGTTTCCTTCTCTGGTAATCGTCCTCATTTGTGTGAGTTTCTATCTTTTCGCTTATAAATGTATTCTAATGACTTGAATGAATGCAAATTTAAAGACCATTTAGGAAGTTGGATGACTGTAACTTTTTTCCTCTCCATGTCAAGGCTAGGATGTTAAACGATCAGGAAAGCATTTCCAGTTTTTGCGTCACATTTGGGTACAGACGGTTTTGAATTTATGCCTTCCTGTTTCTCTCCACCCCCCTCCAGAGAAGACAAAGGTGTCTGTCATCCAGGGAGATATCACAGACTACAGCTGCGTGCTGGAGGCCACCAGAGGGGTGGATGTGGTCATCCACATGGCCAGCCTGGTGGATGTGTGGCATAAAGTCCCGGAAAGCTGCATCCACGCCGTCAACGTCACAGGTATGGCCCTTCAGGGAATCATGAGGAGGCGGCATTGAAAGGAAATCCATGTGGGCGTAAACCAAAAAGAAACTTTATTCAAAAATGTTTTTGAAAGACTGAAAAAAGAATTTTGAGCCACTTCATAAACAGTTTCTACAATTTTAGAAAACTCTTTTTCAGCTAATCTAAGCCTCGTGGTTAGATTTATTTTCACGTTTTACTTATTGATGCATATTTATATTTGAATTTCCTCTTGAAAGCCTCACACTAAAGCCTTTGTGCTACAAATATTTAGATTTAATTTTCACATGAAATTTGATTTGGAGTGTCAAACGTGGGACTGGAATTGGCCTCAGGCTTTGTTCCACTCCTTCTCATTTAGTTTTTGTTTCTTCTAACAGTTCACGGCTGCCAACTGCCTTAAATAAATCCAAAAAAAGACAAAATACGACTTGAAGTTTAACTTGTCAAAGGCTTCACCTGCTTTGACTTTCAAAATAAAGTTCATCATCTCATCTACAGTTCAATGCATCTGCGGTTTTTCAAACAGATTCATGACACAGATCATTCATCTACTTGGACTCCGATGTTCAGTAACTTTAACAGAAACAGACGCGCTTAACTTGACAACTGTCCCGTAGCTTAAAGGAATAGCTGAGGGTTTAAGGCTGGCGCCGCCACAGAAATCTGTTGCTGCTGTCGCTGCAGATTTTTTTCTTGGTCCACAAATCCCACAATGCGGTCAGTGGCGTTCCTGCTCCGTCTGCACCAGCCTGTCAATAATCAAACCCAAATAAACACCTAGTTAATACTTTGACCAACCAGAACCTGCCCAAGAAAACACTGCAGGCCAGTTGGAAACCCGCTTGGTGGGGATTTAGGTAACAAATTAAAACTTTTGTTCTTGTGATGGACACATACTGTTCTCTAGAGTTTCCACGAATAAACAAAAATACGCTTATCTTAGATGTTGAGATTGCCTTTTCACCCATTTCTGAAAACCCAGAATAATGTAAACCCTCTGCTGAGAAGAAGTCAGATCTGTCCTCCAAAACAGAACCTTGAGGTTCCAATTTAATCTAAATTGTTTCTCCTCTGAAAACCAAGTCAATTATTCAGATTTACAAAAATAGTTCAATCTGCTCCCTTTTTTTTGTTTGTGGTCTATGTTTCTGTTTCTTATGTCTTAATGAGTTCTTTAGCATTCCGAGCCTCATTTCTCCTTTATCTTAAAGTGATTATCTTTTGATCTATTTACAAAGTCTCAGTTTCAAACTGAGCTCTCCGTTTATGTGCTTTCCTGCTAGCTCGCAGCCCCAAACCTAACAACAGTGGCACAACAAACATGGCGAGCAATGTTGGAGCTATAAGCCAGCTGTTCAGTTTTGATCCAGATAGCCGCTCAAATGAGGCTCAAACCGAAGACATACATGGATCTGTTTGGTGATGCATCAGAAGGGCGCTGATGGCTGTATTCTACATCACAAAAATTTTTTGTTTGCTTGTTTCACAACAATTTGAACAAAGGAATATCCAGAAATGCTATTTTGAGCTTAATTTTCTTTTATATATATTATATATATTCTTTACTTATTAGCTTTGAATTGTGGCTCTTCCAGACATTTCTCCTCCCTTTTCCGGAGGTGTTTTTGTTTTTTCCACCCCGTGGCAACAAGCATTACATCTGATGCCGCACATCGTTCACAAGGAAATGAAAAAGAAAACACCTGAAAAAGTTGTACGTTTCCGATGAAGCTCTCAGATCTTCCCCCTGACATGAACAAAATTCTTTCCAGCTGTTTTTTTCCCTTGCTGTTGATAATAGATGCCACATTTTTCTCTGGAAGAAGTGAAAACTTCCTGTAAACTAAACAGAAAGATGAATCTCTTTTTGGTTTAAAGTTAATTACATCTCGGCTTATTGCTTCTCCGCCTAATTAGGGCTGCACCTCTCCATAGCTATAATTATGAGGTTGGAGTTATTGTCATCTGCCATAAATTGACGTGATCATAGGTTTTGAGCCAAATGCCTGCCATGTGGCTGAAGTCGTCCCAGCATTTAGTTCAAGCCTTTTTCTTTGTGATCTCAGGGACGGAGAATGTGATCAAGGCGTGTGTGGAGTGTGGCACTCAGTACCTGGTCTACACCAGCAGCATGGAGGTGATCGGGCCAAATGCAAATGGAGACCATTTCAAAAGGTAAAAGTTTGTTTTGTTTTTTTCCCAAATGTTTGTCCCACAGCTGCACATGTCATTGATTTGGTCTGGGGGACTTTAAGGGAATTTCCTTTTTTAAAATTCTACTGGAAGGCCGTCATCCTCTGTTCTTGTCTTGGATGCATCAAAAAGTGGAAACCTTCTTCCACTGATAGAATTTTCCCTCTTTGATGTTTTGGGATTACATAATGCAGCTGCTGTTATTACTTTTCCACTGACTTCATGTTAAACAAGTTGTGTCTTGCACGTTACTGCATGGTTGTTACTAAATAAATCAGCATCGTCCAGCGTGACGCAGAGTTGTGTTTGTTTTGTGTTGAGAGCAATTGTTTTCTGTCATAGGACGTTAGCTTTGCGTCATTTAAATAAGGATTCCTTCTTTTTGTGCACAGTCACGCTCAGCAGAGCTGTAAAAGCACCTGACAGGCTCTCCAAATCTTCATAGACCACGCTTGAAGCTTGAAGTCATTGATCCGTTCAGAGGTTAATGCGCGGAAGTTCAAACTGTTTCCACATACATTTCTGTCTTTTCTAATCTTTTCCTTTTAAATTTTTGGATTAAATTAACTTTCTTTTCTTTTGCCAAGTATTGTATCATACAACAGGAAATAAACTGCATTTTTACAATGACTTTTTTAACCTTTATACTGGAAGGAGAATTCTTTGAAAATTACCTCATGAGTTCTTGGCCTCTGTTCAGTCTTTGTTGGGACATCTGGATTCATCGTCTGTGTCTCTGGTTTTGACTCTCTGTGTTCAGGCTCGTTTTTTACCGCTTTGAGATGGAAATCGGAACATTTCAGCTTAACTTGGCAACACAAAAATGATCAGTTGTGTTGATTTTATTGATGTGGAGGCTGACCTGAACTGTTAATCATGTATGCAAGTGAACAGGAAACATCTTTCCTCAGTAAATGCAGACGCTCATCTTTGTTTTGTGCAGTTTGCATTCAGATTTGCATGTAAGAATAATCTTTTATGCTGAAAATATCTTTTTCTAAACTTTTCTTAAATCACATAGTTGTTTGGGACCCCTTGTCTCTAAGCTGCAGTGCAGAACACATTCCACTTACTAGTGAAAAGGCAAAAAACATTTGTTATTAATGGAATTCAAGCCTTTTATTTTCTTTTTTGTAGAGGCAATGAAGACACACCCTACCTCGTGAAGCATACCATGGCTTACCCAAAGAGTAAAGCAAAGGCAGAGAAAATTGTTCTGGAAGCAAATGGCATAAAGGTATGGAAGTAAACTATCTTTTAAACTATTTTCAAAGTGTTCTCAGTAGTCTTTTACGCTCAGCGTGTTTTCGATGTCACACAGGCTGTTTTTCAAGCGACATTTTTTGAACAATTTGATTAAAGAAATGCTCAGAAATGCAATTTTAATCTTAATTTTCTGTCCTCCATCATGTTAAAAACACAAAAGTCTTTAAAACTATCGAAAAAATGAGCTCAACAATGAGCAACAGCCCCAAAGTTGTACATTTTGTTTTTGAAATATTTGGATCCAAGCCTGAAAAACAAAATGTGGTTAGGGGATTCCCTCCCAGAAACTATTGTTTGTTAGGAAGGAATGTCTTGTGCAACATTGCTGTCAAACCACTCACCACAGCACCCCTCTTATTACTCTGTGTGGCCCCTCCAGGGATTTGTTGTTTTACAAAAACCAACAAATCTGCCCTGTGGCATACGTTAAGTTGTACAAATTTCAAGCTTTTCTGTGAAATTTCTCACTTTCTTTGGCCTTTTTTATTTGTTTAGGTAAAGGGAGAGAAGTGTTTGCATACGTGCTCTCTGAGGCCGACAGGGATCTACGGCGAGGGCCACGAGCTGATTCGGGACTTCTACTCTCTGGCTGTTCAAAGGGGAGGCCTGGTCATTGGAGGCATTCCTGATCACATCGAGCACGGGCGAGTCTATGCAGGTAACATCACCTCTTTGACGAACCTCAACAGTTTATCTAACATTCAAAGCTATTGATGACTGCGACTTAATAATCCAATGTAAATCACATTTAAAGCAAAATCCAAAATGTTCTAAGTTATGCTATGTTCCGCCATAAAGGCTGAACTCTGCTCGACTTGCACAGAACACTTTTGCATTTGACAGGAAGTCGAGACATCTATCAATGATGCAGTGCACTGCATGCAGTTTCCCGTCCAAACCCCACTTTTAAAAGAAACCGCGTTCCGCTGACTGCAAACCTTAAACCGCGATGACTGTAACAGCCACACAACAGGCGGTGAGACATTTCAAAACCAGGACAGTATTTATTGTCAAGATAATTGGGACCTAGGAAACTCCAGCAGTGTTTACGCCGGCTGTCAAACTCTTGGTCGGAAAACTCGTACTTCAAATGGTTAATAACCTTTCTAACTGTCTCACAACTCATACTCTGCAGTCGGCGTGATGCCTCTGTCTTTTTTCTAATGTACATTCTGGACATTGATGTTGCCACTCTTTATGTTTGCGCAGCGTTTCCTTTTGCCACGTTTCTTTCAAAACATCCTCTTCACAGTGACGTACTATCAATGTGAAACCCGCAGTACCAGGGTGTGCGAGAAACATCATCTGGCCTTTCCCAATCGCTTTAACTGAAAGTTTCCACTACTCAGATACCACTTTTTAGTCTACTCATGAGCTGGAATTGTAAATTCCTGTCCCCGTTTTAGATGTTTTTCAAACTTTCTGGTTAGCTATGGAAGTTTTTGTAGCTTAAATCAAAAGCATCTCTGTATTTTTGCTCACTGGTTTGTCTTTTTGCAGGAAATGTGGCTTGGATGCACATCCTCGCGGCCCAAGCGTTGATGGAGCGTCCCCATAAGGTGGGAGGCGAAGCGTTCTTCTGTTACGACGACTCTCCGTACAAGAGCTACGAGGATTTCAACATGACGCTGCTCTCTGCCTTCAACTTCCGGAAGGCCCGCATGCCTGCAGTCGTGCTTTGGTTCTTGGCCATGCTGAACGATTTCCTCCGATGGATTCTGAGTCCGATCCACAACTACACCCCTTTACTGAACAGCTACACCCTGGCTGTGGCCAGCACCACCTTCACAGTTCAGACAGACAAAGCAGAGAGGTTTTTCCAATACAAACCCCTCTATGACTGGGATCAGTGTTTAGCTCGGACGCAGAAATGGATCAGCACTTTCCCTTCCATGAGCTTCAAAGACTCCTAACATCCTCTGAGACAGAAATGTGTGACCAGACAGAACTGAACTGCTGGAACCTTTGAGGGATGGCAAGAAAGTGTCAAAATTTGCAATCGAACAGTCAGATTATCGATCACGTCATTAAAAGGATCTGATACAATCTTAAATGCTGCTATTAATAATGTAGTATTGCCAAACATCCTGTCTATAATACAGTTTATTTTTAAACTTGTATGTAGTCTACATTATCAGTATGAATAATTTCACATCAGTATTCTTAAATTATGTACATAAATGATGACAATAGTAAACATTTTACTTGCATTTCTTCATTATTTATATTGAATTCAGTGGGTTTATAAAGTGCCAATTCATCACTGAGAAACACAAGACAGACAAAATTAAAGATTCATAATATAGACTATTATAATTCAATTCATTCTTGGTGTTTGATCAATTCAGTCTACTCAGCTTGTCTTTATTCTGTATTGAAGTGGCTCGGTAGGTTATATTGTTGACGGATTGCCAGTAAACCTCCAGCAGAATCCGATTCTTCGAGGTTAACCAGGTGGCGAGGTCTGACAGGAAAGAGACAGACAAAATACTCAGAAAGAGGAACAAGGTGGGTTACAGGCTGCAGCAGGCGAAAACAGAAAACCAAAAGATGATTGCAAAATTCTCTGTGACATCCTCAAATGTCACTGTTTTTTGCAGTAAGAGACCAGGAATCAGATGAGCATGATTCATCAAACGTGACAGAAATGTGTTCGGAGCAGGGGCGGAGCTAAAGGGGGCACAATCATCAATAAAAGCTTAAGCAATAGCACCTCTGCTAAAAATAATAGCAATAAAACTGTTTGAAATAAGTGTTTTTGATCCTTTCCTTTGCCCTTCCACGCTGCTGTTCTCATTCGCAACCCTTCCAAAGGCTTCTGTCCCACACCCCTCATATAAAATGTTCCAGCTCCACCACTGGTTAAGACAATAAAATAAGATGGACAAACTCAAAACGACTGGAAAATCTGAAATAAAAAACAAAAAACAAGGTAAAGGAAGTTCAACAGGACATCAGTCAGAAAACAACTGAACTGCAGCCTTACTTAATGGAGATGGACGAACTTGGTTTGTTAGAATCACATTTTTCATAGTCACTTTTTAATATTTTGTGCAATTTTGCTAAAATATGAAATTATTCTTCAACACTGTCTGCTCTTCTTCCTCGTGGAAAGAACATGTTCCCTTTCAGGTGGACCTTTCTGTCCCTGGTTTCACTTCCAGTCAACCTTCTATCCTTCATCACATAGAAACAGTCCAAGTGTTTCTGTTTTCTGGATCTGCTGGTGTTTTTCTCCATGGTGACTCCAGGGTTGTATTTTTTGTTTTGTTTTTGGGATCCTTTTATTTATAGTGACTAAACTTCCAGTTTGAAAAACAAAAAGGCTTGTCGTCTTTCTTCTGGTATGACTAATCTCAGATGTGTTTGGGGTTTCTATTGCAACAACTTGGACCAAGGAGGCCAAAGACAAAACAGATCCTAAAGCACAATGCTGGTACATTTGTCATACTAAAAACTACCTTTAATTTGCATAGCTTTTAATGTGTTGGTACATTCAGAAATAAAATAAATAATCCTGTATGTTTATTCTGGAGTTTGGCAGGCAGCACATGCTGAAGGTGAGCCAAACATGTGCAATGGGTGGAGAAGGGTTATTGGAAAGTCACAGAAAATCCCTAAAAATTACCAAAAAAAAAGTAAAGTGTGGAAAATGTGTTTCTGTGAAGTAATCCAAAAGTTTGAACTTTTTTTGTCGTGAGCACATTAAGTTGCCGGTTTCAATCAGGCATGAAGAACTTTTAATTCTTTCATTGTTTTAAGCCAGAAAGCAGCAAAAACAGTTGATGTATTTGTACATATATATTCTTTGGTCAATAACAAATGAAACAAATGTTAATGCAAACTTGCTACACAGAAATTGACTTCATTCAGAAAATGTAATAAAGAGACAGCGCCATCCAGTGGTTGACTGAAGGATGTAATAAAACTGCTTTAAATCAGGTTATTTGAATTAAAACAATTAGTTTCTATAAAAGATGACGTCAAATAATTTTTTATAGCACCTTTCAAAACAACAAAAAGTGCTGCACACCAGCATAAATAATATAAAAACAAGTACATTTATTAAAAAACAATAGAGTTCCCATACACACAACCACCTCCCACCTCTTTGATCGATGGAGACGAACGCTGGACATCAGGCTGAGCACTTTAGGAAACGTTGATGGTCAGGACCTCTTTCCCTTGGGGTAGGTGCATTATCAGCCAAGGGAAGATGAGGGTGACCCAGCCTCATCTCAGCAAGGCGGCGATGCAAGCTGCCATCTAGAAACTGCATCCGACGCAGAGAGAGAAGCTCCAGCTGAGAAAGATCTGGAAATAGAAATGAAAAGTAAAAAGTATGGCCAAACATTAAAAATAAGGAATATTAAAATAACACATTAATAATCTGGTGTAAAATAATAATATGTAATAAAATAAATTAAAACAAAATAAAACAAAACAAAACAAAACAAAACAAAACAAAACAAAACAAAACAAAACAAAACAAAACAAAACAAAACAAAACAAAACAAAATAAAATAAAATAAAATAAAATAAAATAAAATAAATAATGAATTAAAAAAAAAAAGAGTTAAAAGCCAAATCGAAGAGATGGGTCTCAACCGACCTCTTGTGTTAGCTTTCTGGTGGTAACGAGTTGTTCTTTACCCATAGCTTAAATCAGCAATAAAATACACTAAGCCATTATTTATTGATTTATTTTTATTTATCTACTTTTCATAGCACACAACAATAAATTACATAATATGCAAGTTTTTAGTTAAAATGAAAGGGCACAGAAAGAAGAAAATGTATTATCTCTGCCCTGTTTAGATAGACAAATCAAGCTATTTTACCAAATCTATCTCTTTGCAATACAGCATAAATACATCAACTGGATGGAAAAAGCTAAAACAAACAAACAAACAAACAAAAAAAACATCATAAGCAACAACAAGAAACAAACAAAGAAAATACACCAAATGGCTCCGAATTTTTAAAACTTTTTATAAACTGTTCCTGGTATTCCTATAATCATATTGTTTGATCTTTTGTTTTTTTTATAATGTAATGATTGAGTTGAAATCTTTTATTGATTTTTTCTAGATTATTCCATATCTGATACTCTGCACTCAAATGCTTTTCCCTTAATTTTTGTTCTGAATTTCTTAGTTTTGAAAATCTCTTTTAGGTTGTAATTGCTCCTTTTTTTTCCAAACTTTTTCTGTTTGTTATATGGCAGCCTTCCGTAATGTGCTCTATACATTCATTTTGAAATGGAATGAACTACTTAGTCTTTAAATTTAAATATTTTCAGCTCTATAAATAGTGGCGTGGATGGGTCCCTGTTGTTACTTCCTGTAATTCTTCTTATTGGTTGATTCTGTCATGTAAATATATAGTTTTTAGATGTCTTTTTAGCTTTTCCCCAAATTTCCATACAGTTAATCAGATATGAAACAATCAGTGAGTTATATATGAGGGATAAGGGTTTTTTATCTACTGATCATTTAACCTTATAAACACTGCTATTGTTTTTGATATTTTTGTTTTAATGCAGTTGACATGTGATTTCCAGTGGAGTTTTTCATTTATAAATATATAAAACTTAATTTCCTTTACTTATTTGATTGGAATGCCCACGATTTCAAATGAGATATTGGTATTTATATTGTAATTGTTAAATATCATGAAATATGTTTTTCACAGTTAATCAGTAGTTCATTTTAGTCAAACCATTTTTCACCAACTGCGTTTGAATAGACTCTTCCATTTGTTTTATGTTATCACCCACATGGTAAAGCGTAGTGTCTTCAGCAAACTGTTCTCCCCTCTCATCCTATCATTTGTTTTTTAGGTCAATTTATCCATTAAAATGATTAATGTTTTTGGTCTGGGCCTTTTGGCCCTTTTCATTGTGAACTGACAAAAGGCTGAGAATCTAAGGATTCTGCAGCTTTAGATAGGACTATTTCAATACAGTTCCAGTAACCAAGCTTTTCTCCTAAATATGCGCTTTCATTACGTATTTAATTATTTTTACTCTGTTTCTTAAAAGCATAACTCTTTCTCTTGTTCTTGTATTGTTAGCAAACTCCCTGATTCAGGAAGCAGTTTCATGGCAAATCTAGAGTTTTTCCTCATTATTAGGCTTCCCTCAATGAAGAAAAACATTAAACTTTTTATGTCAGGAAAGAACAAACATCTACTGCTTCCTGAAATCCTATGAGAAACAACCACTGATTGTAGAGAACTCTCCTCTACTTCTCTTACACGGTTAATGGAAACAACCAACCCTGCTGGATGCTCTACTACCCCCTACTGGCCGACTTGCCTCATAACATCCTGAAGTTTCCTGAGAGTCGCAGTTCAAAATCAAAACTGCATCATTTCACTGTGGATAGTGGACACATATGAATTGGAAATTGAACTCCACCTAATCAACTGATCTATCCAATCACCTCTGTCTGATGATGTGCGTAGCCTATCATCATTTTAATACTTTGGGTATCTCCTGAGGATCGAACCTTCAATTCCTTCAGTCCTGTGCTTAACCATCTGAGTTATTTCCTGCGTACCATTCCTGTGTTTCACAGCCGCCCATCCCTGAATGATGTCATTCGCTCATCATTGTAAAATTCTGGGTATCACCTGAATTGAACCCTCGATTACTGAATGCCAGTCCTGCGATATATAATACCTCAGAAAAGCTGAGGTATGTGTGAATCAGGAAAACAAACAAACAAAAAAAAAAAAAAACACAAAAATTCTGCTTCATAAAAGCAAATAACTGCACCCAACTGTGAAAAGAACGGGATAAAGCATAAACGCAACACAAAAATGTAATAAAGTGTCCAGGTGTATAAAGCAAATGTACCTTAGTAAGTTAGATTTATACATTAAAAAAGGATAAAAGTGACCAATCACAAGCAGAAAATAATATTTTTTTATCTTATTTTGGTCTTCAAATGCTTCATGTTCTCACCTCTTTGAAAAAAAATAAATTTGTATGGTAAGTAAGTTGAAATACCCAAGTGTCTGGATATGTAATGAGTAAAATTGTACTCAAGTGTATTAATGATGCCTTAAACTATTTTTTTCCCTTTTATTTTTACGATAAGTTACTTCCAACTTTTTTAAGCTTAAAAATAGAAGATAAATAACATTATCAGTTGGTGTGATTGTGAAAAATGAATGTCAAGGTTTAAAAAACATGACAAAAACTCGTGTTCACATCACCTAAAGATGAGCAGACAGAGGCACCACGGTGCTGCCCAGTGGAAGGGAGTCTCCTGTACGTGCACGTGCTCGATACCGGCGACCGCGCGCACGTAGCTGTCAGTAGGAAATGCTGGGTGCTCGGGGAGTGTGCACTGCAACCGCTAAACTTGAATAATTTGAAGGCGTAGCACTCTTTTAGTAATAATTAACATTTTTTAAAGTTTTTTTGTTCCGTTTGATGAGGTCGATAGTGCGCATGTCTAATTGTGCAGATCGAAACCTTCAGATTTATAGCTCGGCTAACAGGAACGGCGCTAATGCTAATAGTTAAAAGGGGCTAGAATTAGCTAGCTGGCAACTTAGCTTGCTAATTGCGGGACATTTGCCACTCCAATAGCCAGCACTTTTCTGCGTTTCTATCCGGTCGAGCGGGTTGGGACCCCGTGGAGCCGGAGCTGTGGCGGGGGGGTGTATGTACAGGAACCCCCTGGCTACCCAGGAGGACGGATCGCAGTGACACGCAGGTCGAGGGTGAGTTCACCATCGGAGATGGACTTGTCGTTGGGTGATGCAGTGGGCAGGGTGAGGCCGTGGACGCCGCTCAGCCGGGGCCTCGGCGCTTGGAACTGCGATTAAACCGTTGCTGCTGATTCGGGAAGTTGTGTCGCCGGGGCTTCTTCGCTGAATGACAACAAAGAGTTATTTGCTGCTACACCCGCGCGCGTATCGGCTAGCCTTCACGCGCGTGAACCTGCATTAGCAAAGCTGTTCTGCTGTTGTGTCAAGATAGAAATAATAATAATAAAGAAACGGTAAAATAAAAGCATGGATGCGGAGGGAAAATTACATTTCTAAAACAATGGATTTTTTATATGAAACACACAGCTTTTTGATTGAACTATCATTATTTAATTATTCTGTAAACCACAACGCATCACTTGTGAGCTACTTCTCTAAAGTGTACATTTTATATATATATATATAATGTTTAGCTTTTATTAACGTATTGTCGTTTTTATAAAACAACAACTGTTTGGTAAATGCTTTATTACCCATTGTGACATTTTTCAGAATTGATTTACAATGCAAATTACTGACTCTTAATTTGAAAAGTTAACTTGCTAAATAAAACTAATATTAAGACTGAGATAAATGTTTACACTTTTTTAATAGTGATTTTGTTCCTGCTTTACAGTGATTGTTAAATGAATATTGTCTTTTTGAATTGTTGAAGCTAATTTTATTTGTTCTCTGTATGTTTCAAAGAGAGATCAGTGGGGAACCATGGCTGAGCTCTCCACGTTATCCCCATCGTTGCCTGCGTTGGGTGATCCCTGTGCAGCTCCACCCATGAGTCCCTCTTCATCTGTGCTCCCTCCTGCTAGCAACCCTCCACCAGAATCTATTCAGGAAATGCCTCTACCCAAGTCTTCCCTTTACAATGACAAAGCTCTGAGGGAAAACACTTCTGCTGCATCCTCCAGGGCTTCACCGTCAACTCCACATTTGCCCACAACTCCCGCAAAACTTGTAGCAGAAACTCCCCCTGTATCGTCAGGAAATCGGGAGTCAAATGAAACTAAAAATGAAGCTCTTATAGAGGACGAGAAAACCAACAGTGTCCCGGCTGCCGCAAAACTCCTAAATAAATCGGAAGCTCCACAACTTGCAAGTAGGCTTTCAAATCCAAGCACACCTGATCAAGATGTTGGTCAAACTCTGTACCCCAATGTGCAGGTCAGCCATGACCCAAACCCTCCCACTGAGGATGGTCAATCTGAGAAAGTGCCCGATTTGAATCCCACACCTGCTCCATCAGCTGCACCACCAGCTGAGGTGGAGGCTACCCCTCAACCAGATGATCAAGAACAGAAGCCTCTAATCAAGCCGCCTCCTTTGTCCCCAAAGCCTCACTTATCTGGCGAACCCAACAAGCAAGAACTTTTCAACACTCCAACCCGAGCTGGACACTCCAGCCCCACACTCCCAATGATCCAAGAGCCCGCCTTTCCAAACTCCAACCCGCGGCCAGCCCCCGACACCCTGAGCTACCTGGAATCAGCCAGCCTGATGTCGGGAACATTGGAGTCCCTGTCTGGACTGGGAGAGGACGGGAGCTCCGTGGGGTCCGACTCAGAGATCAATGGCCTCACTGTCAGACGCACAGATAAATATGGCTTTCTGGGCGGGAATCAGTACAGTGAAGCTAAGTAAGTCCTAAACTAATGTTATTTTGGACAAATATGTTAATAGCACTCTTAAAATATAGTTTGGTGGGAATAAAAAAAAAAAGAATTAGTCTCACATAACAAATCATTTATGACCAAGCTACATTCCGAACAAGTCTCTTTTTGATTCTCCATTTAGTTCTATGTGAGGCCGGTTAGCTTTTCTCTTCCTCTCTTTCTGTGTTGCTCGTCTTTTTATCTCTCTTTGGTCCGATGCAGATAATGCTGAGAGGATTTGAATGACTCGGTGTGTGTGGACCCCGTCTGTGGTATCACCCCACCCAACTGCCTCTTTTTGTCAGATTCTTTGCTGTTTCTCTGACAGGCTAATGCACTTCTGCTGATACATAATTAAAATGTTATTGATCTAACATCATCAGTGGCGGAAGATTCTGGTTACAGCTGAAGATGCTCAGTCACACAGCGCTTCAGCAGTGTTTTTGTGAATATATTTTTTTATTAATAAGTGAAAAAGTGGTTATGTCTGTAATGTTCTTGTTGTGCAGTGAAAAGGATGTTCGAGTGGAAGTTGCCCGGCAGAGAGAAATGAAATGGCTTGAAATGTTCACCCACTGGGATAAGTGGGTCAAGCATCGCTTCCAGAAGGTATGCGAAGCCACTTTAAGGTGTAGCTCGACCTCTCAGTGTGTTACGACATCCGTGTTTGTGTTACAGGTGAAGCTGCGCTGCAGGAAGGGGATTCCCTCTTCTCTGCGGTCCAAAGCCTGGCAGCTACTGTCCAACAGTGAAGAACTCCTGCATGCTAACCCAGGCAAATTTGAGGTAAAACCTTTAGAACTGGACACAATCTTTGCTCTTTGTTACAATTCTGGTAATGGAGGTAAATTCTGTTCTGTTGTTTTTTATGCTGCTTCCTTGTCAGTCTGGTTTGTGTTGTCTTATGCTTGAAGAATTAACTTTTATTTTGTAAATTCGAGTCTAAACAGCCTGAATATCAGAACGTTATTGTTTTTAGGTTAGTTCTTTTTATTGTAAAAAGAGTTTGATGTAACATGGTTTGTGTTGAAATCTAAATGGAAAATAATGGAAATGTTGATTACAAAAATGATGTGATGAAAAAAAGAACGCAACAGTTTTCTCGTTTCCTTTTAAACGTATTTCCTGAAAAAGTTATAAATGAATCTAGGTGTGTGTATTATCTTTTGCTTTAAAAATATTCATTAGTTTTCCGTTCTTACAAAAGCTTCTGCTTTTTTTTTTTTTTTAGTAGACAGGGACAGTGCATGACCAGAAATATATTTGGCAACAGACTTGAAGGCAAAAAGCTTTTAAGGAATTTTGTTAAAAGGGATGCAGACCGAGGTAGCTTTGAGCCTCTTAAAATGACCAGTTAGTCAGCTAGCCTGTCTGGTGTCCACCTGTTTGTTCAATTTTGAACAGGACTTTGCTCTGACCAGGCCTGATACCAAGACTTCAGTTACTGTTGTTTTAGGGAGAGTTTCACTTCTGCTTTTATTTCTTCTCAGGAGTAAATTTAAACAGAGTTTTGTAGTTTTTTTCTCTGTGCTAACTTACTCACAAAATAGAAAAACATATCCAGTAATTTTAAAACCTTGAATAAGTTTAATTTAAACGCTGTCTTTGTCACTGCAGGAGCTGGAGAGGGAGCAGGGGGAAGCTAAATGGCTTGACATTATTGAGAAGGATCTTCACCGGCAGTTCCCCTTTCATGAAATGTTTGCAGCCCGTGGTGGCCATGGGTAAAAATATGAACTTGTTTTTATTTTTTTCATAGGATTATGCATAGCTGCTAAGAGAATAGAGATGGGTGTTTCTTATAAATTTAGAAATACCAGAGGTCTGTGATTGACAAAAGCTCTTTTTACGTCTAAATATTGCATTTTTTAACAATATTTTCAATCTGAGCTATAATAGTAAAATATTTGATTTGGCAACATGAAAACCTGCGCCTTACTTTGAAAAAAACATTTAAAAAATTTGTTTGTTTCTGCAGTCAGCAGGATCTGTATCGCATTCTGAAGGCTTACACCATCTACCGGCCTGACGAGGGTTACTGCCAGGCCCAGGCTCCAGTGGCTGCTGTGCTGCTCATGCATATGCCTGCTGAGGTGAGAGCTTCTCACAAACGCAACATTCATGGTACTAGGATAGCAGTCTTTCTAAGGTTTTATTTTCATATTTAATTACAAAAATGAATAAAAATATCTGAAAGATTCCTACTTTTTCTCAGGGTGTGTTCAGAATCTCTATATCTCAGTGTGGTCGGGTTTTATGTTTTGTGACTCGGTGAAAGTTCCTGCTAGTCTAAAGGGCACAAAGATAAATCAGTTTAACAGTCTACCTATTCATTTGCACACGCTGTTAGGGTTGCTCTTGTGCTATGTTCACACCGAATGTGATTCTTGTGTTGAATTTGCTGCTTGACGTCTGCTCAACATCTGTTCATAAACTTGATGCTTTAGACGCATGTGGGAGAAGCTACCGTCCAAAGTTTTCTGCCTCATCGGTACATGGGAGCATTGACTGTGTATCTCATTTACAATGCCTGGATGGCACAGATGATGTGTAGGGACAAGGTTTATTTATTTTAAAGAGCTCTACAAAAGCGTCGGTAATCATGTCTCCATGTCTGGATTCAAGAGCTCATTCAGAGACTCTGCCAGTACGGTGAGCTTCACCATCTACTGCAGGAGCAGCATCTGAATGATGGCCGCTTTTAGCGGTACTTCTGTCTCTCTGTTATCCAGTTCGATGATTTGCTGTCCCACATTAGTCTGATGATGGAAAAAAATAGGCATTCAATTAGAGGACCTTTTATTAATGACTTCATACAAATAAGAAAAAAGTATAAGGTTCTGTAGGAGAACGGTCAGGTTTTCCTCCACGTTGGCTTTGGACTTCACTTTCTGATCACATTATCAGCACGCTATGGGCCAAAGCTGAATTCCTGAATTCTTTGTGAATTATTTGCCAAAGTTCAGATATTAGGACTCTGGGATGTCTTAAAACGCACAGACGACCACGCCGCCGCGCCTGAAGCTCAAAATGCACCGCACAACATCAGATTGCATCTGTACATTGACTTAATATTGAAACACAAATGACGTTCGGTGTGAACGCAGCTTTATTCTGCCTCCACTGATCTGATAACAGTTGTTGGTTTGATGAAGAAATCATTTGGGTTCTTCACTGTTTGAAGAAAGCTGGATGTTCCTCAAGAGCGCTGACATTATGTCCCTCAAGTTTCACGTGCGGCCTGAACTTAACCCTTGAGGCCGATGTGAGATTGCAGCTCCTCAAACTTGTTAAATAGTCATTGACCACATCAACAGCGTGTAGTTAAGTCTGTACCTGACTGAGTGCTGAGGTTCAGAGGTTCAGTGCTTTGATGCTCTCTTTGAAGCACGACCGCGTTCAAAACCGAGTGTGAACACGTTAAAAAAGCAGCAGGTGTGTGAGTGCCAGAAAGGACCAAGGTGTCTTCTTTCTGTCACCTGAGAAAACACTTATTTGAATCTGATTATAAGAATCTAAAGTTTAACCTTTTGCTTTATAGATGTTTGAAAATGGTTTGAAACAGCTCTGGTTGGGGATTTAATAACTGTACTTGAGTAATTTCAAGCAAATAAAAAGACGACAGAAAAGACCATAAAAATACATAAATATATCAAACCTATGTGAGATATTAATCCATAAATTAATTAAAAAATCAATAAAATAAAAAGAAAAATATCTTGTTGACATCATAATTTATCCTAATAATAAATAGACACAAATGCATTTATATATACAGGACACACATTGAATCCATTAAAAATCTTCATGGTCAAATAGAGGTTGATTCATTGCTTAGTATGTTTTATTTATCTTTTTTCAGAATCTGGTTTATAGCATCTATTTTAATTAACACATTAGTCCAAGTACAGATAAAATATAAAAAGAAAAAAATATTACATTTCTCATTATTATCAGAACTATACAGTATTGCAGAAATGATCATTATTGGACATCATGCAACAAAAATGGAATGTTTATTGATTATTATAACAAAATAGAGTCTTGAATAAAAAAATGTAATTTATTTTCACATTTGCTCTTTACAAATACAAAACTGAGCCTTTAGAAGGAAAACATCAATACAAGAAGTGTACGTACTAAATAAAACAATAAATAAATCTTAAATTAATGAGACCCACTTTGATGAAAATAGTGTTTTAAACATGTGGCATTTTTCTGAGAAATTTTAGCTAAAAATTGCATTTTTTAGTGTTTATCTAAACCGTTGTGAATCAGGAGCAGAAAATAAATGCTTGAAAAAGATTGTGTTTGTGTGACAGAAAATACGCTGGGTGAGCCACAAGCTCCCTGCTCCGCTTTGTTCTGATGCATCCACTTAGAGACGTACATGGATCCATGTACGACTTTGTTTTCCTTGTCAGAGCTGGAATCTGGATCAAAACTGTACTCCAATATGGCTCACCATTCTTGTTACCGTATACCTGTAATGACAGGTTGAGGTAACGAGAGCTTGTTATCTAGCAGGAGAGAGCGCAAACAGAAACCTCTTAGTAATGGAGAGAGGAAGGGGGGCGGGGTTGCTGCATGCCTACAGTCCCTCCCACAACTCAGAGGGGAACTTCTGATAAAGTCCTGCCGTTCTGCAGAAACTATGTCCTAGAAAACAACAGGTTTTTGTTATTTTGGCCAAAAACGACATAATCATAATTAAAAGACCATTGGGAATGCTTTTAAAATGAATCAAAATATGATCGGAGTAGGATTTTATGCAATATACTGGTGATACAACCCAGTATTCAGACATTAATCAGTGTTTTTGTTTCACTCTTCTGTTTTTCAGCAAGCGTTTTGGTGCCTTGTCCAGATCTGTGAGAAGTATCTTCCTGGTTATTACAGCGCCGGCCTGGTGAGTTGAAAAGCTTCTGTCCTTCTGTCCAGTCAGATCACAATCTTCAGTGATTCGCTGCTGCTTGTCTCCAGGAAGCAATCCAGCTGGATGGCGAGATCTTCTTCTCTCTGCTGCGTCGCACATGTCCAATGGCGTACCGCCATCTGAAGAAGTTCAAGATAGATCCGATTCTCTACATGACCGAGTGGTTTATGTGCATCTTTTCTCGCACGCTGCCTTGGTCAAGCGTCCTGCGTGTGTGGGACATGTTTTTTTGTGAAGGTACAAGTCTTCACAGCTGAAATTCCGGCGTTTTGCGTTGTGCAGAAATGAAACGTCGTGTGTGTGTGACTGCAGGAGTGAAGATAGTGTTCCGCGTTGGTTTGGTGCTACTGAAACAGATGCTAGGATCTGTGGATAAACTGCGGGAGCTGCAGGGCATGTACGAGACCATGGAGCGCCTCAGAAACATCTCACCCGACACTATCAGGGAGGACTTGTTGGTACAGGAGGTGAGTCTGGACATGACCCAGTGATGCTTCTGTTTTTTACTCAGACACAAGAGCTGTGAGTCATGGAGCGCCACTTCCTCTGCTCTGTTCTTGACCTTGTCTGACGCGTCCATTTTTAGGTCATTGCTCTCCCAGTGACTGAAACTCTCATCGAGAGGGAGTGCAGCGTCCAGGTGAGGAAATGGAGGGAATCCAGGGGGGAGCTGATGCACCAACCGGGCCGCCGACTTCACGGTACAAGGGCCGTCTATGAGCACAAGCGGCGCGCTGCCGCCATCACTTCGGGAGGCAGCTTTTCTTTTCTCGGAAGCCCGATCCCACCTCCAGGACCGCTCAGGGCTTCCTCCAGCCTTCTCTCACTTCCTGGCTTCAGAAGATCGAAGGCTCCTTTCCAGTCCCAACCAAAAAAAGGCTCCTTTTCAGGGCCGTCGGGATTAGAAGGCGTGCCGCATCAGTCTCCACCTGCGGTGGCCTCAGGCAGAGCTACGAGTCTCAAACCGCCCATCCCTCCAGGGACCGGTCAGAAGCCCCCGTCAGCTCACGTTCAGAGCCCCCCAGCTCCAGCTGTCTCATCTCTTGTGGAGCCTCCATCAGTTGAGGGAACTTCAACACAAAGCCCAGCCCCACCCAACACTTTGTCCCCATCTCCCCTGGTTGTTTCAGAGCAAATTACTCCCTCCATCCCATCTCCTACCGCAAACAACGCTCCTCTGCAGCCATGCCCCGCTCCACCAAAAGACGCCACGCCTTCAGCCAATGCCCCGCCTGCAGAGGAGGAAGGGAAGAAGAAGAAGAAAAGCAAAGAAGACAAGAAGAAGGAAAAAGAAGACGAGAAGAAAAAAATAAAAGAAAAGAAGGACAAGGAGAAGGCTGAGAAAGAAAGGCTCAAGAAAGAGAAGGAGAAGCAAGAGAAAGAGAAGAAGAAAGTGGTAAAGAAGAAAGAGAAAGGGGGAGGAGAGGCAGATAACAAAAATGGAGCCACAGCTGCGAAAGATTCGGCCTAGTTTCCCCCCTGACCTCCAGGATAATGAAAAGGGAGAAAAACAAGACAAAAATAAGAAAAAGAGGTCAGACGAACAAAAAGCCCTTCATCCGCCGGCCTCCTGTAAAATCCATCCTTTCAGTCAATGTGGTTGAAGAACCGTGATGGCGCTTTAGCTCCTCCCACATTTTTCACTTTGTTTTATTGAAATGGGAGAACTGGAGCGCAGACTTTTTTCAGTGTCTGTTTTTAATTAGTCATTGCCTAATCAATACTTTAATCAAAGTTAAAAGGTTGAATTTAGCCAAAAATAAGACAAGTTGTTACAGTTAATAGTTTAAAAATGTGTCCCACACCCCATCTGTCCCGTCGCGCCTCATCTGTGATCAGGCTGCCAGGGAACATTTTCATCTCAAGCGCAAGAACTGAAGGTGGAATTGTTAGTCGTGTTGTTTTAGGGTGTATTTATTGTCTAGTTAAATGTTGTGAGTGTGTGCCTTAGTAGGTTAGTGACATGTGTTTGCTGTGTGTGGTTCTCCTCTGCCTGCTTTTTATATTTCTCCTCAGGTCAAACCACATTTCAGTCACTTTGGGTTTTAACGGACAAACAGAACTGAATTCATCTGAAAAGGGGAGCGTGTATAGTTTTTTTTTTTTTTTTTTTTTTGATGCTGCAGTTTATGTGTGTTAGGCTGAAGTGTGCGAAAGCTGGCACATTATGGTTGGGGACTTGTGTGCCAGCGGTGCATTTGTCACAAAAGACCAAACGTCCTGTAAAGAACGAGCGTTGATGTCGTCGAAGAAAAAGGACTTTGCTGTCTCGCAAAAGAACACACGTTGAACAGAATGTGATCTGATGCATCTGGAAGGAATGAAGGATGTGTTTTTGCACTTGTGCTTTGGGTTGCCGAGCTTGAGCACTCCATGGGTTTGGAGACCTGAAAGCTGGTCTGAACAGTTCAAAATCTCTGCTTTGAGGATTTATAGGAAGCTACTTGACTGGAGGTGCCGGGTGAGTGCCAATGTAGCAGTAATCTCTGGTCTTTGACCTGTGGGCTATATGGTGTATTTATGTACAAAGTGGTTAATTTAAGGAAATATAGTATATTATGAATTATTATTTTCAATCCCACTATTTTTCTAAAGGATGAGGAGACACCTGGTAGACTGGAATGATGGCGAACGTCAGAGTTTTGCTGCATGGAGATCATTTTTTTCCTTCTTTCATTCATCTTTTAGCATGTCCTCTGCCTTTTCATCACAAATGCATGATTGGTTGTTTTTTTTTTTTTTTGTTTGTTTTCTTTTTTTTGTTACTGCCAATTTAGGGTCAAGCTGACAGGCTTCCAGTAATGAAAGTGCAGTATTACACAGACATTAGTGAGGAAAATCGGGCGTGCTCTAGAACAAATGTTCACCGAAGTTCTTCAGACGGAGATCTCTACTGTAGGAGGGGGTTTATCAGCTTCCCCTTCGCTCCATTGACTTCTGAACCACATTCCTGATGTATTTAAACACAGTGTTCTGTACTGTAACATATGTATGCATACATGAAAAGGCACTGAACCCCATCAGTATGTTCAGTGAGAGGAAAAAAGCACTGATGCTCTAACTGTACTTTTTCATAGATAATAATTAGTCTTTCATACAATTGTAGCCAACCTAACACCCGTATTCACTGTTTCCCCCACTCCATTTCTGCTCTTTAAATGGTGTCATTTGGATATATTGATGTCTCCATACGTCCCTGCTTTATGTAAATGCTGTCAAAGGCATATATCCGTGTTGGGTTGGTGAAGGAAACACCTCTATGCAATCCTTCCTCTGTCCTTGCTTGTAGAGACAGCAGAGCGATCACTTTTGGAGAGTTGAATTCTGTGCTTCTGTGGGTCTTTTAAGCACATGTTCAGTCCTCTGTACTACATTTGATGAGCAATACCTCCTGTTCAGAAGGCTTTCTTCAGAGCTGGAGCGACACCGGGCAGAACTCGGCTCCTTCTGTGCGTTTTCCCGTGACAGCTGAGGTTTTTGCTCATTTCCTGTCGGCTGTTCTCTCTGCCACGTCGTCTTTGTCCTTTAAGTTTACATGTCACTCCGGTGAAAGTGAAGTTAAATCATAGCTAAAATGAGTTCATTCCTTCAGATCAGCAACTGTTGTATTTATAATTAATGACAATAATGACATTTGTGATGAGTAATAAACCATAATATATTAAGACATCACTGTGTTTTTGTCTGATTTCATGATCTGTTTGCTTTGTGAGTCATTTACAGCCGCCGGGATAAAAACTTTGACTTTCTTCTGTTTGCTTCTGCGAGACTTGGACTCAGACGTCACCGTAAACCTTCAGGCTATTACTGCTGAGCCTCTGCATAAATTCACTGAACAAACACACTACTGTACAAAAAGTAAAGAGGTTTTATTCACATTTTGTCCCTTTTATTGGTTACAGAGGAAATGCATAATGCTGGATTTGAGACGGCTTATGGAAAAGAGGAGATGGATGGAGAGGAAGGGAAAAAAAATCAAAGATTGAAATGTTTTCTTTTGTCTTTTCTCCTTTCCTCTCCTTCAGCTTCTTTTGCCCTTAGGTTTTAAAGTAAAGATGGAGGAAACTGTTTCTCCTCTCACTGTTCTCAACCTCGGAGGACATCTTCAAAATTTGGAATGAGGCCCTTGAAACCACATTGCGGTTCCTTTGTGTGCCGCAGGAAGCAGGTGGTTTGTTCCCGCTAGAGGATGACGTGAAACGAGTGAGAAGGAAGGAAGGAGAAGGTTTGAGTAAAGCTTGCAGTTGGAAATGACTTTACAGGATCATTTTATTGAAAACCATCCCTATTCCCCATAAGCAGATTTTCTACAGGCCTCAACCATCTCATGTGCAAGTGTGACGGCTTTGGTGAGCGGGGAGGAAAAGGAGGACGGTGGAGGTAGGGGGGAAGGCAGAAAGCAGAAGGATAGCTGTCTTTCTTGTCTTCTAGATTTCTCTTTACTCCTCCTTCTCCTCTCCGTGTGTGATGACGTAGCAGATGTTCTTGTAGTCGACGTTGCCGGCCACATCTGGGGGAAGGCGGACCACATGTTCTTAATCTGAGGGGAAAGATTGAACATAAATCTCCTGGTTTGTTTTCAGCAAAAAAGAGATCTTTATTTGAACCTAAAACAATCAAAAGGGAGCATTACCTCCTCCTTGGAGAACCTGTCGCACTGAGTGGTCAGGAGCTCCTCAAGGCTGGAGAAGCAACAAAAGTTAAACGTCTCTCTGTGGTATCTGGACACACATGATAGAAAAACAGGGACTCACAATTCCTTCTTAATGGATCCAGTACCCTCGGGGTCCAGGACTTTGAAGGCAGAGAGAATGACATCCTCGGGGTCGGCACCTAGCATGCAAAAGAGGAAAAGAAGCTGAAACTTCACGTGGAGGACAAACGGTTTATCCGTTTTCTTAGTGGTGGCCCACCCTTCAGCTTCTCTCCAAACATGGTGAGGAAGACGGTAAAGTTGATGGGGCCGCTGGCTTCCTTGATCATGGCCTCCAGCTCCTCATTCTTCACGTTCAGTTGGCCTGATCAGAGCAAACACTGTCAAACTCCAAGCTTCATCACAGAGCAGGTTTTGTTGCAGGAAAACCCACCCATTGATGCCAGCACATCTCTGAGGTCATCTTTGCTGATGATGCCGTCTCTGTTCTGGTCAATGATTGTGAAGGCCTGTGAAGCAGAGGAAGTTTTGACGTCTGTGTGGATGCCGGTTTGGCAATTACAGAAGCATCTGGAAAGCGCAAATGTTTTTAGATGATACTGTGCAAGAAAGGGGCTGCGCCCCAAGTGGCCTTGAGTGAAGCAGGAGGAGGGCGTGCGTCTGCAGTCTTTTCTTACAAGTTAATTTGGGAACATATCTTCATGGAACAGCTGTGTAATTTTTACTGGGATGCAGCTATGAAACTTTAGATAACCTCTTAGACTGGCTTATGTCCCCGCCCTCTCACTTCTTACCTCTTAGCCTCTCTTGGACTGTCGCTTGTGCCACAAATACATCCCCCGACTGGTATCCGTCCATCTTTGCAATGTGCTAAGATCATCCTAATCATCGTATCATATCTTCCATAAGTGGAAGCACGTATCACTTGCTGCTGGAGGAATTTTTTCTGTCTGAGGCAGATCACGTCTATTCTATGCCAATAAACACAAACTTCGCTTTCGTGTTTTTTTTCTGCATTTCTTCACTTGTTCAACTCTCTATTTCTGCATTAATATCCAGTCGTCTGGCCATTTCTTTGCGGCTTCCATCCAGGAGGAGGAGCTTGAAGGAGATGTCTTAATGACAGCTGAGCAGCAGGTCAAAGGTGAGCTTCAGAGGCCATCAAAATTTCATCACCCTGTCTAATGACATGCTCATACTTAGCATGTTGTCAAGACAAAATGTGAGGCAGACAAAACAGCAGCTGCAGTGCAGTCTCGGTCCTCTAATCTGTCCGATTTCCCGGTAACTTCTCAGGTACAGCCTCACCTCTTTGTACTCCTGAATCTGGCTCTGCTCAAACATGGAGAACACGTTGGAGGAGCCACCGTCTCCTGCTGCCTGCCTCCTCTTGGCCTTCTTTGGTGCCTGGAGGAGGAACATTAAAAATACATTTGGGATGTAGATCTAATATTAACCCCCCATCTGCTTCTCACAGATGTGTTTTCTTCCAGTTAGTTAAATGATAGTTAAAAAGTTGATCCATTCTGTCGATCAATGCTTTGAGCAAAACGTTTCTTTAAGTGTACTTGAGCATCAGTATAACATATAGAATACTTTTTCAGACAATTAAGTTAGAAAGTGAACTTCCAGTATACTGTCTCACTTTAGAGTAAGCATACTTGTAGTACACTCAAATATTGCTAAATCTTTAGCTTTAGAATGTAATTCCTCATCTCACTGCTTTTGCTCCAAATGATTCCTAAAAGTTTCCAGATCCTGCTGCTGTCTGTATTCCAGGTTGATGAAACAGAGATGGAATCCCGCTTGTTCCTGTAGATGTTCCCATAACGGCAGTTCAGTGATGCAGGCGCTCTGGTACTCACCATCTTGAGAAGCTATGAGTGGAGCTTTGGGTGATCAAGAAAGAGAAGACAGTGTGAAGCCGCGTTTTACGTATATCCCCGGGGGCTTATATACTGCGCTGCAGGCCGGGCTATCTTTAGCCGCCACTTTAAGTTTGGATGGGGATTAAAAAAAAAAAAAAAAAAAAAGGAGAGGGAGAGAGTGAGAGGGTGGTCAGCCATGAACTGATGGTAAAAATGAAGGAGACAGAATGGCTGGTTGGCATATCACCTTACAGGAGATCAGAAATAGACTCAGGAGTCTTGGAATTAAGTAAACCTGATAGCTGAGGGACTGTGCACCATGTTTGCAGTCCCACGTGGACAAATAAGGACATTCAGGACATAGATGCTTACTTGGACCGCTGGACACGGTCCCTCCGCCCTCCTCCTGACCACCTCCATCTGCTTTGCAGAAAGCCCCTGGTGTCGGACTTTATTTTTGGTTTCTGATGCCCAATGCAATGTTATATTTTATGTCCACTCCTGATGCAGCTTTTGCTCTGTATGTTCTCAGCACTGCTGGCTTTTTAAAGCAGCCCTGGTGCAGATGGATGCACGGATACTTTTAGGGATTTTCCCAAAAAAAAGGGTTAGTGCTGCAGACATGCATTAATGTAAAAAAAAAAGAATCTTTTTGATTCATTTACAAGAAATACATGTTTGTAATTTGTTTTGGGAGACTATAAAATATTTTTACAAATATTTTTGACATTTCCATGTTAATACATTTAAAAGAAAAGATTTTTTTCTGGAAAATATTTGGCATGCAATTTCTCCTTTAGGGGTAATAAAAAAGAGCGTACAAATGTAAACATTTGATCTGCTATTTAAAAAGGTTTTGATTACTGTTTAAAGCATTAAGCAATTACATGTCCTGTAATTAAGTACTAAATTGTTTAGAAACACATTAGACTATGAAAAAGCTTAATAAGTAAAACGTGTTATGATACATTGACTTTTCCTTGATTTGGAGCAACAGTTTGTTGATTTTTTTTAATTTTGAATCCTAGTCATTCTAATAAAATTCTAAATCATCTTCTACTTCCTGATCTCATTCATGTTTTTATGTCCCTTTCCTTTTTTTTCCCAGAAACGACCGACTTCATCAGACCTGCAGCTGCCATCTTGCTCCGCCCCACAAAGGTGTGTTTGGTATCTCGCCAGTTAGTTCCCACCTGTCAAAGCTCCCACCCCACCCCACTCCACCCCTTTGCGCCTTCTTACCCCCCGCCCCACCTCGCTCTTAAATATATGGGGATTACTTGGCAGCTTTGAAAGCTGCAAACATTCCTGGGCGAACATAAAAGGGGCAGCTGAGAGCGACCAAAATAGCTAAATAAACTTGATGGTCTGCCAGTGAGCTGGCCCCGAAGAGCCAAACGCTTGATATTTTTAAGGATTAGATCCAAATTTACCTTAAAAAACAATCTGGGTTTGTTTCACTGACTCATTTGCTCGATGTGTTTGTTGGCTGAATCTGTTTCTGCTGTTTGGTTGCAGTTGTTTTGAGGTTTTGCTGACAGTCCGTGATGAGTCTGTTCTGACCTGACAAAAGCAGGGATTAGAGAAATGTTAACTGGACACACAGAGCCAGACAAAAACAGCCTCGGTTCCTGCTGATCTCTGACCTTTTTTAATGCAAAAACTAAAAACGTTACAGTTTTTCGTCATTTTGTTGAATTCTGGTTGTCATAAAAAGCAATTAAATGTTTTTTTTTGCTTGTTTTAAAAGACTAATATCAGATTCATTTCAATACAAAATATAGTTTGTGATTTATAGGTTTGCTATTATCTTAGTATTTGTTTTTGTTGCTGTTATTTAAAATCTTTATTTGCGGTGCAGTGATCTAAGGGCGTTTTCAACAACACTGCAGTATATTTGACATAAAACAAGCTTTCCCAGTAGTTTATACCCCTAATTTGTTTCACATCACAGCCATTACACTTTCTAAATCCTTTTTTCAGAAGAATTTGGTCACTGATTTCATAAAACAGACGTAAAGTCCGTTCTTTTACAAAATCAGTGACCAAATTCTTGAGGGAACTGCTTGATTTACAGTTGGAGAAGGGACGAGGAACTTTTTGTGTTTCCATAGGAGTGGATATGCTTTAAAATGTATTTCATTTCTGTTTCTTCTTCTATTGGATGTGCAAAGTTCAAGTGTTGTTGTCTTGATTCATAACATTTGTTTTCTTTTTTGTGACATCCTCTCTGAGGGATTTGTGCACCCGGCAAACATGTCTGCCATGTTTGATTACCCATAATCCTTCAGTTAACCTACAGATCTAAATCCAAATGTGTAAAACTCTAAAATACATCTGACTTGAACCAAAACAGTTGAATCCCTGCATGATATTTGTCTATGTTTTTTAGACTCACGTTCTGGTTTATCAGTTTAAACTGAAGTCTTCGAGATGCACATCTGCATCCATCCAACAGAACATTTTAAACGTATTTATTCAAAAATACAAGTTTAGATCATTCTTTTCTGGTTGATGGCCTCCCATGTTACAATACAGATGTGTGAGAGATGCAGGTGGCTGTAAAATGACTCGTCTCCCCACACTCCTCTGTAGTCATCAATCATCTTCAGATGATTGGGATGTCTGTATGCATGGCGTGAAATGTGAGGAAGCTCCCCTGCTTGACCTATGGAAAGGCTTTAGGAAATGATGCAGCCTGAGAGGCCCCAGAATTTATGTTCCATTCTGAAGGCTTTCATTACTACCTCCCAGGCTTCTGGTTTCTTTGTTTTGTTTTTTGGTTTTAGATGATTGATGGAGCAAAAGTGGTAACAAGTTACATTTACTTGGTTAAAGTCTGTTTTATTCATTTTGAAAGAGTGGTTTCAGTGTGTAACATAACACTTTTACCTGGGCAGATTTGTTAAGAAAAGCTCTAATGGGCTGCATTTTCTATGTTTGTTTGTAATCTTTTGTGCTTTTATTTTGGAATGTGTATGACAATTACAAATATAAATATGTATTTGTAGAAAAATATGAGCTTACCAGCCAGTGTGGCAAGACAAAAGGTTCTTCTTTTATTTATCTTACGCCGTTGGAGTTTGTTCACTACATTTCCCATGAACTGTTTCCTTTGATGCACCGAAGGAGGGGATTGTCTGGTGAAAATTACAACTAAAATATGCAATTGCAAGAAGGAAGGAAAGAGGATAATGTAAGCATGACAAGGATTTTTTTTTTTTTAGAAAAAGAGGATTAATCTTTCAGTTTTACTTATAAATATTATGAAATGTTACAAAAACTAATTAATAAAAATTGACAATTAGATAGTTTGTAACTTGAAAACAATAAAGATGATTCGTTTCAATGTTAGTTTGCTGTCTGGTTTATTTATTAAAGTAATAATTCAAAATAAATACATGAAAGAAATGAATATATAATAAATAAATAGAAAAATACAAGCATAATTTAACTAAACATGGCTGAAGGCAAATATTTCGGTGTGTTACAGTATTTTGAAGTCTCACTTGCATACGAGTTTATTGTTAATTCTTGCAACTCTGAAGATTTGGTGGTGTTAAATAATTA
The DNA here is from genome assembly GCA_014656515.1 of Oryzias celebensis. Taxonomy (NCBI): domain Eukaryota; kingdom Metazoa; phylum Chordata; class Actinopteri; order Beloniformes; family Adrianichthyidae; genus Oryzias; species Oryzias celebensis. Next base: position 3,848,914 of record BNCR01000008.1, on the reverse strand, counting down.
TAATAAAAAAGAATTAAAAAATGTTCAAATATCAGATATTTGTGCTTTTCATGTATTTGCAAGTATGCAGTTTTTTTTTTATTTCAGCACAAATCTAAAATCAGGCTAAATGAGCGCCTTGTTGTGGTTTGTAGTTTTAATGTTAATGTTTGAAAACATGAAAATTTTAAAACTTGTCTGAAAAAGTCAGTTATCAGTTAGAGTTATCTGTTCTGCTCAAACTCTTACTGAGTTTGTTGTGTTAGTAACAGCTTTTTACTTAAGTTCTATAGTGGTATTTTTGAAATGTTACTCTAGCCATCTCTGCTAAGTAGTTATCTCACTGGAAGACATGAATGCACAGAATTATCTGCGTTTTAAACTTTTTGCTTCAAATGTTGAAGGAGTTGAATTCTATCATAGAGTTTTCTGCAGTTTTTTTCTCTATTGTGTTTGTATTCCTGCATTTCTTTTACTCCCATGGTGAAAGCCTTATTCAGTTTTTTCCATAAACTCTAAATATCCTCCTTCATTAAACATACTCGATACTGTTCCTGCAGCGCACTCTACTGTTCAATCAGTTTTACTTGCATAGATTAAACACGACTTTTAAATTAGTTCTGCTGGGAGCAAAAATTAAAATTAAAAAGTAAATTATTTTCTGTAAAAATTAAGAATTTTGTAAAGAAATATATATGTTTCTGGAATAAATGAAACGTTATTTAAATGCCAAAAACAGCTGAATTATTATTTGAATAAAATTTAGATGCTTTTTTGCTCATGCCAAATTTTTTTAATTTATTGCAATTACCACATAATTAATTTTAATATAAATGGTCATTTTAAATCAGCTATTAGTCCTTATCAGAGTTTTTTTTCTATTTTCCAGACTATGAGAAGTGAAAACGCAGCAAGAAGAAGCGGTTATTTTCAAGACTATACAAAATAATAATAAAAAAAATTAATCTGCTTTGAATCAACCTTTTATAGGTACAGTGTCTTAAAAAATATCAGTTTTTTAGATTTAATTTAAACAAAAAAGTGCTGTTTTGAGCTGCAGATTCTTTACTGCTTGCAGTGAATTCAAATATTGATATATATAGAAGCAGGTTTTCAGAATAACCAGAAATGAGTACAAATGTGTAATTTGTGTAGAATTTGTAGATTATATTTAATAATTGAAATATAAAAATGATCTAAGACAACACTGTAATGTTTAAATGTTTTGGCCTCAAAGTTCAGTTCCTCTTAAAGAATCCTTTTTTTCTTCATCCCAGGTCAATGAGGTCCTCGTCGCTCCCATCTTCTTCCACACGTTTACTTCTCAGCCACTCTTCTCTCACTCTTTCCACTTCCTGTCCGTAATAACGGTGAAGGGTGCTGAACTCTTCCATCAGGTCTGACCCGACCAGAGGCCACTCCCCGTACAGAGGAGCCGGCCCGTTAAGTGGAGTCACGTAGGCGTTTCTCCTCGACCACAGTTTGGGGGATCTTTTGGCGGCTGCTTTTGTTGATGGTGGCGGAGCTTGGAGAACAGCGCTGGCACTGAAACTTCTCCCCTCCCTGACGTCCACTGATGGGCCCAGCGCACCCAATGAGATCCTGTTCATAGACAGACTGAGAGGATTACCAGACGGGCTGGTAGCTCTGGAACCTTGATGCTGTTTAGCTTCTGCAGATTAGAAAAGGAAATTCAACATTACAGAAAGGACATTTAATGATGTTGTTTTGAGATCTCATTGGGGATCCCTCTTGAGCTTTGTGGACCATTGCATAGAGTATTTTTAAAAATGTACCCTCATACTGCCTCTCCAGGTCCTTCACCAGCAGGGAGAGTTTACAGTGACTGGCTGACATCAACGCCTCCACCCAGCTCTCTTGAGTTTGACGGTTCTCTGCTGCAAACGTGTACGTTTTAAGTCCAGGCCCAAATACCAAGGAGAAAGCAAACTGTTCTTCAGCCTCCAAACAGCGTACTGCACACCCCTCCAGCACGATGACCCCCAGCAGGTGACGGTCGGCTGGGCGCTCCTGGTAGAAGAGCAGGTTTGCCTTCAAAACAAACCAACGCCGCTTGAAGGTGGCGGTTCTCGTTTTCTGTCAGGAAGAAAGCCGTGATGTCGCCACTGTTCGTGTTTTTAAAAGACATTTGAACATCTTTACGCTGTCAGACCTTTTTGTTTAGGTAGCCCTCTCTATCCACCGGAGACGTACACGACAAGTAATGGGTCAGAATCTTCTCATGGACCTTCATCCTATCTCTTAAAAAAGACACTGGTGGATTATATAATACAGTCACAGTTTACTGCTTAGACATGAAGTGACTTTACTGTGCATGTTTGCAGTTACTGGTTTCATATCCAGTTCTTAAACAATACTAAAACACAGCAAAGTTTAGTTTTTGTGTTCCTCACTTCTGCACCTGAAACTTCCGGTCGTTTGCTAGAGACAAAACACAAGTTTTTTCACATGTAAACATGAAAAATCCCAATTTTATCCATCATTTACTTTGGAATGCTGAATCAGTGACCAATTTAAAATGGAAATAACGTTGCTTTTAGCAAACAAACCTTTACATTTACCCTTTTAAAGGAGGCTCAACTCGTTCTTGAAGATGTTGGTTCTCTAATCCAGCTGTTTTTTTCCTGTTATGACAGCACCTCAGCTCCTGAGAGGCCAGTAAAAACAGAATATGAATTGAATAAAAACAAACTTTATTTAGAGAACACTTTTATACCAGTTATGGAAAAGGCTTTTCAAAATAAAAGTATCTTTCAACCCTAAATATCAAAAGCAAAACAAAAATGTTCACATAAAAAAAAGAAATACATTTTAAAAAACAAAATTAATAAATAAATTATAAAAAACACACACACACACACACACACACACACACACACACACACAATGCCATCAACCCCAATGGACCCAGCATAATTTAATATAATGTCAAACATATTTAAAATCAATTAGGTAGTTTATAATATGGAGGTAAAGACTGTAGAAATGTCTAAAAACAAAATGTTCTTCTTGGCTGTTCACATCACACCAGAATTGACAGCGGTGACTCAGACTTACCTTTTGTAAAGCAGTAAGGGTCACTCTGGCCTCCCACACAGTTCTTTCATTATTCAGATCGACATATTTTCTTTTGATTCTGGTTGTCGCTACATATTTGAAGCCTGTTGTTTGCTGTCAGGATGATCCGACCAGCCCAGACAATGTTTTAATATTTTGCATCAAGTTACCAAAGTCGGTTCCCCCATGGGCACCGAAGGACGAGCGTTAAAATATAAATAACTCAACCCACTTCCTGGTAATAATACCCTGACACGTTATATTCTCTGTTGAGTCTGCCTGGAGCTCATGGGAACTAAGCAGTTGCAACCTGCTTCACTGTCAAGAAGTGAGATAATTGTGGCTGGAGTAGAGTTTAATGCCATTTCTGCTTTCATTTCTTTATGTTATGGCTGTCTTGTAATTGCATATAATGTGTGAAGGTGATTAACTCTGCTGTGGGCAGATGCAAAGCTTTAGTCAGACTATATGGCTATAAAACAAGAGAGATTCAATGACTTGAATGACGCTTGATTCAAATTTTTATTTTCAAATGGCAAAAAAATTCTAAAAAATGAATAAAGAAATAGTTTTTAATTCATTCTTTTATGTCTACATTTGTAAACAGTTTAATAGAAAATATTGCTACTTTAACTAGCCACTAGTGTATTAGGCATAAAGGTAATTATATAAGGCAATTATATATATATATAATTTTTTTTTTTAAAGATGCTGCTAAAAAAAACATTTAAAAACCCAAAACAAACTTTTTTCAGTCAGTTTTTTTTTTCTTTGAAAATAATTCAAGGTTGGCAGCTGCTACCCTCCACACCAGGTGGTGGCGGTGTTGCGTCTTTTCGCCGTTGTTGGGCAATTTTAAACCGAGATTTCCGTCAAACAAGAAGCGACAGCGAACGTTGACAATTTCTGCAGGTTTTTCACCACGCTCGATTGCTATATCTGTTTCTTATTTACACCCATACAGTCATTTTTCAAAAATAAAATGTGTTTACCGTTTAACGTTGTCTGACTTTCATATATTTTGTCGCTTGGTGGCGAGGCGCTCACTTGTTCTGCATGCGCTGTGTTCTTGTTAGCTAACAGTTTAGCTTCAAAGCTAACATGCGTGTTATTGCTACTGCGGGTGTGTAGTTGCGTGGGTAAAAGTGGTGCTCTGTTGTCTTCTCCAGCACCATGTCGAAAAGAAAAGTGACATTTCAAGACGGGAACGAAGAGTTTGATCTGGATGACGACGGAGTCACCAAGAAGAAGGTAAAGCTGGTCTTCTCTCATACAAACCAGAGGGAAGTCATGTTGTGGTAAAGCTTTAAGTTTAGTAGTAGGAAGTGAATTATGACTTTAGTCAGTTCTGCCTTTGGTTTACTGAAATATGATTTGGATGAACATAACCCCTTTAATAAAGTTGCCTTTTGTGATGTATTCATATTACTATTACGTGCTGTGTGTTATTTCACCAGGGAGCACGGCATACACTTTTAAAGTTATGCGGATGACACTGTGTTGCATGTGACTGTGTCTTGATGACATGGGACCCATTGATGAGCTTTTAAACTGTATTTTTGATATTGAAACGTTGATTTAAAAAACAAGGCAAGATTAAACGTATTTGAATTGTTGAGCCTTCAGCTGAAGGTCCAGTTTTACGTATCAATCCTTTACCTGAATGTGTGCAATAATGTCCGAAACCTCAGTGTGATTTAGGCAGATTTCACCTTTGAAGGACACACAAACCGTGTTACGAAGACTGCATTTCATTATTTTAAAAATAATGCCCAATTGACATCCTTTCTCTCTGGAGCCAGTGCTGAAACATGTTTTTATAGCATATAGAATAGATTATTGTAATGCACTTCTTTCTTTCTCTTTCTGATCTATTTCCTTTGTTTGATTTATTCGACTATTGACATATTAGTCCAGTTATTTTAACAGATTTTTACTTTCTTTTATTATATTCTAAAACTGCATTTGAATAACTAATAAGTTATTACTTTTATTAGTTATTTGAATTCTTTCCAACATAAAAGCTTATGAACAGAGAACACTTTTCAGTACAAGTGGACATTTTCTGTTAATAAGGTGTTTTTTTTCCAGACAAAACAGGAATTATAACTAAATGAATTTCAAATGCAGAATATGGCAGATCTCTAATCTTATTAGCTGAGAAGTAAGACACGCTGTGTAATAGAGCAAAAACACATTTTCAGTGAAACATTACCTTATTTTACTGTTTGAGGTGTTTATCACAAACTAAGTGCATTTGTTTTGCTTTTATTTCTAAGTGACGTATCTGTGACTTTGTTTTGTTGTTGAAATAGAGCTGTGAGGCTGTTAGTGGACCAGGTTCCAGGTTCAAGGGTAAACATTCACTAGACAGTGATGAAGAGGATGAAGGAGGAGACTCAGAACACAGCAAATACAACATTCTAGCCAGTGATGATGTGGAGGGTAAGCCTTAATGTTGTTTATTTAGAAAAATTATCTAAAGTGGATGTTTTTTTTTTATTATTAAATTAAATGTTTAATCAAAATGTTACAAATATGTTCTTACATAATAATGTAAGAAAATGTGTTTTCAGGCCAAGAAGGAGCAACTATCGACTATGACGAAGGAGTATCTATTACACCTTTCAACCTAGAAGAGGAGATGGAGGAAGGTCACTTTGATTCAGAGGGAAACTATTTCATCAAAAAGGAAAAAGAGATTAAAGACAACTGGCTCGACAACATAGACTGGGTATCCTAATTTTAGGAACACGTACATGGACTGCTTTTAGCCAGTATGGAATTAAGAAAACATCTTCCTGTTTTACAGGTAAAAATAAGAGAGCAGCCTTTCAAAAAGAAGAAGAAAGGTCTCGGAGCCAAACGGGTGCGCAGAGCTGGTGATGAGGATGAGGCTGAGGAGGAGAAGCAGAGGGAGGAAAAGCAGGTAGACGGAGATGAAGAGGAGGAGGAGGAGGAGGAGGAGGAGACACCCGTGGAGGACCCCCTAGCATCCTACACGCAGCATCAGCTCACTGAAGCTGTAGTGGAGTTATTGGAACCGGGAGAAACTGTTGCTACAGCGCTCCGCCGGTTAGGAGGCCTTGGAGGGAAGAAGGGAAAGCTGAGGAAAGAGAATGAACCCACAAAGGAGAACAAAAGGGATGCAGAGAAGCTTGATAAGCTCACAGCTCTCGCTGACAGACTAGTTGGATCAGGGATGTTTGAAATCTATCAGCACACCTATGAGAAACTAGGGTTTTTGATGAAGAGCATGAAGAGCAAGCAGCCAGCAGACAGGCAGAAACCCAGGGGTAGCGATGATGAGGATGAACTCGACATGTTTGGGGATAAATTTGATGAGAAAGTTGGGGAAAAATCAGAAGACAAAGAGGAGGAAGAAGACAAAAAAGGTCATTTTGTGTAACACTTGAATAATTTTTGTTGTCATCACAAGCCAGGTAACTCATTTTATTAATCTTTTTAGTGAGTGAAGAAGTGATGTGGGAGTACAAATGGGACAACAAGGAAAACTCAGAAGTCTACGGCCCCTTCACCAGCCAGCAGATGCAGGTCATTTTCCTCAAATTTATACACATACAAATCCTTTTAAGGGACGATGCAAATTTGAACGTTACATAAATACGTTGGTTATAAACATAGGCTCACACTGGAAAAATCATTGATAAGTAAAAGTAGTCAAATACAGCATAAAATGCTGCATAGATATTTGATTATATTATTTTGTTTACAGAAAGAAGAATCTGTTCAGTCTGCCAAATTAGACAGCAGAGCAATGATGTGTGTCCGTTTGTTGGTTCTGCTTTGCTGCAGAGTTTTGGACCAGCTGAAGATGATTTAGGGAACATTGGTTCAAATGGGTAAAATAGATTTTTAAATGAGGAGAAATAAAAGCATGAAAAATTTGCTGCCAGGTCAGATTGAGATAAAATACTTTTTCTTTGACATGTTCCTCAGATGGTTTCTGAGACTTGACTGGACAGAGGAGCAATGAAAACCGGGTTTTGTCTGAAAGAAGGAATTTTATTTTTTAAATCATATCCTACTGAAGTCACAATTGACATTATTGCAAAAAGGCATATTTTTTTTTCTTTGTTTTATATGTTTTTCAACTTTTATGCAGCATTTTATGGCTACCATTTTATAAGAGTATAAAAAAGTAAACACTATCTTCTGATTCTTGTGCCATTGTGTTTGTCAGATTATTGACTTGTAAAGTAGCCGTGACCCTCTGATGGAGCTGGTGGGGTTTTAATCTTCTTATTGTTCGTTTTCCAGGGCTGGGTGGATGAAGGCTATTTCAGTGACGGCGTGTACTGCAGGAGAGTGGACCAGGAAGGCTCTCAGTTCTACAACTCCAGAAGAATAGACTTCGATCTTTACACATGAATGATGGCCATAAATTGTCTTCAGTAATTTTGCGGTTCTTGCTTGTCTCTTCTTTTTGATTTTGATTTTTCTGTGTTAAAGGTATTTTCTTTTCTGCATGTTTTTAATAAACTTGCTGTGATTGATGTTTTTTTTTTAAATTATTATTTGACATATTTATTTGGGTGCTATAAAGCATTTTAACAACAAATACCTTTTAATCAGAGTAAACTTAATGATTTATTTGCGTCACCTTGTATAGAAAATATGTCTCTTAAAGGTGCAGAATTTGAAATCAAGGAAGCAATATATATATATTATTATTTTGTTTAAACTAAAAACAGTTCAATCTAAACTATTTTATAAGATTGACGTACATTTGCTTTTAAGCTATGACTTTCCATTCAATTTGCTTTATATTTTAAAATTTGACTTATTTCGGATACGGTGTCGCCCCAGGATAAAAATCGGCAACCAAAGGCAACAGTTACAAAGCGTAATTTTCCATAGCACTCCTATTGGCTGCCCTCAAACTGCGACCCCTCATGTCGGCTTCTTATTGGCCAGAATTCAACAAGGCGGTCCTGGGAGGGAACTCCTCGTGTCGTGATTGGTCGAGCTGTTTTGCCTGGCTGGTTGATTTGTAAAAACGGATATTTCGGCGACCTGCGGTAGGGCGCCGTCCGTCCGGCATGTGTTGTTTACGTCGTGTTTGGATTATTACTCCACGGGCCAGTTAAATATTTCACAAAGGTTTGTTTCTCCTTTTTATATGAATGTGTGTGTTCACAAGTAAATTACAGCCAGTATTCGAGCCCTGCTTCCACCCGAAATACTCTGGCGAAATGACAGTTCTCGGCTACGACTATTGTCTGCCACAGTAACTGCTGAAAACCTTTTTGAGAATATTGAGGTTAGGCGAGTAAAGAAAATATAGCTTTTGAAAATGTACAGTTTCCATCACATGTTTGTCTTAATTTTGTGTTTTCAACGCGACAGCTGACCAACGTACACTGGCTATATTTATTTCTGACGGAAAAAAAACTTTGGAAATGAGACCTCTCTTCAGGAAGTAGACGACGCTCAAATGTAATGAAACCGCCGCTTATTTTATATTAAAAACTAGCTAAATAAAAAGTTGATGGTGAGCATAATGGCGTCTTTAATGAGTTTGGGAAAGGTTAAAAAATAAAATAAAATAAAAATGTTTGTGGCGCGCGAACTGTAATGTGCGAATCGCGTGCTAATCTCAGTCACTTTTGATGCTAGAATTTAAACGATAATCAAATGAAATATATTTCCTTTTGACGTGTTTTTTCTTAGTTATTGGTTTTATAAGACGCAAATTATAACATTAAAGAAATTCTGGCCATTATTTTATTGTAGTAAATAGTTTAAATTATTGCAGAAAATCAGTATCTTTATCCTAGTGTGTTATTTCTGCTCTTCTTTTAACTTTTTAAAGGTTTGTTTTCTTGTTTATTTTTAATTGTGTCAGCCTCCAAAGCTGGTTGTTGGAAGCAAATGGCTTCATCAGAGGATTACTATAATAAAAAGCTGTGATCCTCCTCTTTAGTCACACAGGTTTCTTTAGATCAGCTAAATTCATCCCCAGTGACATTTTAAAATGAATATGTGTCTGTCAATTTCAGTCTCCGCAGCAGGCTTCAGGAAAGTAAGTGACCCCAACTGGACCATGCCTTGAACTGTGTTCGTTCTGATGTGAAAACCCCTGCTGCACGTTTTATTCACAGAAGACCAGAGGAGGAGAGTGAAGGAGCAAAGGGATGTTGACCCATCCCTCTGACTCGCTCGCTCAGATAGTTTTTCCGATGGATGAAGATGCTATTACCTCAAACCCTGTCTGTAGCGCACCTCCCCAAAGTGAACCCGCACCACCTTTCCTCCCCCTTTCCTACATCACTCCCAGGTATAGTTGTTGTGGCACTTTCTGTTTCTGTTACTCCTCCACCTTATTGTTTAGTTGCTGTAGTTTTTCTGGAACAGCTGATTCAGAAACTATAAACAAAACACAACATTTATATTTTAAATATAAGAATCTTTTTTTCTGTGCAGGTGATTTTTTTTTTTGGCATTAAGAACAAGCCTCACAGCTCATTTCACTTTAAGTCTCACTCCAACTATAATTTCTTCTATTAGAAAATCATTCCCAGAGGTCTTTTAATCATGATTATGTAGTATTTAGCCAAAATAAAAATAAAAAGCCTGTGTCCGTTCTTTTTGAGACATATTTTCTCCAGCGCAGCAGGAGTTCATCAGAAATTCTCATCTAGGTTGTGGGCTGGACTGTTGGCGTGGAAGTCAACTCCGTTACTTTCCCATCAGCTCTTTGTTTCCACTGTCTCCCAGTAGCTTTTAGCACCTCGCAAGCCCATGTTAGTGTAGCAAAAAAAAAAAAAAAAAAAAAATTAGGCAATATCGTAGCTAGTACTCAGCAATACAGTTTTAATCCAGATGGCAGACAAGGAAAACAAAGCCGTAAATGGAGCTATTTGTCTGGAAGTAGATTCTTCAGGATTGTAGCAGGGAAGGGAGACTTGGTAGTTGTTGCGTCATATGCCTGAGTTTGAGTGAATGACAACTTTGGTGTTACGTTTATTATAAGTTTTCTAATTCATCAACAGCTAAAATAAACATTTGTTTACAAGAAAAGCCTCTAAAATCGCACGAAAGACATGTATGTGTTTCCCTTGTGTATTTTTCCGACAATTATCCTCTATACATGTTTAATTTTTTTATAACATGATGTATGTTCTATTGGTAAACTAACAAACTAAAGTTCCTATCTATTCTGATTTGAAGCTGTGCAAATGATGGCCTGTCTGGGAATCAGAGTGGTCGCGTTCAAGAGATTAGAGGGAAAATGCAGGGTTACACCGACACACAGGTCACCCAAAAACCAGCCAGAAACGGTCCGTCCGCTGCAAATGATCAAGAGAAGAGTGCTTTTATGGTATGGTTACTCGTGATTTTATTCAATTTTTTTCTGTTTTTGTGTCTGTAAATACACCATTTAACTGCTGAAATATCTATGCAAATTTTTCCTTCAAAGTTAGGTTGAAAAAGCACTCATGTGTGATTAATACAGTGAGCATGTTCCTCATTGAAAAACATGCATCTGAATCGTTTGTTTGTGTTGACAGTTTTCATGTTGCAAAACAACTGCAGAACCTGTGCGGGCTCTGAATAGATGAAGTCGTGCAAAGGGTTAATTGAGTGATTTAATCCTCTTTCACAGTCTGCTGCACTAATACAAGCATTTGAGTTTCTTTGTGACCTACTAACACATAAATTGCAGTTATGATAAACTAAAATGTGTGCCGTTATTTTTCTGAGACGATGTACGACAAGTTTACAAAGTAAACACAAGCAATATTTAGTAAAAACAAGTGCAGTATATGTGTTTAGGTCAATAAAAATCATTAAAAACAGTTTCTGCCCCTTGTTGTTACGCTCTGTTTTGCCCAGGGGCTGTGGGGCATAACTGTTACCCCACCCAATCTTGAGCTCAAAATAAATCGTGCTCAGCGGTCTGCACAATAAAATGGCTGATTTACAAACACAAACAACAGTTTATAACAACAAAAAGAGCAGAATGGCTAAACCTACAAATGCTATCTTTATCTAAAAATAATTTAAAAGGTGAATGAAATGACAACACCCCCTTCCTGTACTAACAAGCAGGAGAAAGCAAATTAAATTCACCCCTTTAACCACAAATGCTAAACTATCAAACTAATCATGACAGAAGCACACAACAACATTCACTTTATCCAGTTGTCATATACAGTCAAAAGGAAAGACAGAACAAAGATCCACAAAATATGGTGAGCACAACTCATGAAAATCCAACCCACTCCACAGAATTAAAGATAACACTTTTACATCATTTGAATGTTAGACTTCTTAACACAAAACAAATCTCCATTTGAATCATCTGGTTAAAAAATATACTGTTACTAAAAAAGATGTTCAGGATTATATGCTGCTTTCAGGATCAGTTCTTGCAGTGCTTTTGATGAGACCAAATGAATAACAATCTAATTTATTTGCAGGATGAGTTTGGCAGACCTACAGTGGAACATCAAACTGAGTAAGTTTGCACAATTTTCCGATTCTATTCAAGTGTCATGCTAGATGCATTGTTCCTTTTTTTGAAGAGGTCATAACTTTATTTGTATTTCTACATTCCAGGCAGAAAGACTCAGAAACTCAACAGGAGAATGTGGTCGTCTTCTCTGGAGAAAACAAAGTTGAAACTTTTGAAGAAAGAATCTTACAAAATACTCCTCTAACTCAGCCTGACATGGGTTCGTGTGGAGAAATGCCCATAGGACATGTTGAAGATGCATCCGTCCCAAAGGGATGGGTTATTGGTCCGCTGGTTCAGTCACTGAAGTCCAAAATGGCAAGTTTCACGGAGATCGTCATGACTCCTGTCAAATTTTTCAAAGCAGGGAGCCCTGCATCTTCAATTGACTCTTCATACAAACATGTAGATGGTGATGAAGCAACAGATGAACTAGAGAACCACCACCAGGACGCTGAAACTCATCCGCACGTCCATGGTGACTTTGGAAATACAAAGTGGTCAATGACCACTTCCCCCAAGTGTTTTAAACAACTTGAATTTGATGTGTTTTCTACAGACAGACATGAAAAGATGGATGAGTGCGCCTTTAATCAGCAGGAGCAATGCTCCTCTTTAGTGCCTTTGCTGGACAGTTCTTTAGCCTGTGTTGTTTCCAAGCAGCAATCAGAATCCTCTGGACCCACGTTGAGTTTGTCTTCCAAACTAAGTGCCTCGCATGAGTCCAAGTTGAACAAATCCACTTCTGAGAGGAACCCTCCGCAGGATGATGCAGGGATCAGTGACAAACGTTCCTCCCAACAGACTTTTTCCCAACTTGGCAAAATTGAATCAAGGAAGACAAACAGAAAGCCATCTGTATGTTCTTCCAGGTTTTGCTCTAACCCCGTTGAAGGTCAGCGTGAGGAAAGTAATGTTCATAATCGTCTCCGCAGCAAACTAAGTGACGGTGCTAACAAAACGTCTCTGTTGCCTACTATAAGCCCACAGCCAGTGGAGTGCCAAGCAAGCTCTGAATTCCCATCAGCCTCAGGTGTGGCAGTAAAAAGGGGACTGAAAATAAACTGCCATGAAAAGAATGCTTCAAAGCGCAAAAAACTGACCTCTCTTTCATGCGTAGCCGAGACAAAAAATCAACCCTTTTTAAACACAGATACAAGTGTTGGGAGAAAGTCAAAAACGTTGAGTGCATCCATAAAACACATGGCAAACGAGGAAGAAGTCGTTAAACAAGGCAAGAGAAAACGGATTGTTCCAACAAAAGGAAGCGCAAAGGCAAAAAATGGACATGAGAGAACAGCTGCAAATGTGACTGACAGTTCCTCTGATCAGATGTTGCTTTGCTCCAGCTGCGGAGCGCCGCATGACTCCTCAAAAGACTGCACAAGCAAATCAAAGCGCATTACTTCAGGCAAAAGTTTCAAAACTGAAGCAGCTAATAGTAAAGCCTGTGTCAGAGTAAAGCACAACGCTCCTTCTATAAATCTGGAATCTACTGGGGAAATCGCTCAGGTATCTGAAGCACTCGTCCATCTCAATGAAAAGCAGCTCCAGCACGCGACTGCAAAGAACAATCTAATGAAACGAAAGCTGTCGAGCGACGCAAGGTCAGCAACAGACAAGACCTCGGTGTCTGCCTCATCAATGCAATCATCAGAGTGTAAAACGTCCCAGAACTTCCTCACAGCAGGACAAAATCAGCAGCCGAAGAGACCAAAAAACACTCTTTCTGGTGCACTTGAGCCCTCCAACTCCACCAAAACTCAGGTACAGCGTACTGGCAGTCGAAGGACCAAAGGCAACCAAAAAGAAAATGGTAAAGTTAAAATCCCCAAGAGGTCTTCAGCGTTAGAAATCCCAGCTTTTGAGCAACATGTTTCTGCACAATCACACAGTTCTGTAGACTCCCATGAAGAGGATAGATGTGTTGCAGATCAGGAGTTTCTAAGGAGCTCAGAAACTAAGAGTAAATCCCACATGAGACAAGTTCAGAGAAGAGCAGACAGTCTCAATAGGAGATGCAGAGTTTTACTGACCAGAACTCCTAAAGTTGAAGAGGTGACAAAATCTGCTACAATGGAGGACGCTGATCTGGCTTCTTCATCCATTCGGGATTCATCGAGACGCCTGCAACGAAGCTACTCCTGTCCTGAAATCTTGTCTCTTGAATGTCACGATGCTCCCTGGAGAAGTTTGCATTCGCCACATCCCAGCAGGTTTCACATTTCTCACCACAATCACCACCACCACCACGGTCCTCACATCTCACCTCCTCACAAATCCCTGCGCCGGGCCCGTCGACACACCGTCTGCAGTGTGGAAGTGGAGAGAGAGATCGCTCCCCTGTGTCTTCGGAAGGAGGTCTACCCATTCAGGAGATCTGCTCCTCATGAGCCGGTCCCCCGCCATCCGTCTCCCACTCACGTGCATTCCCCCAGCTTCTCGCTCTCAGCTCTTGCCTCCTGCTTCCTGTTGAGCCCGTTGGCTTTTCTGTCAAAGAAAGGTGACTGCAGAGGATCTCCTGCCAGCTCCAGTACTTCAGGCCATCCCTCTTCATCCTCTTCTTCCTCCTCTGTGACACCCCAACCGTGCCCTTCCACCTGGACTCCAGGAGCTGAAGCTTCTGCCACCTTGGATTCAAGCTGCAGGTAACACATTTAAAGATTCACTCTATGTTTTAGACCTCGATTCAAGTAATTAGTCATAAACTGATTGGTTCTTCGTTTTGTACATTTTTTCTGACGAACTGCTTTGTTTTGCTGCGGATTGTGGAAAATTAAAAAATGTATTATAACGTCCAGCTGGAATAATAGTCGCAGATGGCCCTTTCTGTTCAAAATCTTTTAAAGTCCCACTCCAACTATATTTGTATTTATTGTAAAATCCTTCCCAGTGGTCTTTTCATTATGATCATACCGTTTTAAACCAATACCATTTTTTAAGACATCGTTTTTGCAGTGAGACAGAAGTTCATCAGAAATCTGCCCCCCAGTTGTGGGCAGGTCTGTTGGCGTGGAAGTAACTCTACAATGATATCCCATCATGTCTTTGTTTACACTCTTTCCCGCTAACTTACATCCCCTCACAACCTCTAGGTAACTTAAGTGTAGAAGAAAAACCGGCGAGCAATATCAGAGCTATGCAGCCGTACAGTTTTGAGCCAGATGGCAGCTCAGATGAAGACGTTAGTGGATCTATTTGTCTTCAAATGGATGCGTCAGAATAAAAGGAGGAAAGGCAGACTTTGGCCCACCCATGGCAGCTACTGCCTCACAAACCTCAGGATTCTCAAACCGCAGCTTTTAACCTGCTCCTGCTCCAACACAATTTAAATAAAGAAATAAACACAGTTTTAATCTTAGTTTTCTCATATCTTAGTTTCTCGTGTCTAGTTCTCAAATCTTAGTTATTTTATCACGAGAAAAATGCTATAAGAACATACTTAAAAACACAAGAACAATGTACAAAATCGACATCAGTGCAGATATTGGTTATTTTAACACATATCGGTATCAGCGCTTATATTTTTTATAATTAATCCGACCAATGTTGAACTGGTTATTTTTGGCTCAGAGGCAGCCACGCCCATCTTCTCCATTGTCCCGCCCACTGTACTATCTGATTGGTTAATCACGCACTGGCAGAGCCAATCAGAAATTGAAACCGTTTGCAGTGCAGGTCCGGGCAGGTTATGGCGGAGAGAAAAGTTTATTATGTGTTGAAGCTCTGGAGGGTGTATGCGTGCACGGATGTCGTCGTAGTCAGTAAACACAGAAAATTCTCTTGAAATTGTGTAAACCTCTCTGTTCTCGCCACATCACAGCAAGCAACGAGATGGAGAATATCATAAAAACATTTTTTTTAAAAACATCTCACTGCGAAACAATCACCAAATTACCAAATTTAAAAAGATGCTGAAAAATAGACATGTAAGAAACTTTATTACCATCTGATTAAAACTTAAAAACCAAAAGAAATTCTGTCGAGTTTTATAGTAAGAAGGCATGAAGATGCAAAATACTGAGTGACACGCTACTACTACGCCACAGTAAATCACAGCCTGTCTATGAAAATATCAGCACAATAATGACAACCTCAATGTTTTATATCTTTAGCTCTTTGTGTGTTGATTGAGAGAATCCAAGCGACAAAAACGACATTATTAGATGAAGTGTGTGTGACCGGCGCATGCGGTCCTGATGACCGCACGCACGGCCCATTCTCCGCATCCGCCTGTGCCCATTTGCATGCGTGATGCCCTTACTACGAATGTTTAATGTGTAAAGAAATAATACAAGCTGAGCATATGACAGCATGTTGCGCCCCCGCCCCCCCCCCCTTTTTTTTTTTTTTTAAATGAATATTGCAAATAAGTATCGACCTAAATCAATAAGTATTGTATGGACCTTTGGAAAAAAAAAATGTATCGGTCGATCCCTGAAACATTGGGTCACATTTGATTAATTAAAAATAGCATTTATTAAATAAATTCAGCAGCTAGCAACCCTTCCATTCATTCATTTGGTGCTTTTCCAACACCACCCTCATATTCACTCCCTACTCCAGCCCCCCCATCTACTCTCACCCAATCACACTCATCTCTCATACGATTTACTGATCTGAACCCAAAACACAGTAGAATGACAGATATCAAACAGCAACACTTAAACAACGCTGGTCACTACAGTATAATCTCCGTTACCTTATAATGTAACAAAATTACTTATCTTGTGATTACATCTTTTACTTCGTTTTTACAAGGAAACGGGGGGCGAAAGCAAGGCAAGCTGTTGTCGGCTTTCGTACATTTCTGAGTATCTTTATTCAAATAGTTGTGAATCAGAAGTAAACAAAGGCTGCATTAATCAGGTTTTAGATCTTGGCTAAAAACAGCATCATCAAAATCAATAGACCACCAGGAACGCATTGAAAATGAATCAAATTATGAAAAAGTTGTTGGCTGTTTTTGACCAATCAGTGTGTCATGTTTGAACCTGCGCTGACATTTTTCTTTCTCTTGAAAGTGGAAATCCAGTTCAGCTTGAATCTGAGAGGAGACAACGGAACGAAGAGGAGGACGACGGTGAAGACACGAGCTCCTCCAGCCAGGAGTGTGAAGACGTCGGGCTGAGAGAAGAGAAAGCTCTTTCGGATTCAGACATCAAAGTACGCCCCCGCTTTTAGTTTAAGCACTTTAAAGAAATGAGTTCTGGAAACGGACCGACTCGTGTGCATTTTTAAACTCAGTAATCTTTCAAGTTTATCCATTTACCAAAAGGAAAAGTTGAGACCAAATGAAAAGTATTTTAAATCCAAACTGTTGTTGATTTTATTTAACACATCTAAATAACTTAATGTGCCTTTTTTTCTTGGTCTGATTCCAGATTTTTCTTGGTTCATTTTGTTAGTCAACAGGAGTCTATGTAAAATGTGTTTTACATTTCTGCTGCATGGTGATTTACTTTTACATTTCTCATTAGAGTGCCTTCATGAAACAGAAACTGCTTTGACTTCGTTTTAAACCCGAATGACTGAATTTGTGGCACAGTTTTCCCTTTAAGTCTGTCGTTTTGTGCTGCTTTGTTTGTGATTCGGTTCATAAATGTTGGGTTTCTGTTTTGTTTTTTTTTCCACAGGTGGTGCAGCAGCACCAGGAGCGGAAAAAGGTCTCATCTATTAGAATTCGTAAAACGTTACCCAAACCTCAGACCAACCTGACACCCATGGGTCTGCCCAAACCCATCAGGTACGATTTCATCTGGAACATCACTGCTGAGGTCAAAGTTGACATTTATGGAGATCTTGGAGATTTAAGAGAGATTAAAGCCTTAGTCCCAACTGGCCTTACGGTTGGAAACCAGCTGTCTGCCGGTGAAAAATGAGCAAACCTGAATGGGGTTAAATTGCAATGTTTTTGAGCTAAAGCAAGTAATGTTTCTGCTTCAAGTCTAGTTTTATGGAATACATTCCAAAGTAGAACTGTTGAACTGGTAAATACTAATATTTTTTAATGGTTATTTGATATTTTTTAAATCATAAATGCCAGCAAAATTTCTTTGTAGAGATCCTTTAATTTCTTAAAACAAAACTCCAAATTCTTCCAAACGTTTGTCCCACAGCAGCTTCACAAAACGTTCCCATCAAACTGGAAACCCAAACAGCTGCTGAATATCCACTCATGCAGAGTTTACTGAGAAGTATGTCCATTCCAGACCGCAGACGTCATATCTGGCTCTGAAAATAGGACAAACTCTGTGGGGTCCTTTTCTGGAAATGCATTTCTAATTGTCTTGATTTGCCATGCATTGATTATGTTGTATGCTTTAATGCATACATTGTCTTTTTTTTAAATCTCTATTTAACCACAGAGTAAAGAAGAAAGAGTTTAGCTTGGAAGAAATTTACACCAACAAGAATTTCACGAAACCCCCTGGAAGGTGAGCTCTTTCTGAAAGTTGTTCAAAACATTTAGGTGTTTGTTGAAGAAACTGTGTAAGCTTTACGTTGATGTTTATTTTATTTTTTTGTCTTTGAACCTTCGTATTGGCATTTTAATGGAATCGTGTTGTGCTTCTGTTAAAGCCAGAGATTTATTCCTGCTAATGTCAGTGCAAGTCAGTCTGGCTATGTGTATGTTCAACCAGAAGGTGGCAGCAAAGGAAACCCTTAAATCTAAACAGTTTCTATCAAGCTAATCTGGTTTTTTCTGAACCTAGATTTACCGACTGAATTTGTTGCTCACATTTCAGCCGGCTGGAAACCATATTCGAAGTGCCTCTCAACCGCAAGAATGGTTCGGAGTCGTGGTTTGGACAAAGGCGTGTCAAGCGTTTTCTGGAGTTTTTGGAGGTTGGCGGGCCAAGAAAGCTGAAGAAGGCTCTGGTTGGAAGTGGAAAAGCAGGTATTTCCTCTTCGAGGACGAGGCGGGGAGCGTTTTCTAAAGACGGGCCTCCCCTCAGCATTCAGGACGTGGACTCACTGCTCTGTGCAAAACTTGACCAGTTGAATTTGTGGTTGACGGGCGATCAGACAGAAACATGACTGAAGCTTCTCTGTGCCGACGGTTGTTTGTATTTGTAGTTTGGCTTTTGTAGACATGAACCCGTGTTGCATCGGAGCTCTTATACATGGACTTTTTTTATATAAATGCTGTGGTACAAGTATTTACATATATATAGTGTCAACTTATTTATTTCCACTAATAAATCTTTGCCATTTAATTCTTAACCACTCTTTATGTACCTTCTTTGAAGCCATCTATGGTGCAGTATTCTAATGTCACTGAGATTTCCCATCTCGGTTTACAATTTCTTTAAATAAGAAGGATAAGCTAGGGCGCCGTGCTGCACAAGGCGGAGCTTGTTGCTCTGCCTGTTTCAAAAGAAATCCGTGCTTTGTGTATCCCTCCAGCATCTTTAACTTGTTACTACAGGCAGCTATTTTATAAGAAGGTTGACACCTGTAAAGGTGCCAGTAAGCAGCTTCAACCATTTTCAATATTGTATGTATTTGTACCTGAACAGTGTAGTTCAGCTCAGGGAGGAGCCGTTCAGTCGTTTGTTGTTTAAATGGTTGGATGTTGGATGATGCTGGGGGTTTTCCAGTTTTTCACTAAGCCTTCCTAGTTCTTGTTCTATTTACTTGTGCTTGTCTTGGAATTTCTTCTTTTTGTGTTACTACTGTACTTTGTTGTATTTTCTTTTCTTGGCCAAAATGTAAAGGAATTTTCCTGGTAGAAGTTGTGGGTTTGTTTTTGCATGAGGACAAGCAGAAGTGCATAAAGAAACAGAAGCACAACATCTTTAGACGTTTATCACAAAATAAATTTTGTATGTTTGTATAAAAGTACAACACTGTATATAATTTGACAATAAATGTACAGTAACAATGCAATAATGCCAAGGTAATTATGGCACTTTAAAAACCCATTATGTTGTAAAAACTGCCATCATCTCTGCTGTCATTCTGTTTCTGTTCAAAACCCAACAAGTGCTGTAATGCTGATCAATATGCTTCGGATTAGTAAACACGTTTGATAGTATTTGAAAGTACCTTTAGTGGAAATGAACATTTTACATTTTAATAAAAAATTGTAATAATGAAAGCAGGACTGTTCTGGTGTCTCTTTGGATTGGTTTCTTCTAAAATGTGTTCATAGTTTTTCAAAAGATCTGCATCGTTTGACTCGTTTTCTTTTTTTGGTTGTGTTGCTTCTGCTTGACTCCTGCTTCTAACCTGCTCTCGTGTCTTTTAGCTTTACCATTCATCCTAACGCGAGGGTATCTTAATCCAGGCCTCGAGGGCCAGCCTCCAGCTGGTTTTCCAGAAATCCTGCTTGATCTGCTGCTGATTATCTGGATCAGGTACATTTTTAGCTAAGAAGGAGCTTCAATGCACACGATCATGGCATCCACCAAAGGCAGGAGTGTTTCAGCAGGACAGGATTCCCTGAGGGAATTCTGCTATAAAAGGTCTGTTCTGTAAGCATTTAGTAGCTGCTTTTTGTTCAAAAAAAGTAACTCAATATTTGTAACCTGAGACTCGTCGTCCTTTCAGGTCATGTAACTTCCAGCAGCGCTGTCTTGTCCATCCTCACAGTAAAATATCGCCATAGGAGACTTCCAGGTGAATCAGTCTTTCAGAGTGAGCAGATATGAGACCAGTGCCAGAAAAATTAAAAAAAAGATCACAACAGCATGCAGAGTAACAATGGCGATGATGGCAAACTTTTTAGACTCCTTGGCAAACTTTTGAGCAGCTTCTGGGTCCTTTGTTTCCTTTGCCTGAGAAAAACAAAAAGGTTTAGCAGCAGTTCAATGATGCGTTTCTATGAAAAGTCCAATAAAATTCAAATCCCTTCATGTCAGGTTCAGTGAGATTTATTATTACCTTGACTGAACTTATCAGAGCTTTTATTCCAATGCAGGAAATGCCGAAGATGATGCTATTGATGGCCAGGACCCTGTGAGTCTTGTCATTCCGCCATTTTGAGATCTCGTTCCGGACTCTGCTCATCAGGTTGCGGGTTTCAATGGTTCTCTCTTGATCCCCTTGGCCGGGTATGATGTTCAAAGGCATGGCCTCGTCATTGTTCATCGCTTCAGCTGAAGACATGTCTGCAAAACAAAAAACAAAGCAAAAACTGGTTTCAATTAAACAGACCTTTAACAAATAAAAAATGTTATTTCATTCAACCACAAGCAAAATAAAAAGTTAAGATGCTGTTCCAGAAGTGGACCAAACCACTTCCTTCACCCATAGCATCTAAATGAAAGCAAAAACACAAGTGCATTTTCTTGGAAGTATGCTCAGCCATTAACAGGTTTTTAATGAGTTGCACAGATTCTTTTGGTTCTTAATTGTATTTTCTCACTTCACCGAATTGTTTTTACTTCTGCAAAAAGGAAAAAAAACAACTAAACTAAAGTTTGAACAGGTTCCTCAAAACTGAGTCAGCAAGTTGCAACACTGGTCTTTGCATGGATCTTTTTCTAAAACAAAACCAAAAAAAACACACTAGCGTCACAGCCATTCCGTTTTAATTTAACTTGACAAACTTGTCTTAAAGGTGTGGGACTTTTTTTGTCAGTTAAGGACAACAAAAACATGGCTGATAGCTTTCCTAATCCCTCAATCAGAGATTTGATCACGTTTTTGTAGTTCCTGCATGGTCGTCATATTTTTGAGAAGATTAATGTGGAACCTGTAATTCCCATGCAGACCTTGGAATCATTTTAGCTTCACAAATATTTAGTTTAAATCCTCAAATGTCACGTACATCTTGGTCAGGTCGATAAGAACCCTAAAATCTTGATACCTTTTTACACGTTTGTCATGAAAAGGTTCTGTGAGTGAACACACCTGATTGACTTGAATTCGCTCGACAGTGGAAACCCTCGATGTTTGTCCACAAAGATCAAAAATAAAGAATGTTGAGACCTTAAAATCCTCTTTTCTCCTTAAAATCGGTTGTAGTTCAGGTGTTTCCACCTGAGCTTCACCAAATCCCAGCAGACAGCTGCTCTGGCGTCTCTGTGGAAATCTAGTTTCATGTTGCTGTTTTTATGGCAGGAAGAGAGATAGTCATGAAACGTCCACGCCTACTAACTTAGAAGGAATTTGCTTTGGTGACTTCCCCTCTTCACTCCTACCTTTACGGCCCACAAGTCACAAGAATCTGCTGTCACTTTGTTATTTTAACACCTACATATTTTCCTTTTCTGGTGGATATCATCTTCTACCTGGCTCCTTGTTCACACTGAGTAGAGTTTACCAGGTTTAGAGTCCTTCTGGGTACCCAATCCCACATTCCACAGGTGACGTAAGGGTGTGTCACGACTTGTATTCCCACTGGAAGGTCAAACAAACGTTTCTGTTGCTGTTTTTGAGTGGAAATTCACTTCCGTGCTTTTATTTTTTTAAGATCGTTGTATATTTTCTCATCTCAAGCAGTGTTTTAAAGTAATTAATATGAGAAACCATTTGATTTCCTGCTTTCTGGAGGCCCTTTGATCTCTGACATAGAGATTAGATAAACCGTCTCCCCTTTTTAATCACATGACATCATTTCTCTTTATAGATTAATGCAATAGTCACTGAACTCTGGATGACATGAAAGGCTCCACACCCTGTCTTTATTTTAAACCAGTTTTATTGTCAATGCATCAGATTTCAATGTAAATGAAATAATAATGTTACCTTTATGAATGAAACTGTTCAACCATAAATACAGTTAGAACAGTAAATTACTGCATCAGTGTTCCTGCATTCATTTATTTGTAATTTATGTCAACCACAATATTTAAAATGCATCATTTAGATTGTATGTATTGGTATTTCTGCATAGAAACAGTACTATTTAAGCAAATAACAACGTGTTATCATAAAGCTAAATTTACACATGTAAAGGGAGAAAAAAAGTCTCTAAAATGAACTAAAACGTGACTGATCCAGTCGAGATTGCGCATGACCGTTCTGGAGCTCTGCCTTTCTGTTCATCCACCAATGAGAAGCCGAGAAACGATTAGGGCGGAAACAAACCCGGAAGCGTAGAAATTAAAAACAAGAGTCGTAGAAGATGACACGTCAGTTGTAAATAATAATTTAAAAAAGTGTGCTTCTATAGAATAAATTTTATTCATATATATATATATATATAAAAAATAAATTTAACAAAATGAAGAGAAATGTGGACGTAATTGTGGCCACAGAGCGGTACGGCAGCGCCGAGTCTTGGAAGTATGTGCTTCAGGACGGAGTGATGGAGCGGAGGAAGGATGAATCCAGCAGCTTCTCTCTAGTTGGAGTTTTTAAAGTAGAGAAGTTTTTCTTGTATTATTTTAGCTTCGAAGACCTTTCATCCTCCTTGTTTCTGATTGTAAATCTGCTTTTTTGCAGAGCGTTTTTCTGCCTCAGGGTTATCCGGAAAGCGTCAGTGAAGATTACCTGCAATATCAGTTTTGGGACACCCTGCAGGTACAGCGATTATGAGGTCCAGAGAAGTGGTTTCTGGCATCAAAGTGAAAGTCTGCATCCTCCTTTTGTGTGTCAGGCCTTTGCCAGCACCCTGTCATGGACTCTGGTCACTCAGGCTTCCCTCAAAGGTGTAGGTGTTGGAAACCAAGATGCAACTGTGGCTGCAGCCACAGTGACATGGATATTAAGAGGTTAAAAACTCATTTAGCTAAAACCATAAAGAGAAATTGTTCATATTTTTATTTGCATTCTAAATTTCTTGCAAAAATCCGTTTTTCCCCTCCTGCAGATGGGACTGGTATGTTGGGACGAATCCTCTTCGCCTGGAGGAAGGGGTAGGGATGAACTCCGGCCTTTTGGACCATCAAAGGTTCTTAGGATTTCTTCTGAAGAAGATGCTATTTGTTTTTCAGGAGTAAGCTGGACTCTGAGGCTAAGAAATGGAGGTATGCTGCTATGCAGCTTTGTTATGCAGCTTTGCAGCTTTGGTGAATTGCTGCACCCTGATTGCGTTTCCTCTTTTCCAACCACCAGACTGTTTGCAGACGTTCTCAATGACATCGCCATGTTTATAGAGATCTTGGCTCCTTTCTTCCCGTCCTTCTTTACTTGGATTGTGTGCACTGCAGGAGTCTTCAAGGTTAAAGCAAATGCATTTTATGTATTTTTTTTAATCATTGGAGATGAAATAACAACATTTAAATCTTGAGGTTGAGTTAATTCATTCAAAATAAAAGTCTACAAGCCCAAAGAAACCAAAAGTTCTGGATCCTCTGCAGTCAAATCAGCTTAGATATTAGTTATGAAAACACAATTATAAACCATAATTATGCGTTCCATCAGAGAATGTTTAATTTCCATTTAATTTTAATTGGGAAAATACATTATCAATGTTTTTGACATTGCTAGAACATAAATATGCAATAATTTGGACTAAAGCTAAGTTACATGTGGTGTCCTAAAAACAAAAGAAACAAGAGCACAGAGTAAACATAACCACAAAACTTACATTAAAAAAGTAACGCTCTGAGACAGAAAAAACACAAGACATGTCTAGTTTGTTCTGGCTTTAAAACTGTTTGAAATCCTGGATCATTTTCAAAGCTTTTCAGATGCAATCAGGCACAGTAATCTAAAATGCAGTACCTCTGTTGGACACCATCATTTCAGTCAATTTAGTTCTGTGTCTTTGTACTTCACAATGTTTGCTTATCATTTGGCTGAAAATGAATGAAATCGGGTTTTAAAGTTTTATTTAGTTCACATTTTTTGTCAAAGTCTGTTGTAAAAAATGATTTTGAAATCGAGTTTATAAAGTTATGAGTTTTTTGTCACACGGTTTGTGACATTTATGGCAAAACAAGTTGAGCATTCTTTCTCACAGATGGGTCAAACTGTGGTGGATTTAAGATCAGCTTTACAGAAATTGTTTGCACTTGTTTTTTTAGTCGATTGTTGGAGTCGCTGGAGGTGCAACCAGAGCTGCGCTGACGGTTCATCAGGCTCGCAGGGACAACATGGCTGACATCTCTGCCAAAGATGGCAGTCAGGTTACTTTCTTACTGCGCTTCTTCAGATACCTGAAAACACCAACTAAGGAAAATTTACTGAGTAATCTTTTTTTTTTTTTACTCCAGGAGACTTTGGTGAATTTAGCTGGACTCGTTGTTAGCTTGATACTTATTCCTCTCATCACCGATAACTTCTCGTAAGTAGAGACACTGGTTTTTCCTGCTAGTCAAACACTCTTTTCAACGTCTTCCTTTATTCTTTGCCCTTTAGGCTGAGTCTTAGTCTCTTCTTCCTCTTCACCATCCTCCATCTGTTTGCCAACTACAAGGCTGTGCGTTCAGTTGTCATGGAAACCTTCAACCAAGCCCGACTTTCAATCGTGTTGCAGCAGTACCTGAAGGACAAACGCATCCTGAGCCCATCTGAGGCAAATCAGAGAGAGCCAGTTTTCTTTGGTTTGTAATCAGTTTTTCCATTTTTCTATTGTCACTTTTTTGTCTTTTCGGGGTGATAAATGTCAGCTTTGGTTTGTTTCATTTTCAGAATTTAAAAAAGCCACACCGATCAAGCTCGGAGTGAAGCTGCAGGATGTTGTACAGAGGTGACTGTGGTTCATTTTTGCTTTTTAAATTTTTTTTTTTAAAGATCAATAACACAAACTGCTTTATTTACAGCCCTGAAGAATTCAACCTGGCTTTGAGGAATAACTCCACGCCTTACCTCTTAGGAGTCAGAAATGGTGACTTGTCTTTTTTCAAACGGTTCAACTTACTGATGGGCTAACACAAATCCTTACGTGTTCTCCTCTCAGGTTGTGTCTGCGTTTGTCTGGGATCTGCAGCATCAGTGCACGATGAGATCAGGGCGGTGTGTCAGGCGTCATGGCTCAGTAATATGTTGAAGAGTCCTTCATCCAGGCAACATTTTAAAAGTGAGCCTTGACAGATTTTTGTCTGAATTTACACTTTTTCAAATATATTTTAACTCCTAACTTTATTTCCAATAAAGGTTCGTGGGAAATGGTGCAGAAAAGTCAAGAAGTCATTGATGCTCATTTCCCGGCATTTCTCAAAGGTGAGTTAACTCAGTTATCAAGTGGAATTTAACTTTTACTTCATTTTTTTGAAATTGATTGATTCGTGTTACATAAAAATTCAAGAAAAGTACGATTGCTTTTATTTCCAGGTGTGGAAGCTGCAGGATGGGACATAAAACGAACTCTGCTTGACTGGGACGAGTGGAGAGCTGAGTGGAAAAGAAAAAGCAGCTAAATTGTTACAGTTGAATTTTTTTATCATCCAATCTTATGTTCGATCTTTTCGTGTTATCGTTTCAGCTTTCACAATAAAAAAGTAGAGACAGGATTTTTTTAGGCCGATTTTTATTTGTTGTTAATAAAGAGATAACTGGACAAATATATGTTTTATTTGACTTTTTTATCTTCTACACATTATGCTTGCATGTTGACTTTACACTTTTAACTATCTTGGCTTTAAATAATTATCAGTTACTCCTGGAGAATATTATAAAGTTTTTGGCGCAATATTTCCTGGAATAAGTGTTTTATTTATACAAATACGTAGTCTTGATTCTTTCACTTTCAATCTTTCTTTTCTGCGATCCATTTTTGGAAATGGATTAGAGCACTTTTTTAGAAAAATATTGCAGCTTTTGTCACATAGTTTTCATTATGGAGACAAAATGTAGACGATCCTAGAAAAGATCTGGCTTTTATGTCTTTGCTATCTTATTTCCAATGGTTGATTTTTTTCTATGGAAGATAATCAGTTGTTTAATATTTGCTCTACATGAGTGACTCTTTTAAGGGAAAATAATCTGCTGAGAGAGATAGTTGTGTTGATGTTTTATATTAAGGTTTTTTTTAAATAATCTGCACATTTTTTCTGAACTTTGATCATAGATCTGCATATGCTATGATAAAGTCTGAAAAAGTGTTATATCTCCTTACATAGTCGTGTGATTTATTGTTACTCTTAT
The DNA here is from genome assembly GCA_014656515.1 of Oryzias celebensis. Lineage (NCBI taxonomy): Eukaryota > Metazoa > Chordata > Actinopteri > Beloniformes > Adrianichthyidae > Oryzias > Oryzias celebensis. The sequence goes on along the minus strand of BNCR01000008.1, from coordinate 3,822,390 downwards.
TCTTAAAGACCTGAATCTATGTTGGTAAGGTACAAGTATCTGATCATATCTTATGAACCAGAAAAATATATTTCATGAAAGAAAATGGAATGCTAGCAAGCAATCTATCATTTAAAGTCTAGTTATCCTACATCTGACACGTCTTTATGGATGTAGACCCCTGTTGATTGATGGTATTCCACATGCATTATTCTTGCTTGGTTGCTTGAAATAAACTATTTCTAATTTAATCTAATCAAATTTAATAAGATAAAAGACATTTCTAATAAATTTTACATAGATTTTAGCCTTTAAAAAATTTTTAATCCCAATATTGACATATGTAGACTACTACACTACAGTAACAGTATATTTTCGTGCTTGAATAAGAAGGAGTTGTCTCGTCTGCAGTTAATTCAGGACTCTGCTGCAAGGATCTTGACCCGCACCAGGAGAAGAGCTCACATCTCCTCTATCCTCAAAGATCTTCACTGGCTCCCGGTTGTTTATCGCTATCAATCTAAAATTTTATCGCTGACTTTTAGAGCCCTCCATGGTCATATGTCAGTCTGCAGACCATAGCGTGCGCCGAGGTCTGTGGATCAGAACCAGTTGATGGTCCCTCGCACTCGACTTTGGACCAGAAGAGACAGATCTTTCCAGGCTGTTGCCCCCACTCTCCCTGGACTATTTTAAAAGCCATCCTAAAACCTTTTATTTTGTTAAACATTTTAACTGAATCGGTTTTTTATTTGGGATTGTAATGATTGTTTTATGTGGTACTTGTCTTGTTCTTGTGACTATTTGTCTGAGAAAGGTGCTATATAAATAAAACTTACTTACTTACTTACTTACTATGTATGTTTTGTCAACAATCACTTAAAACATTTATTTATTTTGAATCAGAATAATGTATTGTAATTACAATTGTAAATTGCAATGAGATTTGAGCAGCTCAAGACAGACAAAATACATTAGTGTGCAAAAATGTGAAATAGTCACAGTGTGCAAGTATGCAGTGATACAAGGATGCAATTGTGCAAATATGAAATTTATTAATAAAAAGAGAAATAGATAAACATGGATTTGTTTGACTTCCATCAACATAAAAATGTACCGTTTAAGTTTCTAATAAGATTTTTCCCACTCCTTGCTAAATTTTATAATAAAATTATACATTTTGCAACAAAATTCCCCATTTCTCTTTATATTTGGTGGAGATCAGACTATATCAATTCGTTTCTCAAAAAGCTTTTAAATGTCTTGAATTTTATTCCCAACATGAAATTGTTTAAAATGTTAAATCTGTGATGTTTTATCAAATGTAGTTTTACATATTCATATTTAATTCTTACCCCTGGTATTTTATCTTATTTTTCATTCATTAAAAAAAAAATGTTTATTTAATCTTAAACTGAAAAATTGGTTACTTTTGTACTGTACGTTTACAGTCAATTTTCTTGAAATTATTTTTACATAGCTTCCTCAAGGGGGCAGTGTCAAAGAAAACTAAATCCATGTGAAGAAGAACAAACATCCGTTCATGAAGTGCATTCACCAAAACAAGAATAGCTTTCTTGTTTACCCAATCTATGAAAATGAGTTAAAAGATCACATTTATCATTAAAATATATGCAAAAATATGTTTATTGCACTAAATATTCAATATTTTTATGTAACTTTGCTTTGTTTTTTCTGTTTTGTCATTGTCATTTTATTATTTTGAAAAACCAAACCGGATGTTGATGCACGGGCAACTCTTGTTTTTGAACTAGCTTTAGCAGCAGTAATAGTTTGTCGGGGTAAAAGTTGACCGAAGCTTTATTTATATGAATATAATCTCTAAAAATGGGACGATATCGGTGTGCCTACAACTGCAAGGAGTCCAGCGGCTCAGATGTTAAATTCTTTAAGTAAGAATCTCTTTCTGTTGAACAGATACACAGCACATGTTATTTTAAACACTGACGCGAATCAAATCCTTCAAATAAATATGTTTTAAAGTTGTCACTTTGCGATTTTTCTCTGTGACATTTGAACATTCATTTAGAAATATGTATTTTGCAGTAAGAAAAAAATGAACTTCATTTCTTCTGAATTCAATTATTGAAGATGTTTAGCCAAAGAAGAGACTAGCTAACCTGGAGGCAGAGATTCTGTTTTATTTTGAAATTACATTTCCATTCATTGGGACTTGACTACAAGAGGAAGGAACGCAGATTAGGATATTTAAAAAGTTACTTGCTAAGCTCTTCTGTATTCATTGTTGTTTTGGGAGAGTTAATCTTACATATTCTAAAACAAAAACCTTATTTATTATGTGCTGTTAATTTTCAGTTCATTATCTATTGAACAGACAAGGAATTGGGCTTTAAGCATATAGTGTAAAAAAACAATGTTGTAAAGAGTAAAAAGGAAAAGCCCTGCTCCATCTAAAATCTGTTCTCCAACAGGTTTCCTTTGAATAACAACAGAAAACTTAAAAAATGGCTGATGAATATGAACTTGGAGGACTGGAGTCCGTCTCGCTTCTCTGTGCTGTGCATCAATCATTTTGAGGACCAATACATCGACAGATCAGGAAAGAGCGTGACTCTTCGAGCAGACGCAGTTCCTACCATATTTTCATCTTCAAAGAGCATACAAAAGGAAAAGGTCTGTACTTTACTGTACTTCCTCCATGTAATAATTTAGTCGTTTTCACCTAAAACTGTTCTTCTGTCTGACGGATTGATCTTAGCTTTTTTATTTTCAAATATCTTGTATCCAAAGTTTAATAAACAATACATTTAAAAGTACTCTTTTGCTTTAGGTGTCTGTCAGTCAAAGACGAAAGAGATGCAAGGTGGGACTAAACGGCAATAAGATCAAGTTTTTTATATTTATGACTTTTTACCTGCTATCATGTAAACATTAAACAAAAAAAATATTTTTTGAACTGGTTCAGTCTGCTAACATGAACTTCTGCATTCAGCCTGCTGGTTCTGAAGCCTCAGAGACAGAGACAGTTCAGTCTGCTGCAGGACCTCCTGAAACTTCAAAAAGCATCGCAGAGCAGAAAGAGGTCAACCAAACAGAGCAAGCGACTCAAACGTATGCCACTCATTCTTCAGAATTCTTCCTATCACGTCGTTAAAAGTTTTGATTATTTCAAAAATCTTTCATATAGGTTTGAGAGTATTCTAGTTAACTAAGAGGACACTTTATATTATCTGAGAGGCTGTACGGCACCAGGAGGGTGTAAAAAAAGAGAGCTCAGTTATGGGTAATGAGAAGACTTTCTGGGGTTGCTCCACATCAGCCGTCACGCCCAGAACTCAAAGGTGAATTTGCAATGAACTCCTGCTGCTGTGCATAAATTATGTCCTAGAAAATGACAGCTTTTTTGATTTTGGCAAAAAACTGTATAATCATAATTACAAAACCACAGGGAACACTGAAAATATTTTAAAAGATTATCGGAGTGAGTGTTTAAATGAAAATGGACCGAAACCATTTGACAGTTTTGTATCAGTCAGTGCTGTTGTGCTTTAGTCTGTGAAAAAAGTCTGAAAATTTTACTTTAAATGTACTTTTTGTTGTTGGGGTGTCTACTTTTGTTTATTTTGGTAATTAGCTTGTGTTTGTTTTTCGTTTTTTTTTTTGTCCTAGAGACAAGGAACCAGTAAAGTTTGAAAGATGGAGAATCATAGCTGACGAAGGACCGATGAAGATCAAATCATTTCCACATTTCTTTCATGGACATTACTGTGCACCACATGTACGTAGCACAAAATAGCTGAATTCATTTTGTATGCTGTAAATGTTGGGTTTGCGCTGAAATAATGAGAATTGTGTGTAATTAAACTTTGTTTGAAAGTATTCTAACAAGTTGGCCTTTTTGTCTCTGTATTTATGTCATCACATCTGTTTACAGACTGTTCAGTGGATCCCAGATTTTGATTTTAGTGTAAGTAACTAAAAAAACAAACAAACAAATCTGTCAACATCGATTACATTTTCATTTTTCCTTTCTGTTTCCACAGACAAACCATAGAGATTCCGTAAATATCATTGAGGTACATATTTTAGAAACAGATATACACAACATCCTGATGATTTTTCTTACTGGAATTGACACTTTTTCCTTTTTTCGGCGTGCAGGTACAAGAGCCTTGGCACTGGCTTGGTTTGGATGTTAGAGGGCCGCTGCCAAAAACGCTGAACGGGCACAGATACATTCTGACCGTCACAGACTACTACTCCAAATGGGTAGAGGCCATGCCCATGCAGTCATGCCTTCCTTCAGATGTGGCGAAGAACGTTGCAGAAATAATCTCCTACTTTGGATACCCATTCAGAATCCTTTCCAGACTGCCTCATGACATAGTGCACAAAGTGAGTGTTTCTTTACACCATTTTAGTCATTTATTTTTCTTTCAAAAATGTAATTATTGTTAAAAATAGGACTTACCATGACCCAATTTCATCTGGAGTAAGTGCTCCTTTCCAAAAAAGGTTAATGTTGGGATTTATGGTCTTGTGGAGCCTAATGTGCATTTGTGATTTTGTGTTTTCTTGTTTAAGATTAACCAAGATCTTAAAGATCAGCTGAAGATTACCTCCCCTATAGTGGTTCATCATCAGCAGACGGGCTCTTTGGATTTGATCACACCTCAGCTGATTGACAGGTGATAATTTTTGTTATTCAGTCTGTAGTTTGCAGCTTTCAACTCATTTATTACTGTGCAGAGATAGTTACACAAATGACGCTTTGTTGTCTCTAATGCAACAGGATGGTGTGTGATCTGACAGAGGAGCACGCGGCTGACTGGAACGTTTACCTGCCTGCCAAGGTTTTCTGTCTGTGCTTCAATGAACACCCATCCATGAAGAACAGGCCTTTTTCTGTTCTCTGTTGTAATGGAGTGGAGCCTTATCAATCTCCCAGGGAGCTAAATGTGAGTTTTACAGCATTTTAGCTTTTTTTTAGCTTTTTTTTTTTTACTTTTCTTGAGATGCTAAAGTGACTAAAAAATGTTTTGTATGTTCCACAGTGTTCCTCTTCCAAGATCCAAGAAAGTGTTTTTGTATTAAGATGAAGCCTAAAATGGTAAGATTATTATTTTTTTTTAAGGAAATGTGTGTGTTTTGTAATTTTTATGAGGTTTTGTAGCTTCTTTTTCAAAATGCTTTTCAAAAAGCTTCAAGAATTGAAGAATTTCTCTCCAACAGTTATGTGGGATTTTTGTACTTTCAGGGCATTTGAATCAGCACCCAAGCCACCTTTTTATTTCAACTAGAAAAGAAATGCATGTATATTCATAGAGAACCGAAGATCTTTTTTTTTTTAACCAGAAATAAAGTATTTTTCACCTCCAGTTGTTTTTGTCGATTAACTGAACTAATTTCATTCTTTGAGAAATTTTGTGTGATGTGCGCATTCCTACAGTAATTTTTTTAACAATACAGATGTGATTTTTTTTTATAAATATTGCATTTTCACAGAAGAAAAAACATAAAGGATGTTTCAAAAATCAAAACATAAAACCAAAGCCCAAACACAGAAATATCAAAATATTCAATGCTAAAAGTGAGGGTAAAAGTTAAAATCACCCAAATCAACTAACAGCTTTACTAAATAAACATCTTGACCTGAGTTTTAAAAAACTTTATGGAGTTGTTCTGACGCAGCAACAAAGGAGGGGAATTCCAGTTCCATTGGTTACACGTTTTTGGACTATTTAAAATACTTTGGTTTGTAGACCTGAAGGAGTTAGTCCCAAAGACTTTTAAATTGTTGCATATAGTATCACTGTAACTTCACTATTTTCTTTACTTACTTTTTAGATGTATAGTTGGAGTTTCGGGTATTTAAAACAATAATTGTATTAAAACAGTGTCGATTTTCATCAATTCGATGCATATAAATAAACCTGTATTTCTACTTTCATATTTTGTGCAACATAGAAAATGTATTTTAGTTTCCATTACCTGTTTGCCATAGGAGCTACTTTGGTGCCCCCACCTGGCAAAGGTAGAATTACTATTTTTGGTAAACAACTGTTTGCAATGGGAGCTTCTTTGGTGCCCCCACCTGGCAGAAACTGGAATTACAGCTGTGGCAGCTGAAACTGTTATGAGCTCAGAGTTGTCGTTGTGCGGCTTTTTTCTGTGTGCAGCAAACCGCAAGAAATGGTGAGTGTGGAAAACATAACAGCTCATAACGTTCATCCCTTTTTGACGTATTAAAACCCAGCTTACTATTTCACCGAAACCTTCTCTACGCTATAAAAATGTCTAAAATTAGTAGCGTATTTACGCGCGTCATAGGAAATCTTATAAAAATAGATGTCTTTGTTTAGCTAACCTGTGCTTAAAAACGATTAGCTTCCTCTAAGGAACACAGCAGCTGACTGCTACAGAGTGACATCAGAGTCGGTGGGGAAAAGGTCAAGTAATGGTTAACTAGTATCATAACTTTGTCGCAGACAAGTGGCAAGTAAAAAAAAAAACAACTTAAATGTTGTTCGAGTATGTAGCTTTAGATGAGGGAGTTAGCTAAGTGGCTAACGAAATCGTGTGGAAGAACTTGTCAAAAAGACTTTAGTATAGTCTTAAAATATATGTATTTCGGGTCAAACATATTGTAAAACTTTTTGTGTTTCGTATTTATTACCATACGTATAAAATGTTTGTCCTTAGCGAAGCAGAGACTAATATTTAGTTGAGTTGCTAGCATTCGCTAACGCTGAAATAGCTAACCTGTCCTGTGTGGACCGAAGCGACAGCTGTATCGCGGCTTTTTGGAGGACAAAGAATCGAGCAAAATTCAGGTTATAACTAATCAAAATGTTGTTATATTAATTTCAACCTAATATAGAAGTATTTTCTGTCAGCGTGCATTAGCATTTTAACTGATTAAGCTAACCCATGCTAGTCCTTTTACACATTAGTGATGTTGCATTTTCTACAATGTCTTGATTTATGAGGGGAAAAAGACCCTACAACATTAAGTGTATGATTATTTCATCATGTAATACAGTTGACTTCAGATTTTAAGAATATTATATTTTAAGGTGCCTTTTGTAATGCAAGCATTTCTGCTTGTCGTCAGTGATTCATTCTCTTCATGACATGTTTGTTTTTGTAATTAGGACGTGTTTTTAATGATCAGACGTCACAAGACGACCATCTTCACAGATGCCAAAGAGTCTACCACAGTCTATGACCTGAAGCGCATTGTGGAAGGCATTTTGAAAAAGCCACCTGAAGATCAGAGACTATATAAGGTGACTTCAGCATATATGTTTTCCCTTTACACTTTTGCTGTGAGTTTAGTTTAAATGTACATATTGCTTTTCAGGAGGCATTTTTGTTAACCAGACCTGATTGTGTTGTAAATATATTTTGATGGTAAAATTCATCATTTATTGTGGACTCGACTATATTTTAGAAAACATGTTAAATGATTTTAACATGTAAAAAGGTTTTTCATAGTTTAGCCCAGGGGTTGATTTTACACAGACCAAAACCCAATAGAAGCCACAATGTCTTTCTTATTTGATCCTTGAGAAAAAAATAAAACACTGATTTGTATTTATGTTGTTACTAGTAGGATAAATATAAAATAAATACAGTCTTTTTTTTTTTCATAAAACAGTAAAATCAAAAAGCTCATAACTTTTGAGAGGTGTATATATATACACGGAGAGAGAGAGAGACTAGCCAAACATTTCCCAGGAAAATTCATTTGTGTATTTCAAAGTAAAACAGTTATTCTCTGTATTTATAAAGTAAAAAAAAAAAAGATTGTTTTCTTACAAAAACAAAACACAAATAATAATTGGAAAAGGACAAAAAGGAAAAGACTGACATCGCTTCTCTTAAAGGATGTGTGAAGGAATCCTTTTTGAGCCTAATAGCAGAAGGACAAACTTTAAAAAAAATTACAGTAGATCTCAGCATTAATTGTAATTATTGTTGATATCATGAAAAAAGAAGCATCATCGTGCAGATGTGAATGACTGAAGGCAGCATGCTGATTAATCTTTACTATTTTTATTTTGCTGAAGTATTTCCTACTTTGAAGTTGATCCACTTAGATGTTAAGTGAAAGAATTAAACAGTTGGAATCACTGTTTTTTCTTTCAGGATGATGTGCTGCTTAATGACTCTCAGACTCTTGGAAATTGTGGCTTCACGAATCAAACAGCGCGACCTCAAGCCCCAGCGACAGTAGGATTAGCTTTTCGTCTGGGCGGTAAGTCTGCATTTCATCATGTTCACTTTAACTCTTCTAGTCCTGGCTTTTTCATCTTCTCTTTTTGTCCTTTTTCTCCCAGACGACTCGTTTGAGCAGCTGAGGATTGAGCCATTTTCCACCCCTCCAGAGCTTCCTGACGTCATGAAACCCCAAGATTCAGGCAGCACAGCCAACGAGCAGGCTATCCAGTGAGGGCTGGGAGGACGCGCAGAGGGATGGAAGGGTTGCATTTTGGGATGTTATGCCACCGCAAGACAAGTTTTCCTATGTCTGACAGATCTTCAGCGGGGCATAAACAAACATGGACTCCCTTTGTAATTTGAGGGTACCTAAATTGCCTTGAATTGGAAAGCGCATGCTAGATAAATTTCTGATTTTTTTACAAGACCCTGCAGAAACATCTGTTGGACTTATGACGCTCAGTCATCCATTGGATTGGTAAAGGCTGAATTTAAGACTTGTACCTCTTTATTTAATAATTTTTTTGAGTAAGGTAACTGCTTCCTTACTTTGTGTTCTTGTTTTGCTGGCTTAAAAGTCTGAGTTTGTGGTATTTTAGGCTTTTATGTTTGTCTTTCCTTATTAAACTTAAATTAGGATTAACATATTTTTGATCTGAATGTGTGTTGCAACAAAAGCTGGAAGTTAGTCGATATTTAAGTTAAAGGACAAGGGTTTATAAAAAGAACAGATTATTGGGGATCAAAGTGAGATTAAAAGTTAAAAACGAGATAGTAGATTTAAAATCAAGGCGGTGATTTGAACGAGTGGTCTTTATTGCTTCAGATACAGTTTGAGGAGATGTACCTGACAGCAGCGGGCTGCTCATTTGACTCCTTTGTTCTGAACACCATGCAGCATCTTCAGTAGTATTGAACAGCCATTTTTACATCACCCATAGAATATTAAGTTGAATTGAAAAAGATTAAAAAGCTTAGGATGTAACATGATTTTGAACTTCATTTAGGAGTTCCTGTATTATTTCCAACTCACCGGCCATGTCAGAAGTGTTTATTGTTGCATAAAACATGTGTGGCATAAACAGAGCTGCACTTTTGTCCCATTTAACATTAAAACAATGGTTTTTCACCTTTTTTGCACTGTGATTTATTCCTGCTGTCGCATTTTTTCATTTATCTGCTGCTGATTTAAGCAGTCGGTCCTCTGACCTAAAACTAATGTTAAAGTTATTTTTAGCTGAAAAAAAAAAGAATCTGTTGAAATTGTATTTATTTTTGTAGAGTTTGATGGGCTGCTTCTAACATTTAAGGCATAAAAACCAACTTTAAAATGTTTCAATGACTTCGTATGCGCGTGCATGTGTAACCACTTTGGCAGATGAGACATTCATCATCCCTGCACGGGGCTCAGACTCACAACCATGATTTTTGGGCCTCTGCCTTCCCTCTCCACTTGGCCACTACAAACATCCATCCCAGAGTTGGCTTAAACGTGTAATTCTGACTTTACTGCGCTGATTTAATTCTCACGTTCACCGCAGCAGGAGGTGCATTCAGAGGCTGCATGGAATTTCTGCACTTATGCGCTTTCATTGAGAGCTCGCTGTTGCTGCATTCACGTGTGCTAGGAATTTCTAGCATTAACTCAAGATGATCTCAACCTACACACTAAGCCAAAACGATGCACATATTTCAATATATGCATGCTTGTTCTCTGGATGACATGAGTTCAGATTTGGCTGGTAGGCTGGATGTTACGGGTCATCCCGGCTAGTGACCATCTATGGGTGAAGTTGTACTATAAAATACCCGACATGTGGTATGTAGGGTACGAGTTCCTAAAGATCCTCATCGTTTCACTGTCGCTCAAATAATTTCCGACGGTACGTGAAGGCAGCAAGCTAGCTTTGTGCTTTTAGCTTAAGTGCGAGAGCCAAACTTCTGGCTAAATTGTGAGAATTACTGTCTGCGTGGATGAAAGTGGACGCGGACCACATCTCATCCACGCAAATGGAGGTCACCGATTGCGTTTTATCGGCGGGCAAAGCCGTTTTGGACATGATGGAGCGGGAATGGCAGCCTCTGAACGCGGTCGAGCTGGAGCACCAGTTAGACCAGGCGGTGGAGCAGATCCTGGAGTCAGATTTGGCATCCAAACTTAAAAGGAAGGCCTCTCCCTCGATTTATGAACAGTTAGTGCAAAGTCAAGCGATCACGGGGCCTCAAATACAAACAGAAAATCGATCTACGGAAGCCGTGGAGTCCCAGCTGAGGCTGGACTCTGCACTTGTCAAGGTAATCAAATGATCTGAATCAAAGTTTAAATACTCATAAGTTGAAAATACTTGATTTTAAAATATCAGAATATTTTTTAAAAAGTAAGGAGACAACCAAATGTTGCTCATTGCTTTGTGCTTGTATGACTTTTTAACCTATACGTTTGACTGTCTTGAGCTAATGACTTCTAAGTATCACCTAATGTTCAAAAAGTACCTATAAAGTTCCTGTGTATTACTTTTCTTGGCATCTGAAGTAAACTGAATAGTCTTTTGGGTGTAAATAAATGCATTTTTGTTTTTAAAGTCTGTTGACTCCAGAGATGAGCTGTGATGGTTGCATTATGTGTCTCCAGCATATCTCAGACCTCCTCCAGAGCTCCAAAGCTGGGACTCGGATGGCTGGACGGGCTCGGCTGTCTCTGTCCCACACGGTTCTGCTGTCTCTCACGCTTCTGACCGAGCGGGTCAGCTACCGGTCGGTGTCTGACCGCTTCCAGCTGGAGAAAGGAAACATCCACCGGATTTTCTTTTCTTTCTGTGAGCGCATCAACATGCTGGAGGAGAAGCTCATTAAATGGCCATTTGGTGAGTTTAAGTGGGTGGTTTCAGGTCGTTTCCAGGCTCAAATGTTGCTACTGAAGGTTGATTGTTGTTTTTCAGGCAGAGAAGCTGCAGAGACTCTGGTTCCATTTTCCCGTCTGCTCGGAAAAGGCGAGCAGGAGGATGGGAAAAGGGTTCTGGTTCTGGGAGTGCTGGGACACACATGGATCTCAGTCCGTCTGCCAAAAGGCAAACATGACACAGAGAGTGTTCAAATGAAGACAGAGGTGCGTCCCGGCTCCTGGTTACACCTGGAGCTGGTTTGTGACCACAAAGGCCAGTTCCTCCACTGCAGACCCAGTACAGGATCAGACGAGGAGAGAGGCACCACTCTGAGAAACAGACTTGCAAAGCAACCCGACCTGATGCCCTCAGGTTCTTTCCTGGTAGCAAGGGCCGGATACCCTCTGACTCCACAGATTTTAACCCCATACGAAAACAGCTGTGGACAGAAGGAGGAGCTCTTTAACCAAACTCTAGAGGAGCATTTTCGGACGTTCGATCAGGCTGTTGCTAAACTGAAAGCTCGATTCCGAAGGCTCCAGTACCTGGATGTCGGAAACTTTGAGCGAGCCAGAGCCATTGTGCTGACCGCTTGTGTTTTACACAACGTTTTCCTGAACACGGGTCAAGAGTTTGAAGGCCCGTTTGAGAAACAGGAGCCCCAAATCCAAGAGAGAGAAGTAGCAGCAAATGAGGAAGGGATTCATCACCGAGATGGCGTTGCAGAGTTGCTGTTTAAAAATGTCAACACTGCAAGGAGTTGACCTGTTTGTAAGTTGTATATGATAAAGAATGATTTCAACATCTGCGCTGTGGGAGTCTTTCTTGGATGCCAACAACCCTGAATTTGTGTCACATCACTGCGTTTGTCTCATTCTACCAAATCAAACTTAATTTATTAAGCACTTTTTACACATAAAAATAACACGAAGCTTTTCATGATAAAAATGTTTTTGAAATAAACAAAAACCTAAAGCACACACACCACAATGAAACCTAAAAAGATATACGAATAGAAATCTGGTTGGATAAAGTTTGCATCCATTAGACTTTAACACTGTTATCTGCTTAAATTACACTTGAAAACATTTGAACACAAAAAGTTAAATAACAGGTTTGCTGCAGTAACTTTCATGGATTTTTTAATCTTCTGGCTGATAAACATTTTTACATCCAATGGTTGTGTTTTGAAAAGAGAGGTAAGAAATGTTACAATACTGCCCAAAAGAAGAATTAAAAGTGGAACTAATACATTTCTTTACACTAACGAAAACAAAAATGTAAAAAATAAAAAAAAGAACAATACATTTCTGCAACAGAGACATTGAAAAGCAGGAAATGTCAATGGCCTACACACCTAAAAAGCTATTCACCAACACTCAATGTGTTACTGCCATTCCCTAAAAGAAAATATTGTAAATAAATCATTTCATTGTGTTTATTGACGTTGAACCCCGCCACTGTCCACTGGGAGCTGGGTCGCCAACAACCACCCCGTGACTCCAAATGGCGTAAAAAAATGGGTGGAAATTGATGTTTGTAGAAATATTTAGTTGCAACTTCTCAATGACCAGAGAAAGGAAGAGTTGCTGGTCAACACTGACCCGTCAATCATCCTGATAAAGCTATTTTTAAAACTATAAATAAATAGGTCCGTCTCTTCTTGGTTAGTTGCTTCACATTTGTTTCCAGTAAAATTGTTAGTATTTCTCAATGATGATTAAGGCAATGTGGATACAAAAATAAATGATTGTTGCGTACTTTGGGAGTCTAGTAAAAACAACGACCTATTTGTTGCATGGAATTAGCTTAAAGTACCAATAAGAACAAAATGTGCATGCGAGCCATCCTGAATGATCAGCATTTTGTCAAAACCATTAGGTTTAAAAGTTTCACCATTAGTGTCATCAAAGTCTGATAGAAGCTGCTGTCCTACAGTCCTTCCTTTGTCATCCTGTTCTTTTGAGCAAGGCTGGAGATGGCCTGGGCCAGATTGTTGATTGCCTCTATTTTTCTCTCCTCCAGTGCTTTCTGTTGTGCCCACATGTTCAGCTTCCTCTCCTGCAAATCCATGTACAGTTGCAGGACGTCCTGTGGAGGCTTGGCGGGACCAGTAGCGGGCGTAGAGGGAGGTGTAGGTAGGATGGGTGTAAACCTCTTGCTTGCCATAGCCTTGCCCACCCTAGTGCCACTGAGCTTGGCCCTGCGCTGGGCTTCGATCTCCTCTCTGCTCTTCCCCAGGACCTCATGCATGGCTTTGAAAAACTCCCAGTGGACACTGGCTGGCCCCAGCCGCTTTGCCCTCTCCGCGTTCTTCCTATACGTGGCCAGCATATTTCTCCACTTGAGATCGCACTCGTATGCCTTTACTGTGAAATCTGTGACTTCTGACTCCTTCAGTTTGCTGTTTACTTTCTCTGCCACCAGTTCCCACAGTTTCTTTTTCTTGCATACAGGCTGGTCAAAGGCTTGGTCCATTTCCAGACGAGTGTTGACAAGCTGCCATGTAACTTGCACTGTCCAAATAAATTCTAGAGAGGAAAAAAAACCTCACTTAATATAAAGTTCAAATATTTAAAGTCCAACTCTAACTATATTTTTTCTATTGTAAAATCGTTACAAGTGGTCTTGTAATTAATTTATGATTATGTAGACGTGTGGTTTTTTCTAGACATATTTTCTGCAGAGCAGCAGGAGTTCATCAAAACATTTGCCTCTGAGTTAGTTCTGCTAATTTCCCATCACTGCTCACACTCTGTCCTGTTGGTTTATAGCACATCACAAGCCCAAAATAACATTAGTGTATCAAAAAAAAAAAAACAACAACCTGCAAGCAATATTGGAGCCAGACGCAGGCTCGGACAGAGAAAATGAAGACGGTTATGGAGCTGCAAGTAAATGCTTCAGAATTGTAGCAGAGAAGAGAGACTTTGGCCCAGCAATGACAGTTGCTGCGTGATAAACCTGAGCTTTTTCAAACCAAGGGTTTTCATCTGCTCCTGATCCAGCATGATTTGAATAAAAACATACTCAGAAATGCTGTTTTAATCTTCAATTATTTTATATATGTCCTCTATCAGATGAAAAATGCTACAAAAACATTGGTACAAGAACACCAATTTCATTGGAGTGGGTTTTTTAATTATGGTATTTTTCCCACGATGGAGGACATATAAAAAAAAAATTAAGCCTCAAATTAGATTTCTGTTTATTCCTTCATTCAAATTTCTTTGAATCAGAAACAGACAAAAATGCTATTTGAAAAAACAGGTTATTTCCTAAGTAGGTGCTACAGCCTCCCTGCTCAACTCCCTTCTGCTGCATCCACCTGCAGACAAATATTCATTTACGTCTTCGTTTTCCTTGTTTGAGCTGCATTTGCTCAAAACTGCAAAACTGCTGGATATCTCGAATTCTTCGGACACTGCTCGCCATTTTTGCCGCACGGGTAATGTTATGTAGGGGTTGTGAAGGGGCTGCAAGCTCAAAGTGTAGACACATGGATGACGGGAAATGAGTGCAGGCTTACTCTTCGCTAACTCCCCCCAGAGTAGTGAATTAACTGCAGAAACTATGTCCTCGTAAGCGACACAGGTTTTTTGATTTGGGATTAAAACGGCATAAGTATAATTGAAATAAAATCACTGGGAAGGATTTGGAAAAAAAATCTAAAGATGACTGGATTGGGACTATAAATCCACAGACTGCAGTCTATGTCGACCAAAGTCAGACATGCGCACTCACCAGTCACTCATCGCATAATGCGCTGACACTCAGAAACCCGTTTAACTTTAAACTGAGTACCAACCTGCTCTTGTTTTATTCATGTCGGAACCGGATGTGAGCTTTTCTTTCTCTTTCCCTTCATTATTTGGAATTACAATAGTCTCCGTTACCTCCATGGTGCTCATTTGTCTGCAATAAATCTAAACTCTCCTTTAAATCGATGTGTCTATCGCGGAATTTAACAACCTAACTCAGAATCCATGACGCTGTTGTTACGGCGTCAAAAAGGAATTACGTATCACCTGGTTGTCTGGGATTTGTAGTCGCAGTTTTGGGCATTTCACTTTTTCCCAGAAGGACAATAAACTACAATCCCTAAATGCTTTGATTTGACAAACTTTTTTGTGGGGAATGCAGTTCTGAAAACGGAGGGCACTGCCAAAAAGAAAGCAAATAAACTACATATCCCAGATCTCCTATAAACAACCGACCTCTTTTCTCGTTTCTCCCTTTTTGTGCCCGCCCTTGTTTGTTGCTTTGCTAAAGATGGCGTTAGCGGCTAGCCACAGCGTTTGCACTATTTTTTACTTTTTTTTTTCGACGATCTGTAACAAAATAACGATGACATAGAAATATTAGATAAACATAAAAACATAATATTGAGCAAATACGCCTCTGCAATGCAGAATAAAGCTTGCTAGGTCTGATCGTCGTGTAGGCCTGTTTTTAAGGGAGTGGACCGGAAGATTGAACTCCATTTCCCATCAGTGAGTGCGGTGTCAGGTGGTACAAGTTTAATTTTTTCCCCCCGGTGTCTATAATTCGCGCGACAAGTTTGTAGAGGGTTTTAAAATATATTTTATTTTGGAAATTATTATTTTTTTTCAATAGATTAATTAGCTAACCGTTAAAAATGTGGAAATATGCTTTTTAATTTGTCAAAGTTTCATCGAAAGTGATGAACCGGAATGAACCGTGGATCCTGTTATGTTTGTGGGCACAGATAAGGGTAAAGTTAAGTGAGATTTCGGTTTGACAGTTTGAGGAGCCATGGCTGGATCATCAACAAAGGGTGAATGGAAGCAATCCAGACCTCCATCCAAAGAAGGTCATTCTACGCTGCCAGAGTCATCTCTGTCCTGGTGTTTGGCGCACCTCAACAGATCTGGATCAGGGACTGAAAACCAGGTGGATGCAGGTGCCGGTAAAGACGTGGACAAAAGATTCAGAGTCTCTCAGTGGAGAGCCCTGGTTGCTATTCGCACCCAGCATATTAAGGCTGGGAAGACTGGCATCGCCAAATTCAGAGATTATGGTGGACTGCGGCCTTTAATGAATCTCCTCAAACATTCGGAATGCCCTAGGAAGACTTTGGACCTGGCTCTCAGCATCCTGGGCAACTGCTGCACAGAACTGGATACTCGCAGAGAGGTGACACAATTCATTTTTACAGGCAATATTTATTTACTGTTACTGTTGTTTATTTAAATACCCATTAAAACTGCTTATCTCTTAACAGGTTCGGAAGATGGACGGGATTAACATTCTGGGTATGTTGAGGAATGTAACTATGGCAGATTGTTTTTGCAATTCTTTCTTTTGAGAAAAAGTTGTCCTCACCACAGACGCAAAATCTCATTAAAATGTGCACAATCCCAGTGTTTGGTGAAAATAGGTTATGGGCACAGCGAACAACACCCCTCCCTAAAAGAAAAAAAAAAGACATCACAGTGGGAGAAACCACAAAAAAATGAATGGAGCCAAAAACTTTTATGGGGCTCAAAAATATCTGAAAATCCACTCGCGAAACCAAAAAAGGTGTTGTCGATATCCAAAGGAAGTTTCAAATGATTATGGGATGGCCATAGGACCTTGGTCGACATTTGTGGTTAAGTTAAAATTAAGCGATTTTCATATTTTTGCCTAAATTTCACACACACCTTCAGCTTAAGTCGACAAGTACAGCTGAAGTTTTGTTGACTTTTGACCTTGAGAAGAGGAAAAAAAGTCACTTTAATGACTTTTACAAATTTGAACTCCTAGAGATTTTGTTCTCAAAAAGTTCATCTATTGCTCACACATTTTTTTTCTTGATTATTGTGAAAATGTAATATATGAATCCTTGGCTCAGGCTGAACGAAGCAATATAGCATACAATACAAGCATATAAGGAATGTGGTGTTTCCAAGGAAATCCGAAAATCTACTTTTGCCAATTCTTCTAAAAATGACATAAACCTGCACGTCACCCCCAGCCAACCAAAAAATAAAATGGTTGCTAAGGAGGTAAAACCAACAGAAAGCCACCATTCTAATAAAGTACTTTTAAAAAAATGTCGTCAAGTTCAGCTCTAACCAGGGTGCCAGGGGCAAATGGTGAGACTGAGGGGTTTGAAGTAATTACTCAGCCACTGAGGGCTGGACAGGGTGGGAGCGGGTAGCGTCTGCGGGCCATACAATGTGGCATACATTTTTTTTTTTCTTATTTCATCTTTTACTTTCAAATCTGTACATTTGCAGAGTGCTACATTTATGCCATTTAACCTTTTGGTTTTTCCATCAGTTGATATCATGAAGAGAAACGTGACTCTGGAAACGGTTCTGAACCGAGCAGCCCGGGCTCTGGGGAACCTGGCCATGGATCCAGATAGCTCTCACCTTATCCATTCTGCAGGTAGTTATGAATGGATGCTGAGCATCATTTATGGTGCTCAAATCTTATTGTTTATGTATGAAAAATACTTAATGACCACGACCATCCATTTTTGGGGGGATATTTTTATCCTCTTTTGTCTGTTAAACAATAAGTCATTTTAAATTTAATTTACTTGGTTTGCTATGAGTCATAAAACCCTTTTTTTATTGTAGCTCTCATTGATTATATGACTTTTGGGAGAATTGGGATGAGAGACCAATCTGGTCCTTGTTATTTATCAGTCATGATTGGGAGATAAAACAGAAGCTTAAACATAAAAAAGAATTGGTACAACTGAAAAATCCAATAGTGTTTGCCTTGATTCCTAAATCCATGAACACCTTTTTAATATTTTCACTGTTCACTCTCAGATTTTTAACTTCTTCTTGTCCCAGGTGGCGTTCCTCTTCTCCTCCTCTGTTTGTCCATCTCCTCGGCTCCGTCTTCCCCCACGGCGGCTCCTCCCACAGACTCCTGCCTCAAACTGGAGTGTGCTCAGTCTGCCGCTCGGGCTCTTCTCTACCTCTCAGACACACCTTCAAATCGCCTCTCCCTGATCACCCAAGGAGCCTTTTCTGCCCTCGCCCCACTCATCGCTCCAGAATATCCTCAGGGGTTGAGGCGAGCGTCGCTGAAGACCCTCCATGAGCTGACCAGAGGCTGCAGCGTGGAATGTGCCAGAGAGGTGTCTCGCTCTGGGGTTCTGGCTCAGCTTGGAGTCATGGTGTCAGAGGACACTGGTAAAGGCTTTGAAGAGCTGGCCCTGAAAACTCTGGCCAACATGTGCGCTCAGGGCTGCCTGCGCCCCCTTGTGGGCTCGCTGGGTGTCATTCAAAAGTTCACAGAGGAGATCAAGAAGGACCCTTTGAAGTCAGGAGTCTTCCTCAAGGCACTTTGCTTGTGCTGCAAAGAGGCAGTAAATCGGGCCAAAGTGAAAGAGAGTGGTGGCTTGGAGGTTCTCATGAGCTTTTTATCTTCTCATCAGAACCACTCGCTTTCCAGGCTGGTCATTCTGGCCTGTGTAGACTTTGTTTTTGACGAGGCCGCCATGGAGCAGCTGCAGGAGTTTGGGCTCGTCCCGCTTCTCGTTGCTCGGCTTGTCAGGATCACCAGAGAAGAGGAGCAGACCGCAGAGAAGTTCGATGCAAGCTCCCTCTCCAGCACATCTCCAAAAGAGCTGCTGCCCCCGTCGTGTTTGGAGTCCTTTGATTTTCCTCCTCCTGAGGCCGGCAAGAAGGAGGAAGGCTGTAGAGAGCAAGGATCCTCGAGTTTTTTGAGTCTAAGGTACAGAAAAATAATCAAAGATGTTTAAATATGTTACGATTCCACAGTTCCTCATGCATTTTCTCCTCTGCAGATCCTGGTTGTTGTCTGAAGGATTAATATCTTCTGAAGGGGATCTTCTGGATTCCTCCCGTGTGGATGCAGAATGTCTTCCATCATCTTCTCAAAGTTCTTCTCCAAGCTCGAGTTCTTCTCTTAAAAACACTCATTCCTCTAAATCTGCCGTCCCTCCTTCAGCATCATCTTCCCCTGCGTTGTCTTTGTTTTCTGCTGGTTCATCTTCACCTGCGTTCTCTTCATCGTCAGAAACGTGCAGTTATTCTTCTCCTTCTAGTGCACTGGAAACGAGTTCTTCTGCTTCCACTAAAACAAGTCAAGCCTCTCCGTCAAAGTTCTCCTCCCCACAGAAGAGGAGAAGGGCCAGTTCGGCGTCTCTCCTCCCTAAAGTCACTCTGGACTCTCCTCCGTCTGTGCCTCGCCCGGCAGCAGCTTACCACCACCCGTATCACCCCGAACCCTGGACGCCCGAATCTCCCGTCCTGCTGCTGCTGTCCCGTTTCTCCCACGCTGGTGACCCGAGTGCTGCTCTAGTCAGCTGTGGTGTCATGTCCGGGCTGCTCTACTACCTCACTCAGCACCAGGACCCGAGCAGCAGGTGCTTCCGTTTGCTCAGCCGTCTGAGCTGCAACCCGAATTGCTTGCAAGCTCTTGTTCGGACGGGTTCCGTAGCCCTAATTCACCATCACCTCTGCCAAACTAAAAAAGGCGGGAATGGAGAGGAGAGACAGACGGAAAGAGTGAAGGCCAAAGTGAAACAGCTCGGTAAGACGCAAAGATCTGACCAAAATGCCTCTAGAACATGTTATTCTTGAAACCTCTGACTCTGTAGGTGTTGCTGTTCTGAATAACCTGCGGGTCCAGTGTGAGTCCGGATTCGGTTCTGGCGTTCTTTCTCATGTGATGCTGTCGGGCTCGGAGTCAGACAGGATGAACTGTGCGCTCTCTCTGCCTTTCTTAAGCAGGTGAGAAGATGTTTGGATATCTGCCATTTGTTCTGTTGGGTTTAGTTGAGTGTTTTCTGTTTTTGAGTGATTTTTTACTTCTCTAAAGTTTGCTCTATTTATCTTTATAACTTTTTTTAGTGGCAATCCATCTTTTGTTGGTCAACCCCAGCTTCTTTTTACAGATGTTTTTTCATTATATTACGCAATAATTTCACCCAATAAACCTGAAACTGTCCAAAAACTCAATTATAAGAAGTACATTTTGTTATTTGTTTGCTATAAAAATCTTAATAATTTGGATTTTATGATTTGAAACAAAGATTAAATGTGTAGAGACAAAATTAAAATGAATAAATCCAGAAGAAAATGCAAAGACAAAGTCAAAACAACATAAAAAATGTCTAAAAAGCAGACCATGTACCACTTATCTATTTTTATTCCAAAATTACAATTATGTTTCATAACGCTTACTGTGCTAATTTTAAACCAAAACGTTTAACGCCTTCTTGAACCTTCTCATTAAATGTGGAATGAAAAGTCCACTTGTGGGGGGGTCATTCCTATGTCATAGTGATCAGAAGTGTAATCTGGAGAGTTCGGAGACAACTAAGATGTGTTTTCTCTTCTCCAGCAACAAAACTCTGTTGAGGAAGCTTCTTCTCGACACGGGGGGTCTGCTTCTGGCTCTGAAACCTCTGGGTCTTGATGCTGATGCTGATGATGAGGAGGGGGACGATAAAGATCACTCTGAGGAGTGTGGGCGACTGCTTCCTGACCTGATGAATTTACCCCCCTCTGCTCGGACCGCTCAGCTCCACGCTCTGTACGCGGCTCTCCTGATTGGATGCTTATCTGCTTTGACCATTAAAACTGGCGTTGCCAGAATAGATGGGAGTTTGCTGCCGTGGCAGTCACGCAGCGATCCTGATGGAGACTCCACCCCTCCCCTGAAAAAGCCCCGCCTTCTCAACAGCTGTCCATATGGTCTGTCAAAGTTTGACCTGTTCCTGCTCCTGGACGACGGCAGCCGGCTCCCGGTCAACAGAGCGGCCGTGGCTGGCGTGGAGGGAGAAGGTGAAGAACAGTCACAGTACTTTCGCGCTCTGTTAAGAGGTGGCTTTGGAGAAGCTCAGAGTAAAGCAGAAGAGGGCATAAGAATCAAAGACGCAACCACGGGCACGCTGCTGCCAGTGCTTCATTACCTCCACGGGTGTCGTTTTGGTGGGGAAGCGAGTCAG
Organism: Oryzias celebensis; assembly: GCA_014656515.1. Taxonomy (NCBI): domain Eukaryota; kingdom Metazoa; phylum Chordata; class Actinopteri; order Beloniformes; family Adrianichthyidae; genus Oryzias; species Oryzias celebensis. The sequence continues at coordinate 3,801,378 of BNCR01000008.1, read as the reverse complement.
GAGGGCGGGACCATACCAAAGTGTCCGATCTTGGACACTTTGGTCCACGATGGACTACACGTCTGCCAAAAGGCTAAAGAGCTTTCAACCAAAGATGTGGTTTTCCAGAAAAGCCCTTTAGGTGAAGCGATGATCGGAGCATGCAGGTTTTTAACGGATCAGCTGCAGAAAGAATTAGAGGATCTTTGTGTTTCGCTTCTGTGGTCCAGCTCCTCAAACGTTGCTCCTCAAAGACAATCTGCTGCAGATCCCACAGAAGAGAACGCCGAAAAGGTGAAATGCAAACTGGACCAGGAATTTGCTGAGGAGAACCTAGCAAGTCAAACATCTGAGATGGAGCTGACAGCAGTGTCAAAGGAGCTGAGGTGTTGTCTGCTGCAAACGGAAAAGAAGAAAACTGGTTTTTCTGGAGCCCAGCAAAACGTTTGCGCAGGACTGGATGCAACATCTAACAAAGGTGCAACCAAAAAGGTCTCTCCTGCTTCTAAAGAACTGCAGGATGCAGAGGAGTCGAGGCCAAAGCAGGCTGAGGAACCAGCAGCTGCTGCAGTTGAGGTCCTGTCCTCATTGCTCCCTCAGATGTACTGGTTCTCGCAGCGCTACAACTACCCCGCACTGGGTCGGGCGTGCCTGTCCCTGCTGCTCGCCGTCCGGGACGGTCCCCTGCTGTTCCCGTCCTCGTCCGCCGCTGGAGTTTGCCTCCGCAGGTTAGCCAGAGCGGCGGACTGCACAGAGACTCTGAAGCAGGACCTGCTCCGCGTGGCTACGGCAGCTCTGAGCTGAAGACATCCCGACTATGAGCTTCCGGCGATTCCAGCAGCTTCATAAACTAAAAAGACCTTCAGTGAACAATGAATTTTCATCATTCTGACGGTTATTTTTGTTTGTTATAAATGGATCATGTCCTATCATGACAAGCTTTAGTTCCAATTTTATTTAATTTCTTAAAACAGTATTAAGATTTTTGTTTTTTATTTTGAAATTGTGTATGGAATGGATATCAGAGCATTCAGAGACATTATGTAGCTGGACTGAATAAGGGATGCTGTAGAAACCGGTTATTTATTTTGTACATAGAGATACTATGGAATGACACATGTGCACTAACAAACAGCTGTCAGAAATGAGTGTGGATCTAAATATATTCTTGGAAAATCACTTTGTTTTCAGACTCGCCTTTGTGCATCCAAATACAAAAACAAGTGTTTTGCTTTTTAAAAACAGGAAGTCAAAGTCAAGACAAATCTATCATCAGTTGAGGGATTTCTCGCTAAAACCTGAACTGTAGTTCTGGGCCATCGTTAAATTCAGTGAAACAAAAACATGTTTTATGTTTCACTGAAGCCTAAAAACACGATTTTTTGACTTTTCTTTAAATTCCTTCCTTCTTCTCACCCCCCCACATGCTCTTCTCAACCGTTCAGACGCCCTTTCCTGTTGTTTCAGGCCAGAGCCGTCTTTAGTTTTTGTCAAACGTGTTGATCTTTTGAGCTCTTCACCCCAAGAAATGTCTGTTAAATCCTTTTTTGACACTTTTAAGAGTTTTGGACTTGTTATGAACCTTTTTCAGAGGCAGAAAACATGTTTTTAAATGTTTTTCTTGAAAACCTGAACGTGCTTAAAAGGGCTCCGTACTCTGTTTTGTCTCTGCCAGTTCTTTGTTTTCATATATACAAAGACTTTAGAGAATGCTGGACTTCCTGTTTTCAGACTGTCGGAACAGATCCCAAACATCTCGTTGATTTAATGAAGTATTCCTCTAAATGAAGCAGAAATGAAACGGCTCTCATTTTCATACAGAACAAAATGGTTTTATTCCCAGTGAGCCTCTTGATGACAGCGCTGCTTCTCCTGTCCGCCAACATCATTTAAGCAAGTCGAGTGCAGGGAGGAGGGAGTGATGCTGTCAGTGCTCTGAGCTCTCGTAGCCGTCGGGAAGAGCATTGGCGTGCGCGTTGTGGAACAGGCTGTGGTTGCCGTCACCCCAGGGAAATTTCTGCAGGAATGAAAGAACAACTTCCAGTTGGGGGAGTTACAGAACGGCTGCCAATGAAGTGGCCTGAGGTTCACCTTGGTGCGGATGCGAAGGTGAGAATATGGCACAAACTCCGGCTGATGGTGGCCGTGAGCCTGCATCTTCATGTAGGCGTTGGCCATGCAGACACCCACGCCGGGAAAGGCCAGAACAATGGTCAGGATCTTCCAGGTCCTCGCTGTGGAAAACATTCAACCAATGTGAATAAAGAAATTCAGAGGAACAGATTTCCTCTCTATCAGGCTGCTTCCAGCCTCGCTGACCTTTCAGTTAATGTTTAACAGTGGATTCAAACTCTGCGCCTGCAATGTCACGTTTGAAACGACGACATGGCTACGTTAGATTCTGACGCTCTGCAATGGCGAACTCACCTCCTCCCTCCTCAGCTGCATGTGACGCAGCAGCGGCAAGGACCCGACGAGCGGCCAAGGTGGCAGAAGACATCTGTACAGAAGGACAATGAGCAGGGAAAGTCAGAGCTGCTTCAAATGATCCACACACTCACGCCTGAAGCCACACTTGAGAAGGGAATGTGGATCCAGTTGAATTTCCAGGTCATTCAGAGGTTTCTAATGAGCTAAAATCCCAAACAGAAATGAAAACAATCCCAATTAAGTTGAAAGGGATCCTCCGGAGCGCATGCACATGTCTTCCTCTGAGCAAACTGTTCAGAATAAACAGAGGCTTGAGGCTTGGCCTGTTGGTCCCCAAAAACATCAACACAACACAGGCGTAGTTCGGTTAATCTATAGAAAACACTTACTCTTCAGTCTGAAAGAAGTCCAAAAAAATCTTTATTGTTGCCCTTTTTCTCTCACAAATCTCCCTTCTTGTTTGTCCTTCAGTCCGTCCTGAGTTGAACTTGTTGTCAAACTCCTCCCCTTTTGAATCTGACGCTCAGCCAAGAAATGGTTTATATTTGGGAAGGTGCTCAGGCGGATGAACGGTGGAGGAGGTGCTGCTTTCAGGACATGAAACAGGAGGACTGCAGCTGCACATGCATGGCAGGGACTTTACAGGACTCCCAGAGAGCTGAGGGGCTTCGTTTCTCTAGGTTCTGGTAAGGTGCAGGTCCGAGTTCAACCTGACACTCCCTGCACTGAAAGTGATAGTTCAGCTGTGGGTCAAAGGTCCAAACATAGCACGAGTTTGTTGCAGTTCAAGAGAAAGATGACAGACAATTCTTTAAAAAAGTTTTAGTAGATATTTTAGATATTTTAATGGGTTCATCATTTAAGCATGTCATTCATGAGACAATTAACTTATTTTAGGATGTTTATATTCTAGGTTACGGAGAAAAAGATCTTTTATTTGTCAATAATAACTATTTAAAACTGAAGGTTAACCATAAACTCTTGTTCTGACTTTAAAACAGTAAAGCACCACAAAAAACCCAACAACCTATTTTCAAAATTAAGGATATCATTAATTTTTTTCAGGATTTTCACAACATAATTGCTAATTTCTCAGACATTTTCACAACTGAATAAAACTCCAGATTTCCTGAGAGTAAGTGGAATTATTTTTCACTTTTTAGTCAAAGTCTAAAATCAAGAAGTGTCTCTTATTTTGAAAGTTGGGGTTTTCCACTCCTTGTTTTGGGATATTTTTCTAACGAGGGAAGACAAATATTAAAAAAAAAAGTTTAAAATTGCTTTTGTATTTAAACTGTTTTGGATCAGGAGCATAAAATCACACAAGCTCCCGGCGCTGCTCCATTCTGATGACTTGCAGACTAAATAGATCCCCGTACATCTTTGTTTTCCTCGTCTGAGCTGGATTTTGGCTAAAACTGTACGGCTGGATAGCTCTGGTATTGCTCGCCATTTTTGTCATGTTAGGTTGGGGGTTGCGAGGGGTTGTAAGACAGCGGAATTAGTGTAAACAAAGGGATGATAGGAATTGAGTGCAGGCTTACTCCAAACTAACGCTCTCGCTCACAACTCAGAGAGGAATTTCTGATGCCGTGCTGCAGAAACTATGTCCTATAAATGATTTTTTTTCAGGTTTAACAAAACGGTTTATAAACTGAGAATAAAAGTTAATCATTTCTGGTGGGAGGACCAGTAATGATGCTCAAAGGTGGACTGTCCAGCAGATGGAGTGATGTTCCTTCACATTCAGGGTTACTTCCCTGTAGATGCTGAAACTATGACTCTTTTCTGTAGAATCTTTGTCTTCTCTTGATGGTCAGTGGTGCAAACTTATACAGCTCTTTTTTACCTTCTCTAAGTGCTTTAGACACAGTCACAAACATTCAGACACTGATGGTTGTACGGCAGCAACCAGGAGCAACGTGGGGTTCAATTCCTTCCTCAAAGACACTTAGAAAGATCAATTTCTGCCCCAGTTCACTTTACAGTTCTCTGTTGCAGTCGTGTGGGATTTATTCAGGGTTAAACTAAAGCAGCTTTTAGACATGTTTCCAGGCTTTAACCATCTATAACTCTGACAGACGCTCCTGTCTTTGTTGCTTCTGTCTTTTGAGAGTCTCATCTGGACAGCGGCAGACGGTTGGGCAAACAGAATTGGAGCCAGCAGTGATGCCAGCCGGCGAGCAGCCAGTCTGAACATCCAGCATGTTTTCATTCAGCCCGAAGATTTATGCTCTCACCCTTCAGAATGGAGAAGGCTCCTTTCACCTCCGTTTGATCTCTTCATGTGATTTGTGTTTGGAACCAACATAAAACTGCAGATTCGTCAGTTTAGTTGATAGTAAATATGACTAAACGGAGAGCAGAAATGCGTCACGGTCTGATGAGCTGCATCACCTGTGAATGTGGAGTCTGTGCAGCTTGGAGGACAGCAGCGTTGCTGAACGAATCAACAGGTTTTTGTTTGAAGTAAAGCAGCAGCTTTTCCACTGACGGGTGTGAAGGCTGAACACACACACACACACACACACACACACACACACACACACAAGCTGGAGGAAACACTGCAGACTCAACAAATCCCAGCGTGCACGACAGACACATAAAGTCATTCAAAAAACATCATTTGACTTGACGGCTGTTTATTTTACAATTTTCCGGACAAGGACATTAAAAATCAGCCATCAACGTGAACAAACTGATCTGCAAATAAATGTTTGAAAAGTCGTGAGCTCATGCAGGTTTCATGCCAAGGCAGACAAGTGTTGGTTGTGTGAGATGTGGAACCGAGTTTCTGCCAGTTTCACAAGTCGCATCTCATCTGGCCTTGGTGAAGCCGAGGTCTTTTCTCACCTGAGCTCCTTTGAATCCAGGTTGCTATGGCAACCACTTCTTTGGTATTTGTTGTGCCAACACCGTGTGGAGTTTTAGCCAAAGATTTCAAGCTTCAAAATGATTGTTTAAACTTAATTCATGACTGAAAATCTTAACTGTATTTAAAAAAGATATTGTACTATACGGGTAAACATGTTTGTTTATGATTAGGAGATAAATGAAATTTAAATGAAAATAGATTTGATATATGTGTGTATTTTTTATGTATTTTTCCTTTGTTTTTTTGTAAAAACTGCTTGAAATTCACCAATCAATTAAAATAATTTCAAAACCTTTTTTTTTTTTTTACCTCTAATCGGAAGTTGTGAAATCAGTTCATTAACGTTTTGTGTTGCCAGCTATGATGGGGATGGGCTGAGCTTCTATTAACATTGTGTTCTTGATCTGAACAGCATTAAATTCCATCAAACATATGTTCTTCTTTAATCCTAAAGGAAAGCAGGGTTGTTCCGATGCCCCACATCAGTCGGTAAAAGTAAAAGTCATTGGGTGACTGTGGAGGCTAATTATGTTTTCTAATTGCTTCAATAACCTTTATTCGCAGTCTGCTCTGCAGGAGAGCTGAAGGACTGAGGACTCCATTGTTCACTCACCTCACCTTCTCCACACCGCTGACAACCATCATTTCTGTGCAAGGTGACCCGAATGCAGGTGGCCACGCAGCGGCATTTGTAATCAGGAATTCAGATTTACCACTGCCACCTCCCACCATCGGACAGGAGCAGTGTGGGCACTAGACGAGGGCCGTTGATGTGGGCCGGGGGCCCGGTGAAAACCGATCCACAGTGGGTCCAAATGGGAAAGCGGCACTGATGCTGCCCAGAACTCATCACAGTGTTGATAGCACCACTGCGACTTTGAGAACTGTGTACGGACGAATTGCGGTTGAAGTTGAGAAGAATACGAAGAAGACAGAACACAGTGGGAGGCGTGTTGTCTAAAAATGTATAAACTGACAAGATTATATTGTGTGCTCAAAATCTGAGTTGTGAATGACCAGGGGTGCAGAATGTCCCGGTTTTCCAGAGACATTTACATATCATTCAATCAGAGCTGCTGCCGGCCGGCGATCCAGCTGCCACCGGCTTGTGGCTGCCCAGATGTTGCCTGATTTCATAATGGCGTCATCGCCAACGCGTGACGGCCGGTCGCATGATCTTGTGCCCAACGCAAACATTCTTGTCTTGGTGTCAGTGGGGTCACCTGCAATGGTTTGTTTGCCATCCAAGTTGCAAATGGTTTGCCTGGAAACACTGGTACCCTCACATCTGTGGCTGTCTGAGTGCAGAGGTCCTTAGGCGCTGGTCATGGTTGTGGTCTGACACTGCCGGGGCTCCACTCCTGGGTATGTCATAAACTCTGACAGTTGTTCTGTGTCTTGCTGAGTCTGCTGATGTCACTTTGAGACTCACCGAGTTCACCTGCACAGGTGGCGCTGCTCGTCTGTCAAGCAACATTGTGTGTTTAAGTGATGAACCTGGAATGACTTACTGGCAAAGTCATCTTTTTAGACCCACGACTGATAACAAGTCTTTTGAAAGCTGATCCTCAAAAATCTACATTTTTTAAAAAACCTTTAAGCTTCTGCTGGGCTGTATAGTTTGTGGAGTGACTTCCTGAAAGCTCCACTTGTCTTCTGAAAAAATGAGAAGTGGAAAGAAACAGTTTCCAAAAGAAACTGCAAAGTTGTTGTTTTATGCCGTATTTTGCAGGTGGCGACGTTTGTTTCCAACCAACTGCCGCCAGTCGTGCAAAAGTTCTTGCTTCATCAACCAATTTGTCTTCAAAGTGATGGCCTGTCACATCTCTAACCCACTAATCTGCAGTTTTAGGAAACTTTTCCTGACGTTCTAATTTACCCATCGAACTTCCTTCTGGCTCTTAGGGTTTGATTAAAATGAAAGAATAAAACTTTGAAGGTATTTACTGTCTGTCTTGACTGGAAGGTTTTCAACTGTCTGCCCTTTCTGGCGGTGGTCTGTGTGTTCTTTGCTGAGTCTGTATGCATCACGGAGCTCAACACTAATATTGAGCCCCCTGGAGATGGAGCGGAGTGCTTCACAAGGTGCAGAAATACAAGAGCGTAAAACCTCTGATAAACACTTCTGTTCCAGAGGCGGAGAAACCAGGCTTTACTGCAGCTCGAGTCCAGAGAGAGAAATCCACCACTTTAAAGGTCATTTTCCACGTTGGAGAATGTGTCACAGCCACCATACCCGTTCTCCAGGAGATGAAGCCCAAAGTGCTCATCACAGAGACCACTCAAGCTATAAAAATCTACCTCTTACACCCAGTTTTGATCTTTTCTTAAAAATGACTGTAAACTGCCTCAGATGAACGAGACCTGACAGCCAATTTTCACAGTCACTTCTCTGCAGTTCAGCATTTTTCCAGTGAGCTGATGTTACATTTCAGTCACTGCAGCATCCTGATCCTTTTTGCTTCTTCAGCCCTATGGCTGCACATTTTTAACTTTCTTTATTTATTTTGAGCTGAGAAGAAAACATAAGCATCAGAAACAGAAGAATAATGATGGAAGAGAATGTGCAAAGTTCGAAAGGAGCTTTGGATGAAGATAAACCTTGTATAAAGTCCAAACTCCTGTTTTTATTTTCAAATTTAAATGAATAAAAACTATATTTTTAACAAAATTACAAGAAATAAATTCATACACTAAAAATAATCAAATACAATAAAAAAACATCTGTTGACACCTTATATCGATTAATAGCTTTGAATTTTTGTTCTGAATTAACATATTTTAATGTCTTCCCTGTAGTTATTACCTTGATGTTGGCCTTTGACCTTTGACTTCAGAACCCAACAAATTACAGATTAAATCTTGGGATTATTTAGCTCAAAAACAATCATTTTTTTTGCAGCTGCAAACGAGCCCAGACCATCACCCCTTTACCTCAGTGATTGTCCGTTGGTGTCTCAGTTTCTTTCAGGAGTCTTGCTGACATGAATCATTCTGAGGAAAAGACTTTCTCCTTACTTCTTTATGTTTAGCCTTTTTCTGAAAAGTGAAAGTAAAGATTTTCTTTTGTTTACTAGTTTAGTTCCTAATCTTGTCTGATTTTCAAATTTGAATGTAACAAAATGGACAGAATGTTTGGGATTTAGTGTGGATGATGTCACGAGTCATGAATTTTTCAGCAAAACTTTTAAAAATGGCTCTGGATTTGAAAGATGTGGCCCTAAAACCTGTGGGGCAAACATATAGGCCCTAGTCTGACACAAAATTCACTCAGTTAGCTTATTACCACCCATATTATCTTCTCGCTGGTTTTCACACCAAATCATGTTATGAACTTGTGATTGTGAGAACATTCTTGAACTTACAGGCATGAAACTTTCACACATTATAGCCCTAAGGCTTGTGTGTCATACAAGGGCTCAACTTTCAAGAGAGAGAGAGAGAGAGACAATGACTGTCATGCCGGATGTCGCCCGGCCAAACAAGGTCTGCGTCATGTGCTGGGGAACCAGAGCACGTTGATGGAAAGTGGGCGACTGGAACAAGATGGCGTTTTATTTTGAAAAAGATTTAATTTGTCAATTATTGCTCAGTCTATAGGTTCAAGAAGTCAAACATTTAAAATAAAAAGTATTTGCTTTCTAAATACTTTTACAAATGTACTTCTCAATTTAGTGTCACCCTAAAATGATGGCGACTGAAACTCTCCCTCCATCTTTTTGAAAGTGCTGAGCAGCTTGTAGGATGGTTTAAATTTAGAACAGGGTTCCTATCTGACCCCGGTGGAACTGTCATCCAGATGTGTCAACACCTCTGTGGATAAACGAAGTTGTCCCAGTCCGCACCTCCATCTCCGACAGCCTGCCTTTCTTCTAAAGAACCTCTCCTTCATGAAAACCGACACGCTCCTTATAGGTGAGACAGACGCAGACAGACAGATGTTTACAGGGGGAATCATGGGTGACAGCCTCATGACTCAGATGGGGATTTGTTATTGTCATGTGCTCCGTACCACCAGAGGAGACGATGCGGTGGTCCGCACGTGTGACAACAGTTTTCCTAAGTTGCAGAAAAACAAGTGGCTTCTTTCAACGTTTAACCAAAATATGCGGTTCTTTAGTCAGACGTTTGCATTGAACGCCGTCAGTGCATGTCAGATTCCTACATAAACCTTTGCATTATGGCTTTTACCAAGACCTACCACAGTATAGACTATAAGGTGGAACTCAAAGGCTGCAGATGCTCCTGAGGTTTAATGCATGTGAAGCTACAGATGCATCAGGCGTGTGATTCAAGAACACACTGAACACCGGTTTTGTATGCGATTAAGCATTTCTGTTCACACAAGTCTGCTGCTGCCTGATATTAGTGCATATAAACACAAATGCAATGATATTTTTTCTGTTGTAAAATCGTTCCCATCCGTCTTTTCATTACAATTATGCCGTTTTTATCCAAAATCAAAAAGCCTGGGTTGTTTTTCACGACATATTTTCTGCAGGGCAGCAGGAGCTTAATAGAAATCCGATTGTGAGTGGGACTGTTGGGGTGGAAGTTAGCCGCGCTAATTTCCCAGCATTCCTTTGTTTGCACGCTCTCCCGCTAGCTTTTGGCACCTCACCAAGTCATGCTAACATTAGTGTAGCAAAAAAACGGCGAGCAACATCAGAGCTACGCCGGTGTACAGTTTAGAGTCGGTTGACAAGCTCAGACGAGGAACACCTGATCCTGACCCAACACAATTTGAAGAAAATATTTGATCTATGAGAAAAATGCTACAAGAACATGTTAATAACACCAAAATCACTATTTTTCTTGGGGTGAGGCTTTAAAAATGTGTGTAGCAACTCGTAAACAGAAGAGCTTTGCAAGTCTGAAATGCACATACACGCGTATTTCCGCAGACTTTTCATGGGAAGTGGTCGCTTGAACAAGGGCGGTGTGAACGTAGCATTAGACAAAAACTGCCTCAGAAATAACAACAACAAAAGTCAATTAAAATGACATCTGAACTGAGCTGACTCTTCAGGGTCATTTTCCTACCTTGTTTCAATAATTGATAGTAATTGCAGCCCATTTCTGTGGTTAAGCTGCAGATGTAATAACACAGACATTTTAAAAATGATGTCACACATCCTTATTTGTCTTACGAGAATATCTGAACTAACTCTCTTTGGTTATTTTTGTAGTTTTTGTTTAAAAAGTGTGACATTTCCCTCATTTACTGAAACCAAAAACAGCATTTTAACACTGTTTTCCTGGAAAACATGTCAACCAGACAAACTAATTATGTAGAAAAAAGGAACATCCTTTCAGACATTGTACCTGAATGGAGCTGCTGTGTTTTTTCAGCTCTGTGAAGGAAAAATGATGAAGGTGTGCCTTCATTTGGGAAAAATTCAACTCAGAGTTATTTTTTACTTTTTCACTGTGAATGCTGCAGAATTGTCCTTTAATTAGAAAGTTTTTGTGTTTGAAACACATATTTAGTGGGTTTTCTCCATAGTTTTAGTGGATTGTGAAGATTTATTGATCAATTCAGCAAAATTTTTTTTCCAATTTAAACTGATTTTCCATACATTTACATTCCATCGTCTGCCAGTAGCTATTTGGGAAAAATGTGAATCTCCAGAGAAAGTGCAGATCTCACATTCCTCGTGTTTGTGTGCATTAGTGTGAAATGTATGTTTAGAGGGCAGGACTGGTCGGGGGGGGCGGAATAAGACAGGAAAAAACGTCCACATCATATAAAAGACATTAAAGGGGGAGCACTGCTTTAAGTCCAATCGTGCATTTGGGCTGGTTCTCTCTGGTTCTTTCCCAGCGCTGCTCCCTTGTTAGTACAGAACCCGGCCGGCTGCATTATGCTGCTTCCAGCTCTGACTCTGCTTCTCTGCTTGACTCAGCAAACTCTGCAGGGCGGTAAGGAACCTGCAACACCAGCAAAGACTCTCAGATCAAGTTTTCATATGACTTTGTTTATCACATTTAACACTATTTTAGATCTCATCAATGTTTATGCTCGATTGTATTCATTTTCTTGCATGATGCTGTTAAGCTTAATTACATTAAATTATACTTTTAAGTGTTTAAATGTTGTTATACTTACAACTTTATTTGTGCAGGATTGATAGCACCTGTACCGTAAAATAGAGTATTTATAATCATTAGAAATGAAATATAGCAATGTCTTAAATGTACATTTACCCTAATTTATGAGTTATATTGGGGTAAAATCAAGTAAATTTCTTTTGAACAGATGTTTTGAACTGATATGAACAACTGCACTAGTACGCTTCTTTTTTCTTCTTTTTAAAGGTTTGAAAATGTACTCATTTCAAAGTAAAACAGCAAAAGCAATTTATTTTTTGAATAAAGTCTAATGGAATTCATTAGTGAAAGGGTGTCCAGTCCATCGGTAAAAGGCAGGATCAGCGTTTCGAGTGACTCGGCCTCACGTACCTGTCAGATTTCATGACTGAGGGAGAAGAAAACGCATCTCTCTTCCAGATTTTTGGCTTCAACATCAATAACTTTACACGCTTTCCATCTTGTAATTTCACTGAATCAAAGGATGCAATGAAAAAATGGCAGCTGCAGGTCAAATATGACAAGCGTATGTGAGGAGAACCAACGGCCTCAACGTCTGATCTCCATCAATAGATGTCTGTTTCTCTACTCCTGCAGGGAAAAGACATTTAAAGCAATTAAAAATAGTTTGGGAAATATTTAAAAATGCACTGTATTGTTCATTTTGACATGCATTTTCCAAAAAAGGTAATACAAACTAGTTAACTTTAGAATTATTTGATAGTTCTTTGCCATTTTCTTTTGTTTCCAGTGACATTTCTAGAGGATGTATCATTTTTACTGCCTTTTTTTTTGTCTGAATCACATTTTTTTCCTTATTCATGCAGGAGTTAAACCTCAAAGCGTGGCTTATGGAAGAGCCCTGGCAGCTCGAGGTAAACTTTTTTTTTTTTTAAGTAAAATCTGATTATTTTTCATTGTATGGTCGTTTCCTTTCAAAAGAAAAATAAAAAGTGTTAAATATCACTTTTACTGCTATGTAGCTGTTAAGTTGTGGTTTAGCAATAAAAACTTTTTTCTTTTTGGGATTGTTTTTGCCTTCAGGTGTCGGCATTGGAGTGAAACCTGGAGGTCAGTGTTCGTTAAACGTGTATCTCATGCGTGTTTTGAATTAAGTGATGCTCCTTACTGAACTGATTGTTGCATTTGTGGACAGTTTGACATAAATCTGGTGTTTTTGTGTGAAAGTAGCCTGATGGATTTATTTTGTAAGATGGTTCTTTTCTGGTTCTGCTCAGTCACGGGGGCACTCGGAGCACTCGGAAGCAGATATGGAGCCAAAGCAATGAAGACAGGAAGTAAGTTTCTACTGAGACTCATGCATTCTGAAGGTTTGACATCTTCAGATGGATGACATTTCTCTTGTGTTTTGAACCTCAGTTGGTCGTTTTCCTGTGGCACACCTTGGTGCAGGTAAGCTGCCATGGAATTTCATGAAACCAAGAATTGCAGTTTTTCGAAATTGCTGCCTTTAGCTCAGAGATGCTTAGACTCCTAATAGTTTGCTGCTTGCTGACTGGCAGGAGGATACAGGAATCTTGGGTTAGGAGGAAGAGGCGGCATAAAGCAAGGTGCATATGGAGCCATGCAGGGAGGATATGGAGCCCAGGGAGCCTATGGTACTTCATCAAACCATCACTGACTGCTATATTTTACTGAGAAGTGACATGGTGTGGTGGGAATATTCCATTGAAAACGTTTTGTCCATCTTGTGTCTGCAGGAGCCAGTCTGGGAACAGGACTAGGTCTGGGACCTGGATTTACAAATGGACTGGGATTAGGCTTGGGCCAAGGAGGGAAACGCGGTCAGTCTGACAAATGTTTACTAAATGTCAAACTTTAACAGTGTAAAGATGACAAAAGCCATTTTAAACTGAAGGCTACCAGGGATTTTTGCTTTATTTCAGAGGTAACATCTATGTGTCTGGGCGGCAGATTTTTGGTTTGCATGTTAGTTTCATTTCTTAACATCACTCTCATCGTGCAGTGCTGTGACTGTAGCTGTGCAGAGCATCTTTGACACGTTTTATTTGATTAAAAACGGAGAGTTCTGTGCATTTTCACCAGAAAGATAGAAATTGTGTGTAGTTGTACATAAAATAAATCGCAGAACTTTGTGTTTTTTGTGACCGCTTCCTTGTAGGATACGGCACCGGCCTCGGCGCCGGCCTCGGTGCCGGCCTCGGCGCTCTTCCAGGTACAAACTGTTCCTTCTTTGCAACTTTGTATTCTTTTCTGTCTGAGAGCAGAATTCTCTTCTGTTTTTATTATATTTGTATAAAGCTGGGAATAATGTGTTGGTTTTCCTGTCAGGACATGGAGGTTTTGGAGGAGTTGGTTATCCTGTAACTCGTCCAGGTGAGTCAATCAAGTCCCAACTGACCTTCCATTACTGTGTGAGTCTTAACAGCTTATTTTTACTTCAGTAATGACCCACTTATTATCTTTCTTTGTCTTTACTGCATTTGTTTCTCTCTGCTGCGGCTTTACATTCCTGCCATCAGTTTTCTCTGATGAACTCCATGGTGTTTAAATGGAGAAAGGATCCTTAGAGCATAAATCTGCTTGAAATCAGACATACAATCCTGAGTTTGTACGTCTGGGATTGACTCATCTTCAATTCTTGTCGTATTTTAATGCAGATTAAATGATGAATCAGCCACAGCTAAATTACCACAGCTTAAGTTTGTCTGTCTGTCCATCTGTCTGTCTTCATGCTGCAGTTCTCTGTGCTTCACTTCTGATTCTAATCAGAGCATATTTATCTACTTTTCAATCTCACCCAAGGTTAAGCATTTTGTTTTGCTTGTTGAGCCACAAAACCAACAAACATCTGTGGTTAAATTGCTCATAATCAGCAGCCACTGAGTTGAAGACTTTCAGTCTAGTTGTTCATCTTGAACAGACTTACTTTGGTGCTCCTAGTTGAAGTGAAAAGCAAAGTAAAACATCTTTCACTCACATATGATTGCAGAACTTAGCTGAGGTTCTTTTGGGAAATTTTCTGAAAGTCTTTGGCGTAGTCTTCGTCAGCCCAGCTGTTGATGACCGGAGAGCTAAAACCTCTTTTCAGGCTGAAATATCTGCAGCTACGTTCACAACAAGTGTGTTTTACGCGACAGGGGCATTCAGTTTCAATGTTAAATCGATGTTCAGGTCCTGCGGCGTGTTTTGAGTGTCAGGCCCAGAGCAGTGGTCTAGCAGCGGTCCAGTGATCTGAATGGTTTCATGAACTCAGACATAAACCCTGACATGGAGACGTGCTTTCCGACAGCTTTGTAGAGCTTTTCCAAATAAAGAACACCATCCATGTCTTCCATGCATTTACTGAATATGAGACACACAAATATACAGTCATTTCTACCTGCTTCTATCTTGCAATGTGTTAAAAACCTTTGAGAGTAGATCCTTCCACACAGCAGGAGTGTCAGGTTTACAAACATATTTTTGAACAGGCATTCAGCAGAGAATCAGATGCGTGAAACCGCTTTGATTCTAACAAGTTCTGGTGTTGCTGAAGCAACACAAATAGGTCTGAAAGCTGGTTCGACATTGTTTCCAGTGCTGTGTCAGTTCAGTAATTAGACAAATACACCAGTATTCAGGAAGCGTCATTTGAATTCTGCCTCTAGATACAGGGGCAAACAAATGCTAACTCCATGACAGCATTTCTATACATGTCGGACTCCACTTTGTGTTTCATTTGTGTGTCAGACACTAATAATGCCTCTTTGTGCTTTTGTCAATGTTTGATGGCATTGCCACAGTTTGTGTTCTAATGCCATATTTTCAGTTTTTGTGTTGTTGAACTGTTTTGTAGTTTTTGTCGTCTTTCTTCCTTATTTTGCTCAGATATCAGAACTAATTTCAGGCTGCAAAAACAGGGAACTCCTGAATCCCAGGATTCTCTTTTGAATTATTGACACAGGCTGTGTTTTTTTTAATAAAAGATCACAGATTTTTTTGTAACTGAAAGCAGCATGCAAACACTGCTGTCTTCCAACTGTCAGGAAGGAGTGAATCCATGATGGTATTTCTCTGTCAGGTGTGGCGGCAGCAGAAAATGGTGGACCTGATGTGGCCGGTCTGGGCCAAGCTGCTCCTGATCTTAAGAGAGAAAAGAGCACAGCTGTAGGAAACCAGTTCGACAGAAAAATTGGACCTGAAATGCCCGGCATGAGGAGGACCGGTGTTCTCGGTCCCAATCCTCCTGAGTCACATGCAGGAATCGAGGTCAAAAGCCTCGATCCGCTCATTCAGTCTTCAGATCTTAGACCTGCAGCTCCGCTTGACAAACAGTTGGGAATGTTTGGTCTAGATGTTTCAGGAGCTCAGCAGCTAGGGCCACTTGGGGCTTTGGTCCCTCGAGGAAAGGGACGTTTGGTCCTGAAGCCACTCCAGCTCCAGGAGGCAGAAGAGGGCAGCTCCCTGTTAACAAAGACCACATCAGAACTCTGGGTTCTGCCCATTCACGGGTACACAGTTCCAAAGACTTTGATCCAGCCTTCCAGCAAATTCCAAAAGCTAAAAACTGCGGATCCCCTTTGTCCGAAGTATTGGAGCAAAAGGAGAGAACTTTTCGACCTCTAACAAAAGACCCCAGAAGCAATGTCTTCTCTGTTCAGGGGCAGGGAAGCAGATATTATTTACCTTCTCTGGCAGACAGGCAGGATGCCAAAGGACCGCTGGCTACCAACAAAAACAGTCCAACTGAAACTGAAGGTTTGGACTTTGCTTTAGTTGGAAAAGAGCATGAAGCTCATGGCTTTACTGGCAAGGATGCGAGTCACCTTTCACAGGCTGAAAGGATAGAAAGAAAACCAAAAGCTCTCCCTATCCCAGGACAGGCTGAGAGGAGAACACAGGCAGCAAGTAAGCTTCCTCTTCTTCCCCATCCATCTACATAACGCTGTCTCCTTCTCCTCTAGTGGGATCTCGTCTGCATATGATGCTGTGTTCACACCGTGCTCAGAAACGCGAGTTAGAGTGATTGCTTTCAATGAAGTCTACGTAAACGCAGGTTTTGTGCTTCTGCATTCAAAAATCTCACATTTGCGCATTGCTATGGAGGTTTTTAGGTTCGTTTTTTTAGGCTCTACGTACAAAAACGCTGTGATTCAGTCAAAACTTAAACCTGTTGAACATTGACCAGTTAGGGACTCTGATTTGTCGCTGAAGCATGAGAAGTGTCCTTTGGAAAATGTGGAAACGACAGACCTGTGTGAACACTGAATGATGAAAGCGCGTACAAAAACCGAAGTTCTTGAACGTACCAGGTGTGTACTTACGGTAGCATTAACTAAAAACACGCCTGGCAATTATTAATCTCTCCTTCATGATCCCTTTTTCAAATGGTTGGCACTTCCCCTGTTTTGAAAAGGATGCTGATCTGACTCCCTGATTGGTCAAAGTTCAACCAGTTTAACTTTGCAATAGTTTGCAAAGCAGAGCCCGAAAACGGACATAAAAACTTGTGATGATTATGTAGTATTTAGCCAAAATGTAAAAAAATGTAAAAAAGATCTTTTAGAAATGCTTATTGTTATCCTATCGCACGTGCACAGTTCAAGGTTCACTTGAGCAATAAGCACAACACAAACTGGGTTTTGTGGTTTTCTTTTTGGAAAATGTGATGCCTGTTGTTAATAATTATGTTTTTGTTTGAATTTTAACTGTTCTGAGAAGATTTAGAGAAATCACTTCCTTGAAATAGATCAAAACTATTGAAAAATGAACTGTTGTTTCATGCGGTGAAACATTTCATTCAAAAGCATTAAATGTTGTATCATTCCTGCACATGTTGCTTCTTTTAGTCCACTTTTATGCAAACTGCATACAGGTTATCACCTTTTCAACAACAAACTTGTGTTCCACTGTCCAATCTTTAACAAGTAAAGCACTAAGGGAGAATATGTGCTTTCACAATCCTTTTCCAAACAGTAGTCAGCATAGTTGCAGAAAAACTGGATGAAACTGTTGCAGTGATCTGCTGGATGTCTCCTCAGGTTATCTGGGTCCAGCAGGAAACTACCTGGGAGCCAGTCTGGGTGCTGGAGGCTACGGAGCAGGTCTGGTTGCCCTTCGTCACACATGGAAGGCTGTGCTTCATACTTTGCAGGTGGAGGCGCTGATTCTGATCACCTTCTTAACATCTGTGTTGTCAGGTCTGGGGCAGGGAGCTTACCTGGGAGGTGCAGCCGGAAAACTGGGAGGTTAGTTTTTAGATTTTTTTTGTTTTTAATCAAAGATAATGGTGCATCTTTTTGTTTTTTTGTGCATAAATCTATCTCCTGAAATAATGTTGCACTTGGACAGAGCAGAGATCCTTAAGGGAGTGGGGATGTGAGATCATTCTTCATTCTGTTCACCTTCCTTCTGTTTTTCCCGTTCTTGTTGTGAGCTGAAGTTTAGCTTCACAGTTTTCCTCAAAGAAAGCTGTTAAGAAGCTGAGCTCCAAGCCAGACGGAGGCTGTTTTGCCTACTAAATGAATGATTTGCCAGTAAAACCACATCCTGCATCTTCTTCGGCCTCCTGGATCTGTGTTCCATTTCAGAAGGACATTAAGTCATGCTTAAAGAAATCAAAATTCAGGCTTTTACTTTGGTGACTCCAATGACCCTGGCTTTAAGTGGTTGCCATGGCAACTTTTTTGAACAGTTGAAGATTGGTTTCTCTTTATTTTTGATGGATTTGTAAGTTATTAGAAGTTGGAGATAAAAAAAAAAGTCACGTGTAAAAACAACAAAAATAAAAAAAAATTTTTAAAGGAAAGAGTAATTTTATTTAAGATTCTTTTATTATACAAAATGATAAATTATCCTAAAATTGAGCTTGGAATGTATTTTTTTAATAAGCACAGTGTCAGTCTCATCCAGGTTTTGTATTTATCAGCATGAATGTATCTCTTAACTTAAAGCAGTCAACTGTAGGCCTTTTGAACACGTTTTGTGCAGGTTATGGTGATGGAGTGACCGGATACCTTGGTGCTATGGCAGGAAATGGCTTTGGTAAGTCAAACTTTACATATTTCAGACTAAAGCAAATGAACAGTTAACAATAAAAACTAAAGACCTGGAAAGATTAAAAAAAGATCTTGTGTACATTCGCAGAAGAGCTTCAGAGCTGACGCTGTGTCTCCTGTGGCTCTCAGCTCAAGCTGCTCGTCTTTTGAGTTTGTTTACTTTGTTCTGTTTTTTTTGCAGGTGGAGATGCCGGAAAGACTTTGTCTGCAGGTTTTGTTCTTGTTTGTTTTGCACATCCCTCACGAAACCTCTTCGCCAGTTTTAAAAAAACGCTTCTCGTGTCCACAGGTTATGGGAATGGATACGGAAACGGTTATGGAGCTGGTGAGTCCATTCATTCAACCGTTGAGGGAAAGCTTGTCCTCTTAGTTTACAGACTTAATCACAGTGCAGGAAAGAAGCATTTGATTTGCTGATTTTGTAGGTTTGTTGCTTGGCCCCTCCATGACCTTGATATGCTTCCTCTTCAGCCGTTCCTCGGTTGCTTTCACTATATTGTTTGGGTCATGATCCTGAAGACCCGTCCACCATTTTCAGCCTCCTGGTGGAGGTATCTATCTCTCACTGTTCTAATGAACCTGTCATTAAGATGACAGACTGTTAGTTTCTTTTTATGTAGGCAAACCTACAAAATCAGAAGGGATCAAATACTTCTTTCCTCCTCTGTACCGCTAATGAGAACTATGTTTCAGGGCTTGAATACCCTGCAGAGTTAGCTGATGGTGCTGAGTTCAAAACAGGAAAAAGTAAAGGTAACATGAAACCTCTAACAGTTGTGGCACTAACCTGTAGCTGCTGGAGCTGAGATGTGTGACAGCTTGAAGAATCACAGGCTGGATGTCTAACACAGATCCAGATCTTCTGGCTGCAGCTTTTTGATTGAAGCTGATTGCTTTATTTCAGGCGTTTCTGGTTTTCTGCACTTCTAGATGCTTTAAATAATATTTTAGTCTTTTTTGCCTTTTTTAGTGAAACGTCATTGTTTTCTTAATCTGTTTTCATGATTTTTCAGCGCTGGGCACAGGAGGTTACGCTGCTCCCGTACAGGGAGCCTTTGGTGAGGATGGCACACCTCCACTTAGTGCCCATTTTTAATGTATCATTAATCTGTTGAATCACAGTGACATCCACACTGATGAGCTGTCTCATCGTGTTGCAGGAGCACTCGGTGCAGGACTGGAGTCAGCTGGTGGAAAATACGGTGAGTTCTGCTGTCCCACTATTACTCAGCGTGACCTGATGAGCATCAGTCAGAGATGGAGCAGGGCGGATGTCATGGTAAAAGCGTGGCTGGAGATATGAGTCAGTCTGACTGAGCGATTTTCCTGTCTCACAGCGGGAGTAGCTGCTCAGGCTCCTTATGGTAATGCTCCGGTGATTCCTGCTGGGCTGGAGGGTAAGAGCCGCTCAAACAAGACTACAAATGCACATCCCTGCTTCTCCACAGCTTCATTTTGTTGTAACAAGAAGGGTTTGAAGTCACACCTTTTCTAAAGATAATAGACTGCATAATTTAGAGATTCTTGCAACTAAAAAAGCTGCTTCTGTTTGGACTGAAGAATCTCAAACACCCAAATGACACCGTGACAGCTTTTCACAGCATCACAGTTATGTTCACAGTTCATCGCTGGTTCTCCTCTCGTTGCCGTAGGTGACGCAGGATTCCCGTATGCTGCTCAGCAGCTCGGCCTCACCGCTGACGGGACCAAAACCGCCAGCAAATATGGTGAGAAAGAGAAGTTATCTGCCTAAAGCAATCGTGTGAAACGGAATGGAAAATTGTTTGTTGCTGTGGGTGTTACCAAGTTTGTCGTAAAAACCACCAAACACGCTGCTGGCAATGGAGTCACAACAGACACTGTGCAGAGACTACAAATGTGAAAATGAGGTTTTGATATATGACTGAAGTCAAGGTTTTTTTGTTTGTTTGCATCATTTCATTACTTCTATCTGACTCCTCATGCAAGTTGTGTTTAACTGCTATATGTTATTTCAGGAGCTACCGAAGGATTTGGAGCTCAGCAAGCAGGTAGAGTTGCAAAAACCTTCTCTAAAATGCAAAGTGTTCCACTGCTCCCAGGTCATTCTGAACTTGACAGAGGCTTAAACCTCTTGGCTGAACTTTCCACCTTCCTTTGATGTACAAAAAGAAACCATAAGCATTTTTAACTGCTGTTTCCTCTCATGGTTTCAAAAGTGCGGTTTCTGACTTTGTTCAGGTTTTGGCGTGCAGCTCGGAGTGGCTCAAGAGGCTTTGGGTAAGACCTCTGAACAGGATCTTCCTCTTTTCTGAAGAACCCTCACGCCATCTCATTAGTCATATTTTTTTTTTCCACAATGTTCTTTCAAAAGGTAGCTAAGTACATCTTGTTCTGCTTCAGCTTTCAGCGTTCTTTCGGTATCTGAGCTAATCTTCTCTTAAATCTATAAAGAGATTTTTCCTTTTGAGGAAATAGTCAGTTTTTATTTATGTGAAAGGTGAATCCTCATCAGAATTCACATAACCTTTCACTTCGTGGTCATTCTTGTAGGGCAGCAGCAGAGCAAATATGGAGGAGTGAATGGCGCGCTGGGTAATGGCTACAAAGGTGATGACACATGAACTTTTAAATCTAACATCTAAATAAATAAAAGTATTTTTGCAAAAACAAATGAACAGTTTGGTTACGGCGCTTAACCCCTGATTTTGTGTCTTTAAACAGGCTGAACTCAAAGACGTGGACCTCCTGAAGTGACCAACAGTCCTGTGTGATGCTTTTTAACTGTTCATGTGTGTTTTAGTTTAGTTTGTCTTTATCTTTTTAGCTTATATTTCTTTGTACGTTGATGTTTGACACCCATTTTTGTTGTTTGCTAAAAGAAAAGATTGAAATGAAATCCTTTGTGCCCCACCAGCTCATTTCTGTCCTCTCGTTTCTGTCTGAGCTAGTGGTGATTTTTGAACAGAAAAAGAGCAAAAAGTTTGTAATTAAAACAAAGATCATTATTGTAATTTTTCTGTTTTGAACCAATAAATTAAGTAACAAAATTATGTTAGTCCAGTGGTGTTAAGTTTGTAAGAAAACGCAGCCCTGTTCTTGTCATAAACAGTAAAAAAACCTCAACTGTTGTACACAGGAAGCAGAACCACTTCCCTTCTCACGTCAGGCTGACTGCAAACCGAACGCATCACTAAAAACACGAGCCTGAGCACAAACAGCTGAGATGCTGTGCTTTTATTATCAAAATACAAAGAAGACGTCAGAAAAACACACAAACTTAATACATTTATCAAACATTTTATATTTCTTCAGTTAAATGTTGAAAGTGATTGTAACAGTTTTGCAAACATGCGTTTTTGAGAA
The DNA here is from genome assembly GCA_014656515.1 of Oryzias celebensis. Classification (NCBI taxonomy): domain Eukaryota; kingdom Metazoa; phylum Chordata; class Actinopteri; order Beloniformes; family Adrianichthyidae; genus Oryzias; species Oryzias celebensis. The sequence continues at coordinate 3,779,637 of BNCR01000008.1, read as the reverse complement.
TAGGGTTATGGTTAAAAAATACATAGTTGAAGTTAATGATAACATTTAAGAAGGTTACATTAAGTAAACCGCAGATGTTGACAACAGTGATAAAGTTAATGCTGCATTTGGTATTTCTGTGATTCTTTCACGTTTTTAAAACACACAGGTTCTTAAAACCTTGTATATTGATTTATAAGTGTGCTTTTATTACACATCCATCCATTTCCAAAACTTCTGAATCCTTTTTGGGGTCACAGTGTTACTGGAGCCTATCCCAGCTACCGTTGAGCAAAGGCGGGGTACACCTCGAACAGGTCTCCAGTCTGTCGCAGGACCACACACATCTATAGGGGTAATTTAGAGAAACCAATTAATCTATGAAGCAGATTTTTAGACTTTGGAAGGAAGCTGAAGGAAACTCTGACATGCACGAGGAAAACATGCAAACTCCACGCAGAAAAGAACCAAGATGGGATCCAAACCAGCGCCTTCTCACTGTGAAGCGAGAGTGGGAAGCACTACACTACTGTGCAGCCTGGATTTGGTTACAAGATGAGCTGATGGAGAGGAGAGATGAGGACCTGGAGATGCTCTCAGAGTTGTGGAAAAAGGACACGATGAGAAGGATTTTAAAAAGAAGATGAAAAGTGACCAAAGGCATGACGCTGTTAGAAAACAGCAGAGATGTGTTTGCTGGAAATAATGCAGGCAGTAAAGTTGATATCGCTGATATGTGTATTCAATTTGCTGGGAAATATTTAATGATGAAAAATGGAAATGTATTTTATTATGAGATGGGATGTTATGAGATTATATAAGCAAATAAAAGCTGAAAACTTCTTCAGGAAGTCACTTCTAGGCCTGGGTGGTCTGTTCATGACAGGAATTGAACCCCTGATGGAAAAGTAGCAGAATTCATTCTCCTTGTAGAGAATCACCCGATTCTACCAGCAGAGCAAATCCTGGCGGTGATTTCTAGGTAGATAGATGGAAGGCACTAAGAGTGGATATTCATTAACCAGGCTGCAGTGATCCGACCTGGTGGAGAACCTGGTGGAAGCCACACATGACATTGTTGTTAAGCCCTCAGTTGTGAGTGACATTCCTGGATGAGCGACTTTCATCCACAAATACTCCCATCTCCAACAAAATGGACTCTGGAATGGAGCGAGCGTGTCGGGATGTGTACACATTCCTCAGACTTTGATCCATCGGTGAAGGCATATAGTCCATGCACGACTTTCCTTCAAGACTTGGAGCACACTTCACCTCCCATTTGTAGTAGAACCGGCCATGCTGCAGAGCACACACATCCTGCTTCATTCCTGAAGTCAGGAATTGCTCGCACGCTCCGAGCAGATCGTCGTCCCAGCCGCTGTCCTGATCCCAAACTTCAAAACGGATGATCCCTAAGGAGGAGATATCTTGTGATCCCAGGTCGAGAATGTTTTCCCAGTGTGGATTGTTGTTGTTGTTGATAACAGGAGTGCGATGAACCAGCTGTTTGTTGACCAGGACCTTCACGTAACCGTCTGTGGCGGTGGAGTGGTCCCCCCAGAGATTGAAGGCTCGCTGTATTGTAATGATTACCCGTGCCATGCCCTTCCGAGTTGGACAGCAGTCCGTGTTCACAGCGGGCTCATTGTGGCACATACAGATGCAGGAATCTTTTGAGTCGCTCTTGATTCCGGCCCGGCAAGGTGCGCTGCAGTTCTTCCAAAGGCCTTTCTCCAGGATGTAATGGCTGATGGCAGAACGCAGGTTTTTCCTGACAGGGTCCGTCTTAGGATTAACTCATGAAGGGAGTCGAGAGAGTATGAGAGGATGTCGGGATACTGCGGCACACTGGTCAACCAATCCTTGTAGGCTGATGGATTATTGCTAGCAGAGAACAGAAGGTCTGGCTGGGTGGTGTGACCCCCTCTGATTTCTGTCAGCCTGATGGTGAGAAGGTGTAGCAGGTCAGCAAAGTTGTTATTTAGAGAATTGTTGTTAAGGAAATGTTTGAGAAAAGGGTCCACACCTGTCCCTGAAGAGGTCTGAGAAGGTGTTCTTGTTCTCCAGCTTGCTAGTATCTTTCTTGCAATGCTTCATCTCTGTTTTTGCGTTAACTTTGGTGTTTGCGGATGCCTCTGCTTCCAGACACATCTGAACCTCCTCAGAGCTGAGGCCCTGCAGGCTGGCCTCGCACTGCTTGATGCTGGTCACAGTCTCAACTTTGCCCCCAGCTTCACCTGGAGCAGAAAATTCAACACAGTCGGTCACTCTGAAGCAATCTCAACATCACTGAGGAGAAGCAAACAGAGCAAGAGGACAGAAACCAAAACAATGTGCTGAGAAACATCAGAGACGTTGCGTCGCTCAAATCGTGCTGTTGCTTGACTAACGTGTCGCACTCAACGCTGGAATTGCGCTGCATGACCTCATCGCATTTGTACATTGACATTAGAACTCGACGACCTTGCCGTGCGAATTGCGTCCGGCTTAAAGCTTTAAGCTGCATTCACGCCGGTTTGAGGCTTAAAGGAACATTCACCCCACATTTTCACTCACCTTTGTGATGAAATGGGTTCCAAACTTCTCAATGACTTTGTTAAACATGTTCCTGTTTTGTTGGCTGTAGACTTTGGGAAGATCTCTGATGGCTTTGTGAAACTCTCGGTGCATCCTGGCTGTGCTTGACACTCTGAAGCTGCGTGCAGAGAGAATACAGACAGTGTTTGATTTGTGTTCACTGACTGAGGTGTGAGTGGAAAGCATCTTCACTCGAGTCCTTTCTTACCTGTAGTACTCACAGGTTATACTGTTACTAGAAAAGCTGAACTTGTCATTTTTAGTTTTTTCCATTGCGTATTCAGCCAACTTAGACTGTGTTCCGGCTAGCATCAGCGACCCGCTTTTGTCATACCCATTCACTTCTAGATCCACCTTCCAGTTGTTTTCAACAGAAGAGGTGGTGGAATCGACCAGAGACTCGCTGGACTTGTGGAGTTTGCTGGACACTTTGCCGCTGCAGGAATGCGTCGCTCTCCAGTCCACCACAGATAGAGGCAACTTCTGTTTTTTGTTCTCCAAGTAAGGGTTGATACACAAGGTGCAAGCTTTATCCTTGCGTTTCCACTGATTCATGTCGAGCACAAAAGCCCCCTTACGCGCCATCCTGGTGATGTCGAAGCCTTCTCCTGCCAAATTGGAGCCTGGAACAAATTCTGCATCCTGGCACTCTTTGGGTTTCCCATCAGTGCACAACTGAAGCGTGCAGTGAGGGAAGCATAAGAGGAAGAGCGTGAGGATGAAGATGTGCCACGGGAACATGTTGCTGCTTAGTTGCATGATGGACAGTCCCTAAAAAAGAAAAAGCGAAACAGTTTGCTGGCATAGAATGAGTTTATTTCTATAGCACCTTTCTCAGATAAAATCACAAAGTGCTTCACAATAGAAAAAACACAAAATGACAACTAGTTATCACACATTTATCACAGATAAATACAGTAAAAGGCAAAATTAGATAAGCTAAAAGTTCTACTGAATAAAAATGTCTTGACTTTTAAAACTTCCATCAGAGTCGATCTGTCAAAGCGAGGTCATTCCAAAGAAGAGGAGACAGCTAGAAAAGCAAGGTCACCTATGGTTTTATCACAACTTATAGAAAATGTGTAAACGTTTTTCGTTTGAAGCCCTCAGAGACGGGCAGAGGAGCAAGAGGTTCATGCAAGGCTCTGAAAACTAGAAATAAAAACGTTATGTAATCTCTAAATTTAACTGGGAGCCAGTGTAAAGCTGCAGTAAAGGAGATGTGTATGTGCTTGTTTATTGCTCCTGTTAAAAACGTTGCTAAAGAGTTTTGAGCAAGTTGCAGACGCTTTGTTAAAACAGGTAAAAAGTGAATTACAATCATCTAAACAAGAAGAAATAAAATCACTTTTAATCATTTCCAGGTCAGGTCATTCAAAAAATTAACTAGGAGTAAATGCTTTTTTTGTTTGTTTTTTCTTTTAATGATACTCTGACCTAAGAGCACATTACAGTTTTTTGAACATGTGACAATGAGGAATAAAAGTATCTACCTAAGTGTCTATTGATCACCGTGCAGCCCTGAAAAAGATCAAGTTGAATTTGTATTTTTGTGAAGGTCATGTTTAGCTCAGTGTCACAGAAATGTTTTAATGTCAAACTTTAGACAGAACTACAATGGAAAAGAACTTTTATTTGTTTGTTTCCATCGCTCTATCAAAACAGCATCTAAAGCTGTAAATAGCTCATTCTTATTTTACCTTCTTGAAGGCATAAAAATGGCTGAGCTGCCGGCGCTAACCAGGCCCCGTGAGCAGTATGGGGTCGGGGTCTTCAAAATAAAAACAAAATAATATTTTATTATGCACAGAAATGCTTAATTTTTTCTACTCCAGACTGTAAGCTCAGTCCTCACTGAGTCGCGTGATCAGCTCCTCTTCACTTCTCTTTGTGGCAGTCGTAACGTTTATCTTCAAATCAGTAAATAGAGATCTAACAGTCAGTGAACTTCTGCGGTTTCGCCAGAATCTCTTGTCTGCTTTAAAAGCTGATCTCTCTTTCTCTCTCTCTCTGCCGTGCTTTGCTTCATGATGTGTCTGCAGAACAACCGTGTTAAACTATGGTTTTATCTGACCCTATTTTTTTTGTTTTTTTTAACTTGTCCTGTCCAACAGCTGAGCAAACATATATGAGCTGAGAGCCTCTTGCATTAGACAGATTTTACCTGTTACAATCGGGGTTATAAATCATTGGGAACACAAAATGTATGTTGGTATAAGCCCCTTTTGTAATTCTTGAAACTTCATTAATATTAATTTTGTTTGTGTTCTTTTTGTTGGACCGGATGGAAAAAGAAAGGGGGAAAAGGGGTGGTGGTGGTGGATTATAGATGTTAGAGGATGTCTAATGGAAAGGGAAAGTAGAGTTGTAAATCTACAGGCAACAACATGCTGGAGCCTATACCCATTACAATAGTGAATGTTGGTCTAAAATGGGCGGAGCCTGTCCACACACTCAGCTGTTACAAACATACCTGCCGGCTCCAAGAGTGTTCACAAACTTGTCCATATCCAGTTCACTTCACTTCACTTCACTTGTGCATACCAACCAACACATGTAAAGCATTACATTCTGACATGCACACTATTTGAAGGTGCAAAGGTGAGCCAACGCCTGTGCTCAGGTGAATGTTATGTTAAGCTGAAGTGGATGAAGGAATGAAAAGAAAAAAAAAGGAGGGAGAACTCCAAGATATCCCCACACCAAGACCCCCGCAGAGGCAGCAGCGCCGACCAGGGCCCACCCCCGCACCCATACTATGGGGTCAACGGAGGAGATCCACCCGCCAGGCAGCCCGGCCAAGCACCCAGACCAGGGCCCGCAGGACCACCACATGGGCCCCCAACACCCGAGCGCAGTGAGATATGGAAGCGCAGAGTACAAGACCCAGCCCAGCCAGGAGAGCAGCCCTCCCACTGCGCCAGGCGGCCCAGCGCGGGGCCCCAACCCAGAGAGCCCCACCACCCCAGACAAGCCACCCACCACTACCCAGGAGTTCTGAGCATCCCCCCACCCAGGACCCCCAAGGGAGAACCGCTCCGAAGCTCCAGGCAGTTGCGGAGATCCAGAGGAGAGTACGGCGGGGGTCAGCCAACCCCACCTAGAGGAGGGATGACCAAGAGAAGTGGGGGTTTTATCTGACTCTTATTTTGAAAACCGCATCAGTTTTTAAAGTTGGCCGTGATAAACACATGCTTTGGACTAGGGGAGGCAAACTTTGTGGGCCAAAAAGAGTTCTAATATTTGACAGGAGACCAGGAGCAGATGTGTGGAATGTTTTTGTAATCCACCTCATAAGAGAAAGCAATAACATGGAATCTGGATGAAAACAGGCTTTCATTTTGATTAAAAAGGAATATAGATAATTTTGAATTTTTACTTCACAACGGAAATTGCATCAATAGGTTGATATCCCTTAAATATAGAGGAATGCTGCATTCATGTGGTGTTGAAATGATCTAAAAAAATACTGGTCTGACTCAGAAAACCCTCATGATCATCAAAAAACAACAAATCCTAAAACTCCACATGAACGCAGAATAACTCTTTTCACCTGTACAAAGGTCAATATTTTTGTAATTCACCATCTAGGGGACACACCAGAATGATAGCAAAAATAAAAAGTATAAGGATCATCAATGTTAATTTATTTTAGTTTAGTTGGCCAGATTGAAACAAGTATCAGTCTCTGCTCTGCAGATTACCTGCAGCATTTTGTACAGATAGCAAAGGTTTTAAAGATATCAACACATTTATAAAAGGGAAGTAAAATATTCCAAACTAAAAAAAGCGTAAAAAATTATTTTACTTCTGTGTCGAAAATAACAGATTTTAGGGTATTAGGGTAAGAGGGCCACCATAAAAAAAAGGAAAATATCAGAATAAAGTTGCAAAAGAGAAAAAAGGAAAACATTTACAAGAATAAAGTCATAGAATTAGGAGAAAAATGTGTAATTTGACGAGGAAAAAGCACTGCTTTTTTAAAACTAAAGTAAACTTCCACGCTATGGTCCATCCACATATGTCAATGCCATCAGGCTGTAGGTTTATCAGTGGAACCCAAGTGCCATAATATATCTGGGTATAATTTCTTCTAAATCTGTGAGCAAGTTTTTTCAGAACAGGCCCAGTTTCCTGCAAATTCTTTTCAGTGTTGTCATACTTACAAAGACGGGGTCTGCAGCCCGAGGCTCCAGAGCCCTCTACTACCCCTCCTCTGAGGCTCTTTGGTTAATGAAAAATTAAAAGGTTATAAAAATTACTTTTAAAGCAAAAATTTAATAAATAGTATCATTTAAAAAAGTGAAGTAATTCAACCTTTAGTCAAGTCAAATATTTGAAGGACCGTACTTGATACATGTCAAACAAAAATATTCTGAAAGACATTCTGACTTTTGTGGGCCATGTGCAGAAAATCAACAACCTAAATTGAGGCGCACTGTATTATTTGGCAAAATGTTTTATTTTTCAACAAATTAAAGGATTTTAAGTGCACTTTTTGATTCAAAATATACAGTTTATTAATTCTGATTTAATTTTTTTTGTCATATTGACTCACATCTGACTGAGATACCTCATAAACGGTAAAATAAACTTTTTATTAAAATATTCAAATCACTGCTGAAATTACACTATCTATTACTATATTTACTGCACTAAGGTGATCCTTTGTGACGCAAGGTGTCTTTTATTTTGAAAGGAAAGTGTGTAAACCTCCTTCAAAAGTTAAAATTACTTTATGTTTTGCAAAACAAAGCAATTTACACTTAATGTTTATATTGTATTTATGCCAAAAAAACTCAACAGTTCATTCATATTGGTCATAATAGTAGCAATAGCATAAAAACTCATTGGTGTCCTATTTTTCTAAAAGGTGAAAATCAGACATTGTGGCTTCTGGGTTGTAGAAGGTGAGAAATCCACCTGAACAGCTCTTTAAATGTTGACTCCAGCTAACAACAAAACAATGCTGACTCAGTAAAAAAAAAATAGTATTTACTTTTTGTGAAATCAAGGCTAAAATAAATGGCTGAAATGCATTTTATGTCTCTTTTACTGAAACGTGATGTTCGTTCTTTTTTCTGTTATTCTTACTTATTCTCTTAGTAAACAGCACTTTTTTCTCATACATTTATGACTTTAATCTAAAAATAAAAATAATATGTTTTTCATCTAATAAATTCTCAATTTGTAACTTGTGGAATCATAACTATATTCTTGTAAAATATTGATTTGTTTGGTTTAATAATTCAAAGTGTTTATGCTCGTAAAAAGGTTTTTTAAATGTTTTACTTTAATCTAATGTATTTTATTTTTATATGTGGCCCTAATACTTCGTCGTAGTGATCCATCTTGAAGGACCAAAACAGTTTTATGGAACATCATTTCCAAAAATAACAAGTTGTCTAAAATAATTTATGGAGCTGGACCAAACATGGACTGATCTAATTATATTTTACTGTCAGACATGCACACAGAGCAGCAAGTTTAAAAAAGTTCAGAAAGTTAGGAGCAGTTGGACACTGTGCATGGGTTATTGGAGAAATTGTTGTGGAAGCGTCTCTGGTAAAGAATTTAGAGCGTTTCTAATGAGTGCAATAGGGCCTTTAGAAAGCAGAAAACATTAGAAATAGAGCAAATTTGGTTCTGCAAAAGAGCAATAATCTGGAAAAAGGTTATTTGAATTCAGACACAAGTGTATACTATAATTTCAACAGATACCCCGGAGGCTGGGTTTGGGTTAGGCTTATTTTTCCCCATACCCCATCTTGGGGCGGAAATAAACATATATTTTGTTTTGTAATCTCTAATTGCATTGAAATTCATCCTAAAAAAAGGATTTGTTGAAGGACAAACTGTTAAAATTTCCACTAATTACACTGTGCAGCCTGTAAAAAAGGCCTAAAGGAACACACCACAAATGAAGGTGCACTGTTTGGATATTTGCAACAAAAAGTAAAATTCTCTGCTCTTTTATTTAATCCATCACGGTTTCCTGAAGAGAAATTTCTTTCAAAATAAGAGCACCTCCTGAATTTTTTTTCACTTGTTTCCACAAACAAACGGTAAAAATTGAGTGTTGGGAGGTTATCATTTCTCCAACACCTTACTTTCCGACATTTGTAATGTCGTTTTTTTGAAGGGGAGTTGTGCCAATATTCTTTGTTTGCTCTGCATTTTTCTTGTCTTTTGCTCCCATTACAAACTCTTTATCGTCTGCTGTTTAAAGCTCCAACAAGTTTACAATTATTTTCATATTTTGGCTGTTTTACTGTCTGAAGTTAAAGTTTGTGCATTTCAGTTCAGCTGTCAAACACGATACAGAAACGACTTTTTTAACAAATGCGCCATGAATAAACCACTTCCTGCCCAAACATTTTGAGATGTGGTTTAAAGAAGTATAAATGTTTATATATTTAAAAAGCAGAAGTAAAACATTTCTGAAGGTCGTCAGAAGAAACTCACCGATCTTTCCAGTCAAAGCTGAAACTAACTGCTGTGAGAATGAACGTTGGTGCTTCAGGTTTCATTGATATATATGGAGGCAGTGAGGGGTGATGTGACAGTGGTCTCAAACACTAAAGGAAAGAAAAGGTGGTTTTGCTTCAGTTTCGTTTATGCTGATTAGACAGCTTGATGAGTTAGTGGTCCGCCCAGACAAACTCACATCATCAACATCATAAGAGCTTTTCAGTCAAAGAAGAGTCACAAACCACAGAAACGTATTTCCCAGAAAAGGTAGTCACGCTCTTTATTGATTACAGTGTTTTAACAGGAAAAACCGATGGCAGTAAATACCATCAGTGACAGAACTGTCAAAGTACTTCCAGGTGTGAACCCCTCTGGGAACATTTGCTGAAGGCCAGTGAGGGTTACAGAAAGAGCAAGACAGAAGCACAAATTTAATAAATGAAAGACATTCAAGTGATTCACATCTTTCCATCTAAAATCAAATTATAAATGCCAATGCAAAGAAAAGTAAGCTTCATTATTCTTAATAAATGTGTCAACGTTGCAGAAAACACGCAGAATACTTGACCATTAAACCCGCCATATGTCAGGAATGTTCCCTGATGTCAAATGGTCAGTAGATGATACTGATCCGGTTTAAAGGAAATACCCATCGCTAAAGTTAGAAGGCTTGTTGTTGAGGTTGTAGATTTTCACGAGATTCTGGTTTTTCCTTGAACTGGATTCATTCACAAACACACCCATCTGTTGGAGGATGTCTTTGGGAACAGGACGGGAGTGCCTGGACCTGTACAGCTTCATCAGGTTTTCATTCATTGGACTGCTTTGATAATTCTGGCAGTAACTCCCACTCAGATTTGGAGCACATTCTACTTTCCATTTAAAGAATAGCTCACCATGATTAAGGTTGCACATACCGCTCTTGGTGCCTGCAGTCAGGTCTTGCTCACATGTTCCAAGCAGGTCATCATCCCATGTGTGATCCTGATCCCAAACTTCAAACTTCAGTTTCTGTCCTTCTGACAGTACCTGGGTTCCCAGGTCAAGACCCTCGTTCCACTGTGGGTTGTTATTGTTGGAGATGACAGACGTACGACCGACCAATGTACCAAAAAACACTTTCACATAGGCATCTGTGGCAGTAATGTAATCTCCCCAAAGGTTAGAGGCCCGCAAAGCTGTAATGATAACCCGGGCCTTACCCTTCTGAGTTGGGCAGCAGTCCTGAGTCACAGCAGGGTTATTGTGGCACTGGCAGACGCAGGGTTCTCTTGGATTGCTCCTGATACCTGCCTGACATGGATGAGTGCAGTTCTTCAACAGGCCTTTCTCCAGGATGTAATGGCTGATGGCAGAGCGCAGGTTTTCCCTCATATCATTACTCTTAGGGAATAACTCATGAAGAGAATCCAGGGAGTAAGAAATGATGTCTGGATTCTGTGGCACAGAGTTCAGCCATTCCTTGTAGGCTGAAGGATCTGTTTTGGTGGAGAAGACGAGGTCTGGGTCGGTTGTGTGACCTCCTCTTACTTCTGTAAACCTGTTAAAAAGGCATCATTGTGTTATGTGTTTTCTGTAGTTTCTCATCTACCAAACATAGACCAAGGGAACCTTTGCTATTTCAACAGGATAAAATCTTTGAAGATGCATTGGTTGAAAAATGTTTTGAAAAAGGTAAAATATTATGTATAAACTACTTTGCACTACACTGTTGTTTGTTGATATACAGGGGAAGAAATTACTGTTTGATCCTATGCTGATTTTGTAGGTCATCTTAATGGTAGATTCATTTGAACAGTGAGAGATAGAAAATCCAGAAATCCACTTTAAAAAATGGATACACATTTACTTGCATTTCATTGAGGGGAATACATTTTTGGTCCCAAGTTAACGATTATCATGTCTAGTTTCCACAGACCGGTTAGACTCTCCTAAATAACCCGTTACCTGAATCGAAGACACTTGTTTGAATGAACCACCTGTAAAAAAAGACACTTGCTTAAAACAACACGGAAGGGCTTAGTTATTTCAAGGTAGCTTGAACCACAGTCACCACTGCAGTGGTTTAACATCCTTCAGTGCTCACAGAGTAACCCAGCTAAAGACTGTTGTCATCGGTATTAATCCGGAATTAACAGTTCGTACTTGAACGTTTTGCTCTGTAATGTTTGTGGATAAAGTAGGAATAACAAAACAGACTGGCGATATCGGGACAAGCGCATAAAACGAATCATATCTATGATTCAGACACATTGTGACTTTTCAAATTCTAATCGTAGCTCATCTTAAAGTTTGTAGTTCTTTGCTTGTAGTTCATAAAAATATTAGAGTGAAAATCATGTAAAAAATGTGTTCACCAGTGGGTGTGGGTATATTTGAATCTCATTTTAAACTATTTTTGTAAAAAATTTTTCTTTTTTGCATCCAAAATACTAAAATTGTATGACTTTTCCAAAACTTTACAAAGATTTAATTTTTTTAAAACTTTTCAAGGACTTAAAAAATAACATTTTCATTTTCCAAAACTTCCAGGTTTTTCATGACCGTACGAATCCCGTATGACAAGTTTTTTTTTTAAAAAAAGGCTCGAAGGATAAAGATGAGGACTTATATTTTGAAAAAAACAAGTGAACACAAACCTGCATGAAGTCCCTTTTGCCTGATTGGTCTCTGCTGAGGGTTTGAAGCTGGCAGCAGAGATGCAGCCAGATTTAAGGACCCTGCAGTGGAGGTGTGTTTTGGGGGGGAGTGGGGTGTGAAGTTACAGTTTCCATTGGTTAATCAAATTTATTTTCTCCTTTTTACAAATTGTTTTTTCAAGTTGGTCTTTAAAAACTTAGAAAAATATATGACATGTTTGCACTTGAATGAAGCAGTAAAAATACATGTTCTTCTTAGACCATTGAATAATCAAATTATACATAATAAAACAATGCCCTGTGATGTATAAGGACATGTGAGATACGAGAAAGACAGAGAAGACTTTGTTGGTGGAATATCATCATTGTCAATAATACTATACTAACTTAAATGTCAATAATAATATAACTTAAACCACTTAAACTCCTTTAGGCCGAGCCTTGCCCATCTGCCTTGCTTTATGGCCCCCAGCCATCTTCTCACATCTCCTCCATCTCCCTCCTCTTATGGTGGCGGCCTCTTGTGACAGCTTTTTTCTGCCTGGTAGAGAGTGATCGCTCATCCTGAATGCATGGTTCCAGAGGGGTGTCCGGTGGTGTTACCTGCCGGATGCAGGGGCTTTGAGACAGAGTTGTGAGCCTTCCGCCCTGAATATTAAATTCAGCGACAGAGTCATTTGTTATAGGACACTAAAACAAACACACAAATAACATGAATTTAATCTAAAGCATTTAAAGTTGGATGGTGTCACACTGCAAAAAAACCCCTCTTTGGTTAACATTTTTAATGAGTTAACTTCAATATTACTTTTGAAATATCTTACCACTCCAAAGATATTCAAGAGAAAAACAAAACGTTTGATTCTTCTCTTTATCAAAACTCTGAAAAGGGTTTCATCTCATAACTGAAATGAATCATTTGCAGGTTAACAGAAGCATTGTTTCAAATGATCCTAAATTGTTCTTTTTTTTCTACATTATAAGAGAAGAGTCACTTGAAAACTAGAAACAGTGTTTGGTTTAATTAGCTTATTCCACAGATGTCAAGACCAGACCATTCCAAGACCAGAATCTTGTGGTTTTGCAAGAAGAGACGTGTTATTTCAAATCCTCCCAATATTTCAACTCTTGATAACACTCCTCTAGATCGAGTCACAGACTATGAATATCTTGGAATCTGGCTAGACAATGCTTTATCTTTTTCAGTCCACATTGACCATTTGCAGTCAAAAGTTGTGTCAAAATTAGGATTTCTTTATAAAGCGTATTATTCTCTTACTGACCCTGCCATGCTTTCCTCGTGTGATGTCATTTCCAGATCATCTAACCAGCATTTGCTGACAAAAATTGTACCCCTTCGTCATTTTGCCATTCGATTTATAACAAATGCTCCCTTCAAAACTCACCACTGTACTCTCTACTCTTCACTAAACTGAACTTCCTTATTAACTTGATGTAAAATCCAATGTTGCTGTTAATTTACAAAACTCTCCTTGGTTTTTCCCTCCTAACTGAGCCTGCTTTTGCACACTTCATCCCCCAAGTACAAAACCTTACTATTACCAAACATTATTTCAATGATTAGCTTGTGTTATTGCTATTTTATTCTGATTGTTTCTGTCAGTGTCTCTGGATTAATAAAGGTGAAATCACCACAGTCGGGCATGATTTGGGCTGCAGTGCTGTTGTGATGAATGAAAATAAAATGAAAATGTATTTTTTGAATGAAAATATGGAAAGGAACACACTTTTCCCTGATATTCTAATGTTTTGGAATGGGTCCATTTGTCCAACGTCAAATCAAATCCTCCTGCTGCAGCCGATTTACCAGAGGTAAAAGTGCAAAAACAGTCAAGTCAAACATGATGTTTTCTTTGTTGTAAATTTTTTCTCTTTTTCCCCTTTTTCCTTAAATCTATACATGTTAATGCAATTCTATACTTGAATAACGTTGCCTTTGAATTGTAACTAGACACTGTTGTTCAGCAGAAGATAAGAAACTGAGTTTTAAGCTTATTCTAATAAAAATCCACTCTCATAGTAATTTAAACTTTTTACCATCATTTTGCTTGTCTGTTCAAAGTCTAAACATAAATGTCAAAACGTAATTGCGAAGTCATAATTTATTCAACTTGTTAGCATTTTTCTTTAAAACCAAAGAGCCACTATGGAGGGATAAATGATCAGCACAAGACTCCGGAGCCTCAGGTTGAAGATCCTGCTTTAGACTACACAAAACATGCAGACACAGGTTTGAAAATGTGAAATCTGATCCACCTCAGGTTTAGTCAGTATCCGTTTCTGCTTGTCAAAGACGTAACACCTTTTTTTCCTGATGTAACCCTCAAGCCCTCAGCCTCTGCTCTGCAGAAAACCTGCAGCATTTTGTAAGTTTTTAAAACAAGAACACAAAATATAATTGAAAAAAAAATTGCTGTACTTCAGTTTTGGAAATGAACAGATTTAATCTTTGTGATGTTTGGAGAAAGCTTAAATCAATTTTCAAATTCTATTTTACAATCTGAGATACACTAAAACATTTGCCTTCCATCTTGACAGACCAAAACAGATTCCAAAGACAACAAGTTCTCTCAAATATTTCATGGAGCTGGAGCAATGCAGTTTTGGACATAAGTCTATATTGAGCAAACATGGACTTTTCTAGTTATATTTTAACTGTCAGAAGTATTTATGAAGCTGCAAGTTTCAGAAAAAGTTCAGAAATTATGGAGAAGCTGGACACTATCTATATGGGTAATTTAAGAAACTGTGATAGAAGCGTCTCTTGGGAAAACCTTGGAGTGTTTTTAATGAATTCAGTAGCCTTAAAAAAGCAAAAAAGAACTGATTTTTCTCTGAAAAGAACATGTTAAGTGCTGGACCGTGCCGCAGCGTTTAGCTCTCTTGCCTCACAGCAAGAAGGCCCCCGGCTCACATCCCGGCAGGGAGACCTGAAACAGAGTCACCAATGGGGGGGGCCTTTCAGCGTGGCGTAAGTCAAAAGCAGGTGAGTCCAAAGTCAAGACCAACATCAATACCTATCATTGAATGTTTCAGTCTTTTCAATGACGGGGTAATATTATCAACACAGACCAGGCATGCTTTTAGGAACTGTATTTATTTATCAAAGTTTTGCAGGTATATTAGGTCAATTGTCTCTGAGCTCCGCATCCCCACTTCAAAAAACCAAAAGTATTTCTCTATTACAAAAACCCAGCTTACCGTGTTTGCAATTGTGGTAACGAGAGAACAAAGTTAATGTCTGGATATTAAATCCCCTCACTACAGACCAGTGATGAGCAGTTTCGTTTGTGGTTGATGATACACGGACTCTTTCAAAGTCCAAGTTGCAAACATATGAATCCAGTATGTTTATCAAGTGCTGATTGTGTTTCATGTCTCATAACAGCATCTTTTTATAAACATAGCAGATAAATATTGGACAGAGGAAGGAAGAAAAATCTAAAGCAGTTCAGTTTGACTCCAGAAAACCAAAAACATATTAATTCAACATTAAGATTTATGTTTCACCTTTTTGTTGTAACGACGATTTGTCTTTGTTTAGAACAAGACTTTTCTTTGTTTTGTATACAGAATCCTACCTGTTAATTTACAAATACCTCATGGGGTCACAGACATATAATGTAAAACATCATTCTAATGCAAAATTGGACACCTATTTATGTTGGATCACACCTGCTCCATTTTTATAACCAATAAGAAAAAAGAAACTATTTGTAAAAATGACACAAAATGACTTCACACCTCCTTCCACCAAACACACCTCCACTGCAGGGTCCTTAAATCTCGCTGCATCTCTGCTACAAGCTTCAAACCCTCAGCATCGAGCCATCAAGCAAAAGGAACTTCATGCAGGTTTGTGTTCACTTGTTTTTTTTAAAGTACCAGTCAGTTGAGCCGTTTTTAAAAACGTTTTATGTGGTACTTTACAATAAAATAAAAAGACATTTTTAGCAGAAAAAGAAACAAGTTCATTTTGAAAAGTTAAAAGAATGAAGGGTTATATGATTTAGAAAATTAAGATAAATAAAGATAATTTAATTTGATTTTATGCCAAATTACATGTTACAGGAGCTACAGTAACGGTTCCAGTTACTGTTTTTACAGTTTCAATATTGAAATCCCCTACGGGGGAGCGGGAGAGATTTCTGATTCCAGGTGGAACGTCTGTGCTCCTGTCTTTGGCCGTGACCTCGCCTCACCTGTGCTCCTGTCTTTGGCTGTGACCTCGTCTTGGCTCCTCCAGCAAACCCAGCTGTTTTCACAACTCCTACTCGATGAAGCGCATCTGCTACACTATTCAAACATGTCTTTGTCTATTTAATATTTAGCTGTTATCTTAACTTCTAGCTGTTTATCTAGACATGTTTGTTTATTAGACATATACTTGTTATTCAACCATGTACTGTAGTTATAGAATTAATTAAACTCACTTTTCTTTAATAGTTCTAGCACATCACCTTCCGTCCGGGGTTGAAGATCTCTCCTTCATGTGGGCAACCCTGAGGTTTCTTACCTCCTTGAGTAACAATAAGTCAAACCGCTTTGCATGTAAGTAGAAAACTATTTTAGACTTGATTGGAGCATACACCAAAATACTAATAATAGAGAATAATGATAAAAAAAATAATACTTTTTTTTTTCTTTTTAAGAATAGTTTCATCATAAAAAAATCAGTGATGTGAATAAATCACAATGATAATAAAAACAATAATAGTACTTAAAGAAAAAAGTAAGGTATAAACAAAGACAAAACAAAACAAAAAGATCAAAATCATTAAATATCAAGTAGATGCTGGCTATCTTCATCAGACAAGTCATTTCTTAAGATCAAGTATAAAAAAGTATAGAAAGAGTGAACCAGTGAACCAGAATTTATGTAAGGTTTATTTTTGACAAAGCATCAAGCCGTACAATCTTTCAAAACAGCACCTCAAACAGACAAAAGCTTATGTTCAGAAATGTTAGGCTTTTGTTCTCCTAGCATGAATATTTTGCATTTGATTGGCAGGTCCAAGCAAGTGTTTGGAAACCCTGCACAGCAAATGCTCTGCTTCATTCAGTCACAGTTGTGACAAATGTAAGTATTTGTGTAATATATCACTGTCTGTACACCCACAGTTGGAAGAAAAATGTAAGTGGTTGGTGACTTGTGACAACCAACCCCAAGAGCTGTAAGACGACCATCCCCAACTGACTTTATGACAAACATAGGAAGCTAGCTGCTACATAGCTTTAGCTTGATACCTAAAACATGACTCAAATTAAAGCTATTTTGACTTTTTAATTAGTGATTTGTTTAGAGTTTGTTTAGAGCTTGTGGGTCATAACCTTAACACAAAAAACACACCAACATGAAAGTTTACAATTATCTTTTGATCATTTTTTAAGTATCCCCAGTGGTTCTTAGCCAAAATCCAGATGCCAGCTTAGACAAGGAAAACAAAAAGGTTAATGGATACATTTGTCTGCAAATTAATGCATTGGAATGAAACGAAACGGTGAAACTGAGGCTGATTGTAAATTCTACGTAACGAGAAGCTTTTTCAATTTCATTTTTCATCTGTTCCTGCTTCACCACGATTTCAATAAAGAAATAATCACAAATGGAGTTTTTATCTTACTTTTATTTTTAAGAGCATGTCAAAAACATAAAAAAAACACAATTGTCATCGGAGTGGGCCTTTTTATAAATTGTGACCTCACCTCAATGTTTTGTGTCTGCTCAACTAATTTGGAAGTGCATATGAGTAAGCAATGCAAGACCAACAGGTTAAGATTAAAATTGCACCACAGAACCATTGTGTATCTGGAATAAGCCTTGTGACAACAACTCAGCTCTGATCTCCCCCTACCTTATAGAGTGGTGAACATCTTTCTAATTCTTTTTTTTTTTTTTATTTTAAGTTATTCAAGTAATAAACCGAGCATTCAGATGCTTCAGTAAAAAGCATGTGGTCCCCTCTGGCCCCAGCTTGAATGTTTGATTGACAGCTTCTCCCGAACTGCTTTCAGTGGAAGGTGTGCGGACTTGGAACAAGCTCACTCATGATTGGCGACTGTAGTTCCCCTAAAAACATGACTCAGACTAACTCAGACTAATCACTGTCGAATGGTTTCAGAACGGTGGCACATGTATCAGGAAGCAATGGTGGCAAATTTGACTTAATTTTACAAGAGCCGAAAGTAAAGTAAAGTATCTATGGTGAGGTCACACCTTGATTGATCCATTGTTTCTGTGCCAATGTTCTGCTCACTAACTTGCTGTTGACGGATTAGTCCATTGTTGCAGGGGAATGGCGGAGGACGAAACACTTCACATGGGCCCTCTTACATTTCAGTGTTTTAGTTTTTTTAAATGTCAGAGTTAAATAATTGTGAGCGTGGATTTTTTTTTTTAGAAATGTTTTACGAAGTTACTTCAATCATCTACCTTTGCCTCATGGTAAGACCGCCCTGATGCTGCTGTGCAGGATGTACACACTGAAACAGCAAAGTAGAGAGGCTTGTGTATTTTGGGTCACTTTTTTAGCCAAGTTCTGAGTGCAAAACTGATACGAAACAATAGCAACGACGACGGTTTTCGGGGAGCCTCAATCATGGATGACGGTGGACCTGCTGAAGATCATAAGAAGAAACTCACAGATTTTCCAATCAAAGCTGAAACTAACTGCTGTGAGAATGAACGTTGGTGCTTCAGGTTTCATTGATATATATGGAGGCAGTGAGGGGTGATGTGACAGTGGTCTCAAACACTAAAGGAAAGAAAAGGTGGTTTTGCTTCAGTTTCGTTTATGCTGATTAGACAGCTTGATGAGTTAGTGGTCCGCCCAGACAAACTCACATCATCAATATCATAAAAGCTTTTCAATCAAAGAAGAGTCACAAACCACAGAAATATATTTCCCAGAAAAAGGTAGTCACACTCTTTATTGATTACAGTGTTTTAACAGGAAAAACCGATGGCAGTAAATACCATCAGTGACAGAACTGTCAAAATACTTCCAGGTGTGAACCCCTCTGGGAACATTTGCTGAAGGCCAGTGAGGGTTACAGAAAGAGCAAGACAGAAGCACAAATTTAATAAATGAAAGACATTCAAGTGATTCACATCTTTCCATCTAAAATCAAATTATAAATGCCAATGCAAAGAAAAGTAAGCTTCATTTTTCTTAATAAATGTGTCAAAGTTGCAGAAAACACGCAGAATACTTGACCATTAAACCCGCCATGTGTCAGGAATGTTCCCTGATGTCAAATGGTCAGTAGATGATACTGATCCGGTTTAAAGGAAATACCCATCGCTAAAGTTACAAGGCTTGTTGTTGAGGTTGTAGATTTTCACGAGATTCTGGTTTTTCCTTGAACTGGATTCATTCACAAACACACCCATCTGTTGGAGGATGTCTTTGGGAACAGGACGGGAGTGCCTGGACCTGTACAGCTTCATCAGGTTTTCATTCATTGGACTGCTTTGATAATTCTGGCAGTAACTCCCACTCAGATTTGGAGCACATTCTACTTTCCATTTAAAGAATAGCTCACCATGCTTAAGGTTGCACATACCGCTCTTGGTGCCTGCAGTCAGATCTTGCTCACATTTTCCAAGCAGGTCATCATCCCATTTGTTATCCTCATCCCAAACTTCAAACTTCAGTTTTTGTCCGTCTGACAGTACCTGGGTTCCCAGGTCAAGACCCTTGTTCCACCATGGGCTGTTATTGTTGGAGATGACAGAAGTACGATCGACCAATGTACCAAAAAACACTTTCACATAGGCATCTGTGGCACCAACGGTATCTCCCCAAAGGTTAGAGGCCCGCAAAGCTGTAATGATAACCCGGGCCTTACCCTTCTGAGTTGGGCAGCAGTCCTGGGTCACAGCAGGGTTATTGTGGCACTGGCAGACGCAGAAATTTTGGGTTTTTGTGATACCTGCTTGACAGGGATGAGTGCAGTTCTTCAACAGGCCTTTCTCCAGGATGTAATGGCTGATGGCAGAGCGCAGGTTTTCCCTCATACGATTACTCTTAGGGATTAACTCATGAAGAGAATCCAGGGAGTAAGAAATGATGTCGGGATTCTGCGGCACAGAGTTCAGCCATTCCTTGTAGGCTGAAGGATTTGTGTTGGCGGAGAAGATGAGGTCTGGGTCGGTTGTGTGACCTCCTCTTACTTCTGTAAACCTGTTAAAAAGGAAATATTTTGTTATGTGTGTTATGTGGGTTGATTTATAAACCAAACATAGACCAAGGAAACCTGAATTTTCACACAGGATGAGATTCCATAAAATTTTCTTTTTGAAAAAAAGAAAATTTCTATATTTCAAACATTTCAATGTTGTTTTTTTTAATATAAATGCTTACCTGTCGTTAAAGTGGCTGGAGAACGCAACTTTTCTCCCTGATTTGTCCTTCTTTGCTTGGCAGTGCTGCACCTCAGATGAAATTGTTTTTAATTTCATAGTTCCAGATGCTTCAACTCTGAGACACGTATCCACCTCATTCACTTCAATTCCTTCCAGGTGAGCCTCACATTCACGGATGCTGGTGACTGCATGAACCTTCCCGCCCATTTTCACCTGTTAAGAAAGATTAGGAGGATTTTTAAATTGGATTCATGTCGTCCAGATCAAATACAGATTTTCGTTTGTTGTGCTTCACCTTGGTGATGTAATGGGTGCCAAAGGTGTCAATCAGATGGTAATAGTTGTCCTTGCTTTGTGGATTGTAGACTTTCGGAAGCTGGTTCACTGAGTCCAGAAATTCTTTTTGCAAAGTTGGGGCTTTGGATACTCGGTAACTGTTATCAGAGATGAACAGGACAGAGAACAATGTTCAAGGTTTCAAAGTATTCCAGAAAATAGTTTGATCAAAATGATTTTGTATTTCTCTTACCTGTAGTATTCACAAGACGCACTTTGGGTTGTAAAGCTGAATTTGTCAGATTTTGTTTTGTCCATGGAGTAGCCAGCAAGTTTGGAATGGGTTCCGGCCAACATCAGGTTAGCTCTGAAATCATAATTGAGACCCACCTTCCAGTTGTTTTCAACAGAAGAGGTGGTGGACTCGACCAGAGACTCGCTGGATTTGTAAATTTTACTGGACACTTTGCCACTGCAGGAATGCTTCGCTCTCCAGTCCACCACAGAAAGAGGCAATTTCTGCTTTCTGTTCTCCATGTAAGGATTGATACACAGGGTGCAAGTTTGATCATCGCGTTTCCACTGATTCGTGTCGAGCACAAAAGCCCCCTTACGCTCCATACTGGTGATGTCGAAGCCTTCTCCTGCCAAATTGGAGCCTGGAGCAAATTCTGCATCCTGGCATTCTTTGGGTGTGCCGTCTGTGCACACCTCAAAGGTGAAGGTAGGAAAGAACAGCAAAAGGAAGAGGGAACATTTCACCTGGAACATGATGCTGTCCACCTGTAAAATGTATGTAAGTTATTGAAAGGTCCTTACCTTTTACAGCTCAAAAAAAAAAAAAAAAATCATATTCAAATGGTAGACACAAAAGCTGGGCGACATGCCAAAAAACAAATTCTCAGATTTTTTTCACACAAACTTTGATTTTAGATTTTAATTGAAAAGACGGGTTTCTGTCAGTCACCTTTAGAGTGAATCATTGACATATGTAAAGAAAGAAAATTATTTTCGTATTTTTTTAAGAAAATGAAACAGCATAAAAGTACTATATAAATAGTATGAACACATCTTTAATGTCATCTAACTTTAAACTCAAATTAAAACATGCTGAGAAAACAAGGACAGATTTAGTACAGGGGGGCAGATTGACTGAAAATGCCTAAGCCTATGTAGCATTTAGCCTAAGCTAAACGCTACATAGAAGTGTACAGCAGCTATGGGAGTGGGAGTGGGGGCGCGCCTTTACATGTCGTGTGCACTTGTAAATGTGCAGCAAGATTGTTTTTTTTTTTTTTTTTTTTTTTTAGAAGTAGCTCCTTTGCTTGCTGCAGATTTCATGTCTGCTCGTTGCGAGAGACAGACGGACTGACATTACTCCCGAAGAAATGAAGTCTAAATAAACAAAACTTTTGTGTGTCTCATAATAATTCAGTATTAACCAGTATGAAAATGTTGTTAAAAGTGATAAACTTGGTAGACATTGAATACTTAAACAAAAGGGTTTTTCATGGTTTAAACCTTGCAGACATTTTTATGATTGTGTGAATGAATAGTTTCTCACAGCATACAAGGTTATTTTACATAGGGAGTATCCTGCTTTGAAACAAATGTGTGCAGGTGGGAGTGAACGAAAAGCGGATAAGGAGTTAACGAGGAACAGTGGTGCCTGGGAAAGGGAAAAGGCCGACGGTGAGAAAATGCATCTCCAGGGAGAAGATCCAACCTCTTATTTTGATCCAAACTTTTTTTTGCATATTGTGTATAAAACTCTGGGTCAAAGGGAAAAAGGGTGTCTCTATTCTTCGTGCACGGAGAAGAGCATCCGCTAGATGCTTTCCTAGGGACAGCTGGAGTCCCAAAATTCATGTATTAGATATTGTGGTGTCAGGAATAAATCTTTTGGTGGAAAACCTCAAAATCGTTCCAGACCTTGACTTTTGAACATGCACTTAGGCATAATCGGCGAATTAGAGCCTACACTCCTAACAACGGAAGCCCAAGAAAGCAGAGAGCTGGGAAAAGCTGGGGTTTGTTTTGCAGCTGCTACAATGAATGAAAAAAAAAGTATTGTGTCTAACAAGTCTTTCAACTAAAAGACTCAATAAAACTATGCTAAACTATGTTCATACGAGAAAAGAAAAACATCAAAAACAGTCAACATGTTTACGAACCGTAATTTTGTATAACATGATTTAAACTAACTAACTCAAAGACATTTGAATAAATAAATAGAACATATTGAGGATGGAAAACATATTGTGTTGTTAATGCTACTCTTATCGATCTGAAATCTTTATCGATACTTTTCTGTGTGAAAACAAGGAGTGAGAAGACAAATAACAAGCTACAGTGTGTACATTAAAACCTTTTATGTTAGAATAAATTAAAACACAATATATTAATTGAAAGTCCTCTGCTACACTCTAAAGTGTATATTTATAATGAACACTTTTATAGACAGGTGTTTCTGTGACTTAGATTGAATATCAGCATATATGTATGTATATCAGCATCTTTGTTTTCTTGAAGTAAACTGCAGACATAAAAGTCCTTACAGTTCTGTTTATCTTACTGTTGATATATTTTGTTCACACAAATTAAACTTCTGAGGTAACACTTTATAAAATTAAACATTTCAGACAGTAAAACTGAAGGATACATTTTCTCTCTGGCCTTTGTTTTGTTTGAAAGCTGCATATTGTCTTCTAAAATTTACCTAGTAAAACATTGTGATTAATTGTGATTATTCACAACCCAAAGTGTGATTAATCAGATTTTTTTTAATTGATTGACAGCACTAGTAATAATAAATAACAAAGAAATACTTGAAATCAGATAAACAGTGGGCCCTGAATCTAGTTTTTGTCAAAGTTTTTTTTCGTAATGGAATTTTGGACACCAATGCACCTATTCATGGCAGTGATGCTGAGGTAAAGCGGACGATCTCTGATCAGAAGATCGCAGTATCGGTTCCTGCCCTGCCTGTCCTTGCAAAAGGACCCACATCGCTTTTGGTGGGTATGGGTTAGCACCAGTGTTTGGCAGCAGAGCTCCCATCAGTCAATGAATTTGTCTGTCTTTGAGTGAATAGGACTGTGATTGTAAAGCACTTTTAGCATTTAAGAAGGTAGTAAAGCACTATATAAGGATACGTCATTTGCCATTTAATAGATTCAAATTTTTTGGAAAGATTTTATAAGAGAATCATTTTACAAAAAACTAAATGGACATTTTTACTTTACAAGCTGTGATTAAGGAAGTACTTCCGCTTGCTAATCAAGGTTTGTAAATTTGTTTATTGATTTATTTCAGAAAAACATTTGGTATCCATCATTACATTATTAATATTTTTAAAAGAATTATAATTTTTTCAAAAGTGTTTTTAAAATGCGTATTTAGATTTATTTTTAGAAATATTCATTTTTGTAGCACATGATAGTTCAAAAAGTGTCAATTTCTTACCAGATATTTTTCACAATCAAAATCCAAAGTGGCTGATAAGAAATTGCTGATGAGGCATTCTAGCTGCATTTTAAACATCATCTCTGCACAGTCTCACAGGGCCTCAACCACCTATATGTCTGTTCTGTGTGTAAATTTGGTTTTCTCTGAAGAAAATTGGGTAATTGGAGTGTCCTATTTACAGATTCTTATTCCCAGGAGCCATTTAAATTTAGATTTAATTTTAAGGCGGTGGAATTTCAAGTTGTGCATTTGTGAGTTTTTGATATTCAATTGAATGCACAATTGCAAGTTCACACAATTACTCCCCCAAAATCTATTTTTTAGGAGTTTTTCCTCACCGAGAAGGATGGTCAGGGCAGGGATGGCCAGCTTCGCTTAATCTTTTAGTTTAGTTAAGCATTGAGCTATTGTTTACATTACAAAACTGACTTGATGTTCTTCTGTTCGAATACTGGTGTGAAACCCATAGAGACAACTGTGTTGTAATATTGAGCTATATAAATGAAACTGAATTGAATTATAGACAAACTATAATGTATGAGTTACAAATCATGAATTTTGCATACACAAATCCAGTTGGACTAATGCCTTAAAATTTTTAACGTTTCGAGATTAGCGTGTTTCTTTTCTGCTGGTAATGGATTTTTGTTTCACTGTACAATACCACTGAACACAATTTTTATTTTTAAGAAGCTCAAAGTACAAAGATGAGGTCTTGTAATTTTAGAAAAGAAAAATGAACACAAACCTGCATAAAGTCCTTTTTTCCTGAGGGGTTGTTGCTGAGGAATTGAAGCCCGCAACAGAGATGTAGTGGTATTTAAGGACCCTACACTGGAGGTGTGTGTGTTTAGGGGGTATGGGGTGTGAAGTCACAGTTTCTATTGGTTGACTACTTTTATTTTCTTATTGTTACAATTAGTTTTTTTCAAGTTGTCGGTTAAAAAAATAAGCAAGTGTAATCCTTCATTGATAGGTGTTAATTTTTGCACCATACATCTATATAAAGATATATCTCACATCTAGTCGATTTCTGATGTGAGGTGATGTGAGATGTCAATCCACGATGAAACATCAAAGACGCATGAATACATCAAGCTCAAGGCCCCAACTGACAGTGTGCTCAGTGAATGTCTCAGGCAATGGACAGCAGAGGATGCAGTGCTGGAGTACAGGTCCTCATGGAGAACAAGCCCCTGCACGGTATGTACCACCGAACCATAGGTGAGGAGGACTGGACACCCCTAAGTCAAAATGGGAAACATCTCCAAAAGTACTAGAGAATGAGAGAGCAAAGATCCTGTGGGACTTCCAGATACAGACGAACAGGATGGTAATGGAGAACCAACCAGACATTGTAGTGGTGCATAAAGAACAGAGGAAAGCTGTAGTGGTGGATGTGGCAGTACGAAGCGATGGTAACATCAGCAAGAAGGAACAAGAGTAACTGAAGAAATACCATGGACTTCAAGAAGAACTGGAGAAAGCTTGGAAGATGAAGGTGACAGTGGTGCCCGTGATAATTGGAGCACTTGGGGCTGTAACCCCCAAACTGGAGGAGTGGCTACAGCAGATCCCTGGAAAGACCTCAGACATTTCAGTCCAAAGTGCTAGGAACAGCTAAGCTACTGCATAGGACCTTCAAGGACCCTCAAGCTCCTAAGCCTCTGGTAGAGGACCCGAGCTTGGAGTGAGGTACCACCCCTGGAGGGTGAGAGGGTTTTTTTTTTGATTAATCACACTTTTGGATTGTGATTAATCAGTGTTTCACTAGCTAAATTTTACATGACAACATGCGGCTTTTGAACAAAAAGCAGAAGCCATGAAAATTCTTCCTTCCTTTTCATTGTTTGAAATGTTTTAATTTGTATAATGTTAACTCAGATATCCCAGAAATGAAATTTGTGTGAACAAAACACATCAACAGTAAGAAAAGCAGAACTCTAAATACTTTTATGTCTGCAGTATTACTCCAAGAAAATGAAGACGCTGATACACAGCCATAAGAAACAACCATTGTGTTTCTGCGATTGAAATGGTCCGGGTGAATACTCTCTCCTGATTGGCTGCTGGGTGTACGCACATCTAAAAAAAAAAGTTCTTGTCACATAGCTCAAATGTTTTCACTGCGCAGTCTTCGTCAAAACAAACTTTTTGGTTCATCTCCTGGACAAAATCAAGAGGTGCCCTACTTTCTCTCTGAACTTGTGCTTTATTGAACCTATCGTGACAATCAGCATATATATCGCTTTCTTTTTCCGCTGAAGTTGTATTGTCGTGTTATCATGACAGAGGGCCGCACCACAAACCACAAATAGTTCATCCTGACTTTTACATTCGGTGACAACACCGTACATTTTAGGACACTTAAACAAAAAAGGACTTTTGCTGGATATAAAGTTGGGTGATAAAAAAAAATGTGAAAAATTGTTTTGAGTCATTTTTTCACTAAATCTAGCTCAAACTCATGACTCATCTTGAGTCATGAGTTCAAGAAAGAAACAAAGACATTGATTCTATTCTTAATCAGAACTCTGAAATGAATCATTTATTTAAAAAGAAGCACAATAACAAAAATATTGTTTCTAAAAGTTTTTTTTTTCTACAGGAATAAACAAAAAAGTCACATGAAAAGTCAAACCACTTCTAAACTAGAAACAGTGTTTGGTTGCTAAGCTTGCAAAAGGGCTTTTTTGTGTGTGTGACACATCTGCAGAAGTGTGAAAAAAAAATGGTGTGACTTAAAGATTTAACACAGTTTTAGATACCAAATTTGGTGTTGAAGACCTGAAGGGTGCCGTTAGAAACCGGACGACATTTGGGGGCAGAAAAACAGGAAGAAGTCGTGTTCATTTGCAGACAGGGTGTGATTGCAGCATACCCTGCCACACCCACAACAAAATGGTGGTAACCCCTCTGCACAACACATTTTATATTTTTTTTCCCACATATTTTACATTTGCAGTTACACTCATAAATGAGCACACACTGGTTTGAGTTAAAATATACATTTATTTTTTGCTTATTTGTAACATTTATTTTGTTTGGTTTATTTATCTTGGTTTGTTAATTTCACCTGTTTTGGGTTTCCGGTGCAGAGGGTGTGCTGGTTGCTACAGGTGTGGTTGAGGTTCTGCTCCTGGAGCTGTGCTGTGAGACCTGGCCAAAGGGGGAAATGAAGCCACCACAGCTCTCAAATGCTTGAGCCAGGGAATTGGGCAGGCGCCATCTCAGAAGCCTCCAAGGGGGAGAAATCATGGACTTCTTTAATGTTGTTTAACTTTCTTTCAGTTTATTGCTATTTATTTGTTCTAACTTTGTACTTCTGTTTTGTTCTTTCTTTCCACTGAAGAAAACCAAGTTTTGTGTTTAGTTTTGTCTGTAGTCTTTTGTTAAATGTTGTTAGTTCCCCCCATCATGTTTGTCTAGTGGTCTGATCACCCACTATATATGTTCCCCTGTTGTGTCTTTGGTTAGGTCAGTTTCTTTCTGTTACTTGGTCTGTTCAGTTTGTTACCTCAATTGATTCTGTTCTTTTGACCTCTTTTATGGGCCCAATTTGTAAATAGCATATTTTTGGAGAAAAATTAAAACTTTCATTTTTGATAACTCTTCTGTTGTCCTCTTTGGCCGCTCGATCCCTCACACAGGGTGAAAAGCAAAACAGGAGGAAAGGACTTAGGAGGAACTTTGAATGATGGGACTGACATGAAGCTGAAGCTGGAATTTGAAGGTGTAATGATCAGTGTTGTCAGTGGTTATGTACACAAATATGATGTGAGCTAGAGGATGACAGCTAGCCTTAGTCACAACTGCCCTTACTGGGACAGTCAGGCTACCTCTGGTGAGCACATGGAGATCTGTGCGGCCCTCCAAAGAAATACCATCCCTAATCATCTTTTCTTCTGTCAGTTTTTACTAAAGAAGGCCAAAGAACCAAAAATAATTATATCATGGAATAAAACAGTAGGGGGAGATCATGGTTGTCTTTCAAACATTTTAATTATCCATGGATTCCTCATCTTTAAAAAACTCTTTCAGCAGCAATTCCTACAAAAAATGAAAGATGTTTCATGTCTAGGCTTTAAATGTGTCTCTCTTATACTTTTAGAACTGTCCTGTTCTGAGCCTGCTGCTGTTTTGTTGTTGTTTTTTTCTCTTGTTTTTTTTTTCTGCTACAGATTTATGAAATCAGTTGTCATTTGTCTCACCTGTTCACACCTGCAAATATACTGCTGCTTCAACTCACTCTAGTGCCAGTTTGTTTGCTCTGCATTTGTAGTAAGTGTTTGGCTGTGTGGTTTCCTGGAGTTCTTCAAGTTCTTTCGTTGTGAGTTTTGGTTCTCCTTTTACATTTTTCTGTAATCACACCTATTGGAGTTTTTTTTCCTGTTTGGAACTTTTTTTTTATGTGTGTGGGATGGATTTTTGGAATGCTCTTTTTCTCATGGAGTGAAGAGGACCTTTCTTAGTGGAACACTTCTTCTGGTGGACCTTACTAGCATTTTGGATTCTGTTTCTTCCCCCTCCACTCTGGCTGCACCTGAAACCCATTTATCTCAAACCATAAGCCTGGACTCATTTTCCCATGATAAAACGGTTGTTTTCACCCTTCAAACCCCTTTAATGTATGTTGATTAATCTTTTTTCATCAATGGTTGCATATTTGATTCATGACAACTCAAGAGGGAGTAAGTTTTTCTCTAAAGTCGTAGTTTTTTTTTTTTTTAAACGGCGTCTGTTTTTGCCTAATGAGGGGCTGTGGTTTTATGATTGACAGATGATGATTGTGGAGGATTGTAGGAATGGAGCTCTGTTGCTTAGCTCCTTTCATCTGTTTAGCTTTAGCATCAATGCCATATTTTGATTTGTGTTATGCTGTAACCTGTTCTAACACATTTTCTAGGAATCCTCCATTATGTTTTTTTCTAGTACATGTGTCTACTAAAAAAAAACTAAATTTAACTTTAGTAATTTCCATCGAAAGAGAAACCATCAATATATGATTGTTTCTGTGAACTCCACTGATACAGCTTAATTATTTTCAAAATGTCTTTACATTAATATCTATAAGTAGTTGTTTTTTTTCACATTTACATTTTTTGGTATTTCCATTTATGTTCTATTCTGTCATAATATATGAGGGGATGATTCAGAAATGCTACAGTAACGCCACTCTCAATGTAAAGTGACTGACATCACATAGGTGTTTCCGATTTTTAAAGTAAAACCATAAAGACATGCAGAAAACTTTCAGAATCTATTCTAATGGGAACATTTCATTTTTAATTTAAGTAGAACACATGACACGTTCACACTTTTAAAACAGAGTCGGCATTCACAATATACAATGCAAAACTTAACACAAAGAGGAAAAACTCAAATTCTGCTCCAACACAGCGATCACTATCAGCACACAATTGGTCAAAATTCGAGACACTTGTTGCAAATCAAATGCTGTGAGTATAAGGACAGTTCTAGTACGGCTGAGCAAGTTTTTAAAGATGGATGACAGTGTACAGCAAGTTAGACCCAGACCCTTTCCAAGACCCAGACCAGTGCAAAGGCGTGAACCAATATATGGAGCCAGGCAAAGGATAAAAATTCTGAACAGATCTGGGCTACAGTTATCGTTCATGCAATGACCATTAGGGAATTGGGTCAAAAGGTCAACCCTCAACTCAGCAGCTTCACTATAGCATCATTCAAGGACAGGACAGAAGATGCATCGTTTTTTTTGTATGTTTTCTTTGTCATTTTAACTGACTTCACAAGCACCACGAGAGCCACCTCAGCAGCGAGTATGTGTTTCACCAACCTTTCGACAACAAACATCACAAATATGGACGTGCATAATGTGTATCTGCCTTTAGTAGCCCAGACGTTTATTTAAAAAATGTGGCAGTTGGTCCTGCTTCTATTAGAGTCTGGTGTTTATTCCATCACAGACAGAATGATGATGGGTTAATTTTGCTGTGAAATACTGTCATATTTAAGGTTTTATTGAAATGATGAGAACATTGTATTTTGTTCTGATTAGCACTTGCATTGAATGTTTCTTTTGTCTTTGAAGCATCAGCATCAATCTCCGTATTAAAAATCCTCTTCGCTTTCATGCCAAGCATTTTCCTAGATAGATGCATCTTTCCGTCTTTGCTCATCATGCTCAGTAATTCATGTTCAAAACAATTCTTTCAGTTCTTCAGTTCATTTTCCTAATGGTAACTCCCCCCTGATGCTGCCATGCAGGGCGGACACTCCAAAACAGCGGAGTGGAGAGGTGGAGCTAATATGCTTGTTGCCGTGGTGCTTGGCTGAATTTGCTTCACTGAAATAGTTCAGTTGTTTCATTACTGCTTGTGTAGTTTGGCTCAATGTTATTGGACATATTCTAATGGTCATTTTTAGCAGTTATAGGGTAGAACCAATGAGCTGTATTGGCTAAAGTCAGGCTTATGTGCTTCCCCTTGCTCAGTGTTGCTGCCCCCGCTGGGTGTATTTCCCCTCGGTAGTGTGTCGCAACTGACTACAGCTTGATGAGCCCATCCCACCTCGTGCTTTACACATTGCCTGGACCTCGCAGCACCGCTGTAGATTTGTCTAGATTTGAATATAATCCCAATAATCGTATGTGTAATGGTTTCAGAAATTTGTCAGATCTGCAATAAATGGAGGTGGTGTCCAAGGGTGCTGCTGTGTCTCAGAGTTAGTTATTTTCTTAAACACAAGAGAAGTGATCTGGTTACGTCTGCATTGCATTTTTTTATAGAAGAGTTTGAAATGTTGTTCACCTGTTGCACTTTTTGCAAAAAGCGCAATACCACCTGAGTCCTTTTTTGTGATAATCAGAGTTTTTTTTTTTTTTTCCTTTTAAAACCGGACCAAAATTAAGCATTTCATGGTCATGTGACTGTGTCCATTAAGCAATGTTTCATTGTTTATTTCCCTATCCAAAATGGAGAGATAGAAGGCCCTGCAAACAGCTTTGACCAACTTCCGGCGCCACACCTGACTAGGTTGCGACCAAATCTCGTTGGTTGTGATTTGGTCGCGAGATTTGAAGCGACCGACAGCCATGAGCTGTGTCCAACAGATCCCGTAGCTCTCAGTAGAGTGAGTTTTGTTAATTAAATGAGCAGATATGTAGCTGAACGCTGACTTCTTCTGTAAGCTGGACTTTGGGTCGCTGCTGACCAGCTGTCACTACGGTGTTCCGACCAAATCTTTGGTCGTGACCTACGAGATTTGGTCGCGACCTAGGACCGAAGGTGGAAGCAACTGCTCCAAGAATGAACGTTGGTGCTTCAGGTTTAATTGATGTATATGGAGGCAGTGAGCGGGTGATGTGACAGTGGTCTCAAATAGACTAAAAGGAAGTCAGTTTTGTTTATGCTGATTAGACAGCTTGAGGAGTTAGTGGTCCGCCCAGACAAACTCACATCATCAATATCTTAAAAGCTTTTCAGTCAAAGAAGAGTCATAAACCACAGAAACATGTTTCCCAGAAAAGGTAGTCACACTCTTTATTGATTACAGTGTTTTAACAGGAAAAACCGATGGCAGTAAATACCATCAGTGACAGAACTGTCAAAATACTTCCAGGTGTGAACCCCTCTGGGAACATTTGCTGAAGGCCAGTGAGGGTTACAGAAAGAGCAAGACAGAAGCACAAATTTAATAAATGAAAGACATTCAAGTGATTCACATCTTTCCATCTAAAATCAAATTATAAATGCCAATGCAAAGAAAAGTAAGCTTCATTATTCTTAATAAATGTGTCAAAGTTGCAGAAAACACGCAGAATACTTGACCATTAAACCCGCCATATGTCAGGAATGTTCCCTGATGTCAAATGGTCAGTAGATGATACTGATCCGGTTTAAAGGAAGTACCCATCGCTAAAGTTAGAAGGCTTGTTGTTGAGGTTGTAGATTTTCACGAGATTCTGGTTTTTCCTTGAACTGGATTCATTCACAAACACACCCATCTGTTGGAGGATGTCTTTGGGAACAGGACGGGAGTGCCTGGACCTGTACAGCTTCATCAGGTTTTCATTCATTGGACTGCTTTGATAATTCTGGCAGTAACTCCCACTCAGATTTGGAGCACATTCTACTTTCCAATTAAAGAATAGCTCACCATGATTAAGGTTGCACATACCGCTCTTGGTGCCTGCAGTCAGATCTTGCTCACATGTTCCAAGCAGGTCATCATCCCATGTGTGATCCTGATCCCAAACTTCAAACTTCAGTTTCTGTCCTTCTGACAGTACCTGGGTTCCCAGGTCAAGACCCTTGTTCCACTGTGGGTTGTTATTGTTGGAGATGACAGAAGTACGACCGACCAATTTACCGAAAAAAAACACTTTCACATAGGCATCTGTGGCAGTAATGTAATCTCCCCAAAGGTTAGAGGCCCGCAAAGCTGTAATGATAACCCGGGCCTTACCCTTCTGAGTTGGGCAGCAGTCCTGGGTCACAGCAGGGTTATTGTGGCACTGGCAGACGCAGGGTTCTCTTGGATTGCTCCTGATACCTGCCTGACAGGGATGAGTGCAGTTCTTCAACAGGCCTTTCTCCAGGATGTAATGGCTGATGGCAGAGCGCAGGTTTTCCCTCATATCATTACTCTTAGGGAATAACTCATGAAGAGAATCCAGGGAGTAAGAAATTATGTCGGGATTCTGCGGCACAGAGTTCAGCCATTCCTTGTAGGCTGAAGGATCTGTTTTGGTGGAGAAGATGAGGTCTGGGTCGGTTGTGTGACCTCCTCTTACTTCTGTAAACCTGTTAAAAAGGCATCATTGTGTTATGTTTGTTATGTGGTTTGGCTTAGCCGCCAAACGTATCAAACTTGAATTTCCAAGTTTAAATGAGATTTGATGAGATAAGATCAGATCGTTTGATAACAAATTTTAAAAAAAGTTGAAATATTTCAAACATGTCAATGTTGTTTGTTGATTTAAATTCCTACCTATCGTTAAAGTGGCTGGAGAATGCAACTTTTCTCCCTGCATTGTCCTTCTTTGCTTGGCAGTGCTGCACCTCAGATGAAATTGTATTCATGCTCATAGTTCCAGATGCTTCAACTCTGAGACACGTCTCCACCTCATTCACTTCAATTCCTTCCAGGTGAGCCTCACATTCACGGATGCTGGTGACTGCATGAACCTTCCCGCCCATTTTCACCTGTTAAGAAACATTAGGAGGATTATTAAATTGGATTCATGTCGTCCAGATCAAATATAGAGTTTCGTTTGTTGTGCTTCACCTTGGTGATGTAATGGGTGCCAAAGGTGTCAATCAGATGGTAATAGTTGTCCTTGCTTTGTGGATTGTAGACTTTCGGAAGCTGGTTCACTGAGTCCAGAAATTCTTTTTGCAAAGTTGGGGCTTTGGATACTCGGTAACTGTTATCAGAGATGAACAGGACAGAGAACAATGTTCAAGGTTTCAAAGTATTCCAGAAAATAGTTTGATCAAAATGATTTTGTATTTCTCTTACCTGTAGTATTCACAAGACGCACTTTGGGTTGTAAAGCTGAATTTGTCGAATTTTGTTTTGTCCATGGAGTAGCCAGCAAGTTTGGAATGGGTTCCGGCCAACATCAGGTTAGCTCTGAAACCAAAACTGAGATCCACCTTCCAGTTGTTTTCAACAGAAGAGGTGGTGGACTCGACCAGAGACTCGCTGGATTTGTAAATTTTACTGGACACTTTGCTGCTGCAGGAATGGTTCGCCCTCCAGTCCACCACAGAAAGAGGCAATTTCTGCTTTCTGTTCTCCATGTAAGGGTTGATACACAGGGTGCAAGTTTGATCATCGCGTTTCCACTGATTCATGTCGAGCACAAAAGCCCCCTTACGCTCCATGCTGGTGATGTCGAAGCCTTCTCCTGCCAAATTGGAGCCTGGAATAGGCCTTGCCTCCTGGCACTCTTTGGGTGTCCCGTCTGTGCACAGTTCAAAGGTGCACGTAGGAAAGAACACCAAAAGGAAGAGGGAACATTTCACTGGGAGCATGATGCTGTTCACCTGTAAAATGTATGCAAATTATTATAAGTTCTGTCAAGATCTGCAAAATGCATTTCCTTTTACAGCTCAAACACAAAAAAATCATATTCAATAGTAGACAGATATTTCAAACAACAAAAGTTGATTATTTTCTAGCACTTTTGTTAACCACGTGTTTTTATATTGCCTTCACTCTCCAATGTTCATTTGTGATCACAAAAATAGCAAATATTTTGAAAAGTTACATTTTAGGATAGACTCCCAACGACACTCTCTTGGTCCATTCACACTGAATGCGATTCGCACGGCCAATGAGAATACCATGGAAAAGTGTGTTGATTACCATAATTGTATTCAAACCATGAAACTTTCATAAACTTTAGATTCAGTATAATTGTTCAATTGAGTTAAAGTACAGTTTAATTGATTCAAAGTATTTATTTGTTTGGTGCTGGGTCGCTCAGTTGGCTGGGTGTAGGACTCCCGTGTGGGGAAACTTCCCAGTTGGTGCAAAGAGCTTAATCCAGTACGGATCTTCAAGCACTTTATGCTTCTCCCCAACTGTGTAACCGAAGGGGGTCCAAATCTGGGTCTCCCTGCGCTAGTCCCTAGCCTGTATAAGATACAGGTTTAGGTCAGGAAGGACATCTGGTGTAAAACTCTGCCAAATAACTTACCTGTGTGAATCGGTGAAAGCTGATTCGCTGTGGCGACAATATTTGTTCATTTTTCTCCACAGTGTTCTAAAGAAATACACCGGTATATCTAAAATCCTCTTTTGTGGGCTTTATGAGCTGGAACCTTAATTTATGTAAACATAAACAAATAAATACCTGAAATCAGTTAAACAGTGGGCCCTGGTTCTATTTTTTTGTCAAAGTTTTATTTTTTTGTAATAGAATTTTGTAAATGAATAGACGTTTTTATGGTCATGGTGCTGAGATAAAGTGGTCAAACTCTGATCAGAAACATTTGGTATCCATCATTACATCATTAATATGTGAAGAAGTGACACTGCCAAGAGGTAGCGATGATTGGAAAATTTTTAAAAAGTGTTTTGAAAACGAATATTTAGACTTATTTTTTGAAATTTTCATTTTTGGAGCACATCTCTATAAAAAAAGTTGAAAAAGTGTCAAGTTTTTACTAGATATTTTTCACAATCAAAATCCAAAGTGGCTGATAAGAAAATGCTGATGAAGCATTCTAGCTGCATTTTAAACATCATCTATACACAGTCTCACCGGGCCGCAAGCACCTGTACCTCTGATCTGTGTGTAAATGCGGTGTGTATAGGACGATTGGTGCTTCCTATTTACAGATTTTTATTCTCAGGAGCCGTTTTAAATTCAGATTTAATTTTAAGGCGGTGGAATTTCAAGTTGTGCATTTGTAAGTTTTTGACATTCAAATTTTACCTGTGAATACACACTACACAGTCAAAGTTACACACCAACAGGTAGATTTAAGGTACAAATCATGAATTTTGCAAACACAAATCCAGTAAAACTAATACTTTAATCTCTTCAAGATTAATGCATTTTTTTCCCTGCTGGTAATGGACTTTTATGTTACTGTACAATACCACTGAACTAGTTTTTTTTTAAAGGCTCAAAGGACAAAGATGAGGTCTTTTAATTTGGGAAAAAAAGTGAACACAAACCTGCATGGAGTTCCTTTTGCCTTGTGGGTCGTTGTGAGAGTTTGAAGTTCCCAGCAGAGAAGTAGTGAGATTTAAGGACCCTAAAGTGTAGGTGTGAGTCTTTGGGGGTGTGGGGTGTGAAGTCACTGTTTCCATTGGTTGACCACATTTATTTTCTCATTGTCACAAATTATTTTTCAAGTTACTGGTTAAAAAAATGGAGCAAGTGTGAAAACACACCGTGTCTTGTTGGAGAGTCATTGTCGATAAGGTGTTCCAACCAGTTTTTCAGAATTTGTCATCACATCTGCATCAATCACACCACCTCAACTCCTTCAGATGAAGACTAAACTCATTTTATGTCTTACTCCTGAGTATCGATCTGTTCAACATTTTTCATTCTTGTCTTTCTCTGGGATAGGTCAAGCCTTGGCCCTCTGCCTCTCTTTATAGCCCCCAGCCGTCTTCCCACATCTCCTTTGTCATTGTAAGAGTTAACACCCTTCTCTTATGGTGGGGTCCTTTTGTGCAGCTTGCATGTACCACCATCAGACACCCAGTGGTGGTACATGCCAGATAAACCGTCCGTTGAAGGCAGTCGTGGTCTTTCCACCCTGACTTTTACATTCAGTGACACCACAGTACATTTTAAGACAAAAACAAAAATTCTTTTGCTGGATATATAGTTGGATGATGCCAAACTGTGAAAAATTGTCACCTTTTCACTAAATCTAGTTCAAATATGTTATTTGTGACTACTCTTGCCGCTCCAAAACGCTGTTCAAAAAAAGATAAATATTAATTCTACTCCTAATCAGAACTTTGAAATGATTTGTTTATTTAAAAAGAAGCACATTAACAAAAATGTTGTTTCAAGTTCTCTTGAAAGTTTTTTTTTTTTGACTTATCTGCAAAAGTGTGAAAAAAATTAGTGGGTTTGACTGAAAATCTATACACAGTTTTAGATACCACATTTGGTGTTGCAGACCTTAAGGCCGCCAGTAAAATCTGGACATTTGGGGGCAGAAAAACCGGAAGAAGTAATGTTCACATGCAGAGAGTTTGAAAGGGAAGACAGGAGAGAAGGACTTAGGAGGAACTTCGAATGATGAGACTGACATGAGACTAAATCTGGAATTTGAAGGTGCAATGATCAACGTTGTCAGTGGTTATGAACCCAAGTACGATGTGAGCTAAAGATTGGATTGGGTTGAAAAATGGACAAACCTGTACAGGGCACGCGTATAGTTCACACAAACATTTAAGATTATAGATCACTCACGCTGGAGAGACGATGTCTCTTGGCTCGGAAAGCCTCGGGGTACCTCCAGAGGAGCTGGACGAAGTGGCTGGGGAGAGGGAGGTCTGGACATCTTTGCTTAGACTGCTGCTCTCGCCACTAGTTCTGGATAAGCGGCGGAAGATGGATGGATGAATGGATAGACCACTCAGTGAGGCCACAGGGCCGAAATGTTTAAAGCACTTTTTTCATGGGCATGCCTTTTGCAGTAGGTCGTCCCAAACACTTAAAAAATGCGTAAGTGTAAGGAAGGGTGAAGTTGGTGAAGTGCGGGTGCCTTCATGCAGAGTTTTCTTTTTTCAACTCTCCCGACAAGTGGGGTCATTAATTTTGTTCAAGTGATACACGCTCCTTGAATACCTGTGCATGTTTTGTGCGTGCAGCCTGACTGTTCGAAATTAGGAATTTACACAATTAGAGTGCGATTTGTGTGAGCATCCTACGAGAACGTACGTATCACCTGCACACCTCGTGCGTGGAGCATTTGTGCTGGGGCAGTGGCGCACACCTTCTTAACAACTACAGTGTGGTGTAAGTACATTGTACGACAGTATCACCCAAATGTCATGAGTGCATGCAACTTACATTTTTCTTACAAATATTTTACAATACAGTTACCACATGCACAGGACAATTGCAAATTCCATTTTGATGACGTTCCTTGACGTGGCCCCACAAGCCTCAGGGGACCTGCAAGACACACCTACACTACCTTGAAGATGAACTTACTCCAATCCACAAACTGGCACAGGCCCTGACAACCCAAAAACATGCAGCTCCTGTGCAGGCCAACGCCTGCATCAAGGCATAAAGTGATCTGGGAGACTGAGAGGAAGATAGCTGATGTGTCGTTTGGAAAGAGGAAAATAGATAAGACGACGAAGTGGTGGACTGAAGTTAGGGTGTTCAAAGAAAAAGTTAGACACTGTATTGTCTGCAGTCCTACGTCCTCTCAAAGAGAAGCTGCACAAGGTGGTGGTGGAAGAGGCAAATTATCAAATAAAGGGTGTATGATGACTTGAATGACAGGTTGGACTCAAAATAAGAAGAGGTGGCTCTGTACAGGTGAGGCAGAGAAACAAATAAAAGGATGTGCAGCAGGTTAGGGTGAATAAAGGCAGGGATGTTGACAGGCAGAAGTAGAGTGGTCAACCTCTGATCGGAAAGTCGCAGGTTCGGTTTCTTTACCTTGCTTGCCAATGTGTCAAACGGTCCTTGGGCTGGTCTCTGAGCCCCACCACTCAGTCTTGTGACTGTAAAGCACTTTGGGCCTCAGTGAAGGTAGAAAAGCATAAAAGCAGAGGGTGGTGAAAGCCCAGCGCATCACAGGAGCACCACTTCCCAGCATAGAGGACATCTACAGGAAGCGGTGTCTGAAGAGGGCTGGGAAAATCATTAAAGACTCCAGTCACCCAGCACACAGACTCTTTACCCTCCTGCCTTCTGGGAAGCGATACAGAAGCGCACGGACTAAAACCATCAGGTTCCTGAACAGCTTCTTCCCAACATCTGTCAGACTCCTGAACTCAGTCTCCTGAATCTGTCTCATGAATCCAAACCATCAGATGCATTTCATACCTGTAACTAATTTAATACCTGTCAATCCTCTTTGCACTAGTATAAAAATAATGCACCTCTGTATATATTTTGATTACAACTGTACTACTGTAAATATTGTACAGATAACCATTTCACACACAACTATTATAATTCTAATACAAATATCTGACCATAGCCTGTCAATACTATATATATATATATATATATATATATATTATTTTTTTTTAAGGACATTGTAACATATATAATTTATACTGTATTGTTACTGTAAGAAAGCACTTCTGGATGGATGCAAACTGCATTTCGTTGTCCTGTACTGCAGGTGCAATGACAAAGTTAAATTTTATTCTATTCTAAAAAATAAATAGGAACCATGCTTTCAAGACCAACAAGGAAGTGCGAGTGTTTAGGACATGTGGCATACGGAGTATTTATCAAGATCTCGGTGAGTAAAGAATGAAGGAGCCCATTTTTGAGAATACCTGAAGTGCAGAGTTGTGGAAATTACAGAGAAATAAAGCTGATGAGTCACAAGTTGAAGGTATGGGAAAAAGTAGAGAAGGCAAGACTGAGGTCAGAGCAAACAACAGTTTGGTTTCAAGCACAGGAAGAGAACTGCTGGTGTAATATTTGTGGTGCGGTGCAATGTTCCCTCTAATTTGTCATGTGTCTGAGCAAACACAGGAAGTCACTGAGCACTCCTTTGACCACGGGGAGCAACACTGGGGGTTCACTCTGTTGTCACATCTATATTTCAACTGTCTGAGCATGTCAGATCTTAACAAGTCATGTAGCTTATTTAATGAATCAAACTAAACCCTTAATTTTCCTCAAATTATGCTTAATTTTAGTAAGTAATTTAATGAAGTCAAAAAGTTATTTTGTTTTAAGTTGCGGGAGTGGGCCCTGCTCCTGCTGGGGTCTGGAAAATGTGAAGCATGTATACATTTTAGAGATGACATATTTTCACTTTAAATCATGCACCATTTTTAATTACACTTGTACTATAGATTACCTCTTAAATGTTTTAATAACTATCACCCATAAATGAAAATTGGCTGCTCTGTCAGCTCAGCTTGCCTGCCTGGCTGCTTCGTCAGCTCAGCTTGCCTGCCTGGCTGCTTCGTCAGCTCAGCTTGCCTGCCTGGCTGCTTCGTCAGCTCAGCTTGCCTGCCTGCCTGCCCTGTCAGCTCAGCTTGCCTGCCTTCCTGCTCCGTCAGCTCAGCATGCCTGCCTGCTCCGTCAGCTCAGCTTGCTGCCTGCTCCGTCAGCTCAGCTTGCTGCCTGCTCCGTCAGCTCAGCTTGCTGCCTGCTCCGTCAGCTCAGCTTGCTGCCTGCTCCGTCAGCTCAGCTTGTCTGCCTGCTCTGTCAGCTCAGCTTGCCTGCCTGCTCCGTCAGCTCAGCTTGCATGCCCCTGCCTCTCTCCTGCTTAAATTCCTCCAAAGCCTCGTAAGTCCCCACACCTTCTCCTTTTAGCATCTATTAGAGACCAGCCATTATTGGAAGATATATGGTAGTTCATTAGAAAAGTGCCTCTTAATTGTTAGCGGGACTATTGGTCCACCCTTCCCATCATCGCTTTATTAACCTTCTTTCCTGCTAGTTTATTGACCCTCACACCCCCAACCTAACATTACCAGTGCAACAAAAATTGCAAAATAGCTTTATTGGAGCAGTGTTGAACCAGATGCCAGCCTGGACGAGGAAACTGAAGACATACATGGATTTATTTGCCTACAAGTGGATGCATCCGAATAGAGGTTGTGGGTTTCAGATTGGATATTGCATAGTTTCTGTTTGATGATTATTGTCATAATTCTGCTACATACAGATCAAACAATTAACACAACGATGCTCTATTTGTCACATATGCATCTGGAACATTTTAGTAGTCCTTTTGGATATTAATGCTTCACAGAATACGTCAAACGTCATACACTGTTTTTTCTCAGTTTCTCAAGCAATTAACCAAAAGGTTGCCACTTTTACTGGAATAATAACTGTAAATAATTTGTAACGCAAACAATTTGTAAATGATTGATTGCTAATAAAGTTTCACATGAGCAAACTTTTTCGTTGACATATTTTATAATTTAACACACCAAATTGTGGTATACATATATCTTGAAATACAACTAAATCAGAATGTTAAAAAAATAACAGTGCAATGTAGTCAACCCAATACAAAACAATTAAATGAAATAACAAAATAATAATAATAATAATAATAAATTAAAATAACATTAAAAATTAAGATGTAGGGCTTCTTCTATGGAAAAATACATTTAAAAGCTTTGAGTATCCTTATTGTTTTGGATGATTCGTGATTGTATATTTTCAATTTTCTGTGGAGGCCTAATAATCTGGCATGTTCTATGGAGCGTGTTTTATTTTGAAAACACAACAGGAAGTGCGGCGGTTCCTAGGTGAGTAGCTGGAAAACAGAGTGGGGTGTATGGGGACTCGAGGCCGCCAAAGAGGGCTCCGCTCCTAAAGAAGACCGTCACTGTAACATTTGGGTGGAAGATAAAAAGGCTGTACGTGTGGAGACCAAAATGTACTCCCGCTTCCCGGACCGGACCGGGTCTGGTGTGTTCGGAGAAAGCCAAATGTTCTTATCCTCACGCGCCGGACATCGGTAGCCATCTGCCGGCTTGCTAACCGAGTCCTTCAAAATCTCCGCTCCGAAGCCGCATTTTTTCCCCTTTCCTGATCTTTAATATCACCAGCAGCTGGAACGCCAGGTTGATCATGCCAGCTCTGATGAAGCCGGGATTGTTGAGCGGTTAGTCCTCCGCTGTAAATCTGACAGCTGGGATCGAGCTAGCATCCTCTGGAGTCGGGTGTCCGCGCGGCGCTCGCAGCATCCCCGTCTGGATCGGGTTCAAGCCTGTTCTGGCTGCGCTGGAATGCTAACGAACGAGGAAGTGGATTTATCATGAGCGCCGGCCGTTCCCCTCTCTGGAAGCACATCTGTGAGACTCCGACGTTTCACGGATGCCGAGCGGGATGACCGTCCGGAGCCATGCCCTCGGCCGGCCGTGTTTGTCTCCATCCTTGCGGATGACGCTCGCACAGGTACCGGGCTTTCGACGCAAGCAGCGGCGGAACGGACACTCCGTCGCCGGGTAGCGCTGAGAGGACTTGACAGGAGCCTGCTAGCGCTGAGCTACACAGCTAACAGAATTCAAAACAAAACAAAAAAACTCCCAAGAAACAACCGACACCCATGTTATCCAATAAGGTTTTAGTGGCAATAATTCTACTGAACGTGTACATAGGGGTGCAGGCGGGGTTCTACTTATTCGGCGGCGTGCTCCTAACAGTCCTGTTTGCTATGGCATTTCTAAACGGACCCCGGCTGCTGGACTGGGCGAGCTCCCCTCCGCACCTCCAGTTCAACAGATACGTCCTGACGGGATACCGGCCGATCTCCTCCGTGCAGGACTGCATCAGGAGCCTGTTCTACCTGCACAATGAGCTGGGGAACATCTACACCCACGGTGAGTGGCAGACGCCGGACACATATTCAGAAAATTAAGCTAAAAAATGTGTTTCTGAGTATTTTTTTTTTAATTCAAATCATTGTGAATCAGGAACAGCCGAAAAGATGCCGTTTGAAAAGCTTGCAGCTGCGATGTAAAACATTTGACTGTATAAGAGATCTGGATAGAGCGATCACTAAACAGGAAGTAGCTGCTGGCTCCAAGAGGGCAAAATCCTATAGACTTCTATAGAGAAAGAAACTGCTATTATTCAGTCATTACATTTGTCAAAATTTGCTCTGATACCCTTTTCTTAAGATCTTCTCGCTAATCCTAATTTTTTAATGATATTTCTGTTCTTTATCGCAAGGTAATTAAGTTATAAATTGACCAATCAGATGCCTCAGTAAAAGCATCGCTGGACCCCACCTCCAACATTGGTTTGACAGATTCTCCAGAGCCGCTTTCAGTGGAAACGGTGGAACTACTAAAAAGATCCACAGATGATCGGTGTGGGTCTTTAACTCATTTTAGTCAGAAACAGTAACGTAAGAGATTTGGCGTGTACTTATTTTTCTATAAATTACTTTTAATCATTGATGTATAATGTAAATGCACCATATGTCCATATGGAAAAAGATTTATTCTTGCATGAATATGGAGTTTTGCTCCTTTTTTAATGCTAAAAACCTTTTGAGTTGAATGTTTAAACTGATTTTATAATCATTGGATAAAAAATACAAAATCAATTGATCAAATCCATAAATGAAGGTTCTTTTAAGGTAGTTTCTTGTAAACAAACACAACTTGTTAATTTTTTTAATGTTAAAAACACCATTTTAAGAATAAACTTCAATCTTTGTGTACCTAAAGTCCCAAAATAGTTTTTTTAATGATAAATTTTGTTTCAGGATATGAAATGTGAAAGCATTTAATGAAAATATGTTTTTATCAAAAATCCAATGCTAAACTTGTAATTCAAAATTTGACCTATTTAGTTGTTTTTTTAAATAAGAAAAACATAAAAAAATGTAGATTTAAATGAGCGTTTTCATAATCTCTGGAAAAAAATTAAAGTTGTAGCTACATGGAATATTTGTGTAACTAACAAACGTTAAATCGTTCTTGTCTTATCATTTCACGACTAACTGAAATGAAAACAAGTTTGTTTTTTTTGGTTGATTTAATGGATTTTTGTGCTACACTGTTAGTTAAGAA
This sequence comes from Oryzias celebensis, assembly GCA_014656515.1. NCBI lineage: Eukaryota > Metazoa > Chordata > Actinopteri > Beloniformes > Adrianichthyidae > Oryzias > Oryzias celebensis. The sequence goes on along the minus strand of BNCR01000008.1, from coordinate 3,736,620 downwards.
TTTGAGCATCATAAAACCTTCACAGATCCATTTTGTACTGGAATAAGATCTTTAGTTGTCTTCATGTTATTCTTTTTATTCTATTTTTCTATAACTACATTAGTATTAGTTTTCTGAAGTTAGGTTTGGGTCATTCAACGCGTTTTTAATTATTGCTTACTATTTTATTTGTTATCGTTTGATCAGTTTAAAGGTCATTTCAATTTACATTGCTGTATCATTGGTTATAACAGTTTGATATTAAAAATTAAAGATTTTCCAGGTATTATTGATTGTCTCATCAGCTCTGATTGGTCAGCTTATGTGGCCTTTTCCATCTGTACTGCATCATTTTAGCATTAGCCCCTTGCTGTAATCATTGCAATGTAGAAAACTATAATTCTGAGAATTTGATTTGTTTTCTGTAGAAATTTAATAAAAAATTTTAGTTAAATTAATTTTTTGTATTTATTTGAAATAGATCAAGCTTAAGAGTAGTGCTTTGGCCCTAAATGTCATTGTTACTTGATTTTAATGCTTTTTTATTAGTTTAATTCAAGCCGGAGTTGATATCAATCATCTTTGCAGCCAAAGATAAATAGAAGTTATATTTTCTGATTTTATTCTTGACAAAAGCACACATTTGTGCTGTTTTCTTCCCTCTAAACAGTTTACAGCAGTGTGCTCAGCAGTATTATTTCTGAAATTCCCCAGGTGGGGCTGTCAGGCGTGTCATCAGTCACTCAGGTGGTGGCAGGGCCTGTCATGATCCGGGCTCACCTGCAAACTCCCAACTACTGCTCAGTTTAGCCATCTGACCTCACATGGAAACAGTGCAGATCCGTTCAGGTGGAGCATTCATGATGAAACATTAAGCTTCAGGTGCTGCCATGCTTTGCATACGAACAGAGGAAAGAAAAAACAAAAACTCCTGCCTGCAGCTTTTCCTGCCGCAGGCTTCAAGATGGACCGTCCACGCCTGACTTTGTCGGCTTGGCTCAGAACCAGCGTGGGAGGAGCAGAGATAAAACACTTAAAATAGATGTTACCATAGATGGTGTTGGGTGCATCACCTGCTCGGGACAAAAAGCTCCGACTTTGGGAGCGGTGGAGCGAGCGTCAGAAGAAAATGTGGATTGTGAGGCCTCATACGTGGAGCAATAGTGGATGAAGATTATTTATGGATACAATTTCAAGGTGTGGATTTCAGTGTCAAGCAGGGAACGAACAAAGGTAACAACATGGGGTTAGGCTCTATCAAAATAAGAGCCTAATTGGAACTTTAATTTTGTGAATAAGGAGTGTTTTCCTATTCTTGGCCAGATTTAAAAACACACTTTTTTCATCTTTAGACCTATTCTAACACATTCCTAGTTAACTTTGAATTATGATTATGTCATTTTATCCAAAATTAAAGAAAAAATGTTGTAGTTTTCTAGGACATATTTTCTGTAGGAGTTCGTCAAAAACCACCTCTGAGTTGTTGGCAGGACTGTTGGCGTGGAACAACCCCGCCCCCACTTCCCCTCCCCATTGCTCAGAGCTCTGTTTACACTCTCTCCAGCTAGTTTACAGCCCCTCACATTCCCAACCTAACGTTAGTGGTGCAACAAAAATGGCGAGCTATATCGGCGCTATCCTGCTGTACTGTTTTGAGCCAAATGCCAGCTCGGACGAGGAAAACAAAGACGTACACGGATCTATTCGTCTACAAGTGGACAGGGCAGCAGGGCGCTTGTCCACCCCCTAGTAGATTTTTTATGTCATTAATAAACTATTTTTCAAAAAAAGGATTTTTTTATCTGCAATTATATTTATTTTACCTTTATTTACTCAAGCAAGACAGGTTAAGAAAAAAAAAATCTTATTTTCAACTGTGGCCTGGTAAAAGGAAAAATAAAAATAAAAGGAATTACAGGAAATACAAAGTCAGAAACAGTTAGGAAAAAACAGCAAAAAAAACAAGATTCATTGATTAAAATCATTAAACGTTGAAAAATGCCACTGGATTTGCACCGTTTCAACATTTCACACCAAGCTTCTACCGTGCCGGACAGTAGAAAAAGGAAAGGAAGAAGAAACCTTCCCTGCGTGTACATCATACGCGTGTACATCATACGCTAAATGCGTCACATAATCCTATGAAATATTCCTTTTTAAAGGTTTGGTTTCAAGTTTTTTAGGTTTGTAAAATATATTTCAAGTTTGTGAGTTTAGGAGCTTGTTTGTGAGTTATGGAGAGAATCTGATTTCCTGTTGCCTAACCTCCCACGCTCTCATCATCTTGAAGGTTTCACCATCTTTAAAAGCACTAAGGAACATTTCTTTTTCTCCCAGGAATCCCTTTGGTTTGCTTCCTGGTGCTTCTGCCTCTCAACATCCCCTGGTCTCAAATCAGCGTCACCTGGCTGGGGGTGGTGCACTTCCTGGCCTGTCTGTCACCCCAGCTGGGCTCTGTGCTTTATCACCTCTTCATGAACCACGAGGGAGGGGAGCCTGTCTACCACACCCTCCTGAAGCTGGACGTGTGTGGAATCTGCATGATCAACACGCTGGGTGAGTCAGATTGATCGCCTCAGGTTCACGGTCAGGTACTCCTTTTTTATTGCTAATCTGTTTGCTTTGAGGGTTTAATTTTTCCTTATTGATCGCCAATGACTTAGTGAGCAAACGTTTTGCTTGGAGGTCTACAAGTATTGATCTGACAGGACAATTCACTGCAGAGCACTCGGCCAAGGAGCAGTGATCAATGTAAAAAATGATTCGTGGTCCATCCAACTCTTCATCTACATGTTGTAATTAGAACAGCTGCTTTATATTTAAGCTTATATAGATTTACATCACAAATGCTGATTGTATTACAGCAGTAAAACTGAGTTTAGCGGTTTGGTTGATGATATGCAACAGCTTATAGGTCAGGGATCTGCAGCCTTTAGCATTAAAAAAGCCATTTGGTTCAGTTCCTTACTGACCAAAACCCATTGAACACAAACCCAAACACAAAGTCCCACTTTACTGCTAATAAAAATAGACTTTATTTCACAAAAAAAACGACATGAAGAGTTTCCAGTGTTCTTTAGGTTTTAATGATGCTGTTTTTCTGTCGTTTTCTTGGACATTTTCTGCAGAGCGACAGGAGTTCGTCAGAAATTTGCCTGTTGAGTTGTGGGCGGGACTGTTGGTTCAGAGCAACCCCACCCCCCCTTCCCGAAAGGAAAACAAATGAATCCAAACTATAAAAGCATTATTAATTAAAAGGGATAAAAGAGCCGCATGTGGTTCCTCAGTCTCAGGTTACAGATCCCTGTTATAGAACAACTTGGATTATATTTTGGAACCAGTGCCCATAAAGGATCATTTAAAGGTTGTGTTTTTGCTTTAGCTTAAAGGTAAAATCCATTGATAAAAATCATTTTGTGCCTCTTTGTTATTTTTCCCCCTAACCTTTGGTTTTGTTTTGTCTGAATGAAAATGTTTGATTTTTATTTGTTTTATTTTATTTCTTTGCCTGTTATAATGAAACAAGAGTTTGGGATTTTCTCTTCATGAATTCAAACATTCATAAAGGAATTTTGCTGCTTTGCTTTTAGATGAATCTTTTGATTGTAGACATTTGCATTTTCTTTATCTTCAAGTCAGTGGAGATAAAGCAGAAAACGTTAGATTAGAATGAGCATGAAGCTTTTTAACAGAGAACTTGATTACGTTTGTCTGAAGATGAATCAGAAGTGAGTCTGAGCTTCTCTGACCATGAAGTCCACCTTTGACTTCCTTCTGCTTCCTGCTTCAGGGGCTCTGCCCATCGTCTACAGCACCCTGCTGTGCTATCCCTTCATCCGCACCGTGGCCCTGCTCGTCTACATCCTGCTGTCCAGCCACGCCATCTACTGTGCTGTCACCGCCCGGAGCAGTGTGCGGCGGCTGCGCTCCTTCGCCTGGCAGGCGCTGTTCCGCTTCTCCTTCTTCCTGCTCCGCTGGGTGGGCGTCGGTGGCGGCAGCCCCACCTCGCTCCGCCACTTTCTTACGATGGACGCGCTGGCCGTGCTGGGCGGGGTCATCAACATCACCCGCATCCCGGAGCGCTTCCGACCGGGACTCTTTGACTACTGGTGCAACAGCCACCAGATCATGCACGTACTGGTGGTCGGGTCCATTCTCTACCTGCACTGGGGCGTCCTGGACGACCTGCTGTGGATCAACAGCTACAACTGTCCCTCCGACTGACCCCCACATTCCAGCCCCCGCCTACGGACGAGGAACGCTATCAGAGGACCCTGAGGGGGGGCTGGGAGTGCCTTGGGAGTGGAGGCTGCGCATATGTTCACCTCGCGTGCTGAAGCGTCGAATGTTCACTCGTCCTTGTTCTTCACAGGGAACTTACACGCATTTACACCCCCCCCCCCACCACTGCTGCGTCTTTCACACACGTGTGCACAGGCGGTGAAACCAGAGCATACAACCACGCAGTTAGGAGCACTTCTAATGACAGAATCACAGAATTTTAGGAGTTTTTCAGGTAAAACTTCAAGAAAAAAAAAGGGAAAACTGCAATAATAGAATTGATTGACTTTCTCTGAAGTATTATGACAGACTCGCTCACTCTGCTCCAGTCCTCTGCATTTCAGAAGAAAACCTTTCAAATTTACCTCTTTTAACAACAAATAAATGGAGGTGTAGTTACTCATTAGAATAGTTTTATAACAAGATATTAAAAAAGCGTACAGAACTCCAGAATTATGCAAAACTTTGTAAAAGGTCAAATGTGTGTAGAAGTAGAACCAACGTTGTTTGGCTTCATTTCACATCATTAGAAACGGATAAATAGTAGAGACCATTATTTTTTATTTGAAAGCACAGAAATTGGTAGACCTTTTTAGCTTTTCTGTTTCAGACCTGCCGTCCTGTGTTTCTTTAAGGTCTCTGAGACAGAAGATTGTCTTAAGCTGTCAACATGACTGAAAAGGTGAGCAGAAAATTACAAAATTGTTCAAAGTTGAAGCCTGACAGTGTTTAGTTCCCTAAATTCTACAGAAAGTTGATGTAAAGATGTATAACTGGCGTGTTTTAAAGTCAGTGGATAGACGCAATTGATGGGTTCTGGTAACGACTTAAGCTAACATCAACTCTACACAGAAAACAGAAGAAAGATGAATTATCTTCTGACCATAATGTTAAACTTGCCTTTATTTGCCAAATATTCTTGTACAAAGTAAACCAGCAGAAATGTTCGATTCATGGAAGCTAAAGATCGCTAAAGATTTAATGTTCGCTCAGCCACAGGAAAACCAGGGCTTCCGATCAGCTGACTGACCTCCTAAACTGATCCTTTACGTTGAAATCTGTTCATCTGTGAAGCAGGAGACCTTCTGAATGAAAATCCAGCAGCTTGATCATAAAGAGACGTTGCTTGAATCCACGCCGCCACTTTATTTTTTTTTACAATCGCCGCTCCGCTTCAATGGATGAGCCGCCGCACAGAGTTTGATAAAAGCATCTAAAACGCAAACCCTTGATGGGAGAATCGCTTTGCAGAGGAAAGGCAGAGCAGTCCTGCCACAATAACAGCTGAGTTTCGGCTTAAGTTATTGCAGTTAATAAATGATATCACGTGCTCCTCATGTCACGGTTGCAAGACATCTATATCTTGACTCATCCTCATCACACAGCGGGCTCTATTTTTAAAGTACATGTACACACTGTCCGTTCTGTGCAGAGCACAGCTTAGTTTTTACTTTAATGAGTTTTCAGCCACTGCCTCGGTCCCTGTGTGCAGCACGCTGTGAAATATCTTTACTCTAGATGTGGGTGAGGGGTTCATTCTGCGGTTTTTAGCAAAGCATTGGCTCTGACGACCTGAACTACTGAGTTTACTCGATCTGTTTGCGCAGAATCCTTAACCCCTTAAGGACGCCGGGATTTATTTCCGTCTATGAAAAAAATCCCTCATGTTTTTGATGTCATAAAGATGCTAAATTAAGGTAATTTTAGACTTGAAGTTGTTTGATGCATATTTGCATCAATATTACAAAATCTGGAAATGTTTGAATAATTTGGGTTTTGTGGAATATGATTTGAGACACTTTTACTTTTAAAGTCTTGAGGAAAATAATCTGTTCATTTAAGATGTAGAATGCGTCCAAGTGTGTTTATTGGCTGTTTTTAAATATGGCAACATTTGCACTTTGTGAAAAACTTCTGTCAAAAGAATCTGAAAGTAAATGTTATTTATTTGCAGTTTATGAACTGAATTTGCTAGATAACCCGATCTAACTGACAGATAATCCTGAAAATTTGTTTTCTCCAAATGCACTTTTTCCAAATCTCCCCAACATTTTCTTTTCTTTCAGACGATCATGAGTTTTACCTGAAAACATACAGTTGTTTACCTCTCTGCTGTACTTTTTCAAATGTCCTTTTATTTTTTGCACTTTTCACTTCTAGTTTGAGAACACTTTGCTGTGAAAAGCTTTTGCACGTTTCTTTTAATGTAAATGGATGATTAGGGTTTTAAAAGCAATGAGTTGTCGTAAACGCTGCCATCGGGAATGAACCACTCACCCTCCTGCTGTTTGTTTGTTTCTCTTTTTGGTGCAATTTTGAGTTTTATTTTTGTTAAAAATTGGTTTGATTGTCAAAATGTCTGAAAAAAAATGTCTTTATGATGATATTTGCACTTTTTTCCCTTTGTAAGTCAGAAATCCCCTCCCTAACTAAGTAACTAACTAACTAGTTCCCCTCACCGTCCATTGCAAAAGAGCACCCTCTAATAACGCTGAGCAGCTCCAGACTAGCAGCTTTAGAGGTGTCTGCACACAGTATGCTGACGCTGACTCATGAGTGAGGATGTCGTTAGTGCCCCAAAGAGCATCTCAGACTGGAAAGCAGCCCCACAGACTCAGGACGGGACAATGCAGGAGCAGAAACTCATGCATCGTTGGCCACCGAATGAAAAACGGCGCATGAACACGGCTGGGACACAGAAGCTGATGGTTCTGGTCTGGTCCTCTGTGCTCTGCTAGAGGCGGACAGTGCAGCGCCCCCTGCAGGACAGCTAATAGAAATCTCAAATGTTCATCGTTCTCTAAAGGGCTTTGGTTTAAGTGAATTCCACGTCTCCTTCATATTTAAAGTCCAAAAACATCATGTAAATACGTGTATTTAGATGACCTATATATATGTACACACAGGAAAAAGGCATTATAGGATTTTTTAAAACTACAAGTTAAGAAAGAGATGCAAGAAAGGATGAAAATTTAGTTCTCGGAGGAGGCCCTTCACGCATCCATATCAGTTACTTACAAGAAAAATATTTGACTTTTACGGGAAGATTGCTCTCCTGATATTTTTTCCCACATTGGCGACCACCATGGGGATTGTCGGCAGGCATGTGAATACCTCTTGACCGCTCTCGGTCAGTCTATGCATAATCAGCTGAAGGATCCGTTAAAGAGGATGCGTGTCGTTGAAAAGGCCTCAGATCAAACGGCGGGCTGGCTCCTACACCCTGGGTCTCCCCCTTCTCAGGGTGCCGTAACTGTAGCTGTGACATCTGTTGTCTGAGCGGCGGCTGAGCGGCCAGGTCAGTCTGCTCGCTCCGAGGGCCTTGTAGCAGACTGCAGGCAAAGAGGAGGAACCGTGTTACAGGAAAGAAACTGGCTTTGTTCTGTTTGTATGTTCACTGAAAAAAAACCAACCATCTCTAACAAGACCTGTTTTTTTAAACAACACAGGTGCCGGATAGCCTGTTAACAGCCTGTTTATAATGACTACATGTCTTGTTATGTACTAATTATTATGCCTACTGGACTTGTGTGACGATGTGTACAGGTAACGAGGCCAGCCCTTTCTTTTATAACGAAGGGAGCTTTCTGGAGAGTCTGTCTGTTACTGTCTCCTCATATCTGCAGTGTCACAGTACTGAGGGATGATGTCTCCATCTAGTGGAAACTGTTGCAGTCCTCAGCAAACTGGCAGATCTCCGTGCATTCATACCATGTATGTAAACGTGTTCGAGTCCACGTGCAGGTTCCACGCCAGCGTGAATTTGATTTTGCCCTGGCGGGATCTGGGTTGCATCCCCACAGAGGAGGAGGAACACTCCAGCGCATATTCACACTCGTTTCCTTCTTGCCGTCCAATGTTTGCATCCCGTGTAACAGACAGGCTTTCCCCCTCCTCAGTCTCCAGCAACGATTGTGCAATAAACTGAAGTCTATATTTTTAAACTTGCCTTCAAATTTGTTTGTTTCAGTGAAAAATGTCTGACTTTTTTATGCCAAAGCAGTTTTAAAATCAGCAAAGGAATTTAAATTTGCACAAAGAAAACCTAAGAAAACATTAGCATTTATTCAGGTAAAAGCTTCGAAAAACAATAACTATAAAGTAATTCATAACCAGATCCGTTTGTCTACTTGGGCCTCAGTCAGACGTTATGATTCAAATACAAACTGGTGAGCATGAAGCAGCTTCATGTTTAAACTTCTTCCTGCTGCAGCAGATGTCACCCAAAGTTCACTTCTGTTTTCCTCGCACATAAGCTCTAATTAGCCTTAAAGTCCCACTCCAACTATAGTTTTCCATTGTAAAATCGTTCCCAGTGGTCTTTTGATTCTGATTATGCCGTATTTTCATCAGAGTGGGTCTTTAAACACCAGGTCAGTTTGCTTAGGTTCAATTTTAGCGATAAATATGAAAAAGATAAAAATGTGACATTATTCTTACTCAAATACAGTAGATTGGAATAATCACCTCTGAAGGTGAACGAAGTCTGCAGCCTGCATGTCTGCAGCATCTCAGCCTCCACTATCACTCACTTTTAAATATAGATACGAAGTTTTCAGTGATGTTTTTTCAGAGTTCAGAGAGAGCAGGTTTGCTTCTCAAACTGTTGGTTCGCATTTGCAGAATCAGTCTCTGCATTTTTCAAATCCTTTCCTAATCTATCAAGTTTCCGTTTTTCTCTTTCCGTCGCCCTCTGATGCTTTTTAAGCCCACAAAGTCGCAGAAGACACCTCCCACTTCCACCTTCATTTGAAATTTTCACTTCCTTCATGTCACTTTGTGATGTACATTAAGCCACTGTCTCCTGTGAGTCGTCACTCGGGTGGCAGGGTGTTTGGTGAACTCCTGAATCTCCTCCAGCTGCTCCGGCCAAAGCAACCCAGGTAAGCCTGCAGCATCTCACGCAGCTTCTAGTGCACCTGTGAGACGTCAGGTGATAGACGGTGAAGATGTGGTTTCTCAATCCCTGTTGGGTTTTCTTAACTTTCCCATGACAGCAACACGGGCAGATTACGGAGATGCTTGCAGGCTCCTGATAAAATTACAGCTCACTGAGGAGTTATTAAATTAGTTCCAGGTCTTGTGATGCACATGCTGCTTCGCAGTGGTGCACTTCTGAGTTTGAGGTTAGGCGCGGCTGCACAGTCCAGGAAGTAAAATCTGCAAATGGAGGTAAATTGTGATAAATCAAAGCATTATTTTTAATTTAAGGATGTTTGTTTTGGAGCTTAATAGGCTGGTTTCTGCGTCATTCTGGAGATCTTTGACACAGAGCTCTAGAGGAGAGCCCTGATGATGGGATGAGTCTTTGGAGTTTTGCTGCTCACCCCGCAGGATGTGGTGTAACCGATCTCTGGCAGCTGCTTTACCTTTTTTGGCTGACAGCATGTGAGGCTCAAACGTGTCACCGGAACATCGTCTTTTTTTATGTTTTTGCATGTTTTTGCCCAGCCTGTCTAAATGTGTCATTAAAACACAAACGGGAGACAAAAGAGGCAGCCGTCATTAGAGGAAGCAGTTGTGAAAGCGTTTGCTTCCCCTTTTTTTTGAGCTTTCCTGTGTCTCTACAGCAGTGTCAGCTTTCAGTCTGTCATTTTGGTTCCACAATAAATCATTCAGCATGACCATAAACAGACAAAAACCACTCTGTCAGTGAGGACTTCAGGAGCTGCTCACATCTTCCACATCAACTCCTGTCTCATCCAAAGCACCTCCATCTTCTTCCTAGTTCACCATGTCCAGGAAAGTTGTGAGGACCAGTAAGTTCCGTCACGTCTTCGGCCAGGCGGTGAAGGCCGACCAATGCTACGATGACATCCGAATCTCCCAGATGACCTGGGACAGCAACTTCTGCTCCGTTAACCCCAAGTTTGTGGCCATGATTGTGGATGCCAGTGGTGGGGGCGCCTTCATTGTGCTTCCTTTGAACAAGGTGAGTGATGAAGCAGAAGAAAAACACGTCCCCTCTGCAAACTCCCTAAAAATATACATCTATTCACATGCTAACCTTTCTTCTGGAAAGCACACTTTCAGAATTTGAATACTGCCGGCACCATCACACCTTCAAGCAAAGAAGGAAGTTTGATTTCGTCCTTCAGTCGTTCTACACGTCACTCAGACATGCAGTTTTCACCATATTTGGACTTTGTTGTCAGCTCAGTGGAGAAGACAGGATGTGGCCTCTACCCAGTCACTGACGAAGTATTTGGGGAAAGTTGCACCCAAGCTTTTCGTGCCCCTAAAAAGTCGACCTCAAGCCTCACCTGGGCGTGTGAACATCTGCTCCCACTGTCACCTGCTCATCAGCATCCTACCTAACAAAACAATAAAATCAGATTGGCTGCTCTTTATGACCTCTCAGTCCACAGCTGTTAAGTTCTGTTTTCACCATTTCCTGCTTTGACTGGCTCTTTCTTTTAGTTTTGATGAATACATTTAAACAAATTCTTCATGTTTTTAGGTTTTTCTGCTCTTGGCTTCTCCCTAAACCCATTCAAACTCATCTATTGACTCAACTTTCCACAGACAGACGGAATAAATAGATCAATGTGTAAACATTTGCAAAATAAATCTGTTGTGGAAACTTGTCGTCGTTTGTGTTTAAAGCCTTTTCTGAGAAACATTGGTCATTTTCGTAAGTTTTATCCCTTTCCTCTCTAAAGTTCATCAGAGATTTGTTGTCAGCGCTCCTTTCCATGTTTTTCCTGCAGACTGGACGCATCGACATGTCCTACCCAACTGTCTGTGGCCACACAGGTCCAGTTCTGGACATCGAGTTCTGCCCTCACAACGACAACATCATTGCCAGCGGGTCTGAAGACTGTAGTGTCATGGTAAGGCAAATCAACCTGTGAGGTTTGTTCATCTCCGCTGAACTCTGCTAATAAATCAACCGTTTCCCTGCAGATTTGGGAGATCCCAGAGGGGGGGTTGACCACGTCCCTCACAGAGCCGGTGGTCAAGCTGGAAGGTCACTCGAAGCGAGTTGGCATCCTGAGCTGGCACCCCACCGCTCACAATGTTCTGATGAGTGCAGGTAAACTTCACCACATGTTCACACACTGAAACTGTATTGTAAATGGTCAAAGCAAAAGAATCCCATAAATAATAAAAAAAATTGACAGTAATAATAGTACAAATAGTTCATTTTACTTACAAATGTGTGTATCTGCTGCTTCTAACCGATTCAGGTTAGCATTTCTCACTTCCACTTTTGTCCAGCTTTTATTTTGTAATGCAGAACTCATCCGAAGTAACTTTTTTTCCTCTTCATGCAATGCTTTGTTCCTTTTTCACGGTTTCCATGGTAACCATCTCCTCTATTCTGCTAGTGGCAAAAACTGTTGAAATGTAAAACTTCTCCGGGAAATAAGCGTCATTTTCTCCGGAGTTTGGTGTGAAAAGGATCCGATCCCAGAGTGTTTTTGGCTGTTTTTCTTGCAGGCTGTGATAACGTGGTCATCCTGTGGAACGTGGCCCGGGGCGAAGCGGCCGTGAGGATCGACAGCATTCACACTGACCTCATCTACTCCGCCTGCTGGAACAGGGACGGATCCCAGATCCTCACCTCCTGCAAAGACAAGGCGCTGCGAGTGCTGGACCCCCGGAAGGGCACCGTCCTCTATGTAGGCTTCCTTATCTGACCGCAGGAACTGTGATTTCACCGACACGCTCAGAGGACTCTGCTGCCTTATCTTGATGCTATTCTTATGATTACCTAAAAGCATTAAGCACAGAAAATGTCTTTGTGATTTTTGTCTGTCAAGGACTCTTAAATAGAAGCTCATATCCATAAAATTATCAATTCATTCACGTTGAAATTGTAAAAATAAAAAGATTTGTTCCATGAACTTCTTTAAACCTGAGGCAACATTCAGATGTTGTGGTTTCTGTTCTTAGACAGTGCCTCAGGTCTGAATTTACTGTTTGAGGCCATTGTTCTCTTAGCTGACTCATACATCTCCAGGTGTCAGATTTGTGACCTGGAGATGAGATTTCCAGGTGTCTGAGGTGTTAAGCCCGTCTCCTCTGCTCTGACTCTCACCTGCAGGAGCGGGAAAAACCTCACGAGGGCTCCAGGCCCATTCGAGCCATTTTTACATCCGACGGGAAGATCCTGAGCACTGGTTTCAGCAGGATGAGTGAGAGGCAGGTGGCGCTGTGGGATCCGGTGAGCTCTGCCAACTCTCAGCATTTGTCTCCCAAGAAAAATCTGTTTTTAACTCTGGTTTCTAATCCCTGAAAATCACAGAGAATCTCTTAGTGTTTGTTTTAAGACGTGTTAAGCATCCAGGCTTTGTTTAGTCAAGTTCAGAATGGTGCTGCGGAAGTACTCAAACATTTACCCTCCAAAGGATATGGTTTGTGCTCCTCTAACATTAAAAACATTTCCAGCTGATGGGCTGCTTCAGTTTCAGATACACACCAATCTAGACAGCTGGATATTTGTCTCCAGGGAGTAACTGTAATACTTTAATACAGGTATATGTGCAACATCACCATTTCACAACAGCAGATTACTAAAATATGGGTGGTGCTCGGTGAGGCAGCACCCATATTCAGTAATCAACCTCAATTAAACGAGGCCCTGGCTTAGCTGCGGTCTGCACAGCCTTCTTTTATAAGAAATATTTGAAATGTAACATTTTCTCCGATTGTTCACAGAAAAACTTTTCCGAGGCGCTGACTCTGCAGGAGCTGGACACCAGCAGTGGGGTCCTCCTCCCCTTTTATGACCCCGACACCAACGTGGTCTACCTCTGTGGCAAGGTCAGGAGCTGATGTTGAAACGGCGCCTGCCCACCCTGATGCAGACGGCTCAGTTGTTTGTCGTTCACTGCAGGGAGACAGCAGCATCCGCTACTTTGAAGTGACAGATGAGGCTCCTTACATCCACTACCTGTCCATTTACAGCAGCAAGGAGAGCCAGAAGGGGATGGGCTACATGCCCAAGAGAGGCCTGGAGATCAACAAATGTGAAATCGCCAGGTATTAAAAGGGGCTTTTAGGGTTACTGATCCAGAGCGTTTCAGAGTCAGTATGTGCTTAAAGACTCACTCTGATGAAAACTGTCTTTTTGGTGTTTTTAACATGTTGTTGAGGCATTTTCCTCATGATGGAGAAATTAAGTCTAAAATTACATTTCTGAGCATTTCTTCACTTAAATCGTGAATCAGGAGCAGAAGAAAAAAATGCAAAGATTGTATAAAGATTGTACTTGTGATGTAGAAATACGCTGGGAGGGGCACAAGCTCTCTGCTTGACTCCATTCTGAGGCCAAATCTACATTCATGACCAAACCAAGGATTTTCAAAAACATGAAATCTTGAAGATTCTGCTGATGCCTCAAACATCGTGCAGTGTCAGCTGTATTTGTGACTGTCACATAAGCTAGCAGGAGACGCTAGCATGTAAACGGAGAGCTCTCAGTTATAGGAAAGGGAAGGGGAGCGGGGTTGCTCCACACTAATGATCTGGCCCACAACTCAGAGGTGAATTTCTAATGAACTCCTGCAGCTTTGGAGTGTGTTTCCTCCCCGTTTTCTTCCATTTTTCTGACAAAACATCCTGGAACATGAACCCTTTTCTACCTGCAGATTCTACAAACTCCACGAGAGGAAATGTGAGCCCATTGTGATGACAGTACCTCGCAAGGTACGGCCCATTCACGTCCACTTTTGAAAACCGTCTAGGAAGTTTTCTTCACTGTTCTACCCTTCCCGGCTTGTGTAGTCGGATCTGTTTCAGGAGGATCTATACCCCGACACCATTGGCCCCGAGCCTTCGGCCGAAGCCGACGAGTGGTTTGAAGGAAAAGACGCTCCTCCAGTTTTGATATCTCTGAAGGACGGGTTTGTAGCCACGACGAAAGCCAAGGAGTTCAAAGTTCACAAGAGTCTTCTGAAGACCACGGCTGCTTCAGCGGGGAGTCAGCAGGAGAGCGGCGGGGTGAGTCTAAACCCAGGAAGCTGGGAACGTTTATTTGTCTTTTTCCACATTTGGGAGCCTTTTTGAATCATTTTACATTTGAAGAAAATCAATTCTAAATGTTTTTGACGTAATTACTGATGCTCTAATGTTGGACTCTGAGCTTTTACTTTTTTATTTAGAAAATACTCTTGATACACTTGATTTGTTTGTAATTTTTTCTTTTTAGAGTAAAATAAGTAAATAAATGCAAGTAAATTTGCGTTTCTTCCCGTCTGTCTCTCAGGAGGTGCAGTCCTTGAAGAAAGAAGTGAAGGACCTAAAAGCGGCGATAGAAGAGCTGACGAAGCGCGTGATGGAGCTGGAGAGCAAGCATTAAAGAGGAAAGACTTCCAAACCAAAGAAATGAAACCAAAAATCTGGATGAAAAAGCAGGAGCACAACCTGACAGAGCGCACTGTTCTTTTTGGGTGGAAGTGAGACAAAGGGATAGATTATGACAGATAGAAACATTTCCAGTTGGAGAATTCATTTATTTGATTCTATTGACCAATTTTTACCAAAAAAAAAAAATCTTTTTTAATATATTATTTTGTTTGAAATAAAGTCTCCCGTGTTTTTGAAATGCCTGTTTTTTATCCAAATAGCACAAAAACATACATTTGACTTGACCAAACTTTATTCATTTTAGTCAGTGGTTATAAAAAATGAACATGTTATAACAGAAATGTGATGGAATCATTGCCTAGATACTGAAGAATGAGAAAACGATGCACACAGATATGTACTGACTGAGATGCCTTTTGTTTGGGATTACTTTTTCTGAGAAATAATACAAACATATCATCTAAATCTGTGCCTGTTAAGCCGCTTTAAATCCCTTCAATTCTAAGCTTCAAGATATTTTTTTTCTGTGCTTTACATGTCTCTGATCTGAAAACTCAAAAGTTTTCGTTATAATGATTATAGTAGTAGTAATAGTAATAGTAATGATTATTTATGTGCAGCCTCTCCCTCATGGCCCACACCAAAAGCAAAAAGGAAAGATGTGTAGATATTATTATGAATCTATTTTGGGAGTAAAAATACTCACTGTTTTTCCCTGAAAAAAAGCAACTAGGTTCATCTGTGCTTCCCGGTTGTTCTTACAACACCAGTCCCTCCCTGAAGGACTCTACACGTAATTTTTGTTGGTGGCAGGAGCGCTGTTGCTGTAGTACTTGGCGGTTCCCCCGGAGCTGCTGGATTTGGGCCGGCTGAAGCAGCACAGCAGACCTCCAGCCAGAAGCAGCAGCACGCCGGCGGCCCATCCCACATAGATGCAGGCCCCCATCTCCCTCTTCATTGCAGCAGGGATCAGCTGGCTGTTAAAGTCTCTGACGGTGATGTGGGCGGACCAGCTGACGGGGATGATGACCAGCAGGCCGGCCAGCAGCAGACCCACCCCGCCCACCAGGTTGATCTTGGGTTTGGCATCTTCGTTCTGAACGCAGGTGGTGAAGTCGGCACCGCAGAACATGATGAGGAGGCTGACAATTGCTAGCATGCAGCTGATGATGGTCATGGCCCGAGCGGCCTGCAGGTCGGAGGGCAACACCAGAATGGAGTCGTAGTTCTTGCATTGTTGCTGGCCTGTGCTCTGCACCACACACTCCATCCACAGGCCCTCCTCAGAGATCTGCTCCCACAAAGACACAGAACATCAGCGTCACCACAATCCTTCTTATGACTTCCATTCTTCAAAGAACATCTGGAGATTTTCTTTTTTCTTTGACCTATAAATCTACTGAGACTTTTCTTCAGGAATCATTTTTATCGTGAAAACTTTTCATCACCTGCGCCGTTACGATGTTAGATCCAATGAAGGATGACACTCTCCAGCGAGGAAGTGCAATGGCCACCACCACGCTGATCACTCCGATGACCCCAAGGGCCACGCACGCCATCTGGATGGCAGAGGATCCCATTTTATGAGGAGGAGCTGAGGAGAAAACAAGAAAAGGAGGATCTTAAAACTCTCCTTTCAGAGAACACAACATTTTGTAACTGCTATGCTTGCAATTAGAAGAAAGAATTATAAAAACATTTTGAACAGTTATACAAATATATATTGAAAATGATTTTTCAAAATATATTTTTATGTATGTAAACGGATGAAAAGAAACAGTTGTTTTGGGTGGGCACACATGTTAACAAACACATCAAAAAAATCTCTGCCTCGAGCGATAAAACTATTCCTTAGAGCAATACTTTTTCTCACAGATGCATGTTCAGACGGGCCTAAGGATCTTCACCTCCATCTCAGGCTGAACGGACCACACCCTCACAAACTCCCAAATACAAAAGCAAGCTACATTTTTCTTTTTTTGAGCAAAAACAAAAATTCACATTTTATTTTAAAAAAGCAAAACGTTCTCTCATTGTATGTCTAATCTTAAAACAATTCCCCCAGAACGAGTGTCATGTATATTTTTCAAGAGTTTCTTGGTAATATTTTCATTAAAATCTTTTACATGTTTTTTTTCTCAAAAGCAAACAAAGAAATTATTCATAAAACATTCTAAAGACTCTGAAAGCCTTTGGTAATTATTAAATTAAAGCTAGTATTTTTAGAAATAGAGATCTTTAAAAAAGAAATGCTTGAAATCAAAAGATAAATAAAACCATTTTTTTATCCAAGTTACTTGACTTTTTGAAAAATCAGAAAAATTTTATGTAAATACTTTTTTTAAAAAAACAAATCTAATCATAGATATTTAAGGATTTGATTTTTTAAATTAACAAAACAAAAAAAAAACTTATTGTGAGGGAATCATTTCAAAATTATCAGCATCAATGCTTGTTTTGCTAATAAAAAAAGAAATTCATACAGATGTGCTGTTCATCAAAACCCTTAAATCTAAAAAAAATGGTTTTATTTGTCACCATTCATTTTTACACAATTTTACAACAAATTCTGGACTTCCTTTCTCTTCTGACCTTTTCCCAACACTTTTTTGAGGAAAAAATTAGATGAGAAAAAAATTTGAATGAAGTCGCTTACCTTTTTGTTTCTAAAGATGCAAAAACTGGTGATGTTTTGAGGTTTTTCCCTTTTGTGCGTCGTTGCAGATTCTGTTTTCTGTTAAATTTCAGGACTGCGTCGCGTCTAACAATGACAGAGTATTTAAGAAGGGTGGCTAGTGGAGGGAGGGGCTCAAATCAAGTAAGACCTCGAGAGTGGAAACCAACTAGTACCAGCTTGTCTAGCTTTGACCATTTACAGGCATGTCCAGCGACTAAATTTGGACCAATAAATTAAAGAAGAGAAGCTCTGATTTAGATATTATATATCTATTTAAATAGAGAGATATACAAAAGCACACATAAGCTCCTGATATTAATCATCATCTTCTCAGAAACTTATGTCTTTCAGTGTTGGGACAGCGTTTTGGTGACGCTGATGCTCATTTCTCCATCACTAGTTTCTACCACAACAGAAGTGAGTCAGCCGAACTCCAGACATTTCTTTTTTTAATCATTCAACTTACCAACACAAACAACTCGCAAGGAGATTTCCAATCCACCTGTCTGAGATCCACACCTTCTTCTTTTGAAACCAGGATGACGAACAACAAGAAAGGAAGGCAGGGACCACAGGAGGTGCTTCGGGGAACCATGAAGGTTTGTTTTATAGGTCAAATACAAAAGCCACGCACATATAAAAGGAATGCAGCCTTTACTCATAACTTGCATAATGCATTGAATTAATTCTAGAGGAGGTTGTATCATTGTTACAAGTGTGTCTCTGAACTTAATGGTAAGTGCACTCATGAAAAGTTTAAAGCAAACTAATTTAATTGTGATTGAAAATCTACATTAAAATAAAAAAATAGTGAAAAATATCCTGCACAATATTGAAAAGACTGAAAATGGTTTCATTTTCCTCTGCAAACTATTTTTTCTCTTTACCCTGCATGTGGATAAGGTCCGGTTTGTGCCACTAAAATGAGAATAAAAGGTACAGTTTAAAACAAAATCATCTTCAAAAGCGAACAAAATGTTCAGTTGCAATTCTGAGTATCGACACTAAGTGGAGACATTAGCACAACTGCACACCGGGTAAAAAGCGATGCGTTTTAAACTGTCATGGGCGGGGCTGTCGTGTTTGATGGAGGTACCCTACAACCAATCATATCCAGAATTTTGTGGTTGTAAATCTTCAAAGGACCAATCACGTTTCGATATTTGTTAGCCCCGCCCATGCTGCCTCTACCTCTTGGTTGGAATGGCCTTGTTTTAAAATTCTTAGGCAAAGAGCGGAGCGACCCGGCCAACCCCTTGGAAAGGGGCCAAGATTGAACTCAAAGAAGATATATTTTCAGTCTTTACATACAAAAGGCGTACGAGTCATTCCGGAGATAAGGTTTGGGAAGATTTAATCTCTTTGTTTGGGTTTTGTTGAGCTAGTCTAAACCAGTCGCGAATATGATTGAATGTTCAGCTTGGCTAGCAGTTCGCTAGCTAGCTAGCTAGCTAGGTTCGTTAGCTCAGATAAGCTCATTGATTGTTTTTCTGTCGCTCGACTCGCCGGTGCGCCACATTCGCCAAATAACCGGCGTGAAATACAACAAATGATTTTGACCAACTGTTAACACGCTTGTCTTATTCTTTCTGTTCTTGAATTTGAAGGCGCAGCACTAAGAACCAAGGTCTTTACTGCTCGATAACGTCGGAAAATAAGGAAAATGGCGGAACCGGACAAATTAAACATCGACTCAATAATTCAACGTCTTCTGGAAGGTAAGGAGAATTAAGCTCATGGTTAAAAGATAAAAATACATTAAAACGAGCCCTTTTTTGCGGGTTATTAAGTTTGATGGCTGTGAAATGTGTGTAACATATTTACTAGGTAGGTCATGCAAAGTTAAATGAGGTCGCGCTGTGATAAAATAGAATACTTGTGTTAAGTTTGTTCTCGGCTCCAGTGGTTTGAATAATTGAATCGACAACTTTCAAATTGCTGACCTTTGTAATTCAGAGGCTTCTGGGTTATAGACTTTATGGATTTTGGTCTTAAATCTGCATTTGTTTGCATAAATAAGACGTTAAATTGAAATAACACTTTGTACTCTTGATGATCATTTTTCTGAATTTGGTTTTGGCAGACTTTGATGCAATGCTTCCATATTATGTCATTTGTCCAATAATATTGCAGTTTTTAGTAAAAATGTGTCTGTTTTACTGGTTAAAAGCAGTAAGGTCATAAATTGTATTTAATCGTGTTGCAGTATTCGGTTATGTTTAGATTTGGTCTTAGTTTGGATTAGTTTGGGATTCAGAGTGTGACTAATAATGTTAGCTAGAATTCAAATTGTCCAGTTTTTAATCAGAATGATAACTAGTGTCTTAGTAATCTCTTGTGGCCCTCCTGGTGATTTATTTGTTGTTTGTAACTATTGTTGATCATTTTTGATGTTAAGGGTTAAAGTTTCCTTTCTGCCTAGTTATTTAATATTACATTCATTTTTAAAATGTGACATCTATTCAAATCACTGCATGAATCTGAATACATTCATCAAAATTATCCCTATACATGCACTTCTCTTTAAAATTAATAATTGGTTAATATGAATGTGTTTAAGTCTGAATATATATCTATATATATATATATATATATATATATATATATATAGATATAATATATATTTAACATGAAGTGTAAGTAGATTAATACAAATATACATCTAGTCCCTTAAGGAAAACGAACTTGTTAATAAGCCAATATATCTCATTATTGTCTTCCATCCCAAATGTACATTCAGCAACAAGAAAAGTCTCTTCCTAATAGAAATATAGGTATAAAAATGTCTGACTGCTTCCATGAGCAACATTTAGTATGTTTAGCAAGGCAAGTCCCTTTGTTTATTCTGTTCAGTGTCTTTTCCTGGCTGACTTTTATTTTTGAACTGAAATTCAAGTGTGGCTGTTAAATGCAGACGTGTTTCTGGAAGTAAAGATGAAACATTGGCAGGAAGATGGTTTTCCTTTCTGTTAGTTTTAATTGATCAAATTTAATGAGCTGCGTTCGGCTTATGTTTTTTAATGGGTTTTTTGTGTGTGTTTTTTTTTTTTTTCCAAGAGAAAAAGAGCAATGTTATCCATATTCAGGCTATTGGAGATGATGATTAAAACATTTGGGCGTTTAGTAAATTCAAGTGTTGCAGACAACCAAATGTCAAGCTAATGAGGCGATGCAGTCCCACATGCAGCCAAAAGCTACAGTTGCTTTTCGTTCATTGATCCTCAAACATCTAACATCAGCACACTGAAGTCTGGCTGCTTTGTACGTCAGTGTTCACCCACACATACTCTGTTGTAGGCAATAAGCATGAGTTTTACCTGGTTAGTTTTCTCTAGAGTAAGTTCTAATTTCCACTAGGGCTGGGCAATAGGGTCTAAACATTTTTATATCAGATGTTTTTTTAAACATCTGATTTAAATTTCCATTTTTAATTGATACTTTTCTCCCTCCTTTTACTTTCTCAAACAAAAATTACAAAGGACAGGATATATTTAATAAAAACTCTCTTTATCGCCTCTGGAAGTAAATTCAAAGTGTTACTGAATACAAGCTGAAAAAAGGCTTGTAAGAGAATGCGTCGGGTGTTTTGTGAGCTACTAGCTTGAGCATCTCATGGAGAGCAGCACTTCATGCTCTCAACAGAGCCTCTGTTATATTATTGTATTCCCACTTTTGCTTTCAAAATGATTTTGCAGCGTCCGGTTTGTTGCTCCAAGTCTGAATTCATAAAACCAAGCCAGTTCCATTGAACTCAAGAAACTGTTCCTGTTTGGGGGAAAAAGAAACAACTGAAACAATGGAAGCCAAAGAGAGCTGGGAAAATTAAAAAAAAAACAGATTTGCCCAAAACTACATCTTAGCATCAGCGTCGAATAAATCAAAAAAATTGATCTATCGGCCAGCTGTTTTTAATTCAAAACAATCCTGTGTAGTTTTGTGTTGTTTATGTTGCTGTTTGTTCAGTTTCTTTAGTCTGGATAACCCAGTTGAAGCTTTCTTTTTAAATTTGTGATGTAGACTTTTTGTTTCAGAACACTCTCCTGATTTTAGAGCCTCCATCTATAAACATAGAATACATGATGAATGATAATGCGATGAAGATACCTGCATTTCTTCGTCCATCTTTTTTTTTTTTTTTGTGCCAATTCACAATAAAAGGGTGTTTTGAAGAGTTGTTTGGAATGAAGATGTTTCCTAGAACCAGCCCTGTGAGAAAAGTGTAACCTCAACCTTCAGTGTGTTTACCTTATGCATAGGCCCCGCATGATCAGCCTGCGCTGAGCTGCTGGAGGCGATTGGGATTATACACAAATATACCCGGGCAATAAAATTGCCTCCAGGCGGCTTGACTTTGACTGTGGGGCATGCTGAAGTGTTTGGTACATGGATGGTTGTGCACTGACCGTGATAAGAGTGTTTAACAAACACAGGAGACGACAGAAAGCCTGATAGACAGTATTTCTATCTTATGTAACTCACTTGACCTTTTATGGCTTTTGAGTTTGATTGCCGCTCATTAGTTAACATTTCTTTTATATTTATCTTTCTTCAAGAGTACAGAAGATAAAAGGATAAACTATGCTTGTGCCGCATTAAAAGATTGCCATTTGATCCTGTGTTGCCTTCGTCTGCTGTGTGGACAGGAAGTTTTCTTTCCTTGACGGAGACTGTTTAGAAACCAAACCAATTAAACGTGTTTGAGTTATGAGCGGCTTCAATTGGATTACTTCCTTAGGTCTTTAAAGCTCGGGACACTCTGCGAGTGTTTGTGTTATAGTGACACCACAAAACCAGAATAACTGGCATGGAGTCGGACATGTATCTCGATTCCATCACTTCCGACACTGAGCACCATTCTGTTATTTCTGTGATCCGTGCTGTGGAAATTCTTTTGTTTGGGTCCATGTGATTGGCTCAGTGTTGCCCACTGACTGTGAAGCTAACTTTGGAGTGAACTCTGTCGAGGCTTAGCCTTTTCTAATCCAGGTTTAAAACAACAAGCCACGCTGCAGTATTTATATCTACTTTAAACTGCCTTTTGTAGTCTCCTCACAACAGAGTTATTGTTCCACTCAGGGGTTTCTGCTTTTCATTTTACAAGCTTTTCACCTACAGTTAATACGAAAAATAAGAAAAAAATATGTTGTCTTTTTATCTTTACTGCTTTAATTGACTTTAGAGTTCTGTTTTATTCAGATCTGTGTATGTCAGAGTCATAAATCCATTAAATAAGTCATACATCCATATTAAACAGAAATAGTTTGAAGCTGTAACCTTCCAGCAGCATGAGCTCCGTTCACACTCGTGAAGTGTCATATTTAGTCACAGTTAAATCACTGGAACAGTTTTGTTCCCATTAGAAGCTCTGTTATTTGATGGATTGGCTTAAACAGAATGTGGTTGGGAAACATTTCTGTATTAAGCAGCACATTCATGTGTGGGGTTGTGATTGTTGTTGGCTGTCATGTGATAAGTTGTTTTCAAACTGCATCATTAACTATCTTGCTTAAAGTTGCAGCGGCTACAGATTATCTGAGGTACTTTCATAGTTGGGAAATGTTGACCCAATTTTTTTCTTTTCTGAGAGCGTGTACGTTTTCTTTCCATTTTCTGACATTTATAATAATAATTTTAATTTGCTAACTTTATTTTTTGAACAATTTCAGCATATTGTTGTGCAAAATAACATTTATATTCTCACTTTTTTTAGCGAGCAGTTTTATGTGGTATGTACAAGAGAAAAAAATCTTCCAAATTTAAATCAACTAGCTCCAGAGAACACAATCT
Source organism: Oryzias celebensis (assembly GCA_014656515.1). Taxonomy (NCBI): domain Eukaryota; kingdom Metazoa; phylum Chordata; class Actinopteri; order Beloniformes; family Adrianichthyidae; genus Oryzias; species Oryzias celebensis. The sequence goes on along the minus strand of BNCR01000008.1, from coordinate 3,713,582 downwards.
AACCCTTTGGCCAGAACATAGCAGCTCTTTCTTACAGCATGCACACATTCACATATGCATGCATGCATGTGCACAATCACTCTATACTTCCCCATGAACATGAATGTAACCAATCCTAACATAGAATTTTACTGCAGGTTTTAGTTGGAGGTAAACTACACAAACAAAATAATATTCAGAACAAGTCGCATATCATGAGTAGCGTCTGCCGTTTGTGCAAAATCAGCAACAAGAGGAAGTGGGTTTGCATCTCGTTAGTTTCTTCCAGGTTAAAAAGCCTTGTTGAGGTTAACAATCTACAGCTAGTTTGCCACTAAAGTTATTTAGAAGAACGTTTCTGCCTCATTGTGTTGTCATGTTAGCAGCTCATTTCCTCAGAATGCAGTTCTACCTCTGAATAGATTGAAGTGTCCCCTGATATGGTGCTTTGACTGAACCGCTAACAGAATTTGACAGCATTTGGCTGGTGGGAGGTGTTAACTGTCCGGTCTGGTTTAACATTCGAGTATTGCATTTCATTTTGTGTCTTGTGTCAATATTCTTTCAGTCCTTCTTGCATCTGTAAGTGTAAACTCGTCTCTGTAAAGGTTCTGTTTCCTCTAAAACCTTTTCTTGTTTGTTTTTTTTTTTTTCCTTTTCAGTCAAAGGCTCTCGGCCAGGGAAGAATGTTCAGCTCACAGAAAACGAGATCCGTGGCCTTTGCCTCAAGTCCCGTGAAATCTTTCTGAGCCAGCCAATCCTGCTGGAGCTAGAGGCTCCCTTAAAAATCTGTGGTAAGTTCTTATCAATAAGAGTGTTGCATTAACCAGGCTGCTTCTGCACCCTCCAGCAGAATCCAAACACCACAAACAGAGTAGTTTCTCAATGCCTGCAGGTGAGCCGAAAAAGGTCTCCTACAAAAGAGCACTCCAAGATCGCCTTCTAAGACCATTTACTCCACTTCCATCTTTGTGATTTTGTCTTCTATGGCCTATCCATGGCAAACTTTTCTGTTTTTTCAAATGCGTCGGTCATTACTGAGTGCTGATAGCTTATCATTTTTGCTGTTGCAGCAGTTTTGTTATTCGTCATGCTGTTCCAGGTGTTTGGCTTTTATATAGTGAATTAACACAGAGATGCTACAGGTTGTAGCAGGTGAACCCCCCCCCCCCCCCCCCCCCTCTTCGTGATTTGGTTCCACATTTGTTGCAAACTGCTGTTCTTTTGTCTTTTTCAAATGCTATAAATACCTCCACACTGCTGACATTTTAAAGAAGGCACAAGATAATCGATGCACTTTAATTAACCAAACTGACTGCGTTACACGCCACTATTCTGACTCATTTATTGACTCTATAAGAGAACTGGACAAATGAAGAGTGACATCATCCATAGAAAATGGTTCACTTCCAGCTCCAACCAAATGAAATCGATTCAGTCGCCATTTTTTTGTGATACAAATGCCGGCATGTTGCTACCCGATGTCAGTCAGGCTGAGTCATTGTTTTTGTACTATATACAGTTTCTATTGTTTTTATATGTATATATTTTAATATTATACAGTCAATGCTCCCACCAAACGTGGCTTTTTTGCTGTTTTTGTTCAAATTTAAAAACCTATAATATTTAGCAATTCAGTTTAGCAACCTGTAAAATGAGGTCTATTTTTTCTTACTGGGTTCGTCTTTTAAATAGTCGGTGAAGTGATTCCAATATGTCAATGGTTGTTAACATTATCATTGTTGGAAGCATATACAGACCGTTTGACACTGAACAGCACAGAGTCGTGGGGTGTTCAGTCCAGAAGCGTGTTATAGCCATAATCCTCTGCAGCTGAATATGAGTCATAAACAGACAAAAAAAGTCAACACCTGCACAGCACTCAAACGGGGTCTTACATGTCAGATCTTAGCCTTTTTTTGTAGTTCCTGAAGATCCAGTCAGATGAAAATGAAGGTTTTTGCTGGTTTTAGCATGTTCTTGAAGTAGTTTTATTCATGATGGAGGACAGATATCAAGAAAATGAAGCTCAAAATTGTGGAGTATTGGAGTATTTCTTTATTCAATTCGTCGTGAATCAGGAGCAGACAAAAAAATGCAAATGGAATAAGCTTGTAGTTGTAGGACCGACAAGCTCCAAGCTTCCTGCTCCGCTCCATTCTGATGCATCCATGCTTGTAGACCTCTAGATCCGTGCACGTCTTTGTTTTCCTCGTCTGAGCTGGAATTTGTCACAAAACTGTATGGCTGGATAGCTTCAATATTGGTCATAATTTTTGTTGCACCTGTATTGTTAGGTTGGGGGTGTGAGGGGCTTTAAGCTAACAGGAGAGAGTGTAAACAAAGGAAAACAGGAGCAGGCTTACTGCTGTAATCAAATCAGAGTTAGTTCATTTAGAAGTATTAGAGAAGTTTAGGCTCTCAGGCTTGTTTCCTTCATGAAAGCTGTACTAGTATAAAATGCTGTCACTTCTGCATTCAGGAGGGAGTGGAGGGGGGTGTAGATGTTGCAGCAACATGCTGTGACTGATTCTTGCATTCCTGAAATTTGTTAGGAAATCAGGTTGTTAATTCTGTTACGAATTTGAAAGCAGACACGCGTGACTCTTAAACGCAGAAGCAACATCATTATAGTTCCGCATTGTTTGTAGCCTTGGTCATATTTTAAAATTGAAACAGAGACCAGATCACTCTTTTTTTATAACACAAACTCAATCAGATATTTTTAATGAGTCAAACTGCAGTCACCCAAGTTATTTTTAATCGCTGATAGTTAATTAAAAATGCAAAAAGAAACCTCCACATTCTGGCAGTGAATACAGTATTTTTTAAGTCTTCTTCTCTGCTGCCCTCTACAGGTGATGTCCATGGACAGTACTACGATCTGCTGCGGCTCTTTGAGTATGGAGGTTTCCCTCCAGAAAGCAACTACCTGTTCCTGGGTGATTACGTCGACAGAGGGAAACAGTCGCTAGAAACCATCTGCCTCCTTTTAGCCTACAAGATCAAATACCCCGAGAACTTTTTCCTGCTCCGTGGAAACCACGAATGCGCCTCCATCAATCGAATCTACGGCTTTTATGATGAGTGTGAGTACAAAAGGCACACGTGAGGGATGGAAGTTTATTTTCAGGCGGTAAATGTTCCTTTTTTTTCTCTTTGTTGCGTCTATAGGTAAGCGACGGTATAACATTAAGCTGTGGAAGACCTTCACAGACTGCTTTAACTGTTTACCCGTGGCTGCCATTGTAGATGAGAAAATCTTCTGCTGTCACGGAGGTGGGGCTTTGAAGTTTAACGTCAGACGTTGAGAAGCAGGTGCATTCAGAGAACCATGAACGCCACTTTTTTTCTGTTCAGGTCTCTCTCCTGACCTTCAGTCGATGGAGCAGATCCGCAGAGTAATGCGACCCACAGACGTGCCGGACCAGGGTTTGCTGTGCGACCTGCTGTGGGCAGATCCAGACAAAGACGTGCTGGGCTGGGGGGAAAATGACCGCGGCGTCTCATTTACATTTGGTGCAGATGTGGTGGCCAAATTTTTGCACAAACATGACATGGACCTAATATGCAGGGCACATCAGGTAATGCTCACCTGTGCTGCACAGGTTACTGTACTTTCAGCGCTATAAGGCGCTCTTAAAACGCCTCGATTATTTAATTTTTTTCCCCCAAAGAAACGGCAGTGCTCCTTATAATACAGAGTGCTGTATATATGGATTAATTCTGATTGTGTTTACAGTTGTCAGTGGTTTTTTTTACGCCTTACTAACAAGTTTGGGGGGGTTGGCGTAGTTTCAGACACGTTTGTTTTTGCGGTGTCGGTCTGTTGTTTTGCATGTTGCAAAAAAGATTGTTCTTGTAAAAATACTACTATGTCTATCGAGTAGTGGTGTCAAATTTTCATTTTTTTTACGTGTTAATAATAAAATTAGGAGTTAGCGTATTCACAATAACTTTTGTTTTAGGGGTATCAGTCTGTTTTATTTATTTTTTTCGCATATTGCAGGAAAGGTTGGGTTTACAGGTAAAGTGAACAAGCTAACATGGCTAATGTGTTGTGTGCTAAAAACAAGCTCTAGGGTTACTGTGAACACAGTTAATAAAGTCTGACTGACAGACTTTTCTGTCTCAGTTTTGTCTCACTTAATGTGCTTTTTTTTTAATGACACAAGTTCAAAAATAGGCCATTAATTGACCTATAATTCAGTGCACCCTATATTGCAAAAAATATGGTAACTCAGATGATGGGGCTTTTCTGAATCAAACGGATCTAACTGAACCTCTCCTGTTTTTGTTTTCCTAATCCAAGGTGGTGGAAGATGGTTATGAGTTTTTTGCAAAGAGGCAACTGGTTACTCTATTCTCTGCTCCCAACTACTGCGGGGAGTTCGACAATGCTGGTGCTATGATGAGCGTGGACGAGACGCTCATGTGCTCCTTTCAGGTGAGCTTTCATCTCCCCTGCTCCATGTTTTCTTCATTGATTCTTTAGAGCAAAATGCCGACATTCTGTCTTTTGCAGATTCTGAAGCCAGCAGATAAGAAACTGTATCCTTACGGGGGAGGAATGGGATCGGGACGACCGGTGACACCTCCACGAAATTCAGCCAAGGCTGCCAAGGCCAAAAAATAACACCCACTGAGGTCCCTTCCTACAACGCGCCACCTCTGTCGGCCCAGTTTCCCCATCCTCCCAAACTTGTTTTTTTTTTTTTGTCTTTTTTTTCTGGTTAAAAATCAACCAAAAAAAAGCAAGTGAGGGTTTGTTCATTTTTTCATTGTAAAGCTAATTTTAATGGTTGTTTTTTGGTCATTTGCATGTATTGTTATGTGAGCGTTTGGGTAAAAAGTGAGAATGGCATAAAGGGAGTATTATTATTTTTTTTTTATTGAGATCCATTTTCCTCTAGATTCTTGTTCCTTCTGTTTTTTCTTCATTTTGTAAAAATAGATCTTCTCGTGAATCCTCCATTTGAACCTAGCTGCAGCGGGAGGTGCAGAGGGCACTGTTTAATGCTAAACACAGGCTTTTGTACACCATGTTTCAGAGGTCCATGTCTGTCTGTGGAATGGGGGAGCTGTTTTGGGATCAACTCACATTGTGTGGGGGAGGTTGCACAGGAGGTGAACAGGTGCATGGATGAGCAGGTGAATTCCGAAAGAAGGAATGGCAACATGGCTCCTTTTTTATTTTTTTGTTCCTTTTTCAACATCAACTTTGATATGACTTCATAATCATGAACTGGCTGTTAGATTTCCTCTTTTATTTTTGTAGATACATGAAACCAGCATTGTTTTTCTTTAGTTCACTCAAAGTTGACTAAATAAAAATCACAGCTCATTTCAAGTTCGCCATCATGCGGATCACTTTGTGTTTGTCATGTTTTGTCGATGTCTTTTTTTTTTTTTTTTTTTACCTCTGTCCATTCAATATTTTGAATTCAAACAAATAGGAAAGGTGTTTATGTTGCTGGTTTGATAAGAAGCTAAATGTTTTTAACATTAAGAGTTTTAAAGGGCCCATATCAAGCTTTTCCTAAGCTTTTTAGAGTAAACAGTGTAATAGATTACTTTTGGCACACTAAAGAATGAATTATTTATGAAATGCGAGTAATTTTTCACGAGCGAGAAGCAAGACGCCTCGATCTCTGAGGCACCTATTTCAGCAGCCGCGCTCAGTAGCATGTCTGTGTTTCAGCCACAAAAACAAACATGCAAACTTTTGTAAAGATGGATGTGCATACTGTGCACATAAAATGAAAGTTAGTGTGTTAGCCTGGGGGCGGTGCTGATGGCGCCGACTCATCCTGTAAGGAGCTGATCCTCACTTTGTGACGTCACAATGTGAGGACGGACTTGTTTTCATGAGGGGCTGGTGCTCAGAGTGCAAGGTTTTAGAGGAATGCTCAGAAATGTGTGAATGGAGCAAATTTTTGTGAGGAATTCCAATAATGCTGAAAAGCTCAAAAAAGTTTCTTTTTTTCTGCATGCTACAGGCCCTTTAAAGGTTGATGTTTCCTCATTCCGTCCACAAACTGAACTTTTGTTAAAGCTTTAGTGATCATGTCAGCTCATCTAGCTGTAATCAGGACGCAGATGAGACGTAATCATTTCTGTTGATCATTTAACGTTTGAGTTCCATGTAAAGATTTCTGATCTAAACTGGGCACACGTGGCTGAGGAGAGAGCAGTGCAATAACTCACTTTTTGAATTGTAGGAAGCCTTTGAGTTTTAAGTGTAAATGAAACTTTGTTCAACAAATATACTTCAGATAATCACCAACAACATATTCCCGTTGAACCTAGCTTAACGCATTTCCCATGTGACCAGCTTCTGCTGTTTAGTAATCCCGTAAATATTGCGCCGCATAAGGAATGTGGAATTACTTGCGATGCTTTTGCCTGCAATAATTTCTGTTCAGTTTCAGCAGTTTGCTGTGGAAAGAAGAGCCATAGACAGATGAACAAAACGGAAAATGTTGTCAAATGCGGTCGTTTTTACCACTGTGCATTAAGTTCAGAGGCACACAGGGTCTTCCCAGTGAAAGCAGGCTGAAGTTCAGCTCAGGCCGTTGCAACTGGTGAAAAAAAGCTTCCCTCTGCAGTGTATCAAAGTATTTCACTGCCTGTTTCTTCTAACCCAGACACACATTCCGTCGTCTTACATAATGGCTGTGTCTGGCTTCATTTGTCTGATGTCTGTCCTCATTCTTGAGCCCTCTGTTCGAGTATAAACACATGCAGCTTTGAGATTATAAAGCCACTAAATGTCAGTCAGAGCATGGAGGGAGCTGGAGTTCTGCCATCATCCTGCTCTTGTTCCTCACTTTTCTCAGCCAGAGGTGCTAAACTCAAGACCTCTCCAGACAAATATCTATTCTTCGATTCAAACGTCACTGGTAAATTTGGTCGAACAGTTTCTGTTCAACATTTTTTTCCACCAAAAACAACCAAAATAAATCTACCTTTAGACCTTAACGAGTTTTCATTTAAGACCCAGCAAGTCAACTCAGGAAGTGAAAAAGACAAAATCATGCAATTTAATGATTCACATAGAAAGAAACACACATAGCCCATTATAGGATGTTTCCAAGCCAGGCATGAAACTGTTTTATATTCACACTTTAAAATGTAAACACGTTCTAATGTTTATGGGGAGCAATGGTCAGGTGTTGCGAGAACGGTCCATTCCTCTGATTGTAAATGACTGCAAATAGACTGGTCATAAATGTGGGAAAATGTCTTATATCATGGGTACAAAAGAAATATAGGATAGCATCAACAAATATTGAATAAATCTCCTGCATTGTTGCCCGGTAGACGGCCACTTTTCCTCTTAAACTTCTGCTTTAACCATCTCTATCGTCTTTGTTTTTAGGTGTCTGCTCCCAGAGATTTCCTATTGTTTTTACTGAACACTTTAACCTTAGATACTGCAAGCTCATTAGTGTAGGAACCTTTAATCGATCAGGGATGTTTTGCACCATGCACTGTTGCTGGGAAAATCTAAAATCATAGGATTAAAGCAGTTAAACTTAAAAACAAAGAGAAATAAACCATATTTTTATTTATATTTCATGTGTATCAGGCCTCTCAAACAGTCTCTGTTCCAAGGCAAAAATAAAATACAGAATTTTGGAAGTTTGTGTCTGTTTTTTTTCCTGCTTTTTCATGAAATGTTTGAGCAGCAGATGTTGGGAAAGGTGAGGGGATTAGTATGTAATGGTTGCATGTTTTTCCAGAGGGCTGTACTTCTTATTCGGCCTGGCTATGAGTCATCAGAATGGGTGGCTTTGTAGCTGCGTGTTGCCACATTTTGTCTCTTTAAAGCCACCTGCCTCCAACCACACAGAAAACTGCAAAAATATCTGCAGCACTGGGTACAGACAGATGGAAAACAAAGTTTTCATTACAACACGGCATACTATTAACCAATGTGTTCACAATTTATCGCACGTCATTGTGTTTTTATGGATAAGGTGAGTGCAATCATTGGTCCTGGAATTTATTTGGAGTTTAAAAAAAAATCAGAGCAAAATGGACTCTTTTTAGATAAATCAATAAAAATCAGAATCTAAATGAGAAGGAGCAGATTCATTATATTTAAAGAGGAGTGTGTTTGTGGAGCTTATGCATCAGGGAAGTTAAATAGACTATTTGATAAATGTCTATTAATTGGACCAAAGTCTGTAGTTAAATGGATTTGTTTCACACATAAAGCAGCCTTTTGATGACAGAGGGAGGATTTGATTTGATTTGTCTTCACAACAGCTTCTTATCTGTGGTAGCTCGGAAAGTTACGATGAAGCAGCAATTGTTTGAATTGTTTTCCAGTTGGAACCTGTCCACAGAAGGAGAGACTGGTTGGTGGAGGCGACGCCTGCTTTCCAAGACATTTCCCTCATGTGGGCTTCTGGCCAAATTCCAAAAGAAGAAATAGAAATAGACCAAACGGAGCTTGAAATAAGGGCGCTGCAATGACCGACCAGAACAGGGATTAAACAAAACAAAATCAGCACACTGTGTATTTTAGAATTTATGGTTGATTTTTGATGATTTTGCACTAAGGTTTAACAATGAATCGACTGAATAAATTTATATTCCTGTGATCCAATCAGATCAATCTGTCTGCGGCAAATTATCACTCAAATTGAACTTTCCAATTATAAAATCGTTTCAAAATGAAATATATCAACAATATTGGAAAAAGACAATTTGGATTGAGACATAGTTGGTTTATTTGACCATAACGGAACAACAACCAAGTGCATCACAGCAGACAACACACGTGTGATGGCAGCAAAAAATTCAGTGTGTGAAAACACTTGGAATTCAGTGAGGAAGAATGTTCTAATAATGTTTGGATTATTCTGATGTGGAAAAACAACAGTGGGCAGAACTTGATGAAACTAAAATGGGAATAGATTTGTCTTTCATTCTTCTTTACCTTTTTGTTTGTACACAAGCTTAATTTACACTTAATTATCCTGCAAGAAGTACAAGGAATCTGGAAAACTTCACCTGCACCGTTCAGTTCAAAGCATTTATCTCTGAGTCACTCTGGTGGAAGTTTTGGCTTAACATGTCTTGGATTGATTTCAGGTCAGTGATTCGGATCCTTCAGATAAAACCTATATTGACTATGAAACAAACCAGCCACCACAAATCATGATATGAATCGAATGGTTGTTAGAATGAATCGTCACCCACAGGTTGTAGTTTAATGAGATGGCGTTTGCTGATCTTGGGTTTTCGGTTTGAGTTTCTAATTCCTCCAAGTTGTGTTACCAAATGATTAACTGAAGAGAGTGATCATGGTCTAAAGTTACTATAAAGGATGTTTGTTTGTTTATTTTGATACTTTATACATATTTTAGGAGTGTAATTATAGATGTTCACTTCATCTCTTTCCCTTTCAAGCAATGATTTTAACTCCTTTGGATGAATTTATTATTTAAAGATTTCAAAATGTCCTGTCCTGAATGCAAAAGTGCTGATTTGTCTATTTATGATAAAAAGTCATGATAGTTAAGTTTTTTACATGTGTATATATGCAAAAAAGAAAGAAAAAAAACAAATCAAGTCAATATTTTTTCATGTATTTCTTTATAGATATATATTTCCCTTTTTGTCTTTTGTTTTGATTGATGACATAAATCAAATCCAAATGCAAAATCGTTTTAGGACACAACAATCCAAATTTATCATCGCAATACTTGATTTTTTTTTAAAGCTGTATACAATTGATTTTCTTTGGCAAATCCAAAACCCGTAATGAATCCTCTGAAAAGAGTAAATTTAAAAATGCGAGTTTTTAAATAGGTAAACATAGGCGTGAACGTCTGAAGGGAAAGCTTTGCGCGCTCCCGCGGAGGCTGCCTCCTTGTGTTCAGGTCAGCTGTTGAAGCTCAGAGCCTTTAACCCTTTAAAGCTGAGCGTATCATATTTGATACATGAGGCTCTCAGCCCTCCACAAGAGCAATGGAATGGAAATACTCATTTCTTGTATTTTCTGGGTGTCAGAATGTTTTTGTTAGCTCAAGAAAATAGATATCCTAGAGCTGTGTGACCTGATGTATCAAATATGATACAATTTGAAATGTATATATAATTCTGTTTTGTTGGTTTGTTTGTTTAGAGGGACTCATACAGGCTCCAAATTCAAAGAATTGAATTTTTCTGTCAATGATTTAATGATTCAGGCTTGACAGGGTTAAACACACTCCAGCCCGCAGATGAGTCGCTCAGTCGTGATCCGGGCCGCATGGGCGGCAAAACTCATTGGAATCTGACCAATCAGAGCGCTTAAAATATCACAACAGTCTCTGTTTCCATAATCGACCTTAACTTCAGCGAATGGCGTCGTTTGTGGGCGTGGCTACGCGTAGTTTGGTTGCATCGGAGGTCGCTTATCAACTTTTGCTACTAGAGGATTCTTGAGAAGCTACTTCGCGGCTTCATAACATTTAACCGTTTTGACTCGACCCGTGTTTGCCGTTGTGCACGAGCGCGATCCGGGAGTCCGGTCTGGGATCTGGGATCACTGGGAACGAAGCGAGAGCACTAAGTGACAAGGAGACTCCATTTTCGGATGCAGCTCAGAGGCTAGCTAGCAGCCCAGCCTAACTGCTCGCGGGGCTAAGCTAACTTTCCCTTCCAGGCGAACGGGAGCTGCAGCGAGCGAGCTGCCTGCGGTTACTTGACGATACTTTCGTTGGCTACAAAAGACTCCCAGGTAGGAGGGCGCTCGTTTGCACCGGCGTTACCGATCGCCGCTCCACCGCTGCTCAGTCGCTGCCTCTTCCCGATGCAGAGACATTCCGTCAGCTGCAGGCCGCCACTGCGACCGTAATGTTTAGCCTCCTCCCTTCCAGCTGATAACGTCCCACATTTCCTCTGCAAGCTGGGATGCTAAGCTAATGTTTGCTAATTTGTACAAACAGTTCTGTCATCCCTTTGTGGTTCTGGAGAAAACGGTGCCATCCGAACCCAGAAAAAAAAAACAAAAAAACAGAACGTATCTCTGACGTGAATGAGCTCTAAAGGAAGCAATGACGTCCGGATGCATCTTTGCAGACTGAAGGGTTGTGCATGAATGCAGAGTTTGTTTGTGTTTCTGTGACCCCGCCACTTTGACCCCTGTGATTGCAGCATGCTGATGGTGGGAGGCGATGGACGGGTGCACTAGAATGAGTGTGAAGGAACTGTGTGAGACCGATGACCTGGCCACCAGTTTGGTGCTAGACCCTCTTTTGGGCTTCAGCACCCACAAAATGAACATCAGGTACCATCTGTTTGATTTCTTCTGTTTGCTTTTATCCATCCATCCATCCATCCATCCATGCAAACAAAAACAAACCCCTTTAGAAATGATGGGAAATTAACCTTTAACCTTTGACTTATTTTCTGGAAGAACCCCTCTGATGAAAATGGAGTTTTACGTGTTCGTGTAGCATTTTTTTCATAATGGAGAGCATACAGATGTAAAAAAAAAAACATTTGTTTGTTTTATTATGAATGAACATCTAATGAAAGGGATGCGGTGTCATCATAAACAGACAGGTTGGCAAACGCACCGATCCGTTCAGAAACCACTGCGGAAATGATTTCAAAATGAGGGTTAAAATGACATGGTTTATCATATGTGTAATCGGAAATGTGTCAGAAATGAAGAAAATTTCCACAAAAAAAGACATAACTGAACCCCCCCCACACAAAATATTGCACTTAGTAGTATGTAATTAGGGGTGGTATGGAGTTTTTCAAATGTTTTTCTTCTCAAACTTTCCACAAAACCTATGATGTTGTCATGTTTTTATTTATATATATTGAACATTGAAAGATGAGGCCTGACATCTTAAATCAGACAAGATCTTTGAATGATAATAAACAGAAGGAAGAAACGTAGAAAACAAAACTAATAAAATAAAGCTAGAACAGAGCAGACAGACAAACAAATAATGATAATTGAACACTTCTTCCCCACACATCTAAAGGAACACATTTTAAAACATATTTTTGTTTTCATTGATGAGTTTCAGTGACTCCAGGTATAGTTTGAATTCACTTTTGAACATTTTAATGTAAAAACCAGAAATACATGACGAGGCTTCAATTTAAAAGGAAGCCGTTTTTTTTTTAGTTGTTGCTTTTTCTGAGTTGTTTATGTTTGGGTTTTAGTCCCCAACCAGAGATCCGGCGTTGGGGAAACCTGAAAGAGACCCTGTTGCGGTTTCAGCGCACACATGACTTCAACGCTGCGTTTGAGGCGCTGACGGTGGGAGAACCGGCTGGTGACTTCTTCAGTGCTTTGGGAAGTCATCGTCAGGAGCTGCTGAGACAACATGTGGGCATGACATGACTGTCTTTAGTCTCATGTTTATGTTGATGTTGAAGGAGAATCTAATGCATCTGCTGCATGTCACGCATGAAGGTCTACCGCTACCTCAGTGCCTTCCTGCTGGATAGTGGCATCAAGATCGAGTCCTGTGACCGATACTCCTCAGAGACGAACGGTGCAAAGATAACATCCACGAGGCATTGGTAAGCACCGTTTATGACCACACGGTCATGAGATCTACAGCTGCAGCGATCCGACTCTGTAATTGCTGCTCTGCAGGTTTGTTGGAGAACGCGTGGAGGTCCTGTTGGGCTGCATCGCAGAGCTGAGTCCGGCTGACAGTTCTTTTGTGATGGCTGGGGTCAACGACTTCAGCGTCATGTACTCCACACGCAAACGGTGTGCTCAGCTGTGGCTGGGGCCTGCAGCGTTCATTAACCACGGTGAGGAACCAGCTTCCATAACACACAAGCAGACCTATTCCAACATTGATTGATGGCGTTTAATTACAGTCTTGCTCCATAATAATTAAGACTTAGTTAAAATTGTTTTCTGGTGCTGATGTGTTGCTGACAGGACTGTGGAGGGCCTATAATTTTGCTTATGATACCTCCCACATGATGAATGTATCTCCACTTCTTTTTCAAGACCCCCCAAAAATGTTGTATTTGGTGTTTTTAAGATGTTCTTGTGATAATATTTTGATATTGGAGGTCAAATATTAGGAAAATTAAGCAGAAAATTGCATTTCTCAGTTTTTCTTTATTCAAATTGTTGTTTGAACAGACGAAAAAAAACAGTTTGAAAAAGATTGTATTTATTAGAAAACACGCTGGGTGGGCCTCAAGCTGCTTCCAGCTCTCAGCAACGGGGAGGGAAAGGGGGCGGCGTTGCTCCATGCCAATGGTCCCGCTCTCAAATCAGCTCAAAAGATAAAAAGAATTCCCAGTGCAGTGAAATAAATGAGTCTATTTATACGGCACTTATAAGAGAAAAAAGTGCTGAACAGGAGGTCAACTATTAAAAAAATCTCTAAAACAATACAACAAAAAAACAATAAAAATCAATAAAATGAAGAGAAGAGAGTGTAATACAGGAGTGATATACTCACACTGTCTGGTCGGAATTTTGGCCCAGCTGGAGACGGCGGATCGGTCAATACCACCATACAGAGACTCAGTTGTCCAGTCTGGTAAAGATCAGAGCATGGATCACTCCTTCCAGTTCACGAAATGGAAGATATGACTTGACTTTGCTTCGAGTGATAGAAAATAAACTAAAGTTTACCTCAAGATTCCTAATGAAAGGAGCTTCAGAAGGGTTGAGGGGACAACAGCACTACGACAACCTGACAGCAGGTCAGTTTTTCCTAAAACAAAAACTTTTGATGAAGAATTTGAGATTTTAGTGTTTCACATTTGGGTTGAAAGTTTCTTCTGCAGAAACACCTGGACTGAATAGTTTGTTACATGAAGATCCGTGGAAAAATGTATGTTTTTAATTCCTACTGGAAACGTTTTTTATTGAAGGTCTAATCAGCTTAGCCTGAGCTTTTGCCAAATGAATTCGGTGCCAAACAGCATGTTGCTCTTTAAATGATTGAATCACTAACTTTCACTATTTTCTCTTTTTCTTTTGTTTGACCTTCTCTGGATTGAAGATTGCAAACCAAACTGTAAGGTAAGGCACAAATAAATCACTCCTAATTAGCCATCACGAACACAGTTTTCTGACATTTTGCTTGATATCTTTAGACTGATTGTTCCTTTCAGCTTTTATGTTTCCTCCCAGGAGACCAAGCGATCTTTGTCTAACGCTTCTTTTCCCCGCACCTCCTGTTTAGTTCGTCCCCTGTGAGAAAAACGTCGCTTGCGTGGAGGTGATTCGACCGATATCGCCTGGGGAGGAGATCACGTGTTACTATGGTGCCAGCTTCTTTGGTGAAGGCAATGAAATGTGCGAATGCTGCACCTGTGAAAGGTGTGTCCGTCATGTCTTTGTCTCAAACTGAACTTTTAATTGATTGAAAATCCACAGTAAAAAAAACCTGACTAAGCTTGCGCTTTACAGAATTTCTCTCTAATGTAGATTTTTTTTCTGCCCTTCAGAAATGGGGAGGGCCACTTTAAACACAGAGGAAAACAGCCGGAATGTGAGGAAACAAAAGAACCCGCCGGCCAAAAGTACCGTCTGAGGGAGAGATACCTCCGTCATCACAGGGAGAGAGGTCACTTTGCTGCGAGGCCAGTCACACCTGGACTACACTCTGGCATCTTTAAAGGTAAATCTCTTCAAAATCTCTTCATTTGCATCAAATTTCCGATTTTCTTTGTTTGTTTTGTGAAAGCCAACCCACAGAAATAACAGCTCTTAATTATAGAGCAGGATGTAATTATAAATGTTCAGCTCTGTTGTTCTTATTCAAAGCACTTTCTAACTGAAAGCCGCGTAAAAACGAAGACTGTTTGTTCATAAAATTCCACTTGGGTTTAGATATATTAAAAAAAAAAAGCATTTTTATAAAAATAAAAACATGCCAGAGGCTTAGATCCGGTGCTTGACTAATACCGCCAGTTAAACCTCTTAAATACATTCTCAAAATCGATGATATGTTTTAGAGGTAGGAAAACTTCTTCTTTTGTTTAAAAAAGTTTGTTAGAAATGACTGTCTAATTTGGGGGTAAACCTGGTAATCCGTTATTTTTGATTGCTGATTGGCTCAATTAAACCCAGAAATTTTTTTTTTTTTTTTTAATCAAATATGAATTTGAACAGTGACAGTCCACATTAATTAACATTTCTGTAAATGTGCCAGTTTTAGTTGCCAAACTTTAGTCCCTGGATGTGTTGCTGGTTTGCCAAAAACACACAAAATCAAAAATAAATGACAAGTAACACAAAAGTTGAATAGATCATTTTGTGGAAAAAACACTTGTGAGTGTTTGACTGTTTCCTGGTGAAAACTGAAACCAAAAGAGGCCTGAACTGCTTGTTTCTTGTTGTCTGTCGTTCGTAGCCATCCCCTCGAGGAACTCCTTCACCCAGCAGATGAGGAGAAATGCCCTGAAGAACAGAAAACTGACACAAACCAAGACGTGGAGAGAGAAGCAGAGACTATCGGGAAGGCGGGTCAAACGGTGTCAGACAGTTCCGCCTCTATCAAGCATCACTCTGAAGAACCTCAGAATCAGAGTGCGGCGCCACACGGTGGATTTTTTACTTCACTGTAAGAATCCCAACAGCAAAGAAAGGGCTTTGCTTCAAGAACTGGAGGAAATGAACCTTAAAGCTCACTCGACTGGGGAACAAAATGGCAGCGGGGCGCTAAATTTAAAACCTCTGACCCTCAACTCTTCCAGACCACCACAGGAGAAGACCAGAGAAGCCCAAAACAGAGCAGGACTTCATCGGAAGCCTGTCAAAGTGGCGAGCAAGAAGACTCTTCCCGTCAGGTCGTCTTCCAGAGCAAAAGGTGTGGTGGACCCCACCCCACAAACACAGACCATGACTCCTGATAAGCAGCCTGATGACAAATCCAGCTGTGGAACTACACAGGAAGAGAAGGAGACGGCAATCACAGAAGGTCAAAGCAACAAGAGCATCAGTTCTGAGTCCTGCACCATCACCGCAGGCCAAACTGTCGAGCACAAAACCGTCGGGTCCTCCTCCCTGATGGAAGTTTGGAAAAGCATCACAGATGGGTCAAAAAAGGCAGCAGACAATCTATCACTGTCCCTGAAGCAATATGTCACCGTCAATCTCATCCGACTATCAGTGCCGCAGACTTCACCGGCTGCTGGTGGCACAAACGAAAAGACTGTGGTCAAAAGTTCAAGGAAACAGCGCCCGAGACCACGGAGCAAGAAGCGGAGTTCCAGGTCAGACCGCAGCACAGGTGAAGGCAACAGAGAGGTTAATGTAGCGTTTATCCAGACCAAAGACGGACTGAACTTACATGAAAATCAGGCGGGTGAGAGCCTGGACGATGTGTGCCACAAAAACAGCACCAACACAGTTACAAAACCTTTCATAAAAAAGAGCCAGAAGATCACAGAGAAAGAAGAAAGTCTACCGTCGAAAGAAAGAAGAAGCGACTCATCAGACGTCGCCCCATGTAAAGACAAAGGTGTCAAAGTCAAAGAGGCGTCTTTTCAAAGTGTGAGTGTGCAGGAAAGAGTTCTGAAAGTGTCGGAGCAAATCAAACAGAAAGTCAGTGAGCAGACACTTTGTCAAAATAAGGAAGTTGTAATAAAACGGGCAAAAGTTTTACTGTCTGATATTTTAGCAAAAGAAAAAGGACTTTTGGGAAGTTTTAGGTCCTCTGTCTCCACAGAAACTCTAAGAGTTAAGGAGGAACTCGAAGAGACAGAAATAAATGGCGGCAGGTGTCTTCGATCTGTTAGGAAAAAGGCTGTGAAAAGAAATCTTAGACCTGCGAAAAGAAAAGCAAACTATAAACAAAGCAAGGATGAAGCACCAGCTTCAGCTAAAGCAGTCATGAACCAGGAATGTTTCCAGCTTCAGTCTCCACAGAGGCAGGACGACCCGCTGACCTCCTGCCTCAGCCCGCTACCTCACAGCTCACCAAGTTTGGCTAAAGCTGCAACCAACCTAAAGACAGACACCAACCCACAGCTGCACACGCAGTCCAACATACCTCTGAAAAAACGCACGTTTCGCAGTTCCTTGGAAGTAGACACGGAGCAAACTCGCAATTTCGCCTGTGAGCAAATTCCCCCAAAAATTCCTGAAAGGGATTTAGCTCCAAAGCAGGAGGAAGTTGTGGGTTCACAGGAGAGTGGCAGGGACTGCAAAATTAGGTTTAAATCAGAAGGCCTAGTAAAAAAAAAGATGCAATCAGCCAAAAGTAGGAGATTGCTTCGGTCCAGAGCAAACGAAACGCAGCGAAGACATCTATCGAGAAAAGTGAAAAAACGTCCATCAGAAGAGCAAGATGAACCTGCCACGGCGCAGGAACAACAGACTAACAAGCCAGAAAAGAACGCAGATGAGGTGGACGAAGCTCAAAGCCAGCACGATCAAGATGAAAGTCAGGGGAACAAGCAGTTGGATGAGCAAAGTAGTTCTGAGGAGACCAAACCAATCCTGGATTTCAAGATCCGTCTGAAGAGGAGAAGAGGCAGAGTGTGGGAAATGCAGAATGAAAGAATGGCGCTAAAGGCGGAGAGAGGAGACGACGTGGTGCCGTGTGATCCTTTCAAAGCCATCATGGATTCTGTGTCCATTCTAAACATGGAGATGGAGGCCGCTCAGGCTCACGTGCACGCCAGCAAGAAGTCACGAAACCGGTTGCATCGCTTGAAAAGGAGGGCTGAGAAAATGAGAGGAAAGCAAGAATCAGTTTCAGCTGTTCGCCAAGCGCCAACCAGATCCCCCGAACGCACAGGGCCGAGAGACAACGTCAACACTAAACTGGAAACTAAGGAGACGCTCGCGGGATTGCAGCAGGTTTCAGAAACAACGGAGAACCAAAATGGGGCTGCTGTTGCATCCCCATTGATGGGGCATGAAACAAAAATGGAAGATCGTTTTCTTAATAATTGCTGCTTGTTTGAAAGTGGGTTGGAACCAAAGCTGGAGCCGAAATTAGACGACCTTTCATTACCTGTAATCAAATTACGGAGGAAAATAGAGGATATTTGGGAGGTGGACAGCAAGGATGAGCTCCTGCAGCCTGATTGCAAAACAGAACTCTGCATTAAGACGGAGACGAGGGGTCTGTGTTCAGACAAAAAGCCCAGAGGATGCTTGGATTTCTGTGCTTTCAAAGAGGAGGTTCCTCAGAAACTGAACAGCATTGCAGCCCCGCTGAAAACCGAACCACCCTCCTTCTCTCTGTCCCTGTCACCATTATCGCTTTCGTCACCAGTGAGTGAAAGTAGAACTGAAGTCCTACCTGCTGCTGCAGACAGAACCGTCGATAGGTCTGAAACGAACAGCGGAGGCAGGAAACTCAGACACAAAATGGAGAGGCCGCGCAGGTGTGGGCCTGTGGAGGCACCGCCCACCTGCCTGAGTCACACACTCCAGCAAATCGACAACAGCCTCTCCCGGCTCTCTGAAGGCCTGTGTTCCTCGCAGACGTTGGAGAAGCCTGCGGACAGCTCCTCTGATTCCAACTCGGTCATCCAGCCGACGTCTCAGTCTCCTCTGTTCGCCGCTGCAGACAACATGCTTTCTGCTGAGCCCAGCTTCACCAACTGCTGTGAGGACATTCTAGACTTTCAGTGTCTGAACTTCGAGGGCTATTATCAGCCACAGAACATGCTCCCGTCGTCTCCGTCAGACCTGTGTTCCCTCGATCCACCCACCGATCCCTTTAGCAGCCCGCTCTCCCACAGCGCGTCTGACACATGGACCACAGAAACGCCATACCTCGGCCCACCCAGCCCAGGAAATAACTTTACTAGTGACGATTTGCAGTTTTTTCCAGGCTTAATGTCTTCTAAAAGCGAATCTTCTGCTTTGGATTGTGAAGCTAAAGATGCAGCCAAAGACAGAAATCCTCTCAATCCCGCTTTTGGCTTTGTGGGAAACTCTGACTTGACAACGAAGGATCGAATTATCAGCAAAAACCTCACAATGAGATCCAGAGAAGATCTCAAAGCCCAATCTTTATCTGTTGCTGGCAAGCCTCGTTTGTTTGGTTCCACGCCGTCTTCTGTTACCCCTCAAAACCCTGTTACTTTGGCCCAACCATCCATCAGCATCAGGCCAAGCACCAGCCAGTGCAAAAGCCAGTCCAACTTCAAAAGCCACGGGCCTTTCCATCGTATGACCATTCCAGGAAAATCCCAGGCGTTCCCAACCGGTCCGTCAAGCACAGCTAGAGCTGCGTCTCAAACATCCAACCGATTCCTTAGTCCTCAACTTTTGTCTGTGAAAAACCCCAATCCTCTCGAAAGTCCATACAATTTCCAAGAGAAGTCCTCGACGGTTATTCACAGGGTTCTGAAGTTTCAGGGAGGAAACCAGACTCAGAACTTATACAGCGCACCTTGCAAAGACACTATGGCTTCTGGCCACCCGGCAGTCACGACGAGAACACATGGTGGGAAATCAGGTGTTGCCGAGAAGCCCCATGAGACCTACGGCATTGATGGTCATCCAAAGATCTGCAATTCTCTCCATGGGTTTGGTTCTTCCAACAATCACAGCAGGTCCAACCTTCATTTCAGCAAAACCAGTTCTTCCATTTCACACCCTATCCATGCAAGGAAGATGTCTTCTGACAAAGAGGACGAAGTCAACATGACTTACAAAACCTTCTCTGCGATGCCAAGATCCTTCGTGTTTCCCAGCAAAGCGTCGGACAGTTACGCTTCACCTCAAGAGAAGAGTCTGAAGCTGGACAAACCCAGCATGCCAACTTCTGAGAAGAACCAGCCGTGTTACCCCCAACAAGACCCCTTTGATTTCAGCTTTGGGTCGTCGCTTTCGTCCATGACTCAGCACAGCAGCCCCCAGGTGATCCAAAGCACACCCCCTTCCACACCAGCACCAGCAAACAAGAGCCAGTCCTCAACGTCCTCATCTTTCTCGTACGGCTACCAAGGTCCTCCGTACGTGCTGAACTTCAGCGGAGACCACTCACTGACTCTGGGTCTCAGGGACGGGTCTGAAGGCTATCCGGGCTTCGGCTCCACAAACTACACCTACCACTGCCTGATGGAGCCTTCAGGCACTCAAGGGCGGCTGGTTCTGGAGCCGTGTGGACCCCAGCTCTCCAACCCACCCAATTTAAGTATTTTTTCAGGTCTCAAGAGTCAAGATGACCACTGCAGAAAAGACCTGCAGCAGTGCCAGCCTGGAGAGAACCAGGCCTCATCACACTATGGTCCAGTCCCAATGTCACACTCTATGGGTGCCACAAAACCCAAAAGAGTGAGGCTGGTGGTGACTGACGGTACGGTCGACTTGGATCTTCAGTACTCTGACTGACAGCAGGAGATGCAGACATATAATATTTGCCACAGAAATGTTTTTGTAAAAGATCTTGGGCTTCGTCAGCGGTACACTCTGACCTGAGTGGCAGTTTTCAAATGTGTTATTTTAATAGACTGTTATTGTATAAATAGTTCTAGAGGGTTTTATGTAAAGCAGGTTTATCTGAGTGTTTAATAACAAGTCCACTACAACCAAACATCAAATGCAGGAAGAACACTTAGCATTACATCCGTATGTGACGGGGAGTTCTGGAAAGACGAAATCCCCTCTGCTGTACTGTAACATAGTCGTGTGAAATGCCTCCACGCCGTTTACGGCTGTTGAGACCACCATCGTTGTTCGCTGGTACTTGTTTTGGGGGTTTCAAAAGGCAGCTTTGTGCCTCGGTCTTTGATATTTCTGTGACTTTTTGAAGCACCTGTTGAGCTAACTTCAACCCTTTGTTTTTTTTTTATACTCTTTTCTCAAATTGTGTGTAATTTGGTGTGTGCAAGTGCGTGCATGCTTTCGGTAGGCAGAACTTTGGGTCATGTCCGATCCCAGGACTTCTCCTTCTGAGTCTTTTTTTAATTTAACTTTATTTTAGTGGTGCAAAAGGAAAAAGCCCGCGCTTGAAAAGTGTAAAGTGCGATGATGAATCGAGCTGGAAGAAGATATTCTAGGACGAGTCATCTGGGTGCACATGGGTTAAACGAACTACACTTCACCCCACAGCTGTTATCTGGGGACCAGAGGGAGTAAAAAAATATTCTGCCCAGTTTCACTTTCTTCCATCTGAAAAGAAAAGAAAATTCTTCCTGCTTTTGGAGAAAACATTCAATGTTTCTGTTGCATCTGAAGTGTGACAATCCTCTCCCAATGTATTTATATTTATTTGTTTTTCCCTAATAGACTGAAGAATGCTTTGTTTTGTTGCCTGCAGTAGTTACAAACGGTTCAAGTTGTCGATGTTGTGAGCGGAGTTGTTGGGTTGTGAGGGTCGAGTGCGATTCCCTGTCTTTGTCATTACATTCTGTTTGTTGAACCTGGTTGATGTTATGTGACGAGAGTGTTCAGTGTGACTGCACAGCCTTACATTACTAACACACACGTACTGTCTTGAAATGGAAAGGCCAATTATTTATTTTAATATCCTCACTCTTGAAAAGGTGCTTTGATGTAATTTATATTTCATGTTGATTGCTGAAACTATTCAATGATTTTTTTTTTATTATTATTTAATGGGACAAAATGATATTTACATTGCGTATTTAATTTCTAAACCTTTGAAATTTTATCCAGTTTTAAAGTGTTGCAGAGAAACTAGTTTCTTTTCTAATTGGCTGTTAGTCTGACTGGAAGTCTGCTGTAGAAATGTATAAATGTAGCCTTATATCATTAAAGACACCTAATTCTTTTTATCTGCTTTTCTCTCTGGCTTTTTCTTTCTTTTACATTCAAGTAAAAGTAAGTAGAATAATCGATCTTACTACAATGCAGAGTTTAGTGGTCTTAAGAAGATTTTGGTCTAAAAATGTGTTCATAAAGTTGATTTGATATTTAAGATTAACAAACATTTTCAGGCATCAGGAAAAAGAAAGCTGTTTTAAAAATTAGTCAGTTATATATATATTTTTTGCCAAAACATGTTTTTTCGGAAAATTGAACTTGCAAACAAAAATAAATTCTGTTTACCATTTAAATCTAATCCTCACCTTTTTTCCCTCTTTAATCTATTTACTTCTGTTCAGTTTTACATTTTGTGCCAGCTGTTTTTGAATTTTTGGATGGTTTATCTGAGCAAACTTGAAAAGTTAGGGAGATATTATATTCCATTTTCACTTCTTTTTCTCCAAACTAATTTAACTTAAAAACACTTTTCCTTTTGGCTTTTAAAATTTAATTTGACTATTTGAATCATTTATTGGAGAATTTTGGGTAAGAGCCAAACTATATATATAAAAAAAAAAAAAAGATGGCCAAATAACGGGTTAAAACTCACTGTGTCAAAAAAGTGAATTAAAAAAAGCAAAAAACAATCCCAAATGTTAGTCACTGTAACAAGTGACTAAGTTAGAGTTGTTTCTAAGGATAAAGGTTTTAGGAATTTAGGTATAGGAAGTTCAAATTTCTGTGTTTTTCCTCATGTTTCTGCAAAATCCTTTTTTTCATTCTTAATGTATAGGACTTAAAGAAAAAAAATACTTCTTTATTGTAGTAAATATAGATTGATTACCTTGCAAATCTTTTGGGTGAATCTTTATCAAAAATGATGTGCTAAAACCTTAATCAATCACTGAGTGAAACTGATACAGAAATTTTGGACAAATCTTTAGATTCTTGACCCATATGATGGTTTTGTCCACATGATGCTCATCACGTTTTCATTTCCAAGCGTGACTGTTCATCTTCTTGGTTTAGGGTTCAGTCTTCACTTTGGTCCACCTTTTGTTTTACCTCTTCACTATTTTTCTTTGCTAAAACCTGTGACCCACTTCTGCTGCTTCTTCTGCCTCTTTTTCGGGTTTTTAAACTGCTGGAAACTACACTGCAAAAAGAGGAAGTTTAAAAACAGGAAAAGGCCACGAATCTTAAGAAGAAAATCACTAGAAAGTAGAAGAATCATCTTTCTATGCAGCAAGTCATAATTTCTTAAGACTTTTTAAAATAAAATATCAAAATCTGGAAATAAGAAGCTCCATACAAGCATGCAAGCAGGTAAAAATGGAAATAGAATGTCAGACAGCCCAGTTTTAAACAAATGGTTTGTATTTTTTGGAGTTTTTATTAACCGAATTGTTCATTTTGTAAAAAAAAAAAAAGGTTTAATAAGTGGAAATGTCTAATTTTAGAACCAAATATGAAAAAAGTAAGAATATGATTCTAGTCCAAGTTGGGCCATCTGAATAAACCCTCAAAATATAAAACAAGCACATATGCTTAAAACATAAATCTATTTTTTTGTTTCCAAAATCACAATCAATGCATGCAATAAATGAAAATAATATGCAAAATAAAATAGCTGAGTTTTATAAACATTTATTCATTCATTCATCTTCTATACTGTTTTAGCTCTTCCGGGGTCACGTGGCTGCTGGAACCAAACGAAGGCAGGCGACACCCCTGCACAGGTCGCCAATCTGTCGCATGGGTCACAGTCACACACCCACACTTCCAAGGGACAATTTAGAGTGACCAACGAACCTATGAAGCATGTTTTTGGAGGGTGAGAGGAAGCCGGAGTCCTCAGAGAAAACCCGTGCATGCACGGGGAGAACATGCAAACTCCACACAGAAAGGACCCCCATTGGTGACATTTTTTTCTATTGTCCAGATTTTGATTCATTTTAATCATAACGTCCCTATTTCTAGATCCTAGTATTTCAAGAGACAAAAACATATGTGCTGATTTTAAGAAAAGCTTAGAAATGGGTGCAGCAAAGAGAAGTTAAAACAACTTAAAACCTGCTAAAATATCTTGAAACTCTTAAAACAAGGTAATGAATCATTGCAAGTGTCATAGTTTGCAGTGTTCAACGGGCTTGAACAGTCCGTGCAGGTATCCCTTCAGTTTGTCTATAGATTTTAGACACAGCATCAATGCAGTTGGAATGCAGCACATAGACATGAATTTAATTTCTACTGTAAATTCATTAGGAGATAAAACCAACCAGTAGCAGAAGCAGCCAACAGTTCTGCAGCTGGTGGTGGAGGTTTGCTAAATAAGGAGAAAACAGAGCATTAAGTGTTAAAACATGAATGCAGCGTCGCAGAGAAGAGACTGGATCAAGTCTCTCAAATGTCTTTCTGTAGCACATAATCTATATGAATGAAAGCAAGGAGAGCTCCTTGTGGGTCACACATTTCTTTTTGTTAATTATAGTGTGCATTTTTTCATTTCTGCTGCGCTCATCACAGCTTTGTTACCCCGTAAGAGCCGTGCATATGCAGACACGTGACTGCATGTTCTCTCTGCACTGGACTCCAGGGATTATAATCTGTCATGGGATGTGAGGCGTGCACGGCAGCTGCAGCCTTGTAAAATGGCTGACAGTGTTAAGCTGCTGTAGGATTTTGCACCAGCGCTGGGATCCTGGGAGCAGCTTTAGTTGTGAACCAGAGCAGAAACCCAAACGGTGTCTGACTGTCAGAAGCAAACGTTAGGCTGAGTAGGAAGAGCTGCACCACTTAGTGCAGGCTGTTTCCCAGGTGAGGGGCTGAACCGGCATCAAATGCTCGGCTGTGAGCTGAGGTGGAGTGTTCTCCTGTGAATTAGGAATGAAAACATCAGCTGTTATTCATTATTACTGCCTGCTTTTGAGACAACTCTCTTCTTTGGTGAAGCACAGCTCTTCACTTTAAGCGTCTGTGACTTCTGTCTGACTTTTGGCCATTTGGTGCTTTTAGTTTGCTCTGAGCCTAATGGGCAAAACCTTTCATACAGATTCAAACCATCAAATGATTGTGAGCCGAGTTCACCGCAAACCTGATTAGGAAAAGCAAATGAATGACACGGTGCGGCTCTGTCGGGTCTAACTTTCCTCTATTGTCAAGATTTATATCATCCACATCCAACTTTAATGAACGTAAGTGAGCCGGCAGCTCTCATGAGGAGCTGAGAGGGGATGGAGGGAGAGCTGTTCTCTGAATTTTTATTCCTGTCAAAGCAAACTCGCAGTCAGAGCAAACTGACACTCCAGATTGGGGCGCCATTCTTGTTCCAGTGTGCGTGCACCATGCATCTGTGGTGGATTAAAGCAGAAACTGTTAAAAACGACACAGTTGTAGAGTCACCCCAACTTTTTTTTAACTGCAAATAACAAGGAATTAGACCTAAAAATAAAAATAAAAAATGATCAAAATGTAAAAAAACGTGAACCTACGTACAGCCTTCCTTAAATCACACTCCAGTCATCTTTTGATCAATTTTCAAAGCCTTTCCAGTGGTTTTTTATCAGGATTTTGCTGTTTTTAGCCAAATCAAAAAAACCTGTTGTTTTTTCTAGAATATTGTTTCTGCAGAGCGGCAGGACTTTATCAGAAATTCAAATCTGATATGTGGGCGGGACTGGTGGCATGGAGTAAGCCTGCACTCGTTTCCCATCACACCTTTGTTTGCACTCACTCCTGCTAGCTTACAGCCCCTCACACCCCCAACCTAACATTATTGGCGCAACAAAAATGATGAGAAATATTGGAGCTATCCAGCCGTACAGTTTTGATTCCAGCTCAGACAAGGAAAACCAAAACGTACATGGATCTATATGTCTGCAAATGGATGCATCAGAATGGAGTGGAGCAGGGAGCTTGTGGTTCGAGGTCACAACTAACAAGCTATTCAAAGAGCATTTCAAAAAGGAGAGATCTTGAAAGAGTGAAACATAAACCTGTGCATGAACTACTCAGTAGTCTTAGGTTGTTAGGCTCTGGGTCGGAGACACCTTTATTGTTTGGGATGGCCTCGGATCACGTGAAGAGACCCCAGATGCTCATGGTGATAAAGGCCAGACCAATTTACAACGATTTAACAACAAAAATACTCAGAAATTAAGTCTTGTGAATGAATGTTTGTTTCTTATATGATCTCATCCAAGTTTTCACATCAACATGTCACCAGCTCAGGTTTTTAGTTTCTTCAGCAGCCGGTTCTGCTTCTCTCTGTAACCATCTCTCCTTTTTTATGCAACTACTGTAACTGTTAAAGAAGCAATAGCACATCAGAGTGAGCGTTAACGCTTCCCTCAGCCCTGAATGGTGTTCAGGAGTTGCTCTCCACTTGCTATTCGATTCAGCTCGTCAGTAGAAAGCTCCTTCTCCACCCACAGTCATCCGTTTCATCCTCCTCTATATGATAATAAGCATTGCAGCAGTGGTTCCCATCATCCTCTCAAACACGTCGCTTTCATTTCTTATTCATGTTTCTGTGCTGGTGAGAGCATGCACGGGTGCTGTGCTGCAGACTGGATGGACGTGTTTAGGTCTGGAACCCTGGAAAAAATGATTTGTCAGATTTGTTTGAAGGTTTTCTGTGGTTTGGCTTCCTGCATGGTTGGGCGGGTCTGTGTGTTTTCTGTGCTGCTCTCAGCTCTGTAAAAAAGACAAAGAGTCAACTCCAGAACATCAAAGACTGGAGAAGAGAGGGAAAGACCGTTACAGATATGGAGGGAGGGGGAATGCTCTGTATCTGGGTGATGATGGAGGAGGGAGGGAGTGAGAGAGGGGGTGTGCGAGATAGAGAACAACCAGTCGGTACAAGGAGAGAGCAAGCCGAACGGAGAGAGGGAGGGATGGAGGAGGGCATCGAGCGAGGGATGGGTAGTCTTCCAGGGTGAGGAGGCACAAGTCTTACTACAGAGCTGCTGGAGGACAGGCTGGGAGCCCAGGATAATGCTCCGTCCCTCAGCTCGTGGCAGCTCGCCGGACACCTTGTAGTGTCTTGAGGTGGTAGAAGGAGGAGGGTCTTTATTGTTGCAGCTGTGACTGTTTTTTTTTTCCATTTCCTTCTGCCCATTCCCATCTACTCCTCTTTCCTCGGCAACCGCTGGGCTGCCCCTCCTCTTCTTCCTACTTCTGTCCCCCTTTTCCAGTGGAGGGATTTCTGTATTTCTTCAGGGATTGTAGAAGACAGTAAGACTCTTTCTGTCCTTTTTTAATCTTCCTTTTTGGGCATGCATGGGAACAGGGAATGGTGCATGGAAAAGCAATGCAGAGAGGGAATTTTTAGGAGTGGTGGATTCAATAATGGGGATTATATGTGTGCAGCAGAAAGTGGGAGGAGGCTTTGCATGTTCAAGTTTACTGCAATGATTTCAAACGTGCATTTCTTTCCATTCATGCATGTAAAATTCCAGCTTTAATTGAAAAAAATGCAATGTCTGCACAAATCCCAAGGGAAAACAACAGATGAGAAAAAAAAGCATCTTTTGAAGTGTTTTCTGGATGCAACGACAGCAAACTAAGGAAAATGAAACACATTCAAGCATTTAATCTCTCTCCTTCAAAATCTTGTGTTGCAGCACAGGATAAAAAGAACGACAGGCAGTTGATCTCAAATTTGAAAACACGAGTGTGCACATGCAAGGTGATGCATTACTTCCCAGATCTAATCTTCATGATCACTGATAATCTCAGGTACACATGCTCGCCTGCCTCGCCAGGATTTCCACGCATCGGCTTGCTGCACAGAAAAAGGCAATGCAGTGCATGAAATCACCCAGTAAATCACAGCGAGGTTTCCCTGGACTGTGGTGTGAGCAGGCAAAGTAAGCATGAATGAACACAGTCACAGATGCAAGTGAGCAAAAAAAAAGTGTGGACTGTTGCACCCAGGTGCAGATAACATATATATAAATATATATATGCACATATATGGCCCCTCATTTCAGTGACTGCTTTTACAAAAGGTTCATGCTTCTCACAGGGAACATGTGTTCTGTCATTATCTCCTTCTGTGTGTTCAGTCTATCTATGGCTGCCTTTGTCTTTGCTAATGACAGCCCATCCTCCTCACAGAAACGTGATTGTATTTCATTTGCCTGAGAACACACAATTACACACAATTCTCTCTGTTTTGTTTGATATTAAAGGTTTGCTTTGAAAAAAACTTGCCCTTAAAAGTTCAGGTTGGGGTTTTAACGGACAGAGATAGAACAGGGACATCACCCACATGAGGTCAAAGCAGCTAATGTGCGTGGTACTTAAAATCTGAGTTTGTTTTTCTGTAAAGAGAAGAGAAAAACGATCATCTGCCAGATTAAACTCAGATATCTGCTAGATATGACCAGAAAAAGGCACAAGTAAAGCCTATATCTGCAGATTTGGAAAGCAAACAAGGGCCTAGTTTTAGAATGAATCTGACAGTTACTGGAGCCAAGTCAGTTCCCACAATGACCACTAGGGGGTTGTTACACAAACAAGGCACAGTCTGTCCATTTACAACCTCTGTAACATAGAAATACAAATGATCATATCCTTGTTTCCTTCTGGTTTTTTTAGCTAAAGATTTAACAAATCCACAGCTCTAACAGCTTAAAGTTCAGGAAAAACCAGGGTTCTATGACGTCAGATAAAAACACATTCAGCATTTAGTTTTGTCTATTCGTTCTTCATGGCTTTAAAGAATAAAGGAAACATGTTCCTGTTTGGAACTGATTTTAAAATAAAAGTTCTTGTAGCCACCTACTATCTAAGCCACCTCAGACAACTACAATGACCCTGAGGTGCAAATCACACCAACAAATCACTTACGTGAAAACATAGCAAAGATCATAACGGCCATTAAAAAAGCAAAATAATAAACACAATTCCAAAAAATTGACAACAAAAAAAAAGGAGAAATTATTTGGAAAACGAAAGTAATTTCAAATTAGTAGGTAATAAAAAAGTAATTTTTAAAAAGATTAACAAATTAAAACAAACCGGGAAAAGGTAGGTACTATGGGACATCGCTTGATGGTGAAGTTTGTCCATCATTTCAACTGAAAGTTATTTGGCATGAAGTGATGCTGGATAAGCTCCGTGCTAAAAACATTCATTTGAAAAAACATTAAAACTCAGATGTTTTTTTTTCTGGAATTGTGTTTTGTTTTAAGGTCTATTATATAATATTGTTCTCCTTATTAGAAGTTTTGGCTTTATAATAATTGTTGGGACCTTTGATATGGTTTCAATATTATTTGTTGGTGTGATTTGCCCTTCAGGGCCACCGTAGATAACCACTAGATGTCTTGTTGCACCAGCAAATCAGTCTGACACCAAAAATCTTTTTTTCTGCTTTTTTTACCTCGTCCTGTCCTTTGAACATCTTTTTTTGTTAGACAATTGCTCTGAGTGTTTCCATGACGACCGGACTGGAGGCAAATTTGCATGAACCTTAAAACACCTTATTTAAGGATATAACACTTAATTGATTAATAGTTTTTATCCGACACTGTCTAAGGCAAGTTGTTAATTGAATCAAATTGACTTATGCTATTGTAAAAATCATCTAAAAATTAGATGAATCAATCTATGATCGATATTAGAAAATATCATTTGGACTGAGACGTGTACGTTTATTTTACTGTAACGTAAAAACAATCGAGTGACTGTTTAGAGACAACAAAAACTCAAAATGAACTGAACCTGTTTATGAAGTTCCTGGAATCATTTACGTTGGCACCAAATACTTCGATTGGATCCAGGATAAACTGCTTCCAATTAAAAAACAAGCATTTCTGGTTACTTTTAGTTAGTTTAGGTCAGGTTTGTAATAAAAAAAATTAGAATGTGCTGAAACACGTTGTTTGGATGGTGAGTTCGGTCGAAGGAGTTTGTTGAAGTGAAATCCTGTCAGAATTGTCTGAATTGGACTGAAGGAAGCGCAGGATGTAGGCCACATGTGGGTTTAGCTTGCTCATAAGTTGCATCACTTGGCTCACTTTGTGACAGTGAGTTAAGGTTTGTTCCCTGCTGTTGGTTTTGAAGGCTAATGTAAGCCCAGCATCCTGCTGTCAGTGATGATGAGAGGAGTCTGTGAACGGAGCCACGGATTCGACTTTGCTTCACTCTTTCCGTGCGGATGTGGAGCAGCCATTACTCATGCAGCCACAGATCGCGGCGCCTCTCTTGCTTATGCAAAGTAATTATTCATAATCCGCTGAATCCCTTATACTGGACACATTGGATAAAAGCTCGTTAGTGTCAGATGTAATTGATTGATCTGATGGGAGATGTCTCTCTGGATGTAGAAATCATCACTTCATGTCTGGGTCAGCTCCTGCTCCACCAGCAACACTGGAATGTCTTCATTCAGCAGCTTTCTCTTTAGTTTTGATTTATTTTTTGCGAGTTTGGTAAATTTGGTCTTTTAAAGGTCAAGTTGATCCAGTGAGCATGGAGCTGGTAAGGGTCCAGCAGACGCATGACTTCCTGTAGGAGGTGCAGCATTAGCATTCAGCTCATGCCATCAGTTGTTAATTCTGCTCTGAACGATGCACAGTTTAGTTCCACTTTGTGTACAGAGGACTCCGCACACAGTTGACATTTCCACCTGGTTAGTTCTCTCTCTGGGGTTCAGGGGCCGCAGTCTCCTCTCAGCACACGTTTAGTTTCAGTAAAGTGCTCCAAACAGAGTATTTATCAGCACACTGTGGCAGAGCTGGCCTAATGTGTGGAGAATAACAGGCTTCAACCAGAATCAATCTTGATTAATTAAAATTAATTTGATTTCTTCAAGCCATGTTTATTCAGAATACTATTCATTAGGGTGGGAGGTGTTGACTGCTGCCGTGCAGATGGATTATTGTTCTGAGGGTTCACTGGTTAGACGTGTTATTATTTGCACAGGTTCCTGGGCCAGGAGCTTACCTTTCTTTTCAAAATCAGCTGCATTGCTCAGCTGATATCTCTGGGTTTAGTCATATGGTTCCGTCTTCTTTTCTTTCTTGTTCCTTCTCCATCTTCTCCGGTGGCAAACAACTGATCTGGGACAGACAGGCCTCCCCTGTGCTCTGTCCTACTTCCGCCTTGCCCTCTCCCTTGTTTCTCATATCTTTTCCTGTCGATTACCTCAACCTGAGCGTCTTTTAGCAACTTCATTGTCGTCACTCGTTTTGATTTCTCTGTTTTCCTCAAACTAGATGGAATTTTTCACCATCTCGCCGCTCCATTCTGTTTTCATAGATGGATAGATCCACATACGCCATCGTTTTTCATCGTCTGAGCTGACATGTGACTTAAACGGTACGGCTGGAAATCTTCAACATTGCTCACCATTTTTGCTGCACCAATAATGTTAGGTTGGGGATGTTACTAGCTGAAAGCTAGTGGGAGAGCATGTAAACAGACGGATGATGGGAAAGGGGGCTGGCCTACAACTCAGAGGTAAATTTCTAACAGACTCCTGCTGCTCTGCAGAAGCTGTGTCCCCGAAATCGACACAGGTTTTTTGATTTTGCATAAAAATCATCATTATAAGACCACTGGGAATATAGACCAAAAGGTGATTGGGGTGGGTCTTCAAACAAGCAGACACAAATGTTATTATTTCTTTTGCCTTTTTTTTCCCCACCAGGCATGAGTCAGAAAATTGATGCCTGTAGCTCATGTAACGCCATCCCCCTTCAGCTGAAGAAACGGTAGTGGTTGGAGTTGAGTGTAGCTGAACTTTTGGATCAAATGCTCTGTTAGAAAAGCACTTAAAACACCTTCATCAGTCTGCGGTGGAAATGGCCTCTCCAAAAGCTGGAGCACGTACCTGAATAGCAGGAGGAACTCCGAGCTTCACACAAACTGCATTTGTGTTTGATGAGGCTCTGCATCATTTCACGTCCCTCTAATGTACTGTGTGTTCTATCCATGGTTGTATTTGTGTATCTTTTGTTTTTTTCCTTTTTAAAGTCTGCCTTTATCCATCTTCCGCTTAATGACTTTTTAAAATTATTTTCTATGTTGCCATTGTGGCTTAAATCCCTTTTGCTCTTTTTTTGATTGTTTTATTGATTTTGTTGGTCTTAAATCACAAAACTCATTCGAAATGAGGAAATGTTACAATTGGAGTGTAATTTATATGGAAATCTTATGGGCATCCTACGGGCACTCACGTATCACGTGCACATCCCGTGTAAGGAGCCAGTACTCGCACGTTACTAACATTTTGAGTGTAGCATAATTGCACCAACAACAGCATCACATGATGTGCATGCACATCAAACTGTCCTTACAAATCCCTCACGATACAAACAACAACGGTACGTTCTATTTTTATGACGTCCCCTGAAGTGATATCATGCTGTTGTTTGGGTATGGAAAGTATTGACTTGAGTTTACCTCACTGACTTTGTATAGAGAACTGGACAGAGTGACTGAGATGCCACGCATAGAAAATGTTTTATTTCTGGTTCCAACCAAAGGAAGTCAAGTCAGTGGCCATTTTTTCCTCGATATGTCGGTTGCCATGTTGGAGCCAAACGTCCTCAGACAACAGTTATTGGTCCATGTCAGTCTTAGTCTACATTTCTATGGCAACCCCTCGTGTCAGTACTGAGCATGTTTAAAGGCCACTCCCTTTCCATGTAAAGCAGGTCAGGGAGAATGCATCAATCAAACGCTTCAAGTGCTCGACATGAGGCCACCTACTTTTATTGAGGCTTTACTGATTGGTCAGTTAATAACTTGTATAACTTGCACTACAGCAAAAATATGAAAAAAATATCAGGATTAGTAAGATCATGTTAAAAAAGAGTTATCTGATCCAGAATGTTTCTTCTGACAAATAAAATGACCAGCAAATACCTCCTGTTTGGAATGCCAGGGGAAGGGGTCACTCCGTCCAGTTCTCACATAGTCAATGGTTCAAACTGAGTTTTTTCAACTTTCTTCCAGTGATGCAGATGAATCAACGGATCCTATAGCTGATTTTTTTTACTGTTTTCCGCTCCTGAAATAAAAAATAAAATTAACAATGGAAAAGAAGACTGCTCGTTAAATGCCATCAAGCCAAAATTTGATCCTTTTTTTTCTTTAAAAATGTTCAAACAGCTGAGACATAATTAAGATTTGTTTCTGTCCAACTGTCTCCCATGTGTCCCATTGCAAAGATCCCAATCAAAACAGGGAAAGCCTTCATCTGAGGCGGAGGGGTGGAGGGTCAAGCTGGACTCCCTCTCAGTTTGTTGGAGCTAATTGCCCTGTAGAGGGGTATGTGTGTGGGGGGGTCTGACAGCGGTCCCCACAGTCAGTGCTGCATCATCAAAGTAGGTTGTTATTTTTAGCAGCAGCAGCAGTGAAGCACTGCCTTCCCGGGATGATGCTCAGCGTTTCGGGTGGGGTGTAATTTTCCGTGTTTGAACAGAACCGAAGGCATCAGCTTAAGTATCAGCAGGAGGATCTAATGTTGCATTAAAGTCCTGTGGGACAAACGGCTGGTTCCAGCCTCCCACCTGAAAACACATCTCTGTAAGCTTCTGAGGAGCGCTTCCTCCACCAACAACCATGGAAAACAGCGAAAACTGCAATCAGTCCAACACTTGGCACAGAAAAGCTCTTAAAATGTTTGTTTTTATATACTGGAAGATATATTGATAATGTTCTTTAACTGTTTTTTATTTTCAAAGATGGAGAAAAATGTATCTTGGTATCAAAGCAGAGCTGCTGTGCTTCAAGATGCTCTCAGCATCAGCACCCAGGTGCTGCTTGAGAACAAAATACGTCTCACATTTATGAACGATAAAATAATATAAGTTAACTTTGGCAGTTGACTTTTGAGACCCACAGATAACAGTAAAGGACATATTTATTGAGAGTGAAATGTTAATATTGACACATTCTAGTTGAGTGTCTATGTTATTCTGCTTTATTACATTTAGGATGGTTTTTAACATAAATAAAATACCACCTCCTTTTGATTGATTGATCTGGTTAATTCAAACTTAAATTAGACAATACAAGATAAAAAAAAAATTATTATTCATGATTTATTATTCTAAAGTCAAGTAGACGGTTGACTGGTTGCTTAAAAATGAGTGGAAAGAAGCAGACTTGTATAATCCCACCTCTACTTAGTTATTTCATTTAATAGTTTTGCATAGTTTTTAGAATCCAGTCCTGATCAGATTAAGTGCAGATTTTTTCCGGTAACAAAGTTGAGTGTTTATTGATTAATCTCAGAAGAAAAATCTTTCATTATTTCAGTAAACAGTAACAGAATTACACATTATGTAACACATATGTGATATTCATTGAGTATCACCAGGATACAATTTCATAATAATCCAGAATCATCCCATCACGTTCCAAATCAAGTTTCCAAGTAACAAAAGAGTACTTATTGATTATCCTCTGAAAGAATTCTTACATGATTCCAGTAAACAATAATGACTGACACTTTAGGTAAAAAAATATGAATGTAATATTATCATCAGAACACACAATTACATTAATCCAGTAATCATTGCTGCATATTTCAGATTCAAATTTTAGTAATCATTACTACACATTACACAGTATAATACTCAGTGGTTATAATCATAGAGCTTCAAGTTTATTCGACATTCAAGTTCACATGTCCACATATTTGGAATTCTTTAAACTCCAATTGATCTTAAACTCCTCTTGTCTTCTTATTAGAGTTTCTTTATACATGTTCTTGAATGTATGGATGTTTGAACATTGTTTGAGGTCATTACTTAACTTGTTTCAAAGTTTAGAGCCACATACAGACACGCAGGAACTTTTCTTTGTGGTTCTTATCAGTTTGATCCTGAAGTTCCAACATTCCTTCAGTCTTAAGCCTCCTTCATTATCTAAGAACTGTTTCTAGATATTGTATGGTAATGAAAACTCTGCCTTTGTGCAGTGCAAAAATCATTCATACAGTTTTAAAAGGCTGGATTGATAAAATAATTGTTTGTATGATCAAGATAACCGTGTTGATGACCTTCTTCAACGCTGTCATACTAATATTAATATCATTGCAATCTGATGAGTTTTTGCTCTTGAATTAGTCAACAATCAATATCAGCTCATTTTCATCCACATCAGAGAGAAGGATTGAGTGTGGGATCCTTGTGATGGTGGAATATTTTCATTGCTGGTTTTGCACTTTGGAATTTCTGCTGCAAACTCTGGACCCACGTTTACAAAATAGTTGTAAAGGCCGTTTGCTGCTTCATTAATAGTCCAGTTTTGACCCTTCTCATCTGTAAAGTCTCATTGCTACTAAAGCTTCTGGGTTGTGAAATGCATTTTGATTTAAGATTTGAAAGCAATTCTGATCAGTCGAGGCTCCATGTGCAATGAGAACAATAACAATTAAAATATGTCACATACACTACATGGATCTAGTCGTCTGCAGGTGGATGCACCGGAATAGAGAAGGGCTAGGGACTTATGGCGTTCAGCGTATTTTCTACGTCACAAATACAATCTTCTTCAATCAATATTTTTTGTCTGCTCCTGATTCACAAAGATTTGAAGAAAGAAATACCCAGAAATGCTATTTTAAGTTTAATTTTCTTTTTACATGTCCTCCATCATGATAAAAACGCCATGCTAAAAGCACAGAAATCACTTATTATTTTTCCGAGTAGGAACTTGGTGCGAGGCTTCAGGACACTTTTACACCTGAGGGAGTCACACCAGCATCTGTTACATGATGACCTCGTTCATCACTTCCTGGGTGTTCAGCTTTCATTTTCGTGGCGTTTCCGTCTGCGCGCTGCAGCAGATCTCAGCTTGTCAGTTGGTTCAGGACCTCTGTCTGGATCTGAATGATGATGCTGTTGCCGTGTGCGACTCGGAGCTTTGAGCAAATTTCACCTGCTGTCAGATTTGCTTCTCGTGACTGAAGGGTGTCGAGCTGCAGGGCCGTGTTTCTGTCACACAGTGACCTGTTGTGTGGGCAGCTGCACCTGACAGACACGTATGTGTGCGTGTTCGTCTCTGACTGCTCATTTTCCAATACAGTGATCATCTTTGACACTGCAAAAACACTTCATCATTTCTCCTCATCTCCCTGTGGTTAATTAAGCAGCTCCACTGTATCTCAATTTGCTTCTCCAGAACTTAAAAACCGTTTCAGTTTATAATTTATTTGTTTTTTAAAATTAGTTGTGTTAATTTCAGTGCAAAAGTAGATTTTTTTTTTCTCTTTGCTCGCCTCCTACTGCTCCATAAGCCTGTTTGGGACAGAAGTGTGCGTTGGTGTTTGTGCACGCCCCTCCTCTGCTCCTTCTTGGGCGCCAGTTTTGCACCAGCAGTAGGCAGCAGTGGGTGTTGGGACGTGATGATTCAGCAAAGCATTGGACCAAGAAAAAAATTGTGGGTCTTATTGCACTATTAAAAGAAAAACAGCAGCTTATTATATGTACACTATAAAAATATTTATGTTGATGCAACAACAAAAATCTTTAACCTGTCTGCCCTAACATTTTGAATAATGTTAGAATATTATTTAAAGTATTGTCAATATATCATTAAATTTCTCTAAAAGACCAAGTTCACATGACATATTGCTTTGTTTTGTATAATTGCTTCATTTAGTCAACTAAATAAATATTTTGATTGCATCAAATATGGGACTACTTTAAATAATTTGTTAGCACAATTTAATTGACCTCCCTTGGTTTATTGATACAAAGTTATTTGGTTATTTGACCTAAAAAATGTAGTAACAACAATAACATAAATAGTCAAAAAAGACTGGGTCTTTGAACCCTAAAGATCCATTTGTAACACCAAGAACCCTATCTCATCAAAACTGTCATTATAGATTTACTTTGATAAAAAAATATTTTTGTTGTTTTTTTTGTGTTTTTGTGGCATTTTTTCTGACGATGGAGAACATATATGAAGAAAATTAAGTTTAAAAATAAATTTCTGAGTATTTCTCAATTCAAATCATTGTGAAACAGGAGCAGATGAAAAAAATGCAGTAAAATTTCAATGAACAACTGCCGCTCTACAGAAACTATGTCATGAAAAACGACTTTTATTCATTTATTTTGCCAAAAACGACATAATTGTATTTGAAAGACCTCTGAGAACACAATGAAAATAGATCAGAAGATGATCAGAGTGGGACTTTAAAAACCTATTAATCCATGTTTTTTCCCCTGTAGTTCATTATCACTCCACTAGGGGCAGTAGAAGGGCTTTTCCTGCTCATCTCAAAATGGCTATTTTGAAGAACTATAAAGTGAGAAAAAAAATCATCTGTTGTTATTCATATTTTTAAATGTCTACCAATTATATTTAAAGAAAACAAAATATGTTGATGATCATATCATTATAATACAGTTAAACCATGCTTAAAATATGTGGAACAAATCTGAGACAGTTGGCATTCTTGAACGCTCATATTTTGCATCTTAAACTAACATTGTTGTGTGCAAAAGATTTCCGAATCACCGAATCTTTATCTAATTGATACCACCTATATCTCATAAAAACTTATGTTGCTAAAAATATTCTGTGGATTTCATCGAAAGGTTTGAAAAATGCTTTTATTCTGTCAATTCTTTGATGTGTTGGGCTTTACAGGTACTTTAGTTTTACTAAAACACAGGTAAAGATGGACAAACGCAATATTGAGTTGAAATGATTGGAAAGTATTCACTAACATATTTCCATATTTTAAGGCATTGAGGTTCCACACTTTTTTAAGTTGAGTCAACTTAGATTTTCTAGCATGCATCAGCTTCTTTAAGACAGCGGTCGGTGCAAAATCATTGGAATGGAAGATTCAGCAACATGAATGGGAAGTAAGGGATAATGGAATGCATGTAACAGAGTTTGAATTTGGTTGAATATTTTTGAGAACAGAAAGTGTCCAAAAACAGTTAAATGACTTAATAAAATGGCATCCATGAACACATCTGTGCAAATTTCTGTCAAGATGAAATCATTCATGAAGAAATTACATTTTATTTTGCGACTCACTGAACCTTAAGACGCATTTCCTGATTGAATCTCTGTGAAGCCGTTTTGTATCAGGGGGAATTAACAAAAACATGCGCATATGCAGCCCATTTCCATCTGTGATGTTTGCACTAAAAGCAGAAAAAGGAAAAAAACACAGAAACTAAAAGAAGCAAAGCCCAACATCACAGAGTTCTGGTCTGTCATGATCTGAAAATATTTACTTCCGTTTTTAGCTTTTTTCCTTTCAAAATAAAGCCTAAACATGTGATTAAATGATGACGATTAAATTTCAGTACTGCTTATTTTAAAAGCATTTTGAAACTATTCAGCAGCTTTTCTCTGTCAGGCAGGAGTTGAACCTCGAACTGCCTTAGATAACGAGGATTAATGCTGTCAGATCATTAGATCGTTACTTCATCATTGAGCGTGAAAACCCTTTAACTGAAATTATAGGGTTCATCAGGAAATATAATCTAAAAAGACGTCCATCACTGACGATTTTCATTGAAAGTCCTTCTCTTTTGCAATGAACTAAGAAAACAATTTATGATGCATCTTTGCAGGAGGTTTGATTGCTTTGAAATCTGATGCTTGTCAGAGTTTGATTGCTGAGTTAACCTTTAGTCTAAACCTTTAGCTCCCAGAATCTTTTTAAAAATACTTTTGAAATTCAGTTTGGGTTTGCCCTCTTTAAGCAGATGTGAGTAAAACCAATTACATGCCATGAATATATGGAGTATTTTTTTTCTTAAAGAATCAAGCTTCTCCCTGTGATGGATTATTAATGCTAACGAACAGGACTAGCACAATCCTGAAATTTAATATGCAGATTAATTGTTGCTCATACAGCTGTAATTAATGATTTAATAGACCTTAATGTTCATTTCATGCCTCCGTGCTTTTTCCTTTTTGCCCAGAAGGATGCAACATCCATGAGTTCCAAACAGAATTTTAAATTTGGATTATTCACACCACAGGGCATCTTTTTCTCTGCCTCATTTTACCCCAAATCAGATTGTTTTAACTGTGGTATGAATGAATTTCTGCACTCTAGAAGTTTATGGATGGAAGGTTTTCCTTCTGTCAGGGAAGGGAACTGGTTTGTGAACAGCTTGTGACCTTTGGTGAACATCAGGATGACGGTCACAGAGTATTTGTATCTTCATCTGCTCCTGATTCACAAAGATTTGAATAAACAAATGCTCAGAAATACAGTTTTAAGCTTCATTTTCTCTAACGTTTGTATTTCCTCCATCGTGAGAAAAAAGCCATAAGAACACCAAAAACAGTTTTCATAAGAGTGAGTCTTTAAACTGAGGACCCTCATAGAGTCAGAGATTGTTTAAATGCTCTTTGATTACGGATAAAAATAAACATTGTTGCCTCTGAATGGACGTTTCCATCCTACCTGTCAGCTCTGGTCCTCCACCATAGACGTGACTCAGGAGAGTGGGATTCACCTCCCAGCTGGGGAATTGCACCAACAGTGCAGAACAGACATCATTTAAGAGAGCAAAATTCCCCCCAAAAGTTATTGGAGTTTTATGTTCAGATTCCCCAAATACGCTCTTGCTTGTTTTTCACAGGGAGTTTAAGTCTGGGTTAGGGATTCCTGAGGAAGAGGAACTGTAAAGGAAAGGACTTTATCCGTTTATCTGTGTTGTTTGATGTTGTCACTTGCAGATGAGATTTTTTTTGTTTTATTATCTGTTCTGTCCCAACACTAGGATGCAGGGGTTTTTTTTAAATGAAAAGCTGTCTCTGGCAGATAAGGACGTGTGATGTTTGAAGGGAAAACATTCTCAACACCTTATGACACCACACAGCACAGGACCTTTTCACCTCTGCTTCTTTGATGGTATGTTGTAACCATGTACTCTCAATTAAAGGAGCGAGGGAGAAGCTCTGAACGGCTTCTTTCACTCTCATGTTAGGTGAATTTACCAGACAGGAACACACAACATACTCTGGTTCTTCTGGTGAACATTTGGCGTACTGTCAAACACCAAAGACAGAAAAGATTCATGTTGAACAATTGAGAGTATTTTTTGTGTTTAAAATTCTCTCTAAACAACTATGTTGTCTGACTGGACACATCTGGTTTGCTGAAAGTGAACCAGAGTTTCTTTCCTCCGATAATCTGGAACAAATTTAAATAAACCCAAGTGGATCCTGGTCAAGGATCAGGATCTGCTCTCTGACCATCTTTCAAGGTGGTTTCGGTTCATTTCCAGGTTGGACTTGAATTCTCTATCCAGTTCTGAGTGTGATTGAAGATGAATCAGCTCGGTCCCGTATGCTGGCAGAAGGCGCTGAATTCTTCTCATTTAAGTGCCCACCTTCCCTTTTTGCAGAGCGGCGTGCTCATCACAAACACCACTTTGGCTGGCGCTCCTGACGAGGCTTCAAAGGCAGAGCAGAACTTCAGCAGGGTGTTCTGAATGTGCGGGTGAGACATGTGAAGAGCTCATTTGCTCTGCCATGGCTCATGAAAACCAAAACGCAGGAAGCTGAAGGACACCACATGGTCAGGCTCCCGTTAGGCGCCTGAAGCGCTGAAGCAGCATCCACCTTAATATTTCAAACCATCATATGTTCACCCAGACTCCTCCCCTACAGCTACTCCCATTGTGATTCATTTATTCATGGCCTTCACATGCAGTGCCAGCTATGAGCTCCAACTTGGCCTTCAGTGAGACATCAGAGCAGCAAGTGGGTCTTGCCACTCAACGCCGAGCCACAGCTTCAGCCGCCCTGCCAGACGAGAGATGAGTCTGTGAGATCGAGTACATTACTCAGCTCTGAAACAGGCAGCACGCACGGCTGCCAGCACCAAACCAAAACCCATTCTGTGCGGCCCCTCAGAGGTTCAGTGGTGATGAGGAATAAAGCTAATTAATTAGCAGACTATTTGAATGTGATCTCAGCTCTCTGGTTCCCCAGCTGATTGACTTTCTTCATGTCGTCTGCTGAGAATAGCAGCTTCGACAAACCCTCTGGCCTTGTTCGCGACCACGCAGATGGATTCTGCTCGGCTTCAACAAGTTAAGAACAGAAAAAATACACAGTTGCATTGAGTCATCATTGCTTCTTTTTATAATCGTACGGCTCTAAAAGCAGAGTAAAACGGTTCAGAAGGTTGTTGTTTTACTTAAACATTTTATAGACAAAGCCAGTTTAAAAAAATGATCAATGTACAAGTGAGACGTCTTAGAAAACAAAACATTTAAGCAAA
This sequence comes from Oryzias celebensis, assembly GCA_014656515.1. Classification (NCBI taxonomy): domain Eukaryota; kingdom Metazoa; phylum Chordata; class Actinopteri; order Beloniformes; family Adrianichthyidae; genus Oryzias; species Oryzias celebensis. The sequence continues at coordinate 3,672,678 of BNCR01000008.1, read as the reverse complement.
TCTGAAGTCCGAAATATAGAATTTCATTTTATTCCAGTTTCTTCACTTTTAGTGGCCAATTTTAGCATCCTTTTTTTTTGGGGTGGGGGCAGCATCACAGCATCCAGCAACCACAACCATGCTTGGATGTCTGCCTCTGAATCTGCGGGATCTCAATCTTCCATTGGTGTTTATGTGTGCAGATTTGTTCAAACGGAGAACTTTAGGAGTTCTGGAGAAACCATCAAAACTCCATGATTTTTTGTGAAAAAGAACTCACATTTGAGTCTGACTTCACCCTTTAAAAACCATTATTCGCCATTATTGTGACAGATAACCAAGAATACCAAGAATAAAAATTTGTTGGATGTGATTGTGTCTTGATCTTCATAGACTGAAAAACAAGCTTTTCACCGTTAAACACCTTTGAAGCTTCTGTCCTGAGGGATTGCACACCCCAAATTTTGAATAATGGAGAAGTAGGCTTTGAGGTCAGTCTTACCCCACAGGAGGAGCGAGTACGTTCATTTCTGTCCTGTGTTTTCATCCACCCACTCATCCACATGATAAAGACTGATGTCTGTATGGAGGAGCCCTCCGGGTAATTGTTTTATTGGTTTTTCCTCGCATGTTTCTAAATGTTCTGCACTCGTCTTTCTTTTGATGTGAGAACGTGGAGTTGGACTGTCATCTTTGGACTCATTGTTGGTGCAAATCCTTTTTTTCTCTCAGGGATGAAAGTCATAATTGCCCAACCTTTGATGTATTTTGGATTTGGTTTCTGCTCCACATCGAACAGATACAGAGGTCTGCTGTAAAAAGCACATGATGTGACAAGATAAAACAAGCACTAACTGGTTTTAGCAGCAAGACCTTCAAGAATGATAATATAAGTTTGTTTGCAGCCCAACCATCACACAGAAAGATTTGGATCACATTGTGCTTGTATTTTTGTTTTATCAATTCTTAACGGTGTTGATTGTTTGGTGAATAATAATTAAAAAAAGATTGATGTTAATTTGAATTATAACTTTAACATCAAAGTGGAATTGATCTAATAATTTCCCTGCAGTAGGATGGAAGAGCAGAATGCAGAGCGATTCCAGGAGAACATGTGAAAAGAAAGGATTTGATAAGCTCTAGACATGTTTCATCCTCAATGTTCTCACAGATGGAAGGAGTTTTGCAGCCCAAATCTCTTCATACATGACCGAATTCATCCTTTCCTTTATTCAGATCAGTCAATCAAAAAAAAAGACCCAAACTATGATGCTTCCACTATCATGCTTTACAGTGGCTATGGTGGGTTGGCTCAGCGTTTTTTCCACCTCCAAACATGGTGAGTGGCGTTTATAACAAAGATTTCCACATTGGTTTCATTTAACCACAGGACCTTCTCCCAATGCTCCTCTGGATCATCAAGATGATCTCTAGAGAACTTTAGACGGGCCTGGATATGTGCTGGTTAAAGTAGGAGGACTTCTGGAGCTCTGCGGCGTAAAATCCATGACGATGTCATGTGTTACTATAGTAACCGTTGTTACTGTGGTTCCAGCTTTCTTTAAGCCATTGACCAGCTGGCCTGTGGTCTTCTGGGCTGTTTCCTTACTGATCATTTGTTCCACCAGGTGAGATCTTTCATGGATCTCCAAATAAAGGGAGATTGTCAGTGATTTTGTGTTTCTTCCTTTTTTTAATGGTTGCTCGAACAGTTAATATCTTCTCTCCAAGCTGCTTGGTTCATTCCACTCCTGTTTAGGCAAACACTCTTGTCGCTGGTGACCTCTGACAGCTCATTGGTCTTGGTCAAGGTGGTATGACTGTTTACGGGTGTGGACAGGTGTCTTTTCTACAGATAACCCTTTAACAATAGGTGAGATTAGTACAGGTAGCAAGCGGTCTATGGTCTATGAGGGACAGAATTATTGCTTGTTTGTAGGAGATTAGCACTTATTTTCTGCACCATTATGATGCAGGTGTTCTTTAAAAATCTTACAATGCCATTTCCAGGATTTTTTTTTACATTCTGTCTCTCACAGCTAAAATGTTTCTATGATGAACATTAAAAACCAAACTCACCTTTTTAAGAGGGACAACTTGCAGAATCAGTAACTGATACGTGTTTGCTAACATTATGAGGTACTGATAAATTATCCTGGAAATTCATCCAGTTCAGTGTTCTCAGGGATTCATTGGACACTTGAATCCCAAAATGACAGGAAATAGATGAAATCGAACAGATGAAATAAAAAAAAGCTTTAGTTAAAGGATTTGTTAGCGTGACATCTTGGCCACAGCGATCTAAAACATGCATCTCTGTGTATGAACGAAAGCTTCTGCATTCTTGTAGTAATGAGCACTTGTGTTTTCCAGAGTTTGTTGTGAGAACTGCAGATCTGATGGGATGTTTGAGTGTCTGCAGAGGAGAAATATTCTGGGAGACTAAATGAACTGGAGCTTGTTTCTCTGAAAGCACACCATCAGTGACGTTGTTGCACACCTGCCCCACTTTTCCTTCAAACTGGAACCAGGTTTCTCCGCCGGCCCTCACCCTAGTTTCACAGCACTGGGGAAGGTTGCATAAGAACCTGTGTAAAACAAGTGGCTTCGTTCTCCTTCACAGAGCCCCTCCCGGAGCCCTTTTACATGATGAACCGCTCTCTCCTCAGATGCTGTAGTGGAAGCACGAACATGTGAGCATGCAGCAGAGAATGAGGTCAGAGGTTATGAACTTTAGCAGCTGGAAACTTGACATCTTCTTGCAGGATTGAGTCTCCTCGGACAGACGTTTTCTGTGTCTGGGAGTGTCTGTTTTGTGTGTAGATGTCAAATGAGCAGGGAGGGAAATCGGCCGCTCCAGTTTAGTGGCATGAAAGTGGGGCGATCTGTTCTTTGGAAGTTTCCCAGTGAAATTTCCTGGGGACTGAGACACTGAAAATATCCATCTATATACACACTGTGTCCTACATAAGAGAGAGGGTGAATCAGAAAGACAGAGATCAAGAGAAAGACAGAGCTGTGAAGATGTTTGGGACAGATAATAAAGGAGCAAGGTTAAATGTCACTCAGCTGGTTTGATGGGCAGACGGCTGACCGATCGAAGATGAGCAGAACAAGGTCAAGTCTCTGGCAACTCCACCGCAAAAGTTACTTCTTTACTTTGGTTGCAAAAGAACCTTGTCGGTATCTATCCTCAAAACCCAATTCTGGCTGCTCATTAGCTAAAGCCGCTGAAGCAGTGAGCTCCTGATTGTATGTTTGAGTTTGTGCACAGAACATTCATAAACTAGGTTGGCAACCAAATTTGTCAAACTCGCCATTTCCTTCCTTCCAAAACGGCTGTTACTGGTTTGTCTCGCATGTTCTCCTTCATGAATATTTAATGTCTTCATATTTGAAAAGTGTTACTACAGTTAACATCCATCTTTTTCATTTCATGAATATTAATCTCCAAATGATTAGAGCAAAGCCTGGCCTGGAATATTAACACCGTCGATTCGTCTATCCTCGATTATTCAGTTTATCCTTTTAGGATCAAACTTCCCTGGTGAGTGAAGATGGATCAGGTGAGCAGTGTTTTCAAAGTGTTTCCAGTGCTCTTTGAATTACGCTTGTCCTGTTTTTGGTCAAAATCAAAGAACCTGTGTCGTTTTCTAAGACATAGTTTCTGCAGAGCAGCAGGAGTTCTTTAGAAATTTGCCAGTGAGTTGTGGGCGTGACTGTTGGTACAGAGTAAGCCTGCCCTCATCACCCATCATCCATCATCATTAGCCAGAAGTGGAAATTCCACAAATTTTCTGAATTGTGGCATCTTTTATTAAAACACTCTAGTGTGATTAAACTGCAAACCCTTTTACACTGGAGTCCACTACCGTACTTTTCAACTGTTAAAAGGATCAGCGTGAATCCGTATTTTCTGCTGGGGAGAAAAGCCGCTTTGTGCCGGTGAGGCATTTTTACACAAACCCACATGGAGCTCCAGACCAGTTGAAACCAGTTCGGAGGTGCTCCAGGAACCGAACCAGTACTGAAAAACAAAGCTATAAATGATCTTGCTGATAGGAGCAGGGGCCCACTGCCCACGTAGATTTTGATGACCATATAAGGCATTAAGGCCTATGAGAAGTTTCTATTGTCCTGCCAGAAAGTTCGTGGATCTAGTCGTCTACAATGCATCAGAAAAAACATGATTTTCCTCAGAGTGGGTCTTTAGGAATTAATTTAAAAAAGATCAACATCTCGTCCTTTAAGTAACACAAATAGAGAGTCCGCTGTAAGTACAACACAGCAACAATCAGCTCGCCACAAAAACAAGGCTGACGATCTTTGTGTCCGTCTCACGCCGCTGCTTCCAGACTCAGCTGCAGAACTGCTGAAAGTGACAAATGTGAAAAGTGTCAGATCTTTGCAGGGAGACAAATGAATCTCAGCTTCTGCAAATGTGCTGAGACAGGAGCTTACAAACAGCAGAAAACACACACTGTGACCCATAATCCATGAACCCCAACCAGATGTTTCAGAAGTTTAAAATTAAATGGATCCTGCTTTTCTACAACCTAACAGAGGATGTTAGTGTTGATTAGATTCTGGTTTCATTCAGACCTTTAAAACAAGCAGAAGGCAGTCTTTTTATTGTGCGCTTTTCATCTTTCTGTGTTTGAAACTGAAGGTTTACATCCAAAGACTTTCTGTTGTATTTCTGACCTTGCAAGCACTTCTTTGTTTTAAGTGATTCTCTTTTAATCCTAATTTCAATAAGGAGAGATTTTGGAGGAGTGAAAGTGAGGTCCGTTTGAACAAAGGCAAATTTAAAGTTCATGTGATTCATTAAAGAAAAGAGACTTTTTAAACTGGTCTGAAAGCTCAGATCAGGCGTTTTCTGAGCAGAAGGAGGTGGAGAACTTTCCAGAAAGAGAGGAAACTGAAGATGATGAAGTATAAAATACTTGTGTTCTGCCCTCTGTCAGAGGTTGTCTGCTTCTTCTTTGCCTTCCCACGAAGACGGGTTTGCGTGCAGCTACAAGATCTGAACATTACATTAAAGTGATTGTGACTAAATCTTCATCCAAAGTAACTTCAAATGTCAAAGATGATGAAGCTTTTTCTGGCTACAATATTTGTTTTCATATAATTTATGAACATGATCTTAATTCTAGGAGATAATGATAATGGTGTGAAGTAAAGAGATTATTTAAAAAGCCTGAACTTAAATAGAATCAGATGGTTTTTAAAAGCATAAATATTTAACAAAAAAGACCCAACAATACTCCCCAAGAAAGAACTATTTAATTGAACTGTTTTAATTTAATTTGATCAATTTAGAAAAGAGTTTGACCTCATAGATACCACAAAATGTTAAACTTTGAACACGGGAGATGTTGCACTTGAATCAAACACTCTCTTTGACACACCAAAGCTGAGAAAAGCGGATTTTCATTTCAGCTTCCACATTACTAACGTAAAGTGTAAACTGTTTTTCCTCCACTTGGGAATCTGCTGGAATTACGTTGGTTCAGTAAACGGTCGAAGACAAGCTCCAGTGTGAGAGGATTAAATAAGCTGCAAATGGGGAGGAGTTAACTTTCCCCAACCGTTCCCTCTCCAACTTTAAGTGGGAAGCCAGATTCTTGTTTGGCCAACAGTGACTGGGATAGGCTCCAGCAACCCTGTGACCTAATAAGGGATTCAGTGGATGCAGAAAATGGATAGTCAGGTTTGAAGACCTTTTTCCTCTTTTTGACTTTCCTCGGAACCATCTAAGACCCCAGCTTTATGCGGAGGGTGATAAAAAGTGCTTCCATCTTTGTGATAAAAGTAAGAAAGCTTTTATTTTAAAGGGATTCAACAGAAAAGAATTAGGAAATGTCAAAAGTGAACCAACTGCAGCTTCCAACTCCATCAGACGAGGTAAATTTGGAAACTGGGCTCACAGAAAAAGCTGAAAATGTTTATCAATATGTTGCAGAAAAACATTAGTGGGATCTGTCTAACAGATCTCAGTCCTTTTGGTAAAGTGGATGTCTCTAATTGCTCAGCCAGGTCAGCGTAGGTTTCGGTCGGCTGAAAAGAGTTAATGATCTGACCTGAAACGTCTCTCTGAGGAGCAGCAAAAGATTCCAGTTCTCAGAAACGAAGACGCTGGCTTACATTAGCTAACATCTAATCACATCGTCACCCAGATTGACACTGATAAGCACAACATTCATTATGAGGCTTTTATGAGTGAGCCTCGTTTTTTTCCCCCTGGGGAGCCGATTATCAGTCTCTTATTATTCCCCATCCAGCCTGACCTGTTCCAGCTTAATGACCAATTCAAACAGAAGTTAGCTTTAGTCTTTTATTTTCATCCTCTCTGCTTCATCCCATGGGATCAGACTGATATCTAGCATAAAAGTATGAATAAATAGCCAAGAGAGCATGACAAATAGGTCTGTCACACCATCCACGGCATTATTTCAGAGGGATGATGATTGCTGTGGTGTAGGTGGAGAAAAAAACACTCAAGATATCAGTCTGGGGAAAGCTGCAATAAAAGCTGTCTGAGCTCTTCACTGTTACCTCAGTTTATTATTACATTTGAAACATTCAGGGGTTGCTTGAGTTTCTGCTGTAAATACGGTTACGGAGACTTTTTTTCAACAAATCAAGAATGAGAGTCTGAAAAACGACTATCTTTCTGAAAACGGAGCAAAAAGCTTTAAATACAGCAGATGTCAGCATCATCATCATCATTGTCGTCTCACACTTGGTTCCGGCTCTTCCTCGTTCTTCTGAATCACAGTTTCACAGACCCGTGATTATTCCTCACTCTGTTCTATCTTGATCCTCCATTTGTGCCTCTAAAATCTTTTTTTTCCCCTTCTTTCCATCACAAATCCTCATCCTACCCACACCACCGTCCTCTTACACCTTTAAATCTCCCTCAGGCACATTTTTATTATTGATGATTCATGAACCAGAGGATTTTTGTTGCACTGAAGTGAAAAAGTTGTTTTTGCAGATCACATATGTTGCTTCTTCCTTTATTAAAGCACAATTCTCATTTTACCACGACAACCTATAACAGTTTCTGATGTATAATAGTCGAGATCCAAAATGTTTTTCAAAAATGTTTGGAAAAAACAAAATTTGACAGTCGGCCTTTTAGTCTCATTTTCTGCTGCTTATGTCTTGAAACCTTTTCGTGATTAGTCAGCATTAATCTATAAAAATATTGTTTGTTTTTACTGTCTGTTTTCATCTTTGATGTGTGAAAAGTCAGCAGAAGTCCATCCACTGTTCGCTTCCTCATTTCCTCCATTGTTCTCGTCATTTTTATTCATATAAACCTTCAAACACTTTGAATCTGCTTTTCCTGCCCCTTCTCTTTCTCTGTTTTCTAAAGCTTTCTGTGATTCCGCCGGTATTTTCCATCCTTCATTCCTCGGGATATGTCAGCTTTTTACAAGAAGCAGAATCAATTCGAGCTCCCACCAAAGGGACGCCATTTAACCTTTTCTGATGATTTAAAAATCTGCCAGCCGATAGAGCCGAGAGCGTCGCTCAGCTGTGTTTACATGAGTTCAAGTGCTTTGTGCATTGGATGTAGCCCACATGCTGAGAAGAAAATCAAAAATTGAGCGTATTCATAATAAACATTCAATATTTAATTACATTTATTATATGTTTTAATTTCTGGGAGTAGTTTGAGCAGGTGGGTAAACCCGTCCACTCATATGTAGAAAATTATGCTGTTTTTGTCATGTGACCATCAATTTTATTCAACATTTCTCTTTTGATGTGATAAACTCATAATACTACAATCATTTTAGACTTTTGCCATTTACAGTTTTTCTTTTTTTCTTTTTAATGTTGTTTTCTAGATCACATTTTATGCAGACTAGCAAGAGTTCATTAAAAAAATTCACCTCTGAGTTGTTTCCCTTATGAGATCTTGTTGACATGCAGCCCCTTACAACCCAAATTACCGCTGCAGCAAAAATTACGAGGAATACTGGCCAGGTCAGACGAGGAAAACAAAGGCAAACGTGGTCGTCAAGCGCCACAGAATGGAGCGGAGCAGGAAGCTTGTGGCCCGTCCAGCAAATTTCCTTCATCACAAAAACCGTCTTTTTCTAACGACATTTTTTCATCTGCTCCTGAATTACAACAATTTGAATAAAGAAATCCTCAGAAATGCAATTTTTTTTTAGCTTAATTTGCTTTAAAGATGACCTCCATCTAACACTATTTTCATCAGAGTGGGTCTTTAACATCATTTTTCTAAAAAACACATCTTTTATTTTGAAACAAGATGTTGCCAAAATTCAACTGCCAGATGAGAATGTTCTTAGTCCATTCTGACCCAAAGTCTTGAATTTTGGGACGCCAAATTCGAAAATTCACCAAAATGAAATAATGTGACAATTTTACCACATTTAGACATTTCTTTCCATATGTGCTGCATTTGTGTCACGTTTTGTCACTTTTTATCCTAAATTAAAGCGTCAGCTAAACTTGAATTCATAGACATTTAGATGTTAAATCTAAATATAAACAATGAATTTAAATATAATTGGGTGTTTATATAAGTGTATAATCTAAGTGCCAAATATAAAGAAACATAACTTTATATTTGATACTTTTTGCTCTTACATTTAAAACACATATTTTTAATATTTAGATGTAGCATCTACCTTCAAGTCACAAATAACACTTTAATGTGGGATAAATAGTAACACAATTGAATGCATGGACGAGCTCTCACAGCCAGGTTATCAGCTGTGGGAACGAAGCTTTTTTTTTGTTGACAAAAGAATAAAAGCTCAAGAGGAGGCAAAAGAAAAATCAGTTCTGAATTTAAAGCTATGAAGATGACAGGACGCAGGAGGCTGTGCTGACAAATTTGTGAATTTTTATCGTTTAAGATCAGACCAAATGTCACAGTTGAGAGATGGGATACATTCTGTGGAGCTGATGTGATGAAATAACCCACTTTGTCTGAAAAGTGGAAAAAATGTAGCCTCTGTAATGAAACATGTTAGACCATGCTTGGTCATTTCTGTCCGTGATAGTAGAAGGTTTAAATAAGTAAAAATGTATTCAACCCCCTTTATCCATTCTTTTTCCCCTTTCCTGGGACAAATTGAACCATAGCACCACTCTTTTTTTTATCATTTTTTTGTCTTTATTAGAAGTGCACACCATTAAATAAAATAAATAAAAAAAACTTTAGCTTGATTGAAAGTGTGTTTTCACTATTCAAGTCAATTTTAGCTCACATGTCAGAATAATGTTAGCGATGAATCCTCTTTTCAGTTTTTTTTTTAACATTCTGGGCGATGCTGTCTGGATGTTGTTACAGTTTGCTTCACGCTCGGCTGCCATCTGTGTCTCCGTCTTTGCTGACGGTCTACAGAAGTTGGAGCGCTAACAGGCTTAAAAAAACTGCTGCCATAGAGATTTGCAGTTGGTCTGTGTTTTGTGTGCAAGAAGGCAGGAGAAATGAAAAGACCGACCAGCATGTAGTAAATCTGCAGCCCTTTGACAGCTGAATTTATGCTATATATCTGTATATAGAATATATCCCTCACAGCCGGAGGGTACTGGCTGAAAATCCCAGCTGGGACATTTCTATGTGGAGTTTGCATGTTCTGCCTGTGCATGCTTGGGTTTTTTTTCCTACAGTCCAGAAACATGCTTCATATGTAGACACCTGGCATTTGATGCGCTAAACACGGGTTCATGAAATAGATTTAGCACATGGGTTTTGCAGGGAGAAGCTTCTTCTTCTGCTTTCTTCTTCTTCTTCCACCCATTCGTCACAACCAGATCAGAGTCCATGTTTGGTCAAATTTCGACCTGGTTTAACTTTCAATGTGTGGTCAGTGATGTGTTTTTTAAATTTTTTTGTTTGTTTTTACCATCAATGATCACAGAAACACAAGAGTTTTGAGTGCAGTAGCCAGAAAAGCAGATTTACATGGACTTTTCATCGGAAGTGGGACCTTGAATGCACGCTGCAGAGGCCGGTGTGAGTGTAGCTGGAGTGTTCTGCCGCAGACCAGCGACCCATTCAGGGTGTCCCCCACTTTTGCCCAACAGTAGCTGGGGTGACTCCAGAAACCCCGTGACCCTGAAAAGGACTGAAGATAGATGGAAAATAAAGATCAGACCAACTATTGCTTTGCTGCAATCCAGGAATTATAAAGCAAAAAGCCACCAACAGCATTTTGCATTATTAAGAATTATTAATAATAACCGAGTCAAGAAGTGTCCTAAAATGAGTCCCATTGAGACAACCTCCAAATGACACGTCTATCACCATTTTTTCTTCACAGCATAAATCTGATCTTCTGTTTTTGAAATGACTTCAATTATTTTTAGATTCAAAGGTTTTTGATTTAACTGAACTTGATTTTTCCAGTTGAACATTTAGCTGAGAAACCATCACAGACTTCTCCTTAGCCTTCCAGGTCAGCGTTGAAAGAGAAGTGCACATCTGCATGTCAAATCCCAAATCATAACATCATTTACAGCAACTTTTTGAGTAATAATTACATCCGTTTAGCGTTCTTCTTGTAGATCTTTCCAGCGTCTCTCTCCTCTGATTGGTCCTTCCTTCTTTGATGACTTGAGCGTTTCCCTCCTCGTGTTTGTTTCTCAGCTGCTTGATTTGGAACGCAGCCTTCCAGGCTGAAGTGCTCCTAAAGAATCCTGAAGCGGCTTGTGGAGCCAAGCAGAGGCCTTCAGGAGCAGATCTGTAATCTTGCTCACTGGTGCTCTGGAGTGGCTCCTTGACTCTGTTCAGGATGATGGCAAGAGCAAGATTACAAGTGAAAGGGGGGGTTTGTCCCCTGTGTTTGCAGAACTGCCTCAAGGGGGAAAATGAACTTGCAGCTGTGATATTTTTAGGGAAAATCTCTTTTTTTGGTTTATTTTTAAGGAAGTTAAACATTTTTCAAAACATTTGACAAGAAATAATAACCCCTTTCACACTGAGAGTGGCTGTGACCTCATCGTGCAGCTTTCGGGTGTTTAGCCTCAGTTGTTTGTTTTAGCTTCGGGTTCTAGCTTTTTAGATGCAGTTCTCACTGTGACTCAGAAGCTCATCATGCAGATATCTGATGACCCGGTTCAGGTCTGAGCAGAACAGGGAGGGTTCTGGGTGTCAATCTGGAGGTGATAATTGGAGGCCCATATGAGTTTGTTTATACACGAGGCGTGAAGAGTATGTCATCATGGCTGTAATGCAGGTCTGACAGTCAGGGAGTCTGTTTCCATGGAAACTGGAGATTATCAGAACAGTGTCGTGTAGGTAACTGAAACCAAGCTGAGAAGAAACTCATGAACTTTATCTTTGTTTGGACTGATTTCAGCGTCTCTCTGGAAATTATGGCACTGCTGCCGATGCCGCGCCCTCTGATGCCGTAACGATGCCATTCAGCCCCCTGTCAAGTGACGAGGAGCAACAAAGGATGCTGGGAAACAGTAGGCTTCTCTATCCTGGGGCAGAAGACGAGGAAGAGGAGGAGGAGGAAGAGGAGGAGGAAATGGACGAAGACGAGCGTGACGAGGAAGGAGAGGAGGATGAGAATGGTGAGCTAGAGGGGGAAGAAGATGATGATGATGAAGAGGAGGTGAGACGGGGAGGCCTGTCTCGGTTTGGCCGGGGTCAGGGGCACAGGCAGTCTGGCAAAATGGCCGGGCGGCCCGCGGGGGAGCGACGCCCGGGAAACCCAGGACACACGGCAAACCCATACTCATCCAACCCTGGACCCCCCCACCAACAAGCACCCAATCAGATGCAGCAGCAGAGGAGGCTGAAGGAGCGCAGCGCCAACTCAGTGCCATCTGAAGATGCCCACATCGCCATGATGGTGTTCCGCATCGGCATCCCAGACATAAAGCAAACGGTGAGAGCACGCCCACACACAGTCACTGCAAACCCCCAAACACACAAGACAGTTACTGTTTCTGCAAGCTGGTAAAGTTGACAAGTACGGTGGCCCTGAAGTGCAAATCATATCAACAAATCACTCAATGCAAAGACATATAAACAGAACAATTAAAAAAGCAAAACAAATGATTAAAAAAAGTATTACTTTTTAAAAAAAGTCTTTCTTCAGTCAAATTGTTGTAATTCAGAAGCAGACGAAATTGGAAAACGCCTGTAGCTGTAACATACGTGCTAAAATCCGCAGGCCACAAGCTTCCTGCTCCGCTCCATTCTGATGCATTCACCATCAGAAAAATAGATCCATGTACGTCTTTGTTTTCCTCGTCTGAGCTGGAATCTAGATCTAAACTGTAGCCGCCAATGTTAGGTTGAGGTTGTTAGGGACTGTATGCTAGTGGGAGAGAGTGTAAAAAAAGAGCTGATGGGAAATGAAGACAGGCTTACTCAGTACCCCCCCCCCCAACTCGGAATTTTGATAAAACTCCTTATGTATCATAGAAATCGACACAGGTTTTTTGTTTTTGGCTAAAGACTGCAAAATTATAATTAAAAGACAGCTGAGAACTCTTTGAAAATGGATCAAAAGATGGTCGGACTTTTAGCTTCTTGCCGCAGTCACTGCAAAAGTTTGATGATTGTTCAATCAGCTTTTTACCACAGTTCAGGCAAAACACCCCCTTCTGTTTCCCCTCTTCTTCAAAACTCAAACGTCTTCATTCAGTCAGTGACTATACCTACTTTGTCCAGTTTTCTGTTTTTGTTTCTTTTTTTAACATTTTATTTATATCTATGAAAATTATTCATGTTTTTTTTGGTTGGTTTGTGGATTTTTTTATTTCTAAAGTAAAATGTTTTTATTTTATAATTTGTTTTGCTTTTTAAATTGGGATCTTTAATATGCCTTTGCACTGAGTGATTTGTTGATTTGATTTGAACTTCAGGGCCACCGTACTGACAGCCCCAGCTGGAGCTTCAGTCATTCCTGTGGGAATGTCTCTAACATTCAACTAATGCTAGTAGAATGTGTTTTTCTTTTTTTTATGGAGAGATTTTGATCGAATGGAGAAGGAAAAAGGAGAACAAAGACGCCAACCTACAAACATTTTTGCTGTTAAACAGGATGGTAATCTGCCTTGAACAAGAGAATATTTATAGAAACACAAATATTTTAACGAAATCGCATTTTAACATTACATTTTTATTTTTTATCTGAATTACAGCACTGCTTCACAAAAGATCTCCATGTTTGAGCTTCTCTCCCATCCATCAGCAACAATGAACAGACCTTTAATTAACTCATTAATAGACAATATTTCCAAAAATATGGAAAATTTAGGATGGAGGAAAACCAAAAACACCCATTTTTGCTTTTATAGCTTTAGATCAAGGCCAAAGATTTACATGTGTTCTAAAATACTGTTAAAAATAAATTAGTGATGAAAGGGTTGGAATATTGACGCCATATTGACAATAGAAGTGCAGCATCAGGTTTCCTGATCCCGTAAGGATTCGAGCCCTGTAACTTTGCATGTGCAAAAGTGCAGAACAAACAGTGAATACCTCAGAGGACCGTCTTCTTTTCACCGCATCAGCACTGAAAAAACCCAGAGAAGCCCTGATAATTGGCTAATCCAGGACAGAATGACTCTCAAGGTGACCCAGGAAGAGGAAAGGAAGTGAGCAGCAGAGCCAAAGTGCATGAATGCAATTATAAAAAACCCTGCAAGCATGAGAGGATTCAGAGTCAAAGAGAGGGAAGTTGAAGTGAGGATAAGAGGATAACAGAAGGGAAGCACAGCCACTTGATAAAAGTTGACAAAAAGCTTTTAAATAGTGCAACAAAGCCTGCACTGAAGGCTCTTTTGGCCTGACATGGATTTAGAGGGCCGTCCAGCATCATGATAGACCAATCTGTGGCTCTTCACCTTCCCGAAAGAGACGTGACGTCACGAGGCGAAGCCTTTATCAGAAGTCTAAATGGGCTTCACAGGCTGGAGAGGCAGCTGCCTCCACGAGCAGTACTTTTGCCACACTTCAACAGCACACAAAATTACAGCCAGCGCCGCCAGACGCCAGTGATGCTCCCCCTCCTGCCTCGGTGATGAGTAATCTCTTTCAGTGATTCGTCGCCAGAGACACAATTGTTCTGATAATTGAATTACCAGCAGTGGGGAATCATTGCTGTGGGGGGCTAAAGGTGAAATAAAGTGTGAATGTGCCGTTGAAAGAAAATTTTGGTAAACAAAAGCAGAAATGGAGAAAGAGAGACGAGGGACATTCATCTGCACAGAAAAGATGAAAAAGAGCGCTTTTGTTTTGAAGGAGCAGAAGGCCGTAGTCCTCACAGAATCAGCTGTCAGTCTTTTTCTGCATCCAGCTCAGTCACGACCTCTCTGACGTCTTCACTGATCCAAATAACGAGCAGGACATAAAGCGGCAAATGGAATAAGTGTATTTGTGTCTTCCTGCATGCCATTGTGTTGGTGTTTCAGGTTTAACACCACACTGCACCATAAATGCCTCTCTGAACACTTCATCCTCCTCCTGCACTGTGATTTATTATTGATCCGTGCATGGGCGTTTTCAGCGTTTTCAGTGTGTGTGTGTGCTGGAAACCAAAATAGTTAAGTCTAAAAATGTTTGCATCAAAATTAGCAAAGGTCAAAACCGCAGAAAGGAGCTGAGTTGTCTCTTTCAAGCAACAGAGCCTAGAGAAAAGGTGGAGAGTTGATCGAAGTATTGGAGTAAAGACATAAATGCAAATAGAGACAGAAAAGTGTGCTTTTATTGTAGCATTGCAGAGGCAGGTTTTAGATCTTCAGGCTGTAAACCAGCTCACTTTTTTTAATCACCACTGAAAAATAAAACCCGAAACAATTGATTTTAATAAAAAACGCAGACGCTTCCTTTACGAGATTAAATGAGTAAAAGGTTTAGCTGCAAACCGACAGGTGTTTTTTCAGGAAGTGGTGGAGTAGTTCATCAAAATAATCATCTCTTAGTTGTAGGAGGGACTATTGGCGCTGAGGAACCCCGCCCCTTTTACCATCATCCATCTAGCTAGCTCTCCTGCTAGCTTACAGCCCCTCACACCACATTAACTGTGCAATGAAACGTCGAGTAATAGGCCACAAAAAAAGCCATGTCAAATTTGGCAATTTTCACATTTTAATGAGGGGCGTGAAGCGTCCATTCACCCAGCAGGGGCGGGTCAAAGCTGGCAACGAGGGCGGGTGGCACCCCCGGGTTAAACAAAGCTGCTTTAACTATACTTGTGTTTTTTGGTTAAACCTCAACATCATGTGTCCACTGCGACCTTCACAACAGCTTCTTCAAACATGTCTAAAACAGAACAGACTGAGCGTGAAGACCGGCCTCAGTTCATTTCTTGTATTATTAATGTGGTGTATTGGATCCCGTTTGCTGCACAGTGAGTCTCATGGGAGTTTCAGGCCTCAGTGATCTCATCTTTCATTCACTCCAAAAGCTTCACGCCGCTGAACTGATATCTGTCCCTCTGCCTTTCACTTGGAGAGCAAAGTTAGGAACATGAAGCTCCATTCATGCATTTTTAGATTTGTTGGTGGAGTGTAGATTCAAAGGAAATACTAAAAGAGACATTTGTTTATTAAGGAAAAAAAACTAACTGAAAACAGATCAAGTAAACTGTGACTATACAGACTTTCTGCAAAGATTCAGACTCTGTCCACATTCCTCTTGAGGTCAGACGACACAGCTCTTCTTTTTTATCCCTGTTTCTGCCTCAGCTGGATTCTGATATTACAAAGAAAAAGCCCTGTGATTTTTTCATAATCTCCGGTCTCTCTCCCTCCTCCTCTCTGATGTGTCGGGTGATGAGCCTTCAAACTCCCAGCGTATTAGGTCTGTTTTACACGTCAGCTAATTCACTCTTAATATATTCTAATTGTTGCTTAATTGTATTGAAATGAGACAGGGGAGTGGAAGCCGTGCACAAATGAACATATTATGAAGTGAGGGAGTAGGATGCGAGAGGAAAAAAGTGCATCAATGTGCAGCTTTTTCAGAGGAAAATGTGCGCCTCCCCTGCAAGCACCGTCGGCACAGAGCAATTTTTTTTGTATTTTGTAATTTTGCATTTGTCCTTTTGTACACAGTTGCAAGTACACACAGTTACGCACAAAATGTATTGTACGAGTTACAGTCAAGAATTATGTGTACACAAATCCAAAGTTGCACACAAATATGCAGACACGTGTTACAAATCAGGATTTCTGCACACACAAATCGGATGAGACTAGTTTGGCTCCATAGATGACCCGGATAGAATTTCTTGTCTGACTTCAGAGCCAAAAGTGTTGTTAAGAGTGAGCAACACCAGATGCTACAACACCTATGACGGCTCCTATCACGGAGCTGACATCCCACCTGAGTCACACTGACGGCGTTTTCTGTGTGAGCACACACAATCAGTTTTTGAGTTTCCCATAAAATGGATGTTTTTAGCATGTCTGTGTGGCCGTTTCCTGATGATAGAGAACATATGCAAAGACGATTAAGTTTAAAGCTGCATTTCTGAATATTTCTTATATAAATTGTTGTCAGTCTGAAGCTCACAAAAAATATTTGTCATATGAAAATATAAAAAGCTGTGAAATAGCTCTGATATTGTTCGCCTTTTCTGGTACATCAGGAGAGCATAAAAAACAAAGAGCTCTCAATTATGGGTGAGAGGAAAGGTGGGGTTGCTCCGCACCAACCGTTTCTTGGTTTCTGCAGAAACGAAGTCCTGGAAAACAACACTAGTTGTTTTTTATTTTGACTAAAAACAGCATAATCACAAATGCAAGACCGATGGGAATGCTTTTAAAAAATGCTCAAAAGACGATTGGAGTGGAAGTTCAATAAAAATCTTTTGTTTTTGGATTAACTTTTAAGAAATAATGACATAAATCTATTGTTTTATTGCCCGCTTATTTAAAGGTGGAACTCTGATCGATTATTTTTAAGGCTTAACTCTTCATCCTCAACTTTTCTTTGATTTTTTTTGAGTTGCACCTGCACAGTGAGTCAAGGTGGCAGCTGTAGTGTAGAGGTTTGACCTCTGATTGGAAGATTGCAGGTTTGGTTCCTGGCTTACATTCCCATGTGCCAAAATGTCCTGACACTGACAGGGGGTTACAGGTTCACACCTTGTTGGACAATGTGCCTTTCCATCAGTGTGTGAAGTTGTGTGAGCAGGAGTGAGCGGTCTTGTGACCGTAAAGCCCTTTGGACATTTCTGTCAAATTGAAATGATATTTGTTTGTCATGAAAAATGTACAAAAAGATAGTTCATTTTGTAATCTCTGGTCATTCTGTGTACATGTGATATTTTTCATGCTCTCTGCAGTGGAACAGTAGATTTGCTGTTGGACATTATGACACCTAATCAACTGCAGAAGCAGAAAAATAAAAAGCGACAGCTGCAGCGGATCCAAAGGACATGACACAAACGGAGCTTGTGGCGCTTGCTGCTCGGCGTCTTTTCATTCTCAGGTTTATTTGCTGTTAAAGGCAATGGTCCGTGAATACTTGTGTTCATAGCAACAGTCGGATGCGTGTGTCACATGCTCCTCATTCGGTTTTCTCACAGCAGGACTTCAGGGCTCCAATGTTTGCAAGTTTATTAGATTGTCTTACTGCACACATCCAGCAAAGCTGCCATTTGTCAAGTGAGCGCATTAAACAGCAGGAAACAAATAGTGTCTTCTCTGTAGTTTGAACCAAGCTGGATCTCTCAAACTCCAAGGTGCACGCAGCATCATTCAGGCAGGAGTTATCCTCACACTGAAAGACAGAAAGACAAAGTCCTGTGTGAGGTGTGAAGGACGGAGTCTAGCGAGCCTTTTCACTGCTGAGGAGGATGTATGCTAATGACAAGAGGAGGTCTGGGGTCAGCAGGAACTGAGATAAGAAAGAGGATTGGAATGAAGAGATGCAGAAAGATAAAAGACAAGGGGAAAGTCATCTAAGGAGCCCACCAAATAGAGAAACAAAAGTTCAACTGAGACGTGTGTGAGTGTGCTCACATTTGATCAGTTTATTTCCCCAAAGATCTCGTTAAAGACTCCCGTCCTTCTGCATTTGGCCTGCAGAGATGGTGGGAGCGAGAGAGGAGCGCCTCTTCTTTCTGCATGGATAAGTGACGGAGGAGACGGAGAGAGGCGGGGAAGATAAAGTGCAGCATGGACAGAGGGAGTGGGAGTGTGTGAGCGGAGAAGTGTGATCACAGCTTTAACAGACAGGACAGGAATTGTCATTTGGAATAAAAGGTTTAAATTTTGTGTGTGAAGATTTCAGAATAAATCTAAAATACAAACTTTGATCATCTTTTGATCTATTTTAAAAGCCTTTCTAGTGGTCTTTTAATTGTGATTACGCCATTTTTAGCCAATATCAACAAAAGTTGTGAGCAAAACTGTTGGCACAAAGCAACCCCACCCTCCCTTCCCTTACTTGCTGCTGAGAGCTCTTTGTTTACATGTTCTTCCACTAGCTTACAGCCCCTCACAGCTAGGATGAGGAAAACGAACAAGAGTGTAGTGGTCTACAAGTGGAGAAATAAGAATGGAGCGGAGCGGGAAGCTTCCTGCTCATCCTAACTTCTACGATCTTTTTCAAACGGCATTTTTTCATCTGCTCCTGATTCACAACAATTTGAATTTAAAAATACTCAGAAATGCAATTCAAAGCTTAATTTTCTTCATATATGTCCTCCGTCATCAGAAAGATGCCACAAGAATATGCTAAAAATACCGCAAACACACATTCATCAGAGTGGGGCTTTAAATTAGATATCAAGTTGAAGCCTAAGGTGTGATCTAAAGCAACATAGACCTCATTTAACAATTTCAATGAGTAAAAAAGGTGATTTGTTGTGTGAAATATGAGAAGATCCTTGATCACAACAGCTGGACTAAACAGAAATTGAAGAAAGCAAAAAAAGAAAAAAAAAAGAAAGAAAATATAATTTTAGGTCAGTTTTTCTCTTCTGATTGTCAGATGGGTTGGTAATTTCCAGGAGAGATGAAAATGAAAAAGTTTTCTGTCAAAACCTTCAACATAAACCTGAGTTTATGTTCAGAAAAGCTAAAGCCAAAGGTTTATGACATTAGATGAATAGAAGTTACACCAACACCTTCTAA
Organism: Oryzias celebensis; assembly: GCA_014656515.1. NCBI lineage: Eukaryota > Metazoa > Chordata > Actinopteri > Beloniformes > Adrianichthyidae > Oryzias > Oryzias celebensis. Next base: position 3,653,595 of record BNCR01000008.1, on the reverse strand, counting down.
TCTTTGCAGCTCCAACAAACATGTTGTTTATCAATATTACTGGTTTTATCATAAGAAAAGAAAAGTCCACTTTAATGCTTTCTTAGTATTATTTTCAATTTAATATTCAATAAATACCAAATATTTATTCCACCATAAGCAGAAAAACATAAATAGATATTTTACATCAACGCTAAATCTATCTTTTAAATTGATACTGTATCAAAAGAAAATGTCATGAAATTATTTGCGCATTACTGACTCCACAATGTTTATCTAAAAAAAAATCCTTTGATAAATATCTTATTTGTGTAGTTTTGTGAGTCAATAACATGAGAATGTGTGTTTTTCTGGTTGGTCAGAAACTAAAGGATCCTTTTGTTCTTGTTGTTTTACTGATCCACATCTCCGTCTGACGGCAGCATCAATGTCTTTTCACCACAATCTGTGCTCCACGAGCGAATTCTCCCACAGCTGATTGTGGTGATTTTCTGGCTGAGTGTCAGCCGAGTCCTTCCTTCACTTTCGTCCTCTCCTGCTGAGTCTGTGACTAATTTGATAGTTTGTTTGATGGTACTGGAAGGGCGTGCAGGCTCCTGCGCACAGCAAACAAGCAGGTGTTGTGCTCTTCATCCTCAAAGTGTACGGACATTTTTTTTGCTCCACGTCTCCTGTGTGCTGCAGCACACATTCGTGCACGCTGATGCACGTGCTCAAACGCGACCACAAGCACACCATCCGAAGTACCACCTCTCCTTGGGAACACAGCGATGTTTCTATGGCAACAAGCAGCTTGCTCCAATAATGAACTGGTTGCCACGGTGACCGTGTTGGCTGTGCGCGAACAGAGTGGCTCAATAAAACAGAAAGGAAGAATGGGATGCTGCTCCTCTGCACTAACCCGCAGGCAGCTCTTTCTCTGGGTTGGACACAGATGTGTGTCAAAGTGATGGAGACGACTGACGCTGAAAGCATGCTCTGTCAGGGAGCAGCACTGCCAAGAGCCCATTCGGCTGCTGGATCTGGTCCTGCTGCTGCCTCAAGGTCAGAAAAAAGCCCAAATCCTCTCCCAGCAAGTGCAGGGAGGAGAGTCAAAGAGGAGAAGAGGAGAAGAGGAGAAGAGGTGGAGAGCAAAAGGAAAAAGCTGCCATCTGCATCAGGGAGCTGCGTTCTACTTTGCTGACTGAGCTTCTGAGCTGCTTGGCTGCTCATGACCAGCTGCAGACACGGAGGGCAGCAGGAACCTGACATTCATTCCCTCTCTGCTGATGGAGGCTGTGAGGAGTCATCCTCTTTACTCCGACACTGTCTCCCCCCTCTGGCTCTCAGGGGCAGCAGCCTGTGTGTGCTGCAGTCCGAACACCCGTTTCCACACTGCTGAGCGGGACTGGATTCACATGTATGTTGCACGCTTTGGATCTGCAGTCATAAATAAAACATATTTCTAAAAGAAACCTTTGGTGGGAAACGTCTGAGCGCCGCTGGTGTTACAGGTTTAGTTCTATGCAGCAGAACTCAAACTTTCACCTTCAAGATCTATTATCTTTGCAGTGCTTTTTTTTCTTGAAGAATGGGCTGTCATCTCTGACGAAAGCCTTTGGTTTTTTTGAAAACTTCTGCCGTTTTTTCTGTGCTGAGAAGCAGCCCACAGCATGATGCTGCCATCCAATGCTCCATGCATGGATCTTTTCTTTTAGTTTCATTGCTTTTGTTGTTATTTGCTGTTTTTCCTTCAATCAAGATTATGAATTTTTTGATTGACATAAACTTTTGATCTTAACAGTTGATCTTGTAAAGTGCACCTTATTGCTCTTTCTCAAAATTTATCATGATGTGTTTTTGACTTAAATCCTCTTGAAGATCTTCAAGAATTGTATTCCTGACAGACAGTTACATTTCCACGCTTACATTTGTTTTTTTTCTTTTTGACCCTTTTGAGTCTGGGGTCTTTGTGATCTTTTTTTTTTTTTTTTACTCTATTAATTTATCTTTTTAACATGTGGCTAATATGCATATCTTAGTACCACCCTAGCTTCTTTTATTATTTTCTTTTTATGATATGATGACCTGAAACTGTCTAAAAAAAATAAATTCTAGTTGTAAATATTCTCATATTTTTCCAGAAAAACAAAACTAAAATTGAGAGCAAACCGTTTTTATATTTAATATCAAAAGATCAAACATGTTCATAGAAAATAAAAATTCTAAAAACTTCCCAAAACAAATAAAGATAAAGTCTAAATAATGAAAAAAGAAATTATTGAAAAATCCAGGCGAAGGTCTTCTAAGCAAATGTTACAAGGATTTATTTCAAGAATGTTATGTTATTGTGGCAACACTGGCTAAGAATAGGGTGAAGCAACAACGTGACCTGAGGCTGCTCGGCTCCAGCCTCAGGTCAAGACCTTCTTTTTTAATTTGGCTTTTAGTAGAAATTCAGAAACTTATTGATATTTAAACAATTTTTCAGTTATTTATCTTTAACTTCTTTAAGAAAATGATCACTTTTAGTAATTTATAACTCTTTGTTATTACTCATCTATTTATTTAAAAATTCATTTACCTGTGTTTACTTTAATGTACTTTAAAGTATTTTATTCTTTTTACAATTTGTTTGTTTTAAGTCCAGCGTTTTCCTCAGAGGGACCTCCAACTCAGTGACTGTGTTGTCTCAGTGAACAGGGTCGCTACACTAGGATTTCCCGGGTCTGGGGTCTTGCTTTGATCAGGGGATCCTATGCTGGCTTCCTCTGTGAACATAAGTGAGGGGTCACTGATGTGGACAGGTCCCTAATATATCATTTACCGACTTAGTATCAAGCCACATTTCAATTCAAATGAATTTTCTTTTCATACCTTTGGTGTCTCATTTTATGCTTTATTATGTTGTGTGTAAGTGTGTGTGGGGGTTATGTGTGTCGGGGGGCATTGTATGTGTGATTCATTTTGTGTTGCTGTTTGGCTTTTAAATTTGGTCATGTTTTTAATGTGAAGCACTTTGAGCTTCACTAGTTGGAAAAGTGCTTTATAAATAAAGCTTGATTTGATTTGAAAAACTGTTTCTTTATGAATGGTTTCCATGTTTAACAAATGGATGCATCAGTCTTTTATTATCATTTGGTGATAATACTATTTATCACTTTTTGTATCTCACATTAGATAAAAACATTTTCCTTCTTATCCGCTCCTGTCGTGTGTTTGTCCTGCAGAAATGTTTGCGGTTCAACCCCGATGCCACAGTGTGGAAGGCAAAGCAGCAGGTGCTCTGCTCCCTGACCGAATCTCTGCGAGATGTTCTGAACTACGGTCTGTTCCAGCCCGCAACGGACGGCCATGATGCCAAGTTCCTGGAGGAGGAGAGGCTGCTCAGAGAGTACCCACAGTCCTTTGAAAAAGGGGTTCCATATCTGGAGGTAGCACTCAACCCCCACAAACACTTTGTGTTGTATCAAAACTGCCCACAGGAGGGCGCTGTAATGAATATCTGAAAGACTCTGAAAAGCTTCCTTTTTAAAGGATGTTGAGAGAATGTTAGTGAATAGTGTACAAGCTATTTTTGATCCAAATATAAGTATTTTTTCTGATAGTATTCTGTAAATGTTTATGACGGTCGGAGAAACATCCAAGCAGTAGCTGTACAAACAGGATAATATTCCCCTCTGCAGAGAAGAAGTAAAAGCCTCTCATTGTGTCCTACATTTTTCTTTAAGCTGCAAAAGCACTTCTTTTCCACCACATCTGTAATAACTGCCCCTTCACTGGTTTAAGTTAGGTAAAATAAACTAAATCCCTGCTTTCTAAAAGGGTTTTAATGCAAACTTCTCACCTCAGCCATGGTGTGCTGCATGCTACCTGCTCAGTGACCCACCTTTTCATGTCTTCATCAGTCTGTACAGACACCCACTTGCATTCTGGAAGGTATAACAAACAAGATAAAGCTTGTCTCTTCTGCAAATCTACAAACTTCATTGGGTGGATTTGGGCCAAAAGCAGCTAAAAAACTGGGACATAGTCCCAGTGAGTGTCAGGAGGATTAACCCCTTTCTCCTTTTCTGTCTCCACTTTAGTTCCGTTATAAAACCAGGGTATACAAACAAACTAATCTGGATGAGAAGCAGCTGGCCAAGCTGCACACGAAGGTACGCAGCCCATGTCTCTAACCCATCTGATGGGATCTGTGTGTGGTTCATGTGACCCAAAAACAGGCGATTTTTTATTTTTTGATTGCTTCCATTTTCTCTCTCTGCGGTTTACCACTTCAGGCCAGTCTGAAGAAATTCATGGATTACATTCAAACCAGTGCAGTAGACAAGATGGGCAAGTTTCTGGACAAAGGTCTGGATCCCAACTACCAGGATGCTGACACTGGCGGTAGGGAGCAACTGCACTGACATCCTGGGTGTCACTTTCAGAACCATATCTGGAAATCAAAACTTCAAAGAAAAATTTTTGGTTCACATAAAGAGAGTTTTACCTGATAGTCCCATTCTGATCATCTATTGATGTTTTGTAAAAAAGCGTTCCCAGTGGTTTTTTTTTATTATGATTCTGCTGTTTTTAGGGGAAATAAAAATAAACTTGTCATTTTCTAAGACATATTTTTGGCAGACTGGCAGCAGTTCACCACAACAATATCAAGCTAATATTAGCAGTGCAACAAGATTGGTGAGTATCAGAGCTACACAGCCGTACAGTTTTGTTGCAAATTCCAGCTCAAACCAGGAAAAACCAAGACGTTCATGAAACGATTTGTCTGCAAGTGGATCAGAATGGAGCAGAGCGGGGAGCTTGGGGCCCCACCCAGAGTATTTTCCTTGTCACAAATTCCCTCTTTTTCAAACAGAAATGTTTTCATTTGCACATGATTCACAACAATTTGAATAAACAAATCAGAAATGCTATTTTAAGCTTAATTTTCTTAATGTCTGTCCTCCATCATAGGAAAAGCTACAGGAACATGTTAAAAACACCATTTTCTTCGGAGTGGGTCTTTAATGCTTTGATCAAATGGGTGTTAGCATGATTGAATTATGCATTAAAAAGCTAGAAAATACTGACAGAAATATTAAAAGTCTGTCCATTCAGCGGTTCAACCAATTCCATCAGGAGACAATGTTTGTGTGTGATCTTAAACTGTCAACATCTAGAACTTGACTTCAAGGTAGAAGAAACTCATTATAAAAAGTTGCTTACAGAGCAAATTGTTATAACAGCAAAATGAAGATAAAAAGTTTGTTTAAACAATGCAAGGAATCAGTATAGGGGAACCGATTCTCCACCAGTATGTCAGCAGCCTAAAGCCTGAGCTCCATGCTGGTTCCAGCAGACCTGTGACCCCCAGGCTCTGCTGTTTAACTCAACATTTATGGTGTCTGCAGGCTCCCAGCCTCCTGCTCAGCTTTCCGCCCTCAGCTTCTCAGTGTGTCTTCACACCTTGTGCAGGATCTGAGTCAGAGCTGTTTGCGATTTGGTGGCTTTTCTCGGATGCTGTTACTGCTCGGGGGACTGAGGGGTTGGGGAGGTTGGCAGCAGACGGCTGCTCTACAGTTTGGGTGTGTTGCACAGCGCCACTCCAGCTGTTCTGGGAGCAAGTGTCAAAACACAAAACACAGCGTGTAATCAGGGGTGTGAAGCACACTTCCACTGCTAAGCACAGGGGGGCAGCAGAGAGCCCTGATGAGAGCCCTGCAGCAAAATGACGTGTCTAAAAATGTCTGTCTATTGTTTAAAAGCCCTTTTTCATTAAACAGATTGTAAATCTAATGAATTTAAGGCAGTATTAATTCAAAACAAAAAAAAAATCACTTTTTGTTTCACTTTAGACTTGTTAAAACAGTTTTTCAGGGCCATAAAACATTTTCTTGTGAAGCTGACTTTTCTTTCTATGGAATTTTCCCCTAAAACATTCATCTTCTCATTACATTTAAACTATAATTTGAAAAATTAAGACTAACTTTGAGGCAAACTTTAATGTAAATAATGTCATTCCATTTAAAAACAGCTTTTTCTGCTTTTTTTCCTTCATAAAATAGATTTTATTGTGGTTTTTGTTGTTGTTTGGCACAGCAAAAGACTGTAAATTCGTTTTTTTTCCCAACAAAATGTTTACTGATTGAGAAAAAAATGAAATAAATTACAATTTATACTTAGGTAATACTTTTATTTGCTCTAATTTGACTGTTTGACTGTCAAAATATAATTCATGCCTTTTTAAGATTGTTTACAAGAATTGCCTTCAATGTAACACACACACAAATGCTTGTTAGTCAATAAATTAACTGACAGATAAATACATGTAAGGAAGGTCATTCTAGTCAGTGGAGCATAGAAAACAAATACTCTCAGAAAATATTTATTTCCCTTAATTTCAGAGGTCATGATAGTTTACATAAGCCCATACACGACAACAAAAAATATTTCAAGTCAAAAACAAAGATAAACTTTTATTTTGTAAAACGCAACGTGAGTTAGATCCAATACAAATAAAAAAGAGATAAAAATCAGAGGAAGTAAGAGCTGCAAGTACTCTTTTCAGCTTCAGCACCACGGACAGCGCAGTACACCGTCAACACACTACAATGTTTGAAATTCTCTGAGATCAAACCAAATGTTTTAATTTGCACAAATATCAATTCAAGACAGAATCAGTGAAGTTAAAACTAAACTGAGAAGTTTCTGTCATTTTTTTCGACAAAGTGAACTAACAATTGTCTTCACTCCCAGCAAAAATCACAGAAAATTGAAGAATTGTTGATTTGTTTTCAAAAACTCAAGCAACAACAATAAATCTCTTTTTGAGATTCCTTCTCAAAAGATTCCATCAAACTCTGGATCTGCATTTTTCCCGCAGAGACTCCTCTGACCCTGGCGGTGCAGTGTGAGCCAGGTGGGGGCGAGGCCATCCGGGTGCTGGTGGATGGAGGGGCTCACATCGACTTCCGTGCCAAAGATGGACTCACACCGCTACACAAAGCTGTTCGAGGCCACCATCACACAGCCCTGCTGGTAAGCAAGCCTTCTGCAGAGACTTTGAAAATCACTTGAAAATCCATCATTTACATTTTAAAATCCTCAATATTTTGTCTGGACATTACTCCTGTAGGATCTTCATTTAGGTATCTGGTTCAAGACTGGAGAAGAGTTGCATTCCAGGCATGTGATGAAGCAGCGTCATAGGTTGCAGGACAGTGCCTGAACGCTTGAGTTTTTTTTTCTTGTCTCTCAGTTCATCAGCAGAGTCTTTAGTTCACACTGCACACACTCACCTCTTACATGCATGCACAAACACACAAATAAGTCAATGAGTCCAGTTTTTCTGAATCTACATTTGGTTCTAGATAGATTTTACTCGCCGTTGAGCTTTTCCCACCCCAAACTTTCATTTCCAGACATCATCATACATATCCATGCACACCTGGAAACAGAAAGTGATGTCACATGTCAAAATTGTTAGTTTTTTGTTTATTTTAATGGTTATGAATGAAGGCTTTTTTTATATTTCAAAAGTAAAAATCCTGTTTAGGACAGGAATGTTGGTTCATGATTAGGAGTTTTTCTGAACTGTTCTTGCAAATTAAAAGTAGGAAATTGTTTTGAGAAAAGGTTTGGCTTATTGGCCTGTGGGAAGGGCTAAGCCTTATATAAAGTGGTGGTGGTGGGGGGACTTTTTTCAGTTGCAGAGGGAGGGCAGTGAAGTGGTGGTAACAAGCTTTCCCAGAAACTGTTTTTTTAAACCAATGAAATCCCATTGTGTTGTTTCTAAATTACTGGCAGTGCCATCTAGAACGTTAAGGAGAACCCTGTCACAACGGATTCATCCAGGTTTCTGGTATTCCACAAGGAAGTTCAGGAGTTTGCTGTTCAAAGCCAAATCTTCCAATTAAATAGAGGAAAGCGATCATTTGCAGTCTGAATTTTTGCTTTCAGCCCTTGAACTATCTGATTGTTTCCATCATTTACTAAGTAAATGATTGTCAATGAAAATAAACCCAGACAACTGATGCTCATCTCGCCCTGCAGGTGCTGCTCTCTTTGGGTGCATCCCCAGACTACAAGGACCGTCGGGGGCTGACGCCGCTTTATCACACTGTGCTGACGGGAGGCGACACCTCCTGTTGTGAAACAATGCTGTACCACAGAGCCAAGCTGGGCATCAGGGACGAGAACGGCTGGGACGAGACGCATCAGGTAACACAGGCCTAGAACAAGGAGTCACAAGGAATCAAAGAAAAACATGTGAATGATTTTGAATGTAAAGTACTTTTTTGGCAGGAGTTTGCATTCATCCCTGCCTCTGAGTGTATTCCAGTGTGTGTCTGCATTAAAACTCACTCGTGCCATCAGATGTGTCCCCCTTCATCCCATCATCCTCCTCCTCATGTCACAGCCATGAAGACAGACATAGAGAAAGAAAATAAAGGTACCTCAGTCTTTCCTGTACTTGTTTTTGCTTTCATGTAGATGCTAAATTATTGCACTTATAGAGCTGAAGCGATGCATTTTTGCATCAATAGGTGTTGAGTGGCTAAGACAAAAAAAAAGACCAAATACATATGCGAAGCAAATAAACATTCATTTACAATCAAAGTAAGCAATTGCCCTCATGTGTTTTCATATTTGGAAAAGCGTTTTGTTTTTAAACCTATCACTTTGAGGTTTTCATTGGGCAAACACACCTGATCCAGGTAATCAGCAGCAGATAAGGTAGGATATCTGAAAAACTAGCACGAGTCAGATACCCCTGAACTAGAAAATGAAGGGGTTTTTACCAGATCTTCCACTAAAACAAAATAAAAATGATGCTAAATTATTAGCACAAGTAAATCTATAAAGATGTCACATCTAGTGAAAGAAGTGTGTTCAGCTGAGGAACTTCTACATGTGTAATACAGGTAATAATACTACAGGTAATAATACTACAGGTAATAATGGCTTCAGCCTTTGTAATCTCACTTCCCCACCCTTTGACGTTAGAGGTGGTGCTAATTAAACCTAAAGTCACTCTGCGACTCTCATCCGGCGTATCTGTGTCATTATCTCACCTTCATCCGTGTTTGCATCTTCCTCTCTCCTCCTTATTAAAAACCACATCATTCTTTTTTTACGTTTTGGTTCATCTCTTTTTTTCCATCTCTCCTTCACGTTGGCGTGCAGGCCTGTCAGAACGGAAACTCGCAGCATCTGGAGCACCTCCTCTTCTACGGGGCAGATTCCTCCTCCCAGAATGCCTCTGGAAACACTGCCTTGCACATCTGTGCTTTATACAACAAGGTAATTGTGCAATAAAAATAGAAATTACTGCTTTATCTGTACCTTGTTTTATAAATATAGATGAGTGAAATTTATGAACTACAGTCGAAATGATTTTCCTTTTTAGTAAAGATATTTAATAAAGATATTTGTCAGGATATTTGTTATTGTTGCAATAATTGTGCTGCCAACTGAATATTTATGATTTAAAGCTGTTTTCAGGATCAACTTTTGGAATAAAGCTGAACCCAAATGCGTAAAAACCTTTAAAGCTTTACACGATAAAAACCACTCATTAGTTAGATGCTTTAAGAAGCTACTATCAAAGGGTTTCCATGATAACCTTGAACCCAATATATAGATTTTTTAAGTGTTTTACCAGAATGAAATGTAATTGGTTGAAAGTCTGTGTATTATCACATGTCAGGAGAAGAAAATGTCAAACAGGATAAGAAAAAAAGAACCTTTATCGATGTGACTCTGATAATATTGTCTGCATGAAGATGTTTTTAACAGAACGATGTGTTTTGCAGGAAAGCTGTGCACGAATCCTGCTGTACCGTGGAGCCAGTAAGGACACAAAAAACAACAGTGGGCAGACACCATTTCAGGTGACTTCCTGACTCCAAAAAAATACATAAAAAAATATTTTATTCAAAAACTAGAATGTGAATGTCAACTTCCTCTATTTTTGCTAAATAGATTTTTGCTGAATAAATGTCTGAAGTGTTGCTTGTCCTCATCAGGTGGCTGTCATGTCTGGCCATTTTGAACTTGGTGAAATTATTAAAAATCACCGGGACACGGATGTGGGTAAGCTGTGCTTCATTTCTTTACCTTACATTTTAATTTTTATGTTTTAACTATAGTGATGGATGTGTTTGGTGTTTACAAAAACTTACAGAATAGTAAAGTGCAACAGACCTGAAAATGTTTGGAAACTGTTTAAAAAAAACTAAGGTTTTGACAAAATTAGTTATTCTGCCATTTGTGAAAACTTTCCAGTTCCCTTTGTGGAGTCTCCAAAGTATGCCCCCCAGAGGCGGGACAGTTCCCGCACCTTGGCAGTGCCCCACCCTCACCCGTTCCTGCGGGCGAACAGTGACAGCAGCATGAACCTTCCAGACTGGATGGCAGTGCCCAACGCCCCGACCTCCAACATCGTGTCTGTGCAGGTACCTGGAAGGGGATGCTTGAGACTCCTGAAGATCCATCAGCACCAGAATAATTCAAAGTCTAAAGATGTGATAAAATGTGTCTAAAGATACGACATCTTGAACATATTTGCTTTTCACAACTAAGAGCCGTTTATTTCTTGATTTTGTCAAGTTTGAGCTAAAACAGGACTTATTTTACCGTCTACAGTTCACTCAACACATCTCATTCATATTTTTTCAGGGCATCAAGCACACAGGAGCTCTGAGGAGTTCCAGCAGTCCCAGAGGAGCAAGGACACGCTCCCCATCACGAGGGAGGATCGGTGACAAGGAGGACCGGAGCAGACAGAGCCGGAGGCAGGGGTGAGGCGCAGAAAATGGAAAACAGACATCTTTGCTTATAACCAAGCAAGTCAGAGCCTCTGTGGCCAGTCCACGCATTTATAACATTTTTTTAAAAATCAGATTAATACTCTAAAAAGTGATTTACTGTTGAACATTTTAGCAGAAATAAGCAAAATGAGAATAATAAATGATTTCCTGCTTGGCATGTTAAGGAATTGAAAATAAAAATAAAAGAAGAGAGAAAAACGTCAAACCTGAAGGACCAAAGACAAGTCGTAAAATAAAACAGCTTTGGATGAATGCAACTAAAACCTGTTATATACAGTGGGTGGGGCAGAACACAAACTTAACACAGATCATTTTTTAAATATAGAAAGGTATCCTCACATGCTTTTAATTTGTAAAGACAAGGTGGAGGAAGTCCTTTTCTGAAGAACAATTCAGTTAGCTACTTTAACTGTAACTTTTTGTTTAATAATAAGTAATCAGCACTAAAAAAAAAAAAAACATTTTTTAAACTGTTGTTAACATTTAGAGATTTAAATGTATATCAGGATTCCCATTATGTAGTAATTTCTTGTAAACAAAACCGATTTCTTTTTTGATAAAGAGGGCTATGATTCAGCAAACTAATGAAGAAAATGTCAAAACTCAATAGGTGAATAGGACTGTTCCTTCAAAGCTTCCTGTTCCTCCCCAGGCCTCCCTCCACCAGCACCACAGCACAAACTGCAGACCCGCGCAGACGCCTTTACAGCGCCGTCCCAGGACGAGTCTTTGTGGCCACTCGAGCGCACTCTGCACAGGGAGAGCGAGAAATCAGCTTCAATAAGGGAGACAGGGTTAAAGGTGAGGGCAGCTTCTCTCCTCTCTGCATTTGAAAAAAGACGCCACAAACCAGGAACCAGCAGTGGCAAACCACTCATCATCTTACTAATGTTCCAAACAAAAACTGAGCCTGTACATGTTTTACTTAACATGTCTAATTTAAGAGCAATGTATTTTTGATTTATTTATTTTTTTACTGTGAGCGAGCTTTCCTGTGTTTGCTTTCTTACTTGGAGTGATGACAGCAGGAAGAAGAAGCGTTTGTGCTTTGAGCTGGCCAAAAATCTGAACACAGAGAAATAAAATCTGTATTTGAGGTAAAGTGGCTGCAGAGTCAGAAGCAGCTCTTTGAAATTCACCTGAACCCTGTGATGTTGACCGAACAAAGTCTGTGGAGCTCAGGAATCCAAGTGTCTGTATGAAGATGCACCTGTCTCCACATGAGTGTAAGGCCTCCATATATGTTTGTATTTAATGTCTGCAGGTATGAATATGTGTGTGTTTGTGAGTGAGTCTAAGGTGTCTCCAGGTATGTATGTCTTGGTGAGTATGTAGGAGGTTTGCATGTCAGTCTGTGCGTCTTTTTCTTTTTTACTAATTTTCTGTTTTTGAAACATCCGTTCTTTTTTTGTGTGTGTTTATTGTCGTCGTTTGTGTGATTGTAATTCTTTTGGTGCAGTGTTCTAACGCAGCGCTCTTCCCTGCTGGCGTCTTGTAGTGCTGAGCGTTGGCGAAGGCGGGTTCTGGGAGGGCACGGTAAGAGGCCGCACAGGATGGTTCCCCTCCGACTGCGTTGAGGAAGTGATGCTGCGAAGCCAAGACAACCGATCAGGTCATCACAAGTCTCACACATCAATGCAAAGATTTGATCATTGTGCTATTCACAATGATTTGAATAAAGAAAAACTCTGAAATTGAATTTTTATTTTCTATATATATGTCCTCCATCATCAGAAAGATGCCACAAGAGAATACAAAACACCAAAAAAAAATTACTTTTCATCACCTTTTGTTTTGAAGGGTTTTAGTTTTACATCTGAAACATAATATTTCTGAAAATATGAGTAGCATTAATTTGTGCTACAGCTGCCTCACGTTCCCTGCTACAAGCAACAGAATTTTACTTCCTTATCGAAGCTAGTTTGAAATCAAAAATGGGGCCAACGCACTTCCTTATGTAGCCACTTGGTGGATTGTTATGAACTCCAACTTGTTTCCATTTACTTTTATATAAGAACTGGACTGAGTGACCCCTCTCATCTAGCTTTCCAAACAGGAAGTACCTGCTGGCTCCAAGAAACCAAAATCCCAGCTATTACTTACTCACTCCATTAGTCAAAACAACCATTCGTTCTTCTTGTAATCCTCGATATTTTTTTCTTTTTTTTTGTAGATCAAATTATTCAAGTTATAAACTGACCAATCAGATGCCTCAATAAAAGTAGGTGGAGCTTGCTGGCCCCCACATCTCCACCTCTGACAGATTTAGTGTGGCCTTCTTTCAAATGGTAGGAGTGTGGAGTTGCAACAAGCTCACTCCTGATTGGCGAGAGTGGTTGCCATAGCAATGTGTGTTTGTCTCACAAATGTGTCATTTTTAGGAAAGAAACTGTTGAACACTGTCGATAAAAAAGGGGAAAGAGCATCTTCTTTCATTTTTCTGTTCATAATTGAAAACAGTGACCGGCTTCAGTAACAACGTTGCACCTGATGTTGACCTTTGTGTTTCAGAGAGTCGAGGGGAACGAGCGAAAAGGCTGTTCAGACATTACACTGTGGGATCCTACGACAGCTTTGATGCTCCCAGGTGAGGGCATTTCCGTCCCCGTCCTGCTGGTCAGGCAGCTGAAAAGTGATGTTTTACGTAAAAATTCAGCTGTGTCCTGTTGTTCCCTTTTATTTCATTACATTTTTGTGAACTCACTTATCAAAGACTTAAAACATCTGCTTAAGAAATATAAATACGTAGCAAAACAAAGCAAAAGAAGAAATATGGAGACAAATGTCAAACAAAACAGGTGTTTATTTAGACAGTTCTGGTTTTGGAACCTGTTACGCCGGGAGTGTGCGGCGAACACTGGCAGGAGATTTGTTTGTATAGAAACAAACTGCACACATCCATCCAGATAACATGATTCATAGACTCCAGTGATACTTTGACCGCTTGGGTGTGCTGTCAGTGATTCATGCAGTCGGATGATGTATTCGGGTTTGCCGCCTCCGGACTCCAGGCTGATCTTCCGGTTTGGATGAGAGTCATCTTTAAAGAGTTTCAGGGGAAGCCGGCCTCCCCTTGACCTGTTGATGTGCTGCCTTAAAACTAAGCTTTTTTAAAAATCTGCATTCAGCTGCAACTTTAAACTCCCATCCTCTTTGTTAGGAGCATTTATAAGATTTCAGCTAATGATCAAGACAGTATTTCCAGTTTCATGCAAAGAAGCAGCACCTGAGCTGCTCATTCTCTCACTGCAACCTCATCAGCTCAGCTCTTCGTTAATGACTGGCAGCTGATTTTTAACAAGCCTCAAACTGTTACCAGAGTGGGAAGTTTATAAAAATACTATTGATTAGCTGAAAAAATGAAGCTAACAATTATTTTGATGAAGGATTTTGTTGCCTCCAGAAACAAGTTTTGCCAGAACACATGGGAGAATTTAAAAAACAGAGAATTTTAGATGCATTTTACTCGTCCATACATTCTGTCGTTAAGAAACCTTGTCGAGAAAAAGCTTCAGAGCGAACTTTTTGAAAGAGGAAAGCTGCAGACGTATGACTTTTACGATGAATTTCTGCAGGTCTGAAGGTCTGGTTTTTAAAAGTATCAGGATGGTTTTTCAAAATAAAATAATTTTTACATTCTACCTCACACTAAGTAACAAAGTAACAAAAAAAAAAGTTGATGAAAACATTTTTGAGATTTTTATATCTTTTGTGATGATTAACACATTTATTTTACGGCACTGCTGTCTGTGAACTATAGCAAAACATTTAAACAGAACTATATATATATATATATATATATATATATATATATACACACACATATATGCATTTTTTGCTTCTACCCTCCTCTTGTTTATCCTTTTTCAAGATATTTTTTACTTTTTTCTGCTCACCAGCTCTCCTCTCACAGCCTCATCTAGAACTGAATGGATTTTATCCCACAGACAGACAGGCAGAGGTGCATGCCTGCAGAACGTGCAGGCATGTCTGACTCAGAGCTGCCCTCACACAGCCCACTTTCACAGGCCTCATGTCGTATCACGCCTGTTCCTGCATCCTTCCGTCTATATTTGGCTCGGTTTTCGAACATCTCTGCATCCCTCCTTCACGTTCTATTCATCACGGCATTAGGAACCCCCTCTGCTCTTTTTAATTTTCTTTCTATCACCCTCACCTCCCTGTGGTGTCTCCATCTGGAGGTCAGACACTGAAGGGCACTAAGAAGAGAAAAGAGAGGGATGAGGATCTCAAATAGAGGAACAGTAATGTTCTGTGGTGCAATTAGTGGACATGAATATAATTAATATGCAGCTGCAACATGCAGACGTCAGCAGGTTGGAAAGATTCAGGAGACGTCCGGTCTGGTTTGAACTCCAAACTTTTGATTTCTAGATGAAGTATCAATCAGTTAGCTTTTTTTTTTCAAAAAAGCAGTATTTTTTTTTCATTTTACATTTTGTTGGTCTACGTGAGCAGAGTTATGCTGTCTAGGAACAAAACAGAAGAAAAGATGAAGAATCATTAAGGCATTTGAAAATAATTATTAGAAAAAAAAACATTAGAATTTAGTCTTAATTTGAATTTTGTAATTCAAATTTTAAATAAAGTAAAAATAAAAGAAGTAGAGGTTGGCTGAACAGTTGTGTTTCATGTTGGTGGGTTTTTAAACATTTTAGTGTCCAAATCTGACCTCTCATGAGGGATTCAAAACTGCTCTCTCTCCATGTTAGCTTGTTACGATGACACAGCTTCAACCACCGTGAGCTGCTTTTTAGTCTTAAATCATTCCTAGATTAAGGTTTAAGTGGCTGAGAAGTCCAAGACACAAAAAACTTTAAACGACTTTCAGAAATCCTGAGAAACTTTTGTTCCAGACCACTTAAAGTTATTACAGCAAAGTGCGGCTGCTTGGCAGTGAAAGAAAAAAAAGGAAGGGGTGCCAGAGATTTCTATTGCTGTGTTTTCATGAGGTGTTGTTGAAAGGAAACTTCTTTTTTTTTTTTTAACCATTGTTTAAAATGCAGAACTTCATGTTGTGAGCATGCATTGGGTGTATGTTTCAGAAAGTTAAACCAATATTGTTTTGAAAGACTTTTATTTTGGTGAATATCTGAAATCGGGTCACACCTGGGTGGCCACAAGGCAGATCTCCGGCCGGCAGCAACTCTGATTGGACGTTGTGTTAATGTCTTCGAATGGCGGCTGTTCATAGTTCGGGGGAATATTAAAAGTGCCCCATTCTGCACTCCTGACAGCCGCCTGACTGTCCCCGTCTAAATTCACGACCACACCAACTATTTTTGTAAAATTCGGGCGGCGGCATGAACTTGAAGATTCTGCCTCCCCATTGCAGGTGTATTTGTGACCGTAGCCTGAGCTAGCGGTGTGGAGTGTAACCAAAAGAATGATGGGAAATGAGTGGAGGTTTACTTCTGCGCCCACAACTCAGAGGTGAATTAATGAACTGCAGCTCTACAGAAACTATGTGCTAAAAAAGGCACACGTTTTTATATTTTCAGGACCACTGGGAATGTTTTGAAAATAGAGCAAAAGATGATTGGAGTGGGACTTTAAAGGGAGCTTGAAATGACTGTGCTAATAACCCATGCCATTTGTAAATTTAACATTATGGACACGTTTCTGAATCTAAATGCTTTTAAAATGTCAATTTAAATGAAACCCTGAAGGACAGAGTTCAGGTTTATGAGTCTGCAGATGCACAGACAAGCAGCAACACACAGAGAAACAGGAGCGCGTCGACCTTCTGTCGGCTTTTGCTCCTCCCAGGCCGCGCTCTCTGCCATCCACACGTGCATGCAATCTGCACACACACACACACGCACACAATCACAGTGGTGTGGCTGAACATGCAGGCAGGAAAACAGCCAAACAGACATGAGCAGAGACAGAAGAAGAGCTGCGGTCAAAGGCAGGAGGGACTTCAGAAGATGACAAATGTAGGGGCGCAAGCAAGAGGTAGGGGGGCGAGTTGGCCGTTTGGACGTTCGCTGAAGGAGGCGCTGGCTGGGAGATGATGTGAGTGCCTGTCTGTCCTCCTCCTCCCTCTGCCACTCATCTGCCAGCTGTTTCTCTGCCCTCCCTCTTCCTGTCTGCGTCCGCCCCTCCCTATTCTTTCATTCAGGCTTTGTTTACAGAGATGCAGAAGAGTGTGTGTGTGTGTGTGTGTGTGTGTTGTGCAGACATGCTGGGAGGAAAAAAAGGTGTGTGATTTTAAAGGGTGTCAGTAGCAGCAGTCTCCACAGTCAGATGACGTGCAGCATCACAACGTGTTCTCACTCACAGGATGTCAAATGTTGCTGTTTTTCAGAGCGTATGCTGCTGACATCAACAGAGATGAGACACGCAGGCATGTGTTCATGTTCAACGCCTGAAGAAAATCCTGTTTACATGACATGACTGAGGAATTAGTCACATAAGGAGACCTGTTTGATCAGGGCTTGTGCCTTCAGTTTTTTTTTCCTGGCAGTTTAAATTCAAAGCCATAAATTAATCAGTTTATGCAGCAAAACTTCTTGGTTTGGGGTAATGGAGAGGTTCAGTAAATTTCCTTACCTGCGTTACACCCCTTAAAGTTGAATATAGCAGCATTTATTCTTTCTGTTAGAAGCATAACACATGCTTTTATTTTGGAAGACGTCCAGATCTGCAGCAAAGGAGTACACAATGTTTTATTTATTTATTTATTTTTATCTTAAAGAAAATTGGTCATTTTCAGTACTGAAGGCGGTTCCAGGGAAGCAGGAGGACCTGGGAGGGACAGCAGGAGCAGGCAGATGGATTCTGTTCAGTGTGCTCGGATGGGACAATGATTAGTAACAGAAAGCGAGACATGACCAAAACATGTTTGACACCTTTTTATAAACACTGTGACTCATCTTCAGGGTGAGGTGAGAAGGAGTTACCAGCTGTTGTGCAGACTGGTAAAAAATCAGCTTGTTTTTAACGCGTCAGATGGTGTTTGGAGCCTAAAATAACGCTTCAGTCAGCGAGACCATTTCTGTAACCCAGCTGACGAAAGTAAGTAAAAATATATAATAAAAAAGCTACATCCAGATGTCCAACCTCTGTCATGTGAAATGGAAAGGTCTGCTCATCTTTTGATCTATTGTAAAAGCCTGGTCTTTTAATTGTGATGATGTCGTTTTTAGCCAAAATCAAAAATCTGTTGTTTTCTAGGACGTAGTTTCTGCAGAGCCGCATGAGTTAAGTTGTGGGTGGTACCATTGGCTTGGACTAAGCCTGCCCCCATTTCCCATCATCCCTTTGTTCACGTTCTCCTGCTCGCATGCATCTCCCTCACACTCCCAGCCTAACATTAGCAGTGCAACAAACATGGCGAGCAATGTTGGAGCTATCCAGCCGTACAGTTTGGATCCAGATGCCAGCGAGGAAAACCAAGACGTACATGGATTTAGTCTTGTACAAGTGGTTATATCAGCTTACAATTGTTTCTGCTCTTGATTGATATTGATTTTAATTAATAAATGCTCAGAAATGCTATTTTAAACGTATTTTTTATATGTCCTTCATCATAAGAATTGTCACAAGAACATGTTAAAAACACCAAAATCACCATTTTCATCGAAGTGGGTCTTTAAAGCCCCCCCGCAGACCAATCCAATCACCCCTCACTCTCTCACTCCTTCAAACTCACCTCCTTCCCTTCCCCTCCCTCTCCTCCTCTCTCTCCTTCACTGTGTCGCAGTCACTGCTAACCATCTCAATCCCTCACTCTCCTCCAGTCCTCCTCCTCTCTGTCTTAAGTATGAAGGGGCTGGGAGAGCTTGGCCCTCTCCCTTTCCCTTCCTCCATCTCTCTCTCCTCTTCTTCCTCCTCCTCTCCTCCTCCTTCTCCTTTCTCGCGGCTCTCACTCGCTGCTGTCTTGCTGGAAGACGGAAAGGAGAAGGAGCAGGAGAAGGAGGAGGAGAGGGAGGGGAGGAAATGGCGATGGGGGCATGCGGCGAGGAGGATCTCTCCCTCTCCCTCTCCCTCTCTTCTTCCTGGCCGTCGCTGGGCCCTTTGAATAGGAGCATCTGGTTCATTTACAGGTACCTGCCATGACATTTCATCCCCCATCCCCACATTTACTCCGTCTTCTTAGAGATGCTGAGGAGGTGAAGGAGGGTTGCATGCATTTGGACGTCACACTGGGATGAATTGACAGATGTTACAAAGCATGCCTGCATCCAGCTGTGTTCGAATGGGCACGTGTGCTGCGTGTGTGCGGCTGAGCGCAGCAGCACAGCCGTGTCGGAGCAGTGCAGTCATTCTGTGTGAACACGCCAGAATGTGGCGAATGTTTCTTTTCTCCCCGCTTTGAACAAATGTCCTCCAGCGATGCTGCACTGGCACAAGTGACGCCTGCTGCCTGCGCTGATGTGCAGGCTGATTGCACGTTTTGTTTGTGTTGCATACATGTAAGAATGTGTGGCGTTGTCAGCCGCTGTTTCTCAAAAACATTCCCGTGTGACGAGCAGATTTCTCCAGCCAGCGTCGAGTTTGGTGTGTTTGGCTGCGCGTGGTCGTCGGCGTGTCTTTGCCAGTGTTGGTGTGTGAGTGATGGAGACAGCTGTGAGAAAGCAAACAGAGCACGGAGGGAGAGTTTGAATGATGCAGCATCATCACAAGTTCAGGGATGCTCACTAAGCTGAAGCCGCCTGCAGCCTTGTGGCAGATCCTGCTCTGCACAGTCCTCCTCCAAAGCTTTGACAGTGTCAGTCATCAGATCTTCTGTAGTGAGATGAAGCCAGCATAACTTTGATAAAACCTTCAGTAATTAGTTAATCAAGTTCATCAATTAATAGACTGTAGATCATATTTACTGCATATGCTCTTGTGTACTCTGTTTTGTCTAATTCAACTTTAACCCATAAGTTACGATAAGAAAGAAGCTTGCCGGATTAGTGTGGAAAAAAATATTGCTATAATGCAGATTTTATTTGCTTTTATTTATTTTTTTTCAAGTTTACCCCACTATAAGGATAATGATCTCCTGAAAACTACAGAAATGTTTGTGACCGGTAACAAAAAAGCTGTGACTGTATATGACAACCCCACCTGGCGTTCCGAACGGGAAGAGGCTCCATGAAACCAAAATCCCATAGACTTCTTTAGAAAAATATTTGTTAGAATAGCCTTACTTGCTTTTTTCTAGCCATGCGATACTTGTTTTTTCCACAATATTTTCGCCGTAGCACAAGTAATTCAAGTTCAAAACTGACAAATGCCTCAAAAAAGTTGGAGGGGCCTGCTGGCCCCATTTGATTGACAGATTAGGGATGTGCACTTCCAACAAGCTCACTCTTGATTGGCAAGCGTAGTTACCATGAAGGCTGACTCAGATCAACTCAGACCAATCACTGCTTACTGACGTCATCTGGATCCAACATGGCGACATTCAGATCGACTTCAGCTGGTTTGAGTCAGAAGTAAGTCATTTTCTATGGGTGACATCACACTTACTTACTCCAGTTCTCATATACAGTCAATGGAATAACAAGACAAGTTTAACATACACGAGATTGACATTCAGGAAAATCTGGGAGCCACCAGCTGCTCATAAGAAGCACATTTCAAAGCTGAGTAATGCAGAGAATTTGGGTTGGAGAGTTTCCAAGCATGAAATTCTGTTCGTTCTTGCATAATCTCCTGCAGAAAGATTGTTTAACTGTTAATGACTAATGTGAGACACACGTTGTTTTTTGGAACACAATATTAAGGCTAAAAAAGTCAATTAATTTAACTCTTTATCAATTAATCCAATCTATACAGTATTTATCCGTAGTTTCTGAAAATTAAATATTTTGAAATATTTTGGAAATAGAATTGAAGTTAGAAAAGCTAAAGAAGACAAATAAACAAAATAAAATCTATCCATAGATATATCAAACTTACTCCAACTGAACTTCTGCTTCTGTGCTGATCCTGGGACTTTATTTCCAGTTGTCAGTGCAGAAATGGGATCAAACAGGAAAGTGGGAAATATCTATCAATGAATAATATGAAGTATTTTTAGTCAAACTTTTTAATCGCGCGTAAACTTCATTCTCCCGCCTGGAAAGACTCCAGGGACTTGTTGCATGTTTTGCCAGCAGGGATACAACAGCCTAAACTGTAAATGTGATTCAACTTTCACCCGTCAGACTGAATATGCCTTGCTCTCGACACACACTTGCTCTCTCTGCCCCTCAGAGAGGTGATATCGGAGCTTTATAGCTGAGATGGACAAAAGAGGACAGGAATAACAAAGCGTCAGAGCCTGGGAAGAGACAGAGTGGCTCTCACGGCTTATGGAGACAATCACACACTTAACAAACTGAATGGAAAAGAAAAAAAGTCAGTGTATGATCAGATGCAGCCGGTGCAGAGAGCAGTATGGAGGAGCCATCCGGATGGGAATATGCATAAAAGCAGGGGCACTTAAGAGAGGCAAAGAGGGATGAGCAGATGGAGTGGGACGGGACTATTTTGGTGAACAGTGGGATTATCAGCATGTGGTTACAGTAGGTTACAGCTGATAGGATAAATAAATATATTTCTATATATATTTATGTATGTGTGTACACGTGTGAGTCACTGCCTGCCTGACTGAACACTTCTTCTTTTTGTTTGTTCTTTTCATTCATTACAAATGCCACAATTACTGATTCTGCAGAAAACAAACTTCTAAGCCTTCGGTTGTGTAATGACCTACAACAGCTGGTTTCATGTAGATTCACTTCTTCCAAAAAGTGTCGTTGGAGTCATTTATTTAACCCTTGTGGGAAAAAGTGTTAAGTTGTAGAAAAAAAACCCCGTCCATTTATCTTTTTCAAAATTGTAATTTTCTGACTTCCCTAAAGTGACTTTATCATTAGAAAAAGTGATACTTTGTTTTTGTTGTTTGTGTTTACATGTGGTACTCCACTAGGGTACAAAGATGATCTTATTTTTGACCCATGAATTTTAAAAGCATTTGAACAGCAGAAAAGGTTTAAAAACTACACACAATTCCCAGATACACAAACACACACACACTTACATGTACATACACACACACAGCTACACACTCACAACTACACACTTAAAAAATGTAATGATGTTCACTGGTGACTGACTTTCTGTATGGTGTAACAAGAAATATGTTAAACAATGAATTGCATTGATTTGAGTTTATTAGTAACAGGTTGTTTAACACAATAGATATTGAGTTCAAGTTCTTGGGGCTGTGTCATTTTTTTACCCCTAAGACATGTTAAGTGAACCAAACGTTAAGATTTTACAAGGGTTAAGTTTTATTAACATTATTCTTGACAAACTGCTTTGTCATTTTCCACAAAAATGTTGTGATTTGTTTTGGACAAACAAAACTTGATAAATAAAGGTTTGATCGACAACAAAAAAAAAATCAAAATAGTTGAGTTGATTCTACTCTCAATGTCAAATGTCCAAATGCTTCTTACTTAACTGATAGAATCCCACAAATAAAGCTCCTCACAGTGACCTCCGTAGGTTTTCAGTAAATGGATTGCAGAGATTCTCCACATTCCCGCCTGTTGTGCTGCAGCAGAGCAAAGAAATGCTCTGAAATGCTCTGAAATGCTCTGAAATGCTCTGCGAGCTTCACCTGTGAGTGTGCCATCCTCTGCTGTCAGTGACTAATAGTTTACCATTAACATAGCCTGACTCGGTTGTGGACCAACCCAAGCTTCCTTGCGTCTGGTTCTAGCTGTTGCTGAGGCAACGAGCAGCCGATGGTCCTGGACATAGCATCGCTTTATGTTGTTCTGGTAGAAATTGGCTTTGGGCTGGCTGTCAAACATGGACAGGCGAGCGAAACGGAGTCCAGTTTTGAGCTGCGTCTGAGCTTGTAGCACATTTTCCACTGAATATATTAATTATTAGCATTATTATTTTTTGCAGTTCTTGTTTTATCAGCATCAACATTTTTATGTGTTTGAGGGACATTAAAAAATAGCGATAAATAGAAGTAGAAAAATAGTGCTCTGCTTTACCAAAGCCCAGATCAATATATGTCCCCCACTGTGCTCGACACTTGGAACTGTACATTCCAACCACACATCTTAACCTTTTTGTCATCTGTTTTAAGTTGCTGCTTGTTGATTAGCCAACTTGACTCCTGATTCAGTCTGAAACATGATTCTAAAAGAGATTTTGTCCTAAATGATGTCAGAACAGGACAAGTTGGAGCAGCTGGGACTGAAGAACAGTTGATGTCTTTTTTATTTTTATTATTTTTGGTCATTGCAACAGGATTTGTTTAGAACTGTGCTGATGCTAGCTGCACAGTGAGTGCTTCTATTTCTAAAGCTCTCGAGGCCTTTACTTTTGACAAAAGAGACAGTAGAAAGCTGATCAAAAGACTCAAAACCTCTGCACACTTTTTCCTTTTCTAACTTATTTTGTTTCTGTCTTTTCTGCAAGTGACTATATAATCAAGGAGAAGACTGTGCTCCTCCAAAAGAAAGACAGTGAGGGATTTGGCTTTGTGTTACGGGGGGCCAAAGGTAAGAAAAACGTGTAAAGACCTTTTCTTGACTCTGTGACTGAAACAGTAGAGTTCATGTAACTTTGTCTCATGTCACCTGCAGCGTTTGTGTTCAGTCTGCTGTTCTTCTGGTGTCTCCAGCTCAGACTCCGATCGAAGAGTTTACACCCACTCCAGCCTTCCCAGCTCTGCAGTATTTGGAGTCAGTGGACGAAGGAGGAGTGGCCTGGAGAGCCGGGCTCAGGATGGGGGATTTTCTCATAGAGGTACTGCACATTTTACATGTATAAAATAGCATTTAGCGCTGGTTGGGCTACAGCAAGAGTGATCAAGTTCAACTAATTTTCTGACCTGCCAAACAGGAATAAATGATATAAATAATCTTTATTAATACTTTCTTTTTCCTGTAATTCTGGTGCCTTCCCATAGAGGGTGCACTACAAATAACTTGACCTTTCTTTAGGTATCAATTTTTACAATCCTTTGTGGCCCAAAAGTCAAAAGTTTGCCCACCCCCTGGTCTACAGTGAAAATATGCACGACTTTAAGCTTTACTGCAGGAGAATAAACGAACCTAGTGAGAAAAGGATTGTTTGTGTCACAGGTTAATGGGCAGAACGTGGTGAAGGTGGGTCATCGGCAGGTCGTCAACATGATACGACAGGGCGGCAACAGCCTCATGGTAAAGGTTGTCATGGTAACGCGCAACCCAGACATGGAGGAGGGTTCCAGGAAGAAAAGTGAGAACCTGCCTTGATTTTTGCTCGTGTTCGTACACATTTTGGCCGACTGCTTTGCTCTGTTTTTCCCTCCTCCTGCAGTCCCGCAGCAGAGTAAGAGGCTGAACACTCCGGCTATCGCCCTACGTTCCAAATCAATGACTTCAGAGCTGGAGGAAATGGGTAAGGAACTGCCTTAAATTCATTTTACAGAAGATGAAAGGGGAAGACTTACAAAGAGGGGAGCCAGCGAGATACAGAAAAATAAAGGGAACAGCTTTACTGGTTAAAACCTGCTGAGGTGATGAGGAGTGACTGTCAGTGTTAAAGAAAGTGTGAGAGGAGGTTGAGTTTTGGCTAAATTTAAACAGCGAGAATGCAGAGAGGACTTGGTGTGGTTAATTAGTGACAAAAAGGAGATAAAACAGATTGGCTGTCGCCATGGATGACGGTCTCAATGCGTTTCACTGTTCTTTCAGAGGTTCCACACTGTCACTTCCAGCACCCCCACTACAGGTAACCCCACCAGAAAAGTGTATCTACCCACCGTTTGATCCTCCTTTCACTGCCCGCTTCTCCTACCTTTGACCCCCCACCCCCCGCACCTCCTATTCTTCCCTGGCCAAACCTCAGCTTTAACACCAGACATGCCTAACTGCTCTCAACAGATGGAAACACTTGTTGATGAGACTTCAGGGACTTGGCATCACCTTCAAGGAGCCTCCAGGTCCCACTTGGGAGAGAATAGGGACATAATATTGCTGAAGGTTTTTGCCAGTCAAGTAGCAAAAGCGTTACTTTCTCCATCAGTTATATTTGAAATTGTCTTTGCTTTGAAAGAAATCACACAGAAGATAAAATTATTGAGATGAGTAATTGTAGAGAAAAAAAGAAACAACTTTGTTCCAGGTCTGTTGCCATAGGAACACCATTATGTTCAACTGCGCCGTCTCTATTTGAGGCAAAATAGTGGGAGTTGCATGACCAGGGTCAACGCCCCCATTTGCAGATTAGAACATTGGTCGGTGGTAATTGGTTGATGTCTTCTGCGTGTTGCTTCTGACCGTGTCCAGCGAGCAACAGAGATGTTCAAGAGGGAAGTGACTCTTAAAGAATCAGCAGCAGTTTATCGGCTCTTGGAAACACTCTTGTCCATCACTGTAAAGAGTATGTGACTCATATCATGCAGCAACACGTCAGGATCAGCCTTCCACCCCATCTTCTGCCCTTACCTGAGTTCTCTACGTGATGTGACCTCACCTGATCAACAAAGCATGAACACTGAGCTTGATGCACAGATTCTGGTTTTCTAAACCACATTCTAGTTGCCACAATCTTTGCTTTTGACAAACTTTGCTTTTTACTGTCTGGGTTTCTTCATGAAGGAAACATGTACATCTCTTTTTGCTACAGCATGAGTTTAGCAGAAAGGTGATCGGAAATTTGAGAAGAAAAATATGACCCTGGATTGAAATGTAAAGCCTGGTTATCTCTTTATATTCAGGCTACTGGATTTAATGGTTTCAGTTGTGACATTAAAAACCTGAAACCAAAGCAGTGTTCCCCAACCTTTTTGTGGCTGCGGACCGGTACCAGTCCATGGATTAATTGCCAACGGACCGCGGAAGAAACAACAAGTTATTTTGTTTTGAATCCCAAAAATCTTCTTATTTTGAAAAAATATTTTATTTTGGCAGCAGTTCATTAAAAATTCATTTCTTTGTTGTGGGCGGGACTGTTGGTACAGAGTAAGTCTTACCTGACTTCCCGTCATCCCTTTGTTTACACTCTCTGTTGTTAGCTTCCAGCCCCTCACAACCCCAAACTAACATTACCGTTGCAGCAGCATTTTTGAGCAAAATTCCAACTCAGATGAGGAAACTGAAGACGTTCATCAATCTATTGTCGATTCTATGTAAAATGAACGCATCAGAATAGAGTGGAGCAGGAAGCTTGTGGCCAATCCAGTATATTTTCTACATCTTACTTTAACTGCATTTTTTCATCTGCTCCTGACTGATAATAATTTGCAGAAAAGAAATACTCAGAAATGTAATCATCTTTATATATGTCCCCACTCATGAGAAAAATGTGTTAAAAGCACAATTTTCATTGGAGTGAGTCTTTACACCCTCCTCTTTAAGAACCGGGTTCTACCTGCAGTTCTGAGGCTATCGTTCTTTGTAGATTCCCGTGAATCAGCGTGAGAGGAAGCACGTCTGCCTCGGCCATATGCTGATTTTAAATGATCTGAATTCATTTACCTGTGAAACTATTTCACCTCTAAGATTGGTGCAGTGTCCCAGTTCACCTGGAAGTCATGCTGCAAGACAACAAAGGCATTAAAACAACAAAATTCTTTCTTCAAGGCACCCTACTGCCCATTTACTGTAAACTTAGCTGTAGTTTCTCACAAGTGTTTTTTTCTTAAATGTGTTTTGCTGCATGTCTGATGAAACTGTGGCTTGTTTTTTAAAAGGATTTGAAAACCATCTATACAGATCTGCGAGTTTTTTTCTGACAAACTTACTGACACCAGTGGATGCAAGGGGTCACCTGTTTAACTCCTCCTCTTCGCTTGTCGTCGTTCACTTAGCTAATAACCACGTTTTCTTTCTTTTCTTTCATCCACGCCAACGGGATCGTTAACAGTGGAGAGAGGTGGGAGCGTCTTCAGACTAAATGCAGATTGAATGTGTGTTTGGTTGCATGTACGTGCAGCATGTTTACTGTAACACGAGTGTGCGTTCCTTGGCTGTTGGGAGTGTGGGCGTGAATATGCCTCCTTTTTCATTGAGGATCAAAAAAACCTGATGAGGTGACTCAGTTTTTGAGGCCCTGGGGAAAATGATTAGTATTCACTGTAACAACGCCATTGCACTTTCACTTCTGCCAAAACTTAAGTCTCCTTTTGTCCTCCTCCCAGCTGCTACCCCATGGAAAAAAAAATCAGGTATGCTCGGATGCACTGCAGCTTAAGCCGTTGTATTTATGTCTGTCCAAAATGCCTTGGCGCTTGGACTTTGACTGGCCTGATTTCCCTGTTTCTAGAATTCGAATCCTCACAAGCTGCAGAGAAGAAGAGGACAGTCTATCAGATGGCTCTGAGTAAGGAGGCTCATGTTTGTCAGCTGAAGCTCTCCCTTATCTTTCTGTTCACCCTCGTCGAGTGTTCTCCTCGTTTTGTTGCTGTCCATTTTCCTGTTTCATTGCTGTGTGTCTCTCTCTCTCTTTCCCTTTCCTGTCTGTCTCTTTATTTCTTTACATTCTCTCAGATAAACTCGATGAAATTCTTGCAGCGGCTCAACAGACAATCAGCAACAATGAGGCGCCGGGGACACGGGGACAGGGGCCAAAGAGAGACAGGGGGAGAAGTTTCTATGGCAATGAGGTGTGTTTTGGGAAACAGATCCAGAAGCATCCTAGGTCCGGGGATCTTAATGTAATGCTTTTAATGTCAACGCCTTAGTCCCAGCAGCCATTTCTGGTAGATAACGGCTGTCTGTGGCGGAAATTTGGGCAAATCTCAAAAAACGCAGGTGGCCCACGGGAAATTTGAAGGTTGTGGACCACTCAGTGATTCCGCAGGTCAAAAATGTTTACACACACTTTTCTCTACCGCCATGCTGCCTCATACATGTTCATGTGGCCAAGGCGTTACAAATGACTGGGATCTAGCGTAACGCCACCTTACGACAGCATCATTATAAGTGCATGTAGCTTCCATTTTAGCCTTACAAATACTTCACGATACACTTATCACACGCACAACAATGGTACGTTCCATTTTCATGACATCCCTTGAGGTGGCTGTATGAGGCTCAAGTGAGATGCAAGACACACCTGTGCACCTCTTAAGTTGCAGCCACTCCTCTCTACGATCCTCCCTGGAAAACCCAAAAACCCTCTGCGCCCATATGGGTCAACCCCCTGTGCGGGTGCATGTGACTAAGGCTAAGATCTGCTGGAGACCAGGGTATCATGAAGCTAGCTGGTTTAGAAGCTTTTACATACCTGTCAGTATTATCTGCCCTTTCAATGCAGCTTTTTTCATTTTTGTTCCAGCAGGTTTACGGGGATCAGTCTGGGATGGGGTTGATGTCGTCAGGGTTGGGACTTGGTTACGACCGTGGACAGTACACCTCAGGTCATGCCCCCCAGCACGGTATAATGCGGCAGAAATCCATCGGTGAGGTTGTCTGTTTTTTTGTCTGCCCCTTCCTCACCCGGCTGTCTGTTTGTCCTCTGGCTCAGTCGAGGTCTGTGCTGTGCTGACCTGTTTGTCTTGTCTGTGGCCAAACATTTGTTGACTTCAATATGAATCTAATTGGAGGCTTTTTCATGTGACATGCAAGGCTCCCAATGCTTCTTGCTTTCATTTGGTTTGTTGTGGATTTTTTCAAACTTTCTCTTGGACACAGTTAGTGCTTTGTGGAAAAAAAATATACAGATAGAAAAAAATGTCCTTGATTTGCTGTTTACTGGTATTTGCTTCAAGTGAAGGAATATGTAGAATAAAGCAATGAGGACAGACTTTCTGGCAGCTTCTTGGGCAGGCAGATTTGGACAGACACTCTCAGCATTCTTCTTTTTTATTCATTCTTTTTCCTGTTTTTCAATTTCTTTGTCACACCTTTTTTTAACATTGCAGGTGTGCCTGAGGAGGAAAAGCAGTTCCTGCATCCTCCAGCGGTGAAGTTTGCCAGAAGTCTATCAGTTCCTGGCCCTGACGACATTCCTCCTCCTCCTACCACAGCTCCACCGGAGCCTCCATTCTCCTCAGCTCCTCCACTCGGTTGGAGAGCTAAGTCATCTCAGCAGCCCTCTGTCTCTGTGTCCCAATCTACATCAATCTCTGCACACTACCAGCCCTACTCCCAGGCCCAGTCTGTGCACTTCACCCATGGTGGCAGGGAGAAGGCGGGTGGTGCCAGTACTGGCCCTAGAGATGGAGCAGTGGACCACACCACATCTTATGCACATGCTGCAGCTGTCCATTCAGTTCAAAGCAGGACTGCTTCGCGAAAGGTTGCCTACACTGGGGAACCTGTTGGGGCTGGGATTGGTGCTGGGACGGGGGTTAAGGCAGCAGGTCTCAGAAGAGGCTACAGCACAGCCGTCCCTCCATCCAGCATTGCAACAGTGATGCCCCAGCAGCAACAGGCTACCCAGAGCAAACCCCAGCGTGCAGACCGCAGTGCAACTGCAGCCGGGGGTCCTAAAGGAGGGGCCAGGAGAGGCAAAGGCCCTCTGGTAAAGCAGTCTAAAGTGGAAGACCTGCGTGTTGGCCAGGGAACTCTGGGGAGCAAAGACTCTGTAGAGAAAAGCTCCATTCCTATTCCCACCATCATAGTTAAGGCGCCTTCAACCAGCAGCAGTGGGCGTAGCAGCCAAGGCAGCAGCGTGGAGGCCGACGTTCCTACATCAGGAGAGGCAAATGAAGCAAAAACACCTCACGGTCCTCCACCCTCTACTCCTGCTCCACAGCCTCCTGCACCACCATCTATTCCAGCACCACCACCTCCCTCTTTGCCTTCAATTCGAGCCCAGGAAAACTTGGACTTCACCAGCCAGTTTGGGGCTGCCATTGTTGGCGCAGCTCGCAGGGACCGGGAGCGGTTTCATGAAGCCCGGCGAAAGAGCGCCTCCTTGTTTATGTCAGCCGAGGAGGACGTGAGTCTTGATGGAATAGGTGGGATAACAAGGACTCAGGTGTCCCAGCAGCCGCTTAACGCACAGGCTGACAGTTCATCAACCCGACTACGCCCCTCCAAATCCATCGATGAAGGCATGTTCTCTGCAGACACCTTCATCCATCACACTCGGAGTATGCCTCCAGCTTTTGGCCTGCCTGAATACTCCACGCCTGCCCTGGACTATCAGCCCAAGTCTGTGCCTGCTGACATGTACACAGCAGCAGGCAGACAGCCCACACTGCCCCCAAACTCCACCTTCATTCACCCTCTAACAGGGAAAGCGCTTGATCCATCGTCACCATTAGGGCTTGCCCTGGCTGCTAGAGAGCGAGCTCTGAGGGACGATACCACGCTAAGAAGAGGACCAGAGCATCACTTCGCCCGCCAGATGTCAAGTGTAGTTTTCCCTTCATCCTCTGTTACCTCTCAGGCAGTGTCATCCACATCGCAGTCCTCCAGCTCATATCTGGTCACCTCCTCCTCCCTGGCGGCCACTACCCCCACAGTTGGTCGCCCACCGTCTCCCAGAATCCTCAGAGGAGTTGGGAGTTCATGGGGTGAGGAAGGTGGTGGAGGTGAGAGGGAGCGGGAAGGAGGGACTCGGGAAGGGCTTAGAGTTCGCTTTTCTGAGGACAAGACGGTCCACACACACCACTATCAGTCTCAGCCATATCAGCCTTCTTACAAGGAGCGGGAACGCGACCGATCGAGGGAAAGAGAGCTGTCAAGGGAGAGGGACAAAGACAGTGATGGTTACATGAGGAGGGCAGAGCAGACTGCTGCTAATGCCGTGGCGGCGGCTGATAGTGCCGCTCATCAGGTGCCCCAGTCTCAACAGCCTCGGAGGCCCACTTTTCTCAGGATGGAAAGTCAAGCTGATGCTTATAGGCTGTCCCTCACACCTCCTTCCCCTCCACCTACCAGTACCCAGCAACCAGTGAGCAATGCAGGAGGCGCAGGGACAGGTCTGATGGTTCTTCCTCCTCCTGCTCCTTCAATTGATGCTGATGATGAGTTTGTCTATGTAGACCCCCTCCCACCGCCATTGGAGTTTGCAAACAGCTTTGATAGGGGAATTTCCGGTTACTCACAACACAGGATGCTGTCCAACAATATGGCTTCTCGCCAACAACAAGCCCCACCTCCCCCACCTCCACCTCCACCCCCACCCCCACCACCACCACCTCCTCCACCCCAAAAGGACCATTTTGTGTGTGGCTTTCCCGCTCACACACCCCTGCCCTCCCCACAGGCAGGTGACTCCACCGCCTCCAGCCTCACGTCTTATGACAGCGAGGTGGCAAATTTGACTCAGTCAGCCCCATCTCCCTCCCAGACATCCCCAATCCTCCACCGCCTTCCTCACCATCAACTCTGCAGCCCAGCATGAGACCCCCACCACGCCCTGCTGTCTCTCCACCGCCTCCTCCTGGATCGTACCACAGACCCTTCTCTATGTCACACCATCTTTACAACAGCACCCCCTCCACTGGAAGGTCTTCACCCACACCACCATCGCACACAATTGCACCACCCCCAGCATACCGTGGTCACCCTGCTCCCCCTTCAGCCGCCACCTCTGTCCCACACAGGGGTACTGCCTCTCATGCAACGACCGCTAGCTGTGCTGCTACAACCACTGCTGCTGCCACCACAACAAGCACCTCCATTCATCTCTACCAGGAGAGAACACAAATGACACACACAACCTCCTCCACCAGCACTGCAGGCAGCCGTAGACCAGGGGAGCAGCAGCGGTCTTACCCCACCACCAAAAAAGGAGAGTCCCAGGAGACAGTGGTGGACTCTGGGATTGAAGAACTGGACAGTCGGAGCAGCAGCGACCACCATCTGGATAGCATCCTGGGACTGAGTGGCGCTGGTGTTCGTGGGGAAAGACTAGACCGAGGTGAGAGGTTAGGAGTGGGAGGTAGACTGGGAGGAGGAGGGCCAGGAGAGACAGAAAGAGGGGGAGATTTTCTTGAGTCTTACATGAGCTACTTGGATGGGCAAACGTTTGAGATGCAGAATGCAACAGCAGCAGCCTCCACCTACCCAAAAACGAGCAGGTTCAGAGAAGGAGGCCGTGCCGGGGATCTGCAGAGGCAGACGAGTACTGCTCCTGCATCCTTCCACTCCCATAGGCAAAGGGCTGAGCAGGAAGAGGATGAGCTTGAGGAAGGAGTGGCAGATGATGAAAGTGGCCAGGACGCATATAATATCAGGGACATGCAAAATTTGGGACGTCCTACTTCGCCGTATTTTGATCGGCCGCGCACGCCAGACATGAAGCCTCTTTGGGGAGACGGGCAGATGAGTGGAGATGGAAGCCAGCCGGGAGCGCTTTTGGAAGGCAAGAAAATTTACCCCCCTGTATCCAGTATGAAGCCCAGCATCATTAATGAGCTGAGCAGCAAACTGCAACAAAGAAGCAAAGACAGCTGGAGCAGCCAGAGACCACTGAGTAGACACAGGTACCTGCTTGCTGAATGGTTTCTTTTTGTTTTGTCTAATGTTTGTGTGAAAACATCAATTCTTTATCTTGACAAATTGATGTTTGAACCCTGACTGTCTGCTTTCTGTAAGCGTCTGCATTCTGTAAATCTGCCTTATTTCTCTGGCTTTTTCCATGTGTTTCTCTCCGAAGCAGAAACAGGTAATAGAGATACAACTTTAACACTGTTCATCTCTCTGTCTAGAAAAGATAAAACATCTACTGAGATCTACGGTGGCCCTGAAGATCAAATCACATTAACAGATCACTCACCTCAAAAACATATTAAAGATCATGACAATTAAAAAAAAAAAAAAAAAGCTTTACATTTAAAACATCAAAATGAAATTCAAAGAAATATGAAAAGAAAACAAAATAATGGATTGGACTTTTCTGTGCTTTTCCAAACACTCAACACTGGTTCATTTACTCCTCATGCATTCTTGGTAACGGTAGGCTACTGATCTGCATCAGGAACTGCCCTGGGGCAGACTGGCAGAGGCTTGGCTGCGGATACATGCAGTATACAAGTGAACAAGAATGAATGTCAAAACCATTCACATTTTAGTTTGATAAAGTTCAGCCCACTGTTGTTTTTCCACATCAGAATAATCCAATACGAAACATTCTAAAACATTCTAGCACACTATATGGTCACATCTTTGCTAAAATCAAAGTGTTTCCACACATTGGACTAGAATGATGGTTGATCAGTTTTTGCTGCATCACACGTGTGTTGTCTGCTGCTATGGAACTTGGTCGTTTTTTTGCGTTATGGTAAAATAAAAACCTACTGTGTCTCAATTCAAATTTCTCAAGATCTATTGATCTAATTTTGAAACGATTTTTTTAATGGTATAGGTTGATTTGATTCTGCCTCAGACAGATCAATCTGTTTGGATTGTAGGAATATACATTTATTATTTTTATTAATTGTTACACCCCTATAAAAAAGGCAGTTAAAGGAGAAACCCTAAAGGTACTTTTGTTGGTTAGTTGATGACATTTGTCCATCATTTCAACGTAAAGTTATTTGCCATGAAATTTTACTGGATTTGTTCTGTACTAATAAAACTTGTATGTGTTTGCGACTCAAATGTCAAAATTCAAATGTGATCATCCTATCAGGGATGTCCTACACTTACCTTTTCCAGTTTAGTGTTTTATTATGTTTTTTTATTTTATTTTTGTTTTCCGTAGGATTTCATATATGTGTATATATATATAAATATATATTAATATATACATGTAGACAAAATTGTTGGTACCCCTCAGTTAAAGAAGGAAAAACCCACAATTCTCACTTAAATCACTTGAAACTTACAAAAGTAACAATAAATAAAAATGTATTGAAAATTAAATAATCAAAATCAGCCATCACTTTTGAATTGCTGATTAACATAATTATTTAAAAAAACAAACGAATGAAACAGGCCTGGACAAAAATGATGGTCCCCATAACTTAATATTTTGTTGCACAACCTTTTGAGGCAATCACTGCAATGAAGCGATTTCTGTATTTGTCAATGAGCGTTCTGCAGCTGTCAACAGGTATTTTGGCCCACTCCTCATGAGCAAACTGCTCCAGTTGTCTCAGGTTTGATGGGTGTCTTCTCCAAATGGCATGTTTCAGCTCCTTCCACAGATGTTCAATGGGATTCAGATCTGGGCTCATGGAAGGCCACTTTAGAATAGTCCAACGCTTTTCTCTCAGCCATTCTTGGGTGTTTTTGGCTGTGTGTTTTGGATCGTTGTCCTGTTGGAAGACCCATGACCTGCGACTGAGACCAAGCTTTCTGACACAAGGCAGCACATTTCTCTCCAGAATGCCTTGATAGTCTACAGATTTCATTGTACCTTGCACACATTCAAGACACCCTGTGCCAGATGCAGCAAAGCAGCCCCAAAACATGACTGAGCCTCCTCCATGTTTCACCGTAGGGACAGTGTTCTTTTCTTTGTATGCTTGGTTTTTGAGTCTATGAACTATGTGCCTTACCAAAAAGCTCCAGTTTGGTCTCATCTGTCCAAAGGACATTCTCCCAGAAGCTTTGGGGCTTGTCAACATGCATTTTCGCAAATTCCAGTCTGGCTTTTTTAGGATTGTTTTTCAGCAGTGGTGTCCTCCTTGGTCGTCTCCCATGAAGTCCACTTTGGCTCAAACAACGACGAATGGTGCGATCTGACACTGATGTACCTTGGCCTTGGAGTTCACCTTTAATTTCTTTGGAGGTTGTTCTGGGCTCTTTGGATACAATTCCAACGATCCGTCTCTTCAATTTGTCATCAATTTTCCTCTTGCGGCCACGTCCAGAGAGGTTGCCTACTGTCCCGTGGGTCTTGAACTTCTGAATAATATGAGCCACTGTTGTCACAGGAAGTTCAAGCTGTTTAGAGATGGTCTTATAGCCTTTACCTTTAAGATGTTTATCTATCATTTGTTTTCGGATGTCCTGGGACAATTCTCTCCTTGGCTTTCTGTTGTCCATGTTCAGTGTGGTACACACCTTTTCACCAAACAGCAGAGTGACTACTTGTCTCCCTTTAAATAGGCAGACTGACTGATTATGAGTTTGGTAACACCTGTGATGTCAATTAAAGGACACACCTGAGTTCATCATGTCAGTCTGGTCAAATAGTTTTCAATCTTTTATAGAGGTAGCATCATTTTTGTCCAGGCCTGTTTCATTAGTTTTTTTTTTTAAATAATTATGTTAATCAGCAATTCAAAAGTGATGGCTGATTTTGATTTTTTAATTTCCAATAATTTTTTATTTATTGTTACTTTTGTAAGTTTCAAGTGATTTCAGTGAGAATTGTGGGTTTTTCCTTCTTTAACTGAGGGGTACCAACAATTTTGTCCACGTGTGTATGTATATATATAGGTGTGATTTGCACTTCAGGGCCACCGTAGAGATCTGATCTCAACTCACATCCTGTTGTGAAACAAAGATGAAAAATAAAACATTTAAACTTTCAAAACTTGACAAATCACCTGTGATCAGGTTTCAGATATGAGGAAGGTTGTGTCTTGTCTTGAGCGTTCGCACGTTTTTCATCACTGCTTTTTTTTTTTTGTTGTTAACATGATGCCTCTTTCTTTTCACAGATTCTCCGAAGACTCGGCTTCAGCTCTGAGCCCCCCCTCAGCTCGATCTCAGTCTCCATCTCCAATCTCATTATCGCAGCCGTCGTTATCTCCATCTCCCACCCCTGTTTCCCACTACCCCAACTGGGGACGATCGCCATCACCTCAGCCTCCAGCTGCTTCTCAGCCGCCACGTGCTCATTCCCCGCTGTCCCCAACATCTTATTCTCCGTACCCCACCTCCCCCAAACACAGACCAGTATACCGGACCAAAGCTCTAGAATTTCAGTTCATCCCCAGTCGAGAGTCTCGAAAAGCAGAATCCCACATGCTTCAGCGCAGGAGAGCCCCCAGCCCGCTCATTTCCCCGTCTGAAAGGCCCAAGCTGGGCCCGCCGCGCCCATCGTCCCTTCCTCTCCTCCCTACCTCACCTCTGTATAGTGCCATCTATGACCTCCGCGGTTCCATCACTCCACCATCGCCTGCAAACCCTCTTGGAGATCCGTATTTCTCCCCTTCTCCTCCTCTGTTTGCCCCATCTGGTGCACCTCCTCCTCCAAACTCCACCTTAGTGGTATCTCGATCCCTTTCTCCAACTCACTTTCTGTCTGGGACATCGTCTCCACCCCTACATCCTATCCCTCCACCTACTTGCCTGAGTTACCCCCATTTACCACCCCCATCTCCCACCAAGCCTTTTGCTTCCAAGCCGCTGCCCTACTGGACCAAGTACGACGTCGCCGACTGGCTGGGATACCTGAACTTGGGAGAACACAGAGAGCGTTTCCTTGACAACGAGATTGATGGGACCCACCTACCCTCCTTGACCAAGGAAGACTACCTGGATTTGGGAGTTACAAGAGTTGGCCACCGCATGAATATAGAACGAGCTCTGAGGAGCGTGATAGACAGGTGAGCCTGCAGATGTATTTTAAATCGAATTAGTCAGTTTATGAGAGATCTCAGGTTTGTAAAAAACACTTTTTTAAAATCACGTGATGTGGATTTCATTGCTTTTTAAGCATTTGCTTCTACAGTAGTACTATAGTCTGAGAGCAGAAAATCCCACAATGTCTCATCATTTCAAAATAAAGGTGTTTTGAGTGTTCTCATTTGCCATGTCAGGGACACAGATGCCTGTGTGTAAAGTTTTTAAGGTTTATCAGAGAATTCCCACACATTTGAAGTTCAGTTTGTTTTTTATAAGTGTAAATTTTAGCACCATCAGTCTTCATAGCATTTGATGATTTATCCACATGTATAACAGGGAGTTAGTCTGACTTTTTGGGTTCTTGTTTTAAGGTAAAAAAAAATCCTCAAATATTTTCTGTTGGTGAAGAGTTTTTCATAGAATAAGAATGCACTACCCCTTACGTACATTTTTTTTTTATTCTTTCAAAGAAAATGAATAACAGGGAAATCACAATAAAATCTGAGTTTTAAATCTGAGAATTTTATGAGAAATGTTAGACACCAGCAGCCCAATGACACTAAAAGAGGTTCTGCAAAGTTCAAATGATGGATGGATGGGAATTCACAGTGATGTGTTCAGTCTCCCAGCCCAGTGATTCCTTTTTAAAAAAAATGTGAACACCTGATCACATCCCAGGTAACGTTTTTAAATGATAAATTCTCTAAAACATGTTCATAGCAAAAACTTTTTTTTATCTAAACAGTGAAAACGAAGTTAAAGTGGTGTGTATATATATATATTTATACATATATGTGTGTTCACCTTATATATATAAATAGACAGGTAAACTCTCTGAAGATTAAAGATCTTTTAGAAAAGACAAATGGCGCCCTCTTCTGGATGACTCCTGTAAGAGTATCTGATTCAGCGGGAGACAAATTCCTGTAAAAATACTTTTTGTTTTATTTTGAACTAAACGGGTTGTTGAGGTTTTAGAATCCACTAGATAACCTGGTCAGGTGTTTCAGAATGGGAGGAGAAATGCCCTCCAGCTTCTTCATGCTTGTGGAGTCTCATGAAAAAAGTCACCTCAAAGTATTTTATGAATACTTTATATCATTTGTGTCTGTGTCCTCAGATTGTCCAGCAGCCCTTTTCCCATCTCTGTCCTGTCACCTCGGGACGGACAGACTGAGAGAAGGATGGAGGACGGGAATCGGAGCTGAAGCTGCAGGTCTGTTCCGAAGAAAGGCTGAGAGAGAAATGAGGAGGCCTGGGAGTCGATGAAGGAGGAAGGTGCAACTGCTGCTATCCACGGTGGATTCACACGACAAACAGGGGGAGGGGGGCTAAAGAGTATGAGATATAAAGGGGGGGTCAAGGGTGGATGATAGGAAACCCCAGGATGGAATTACAGCTGACTCTGGCCGATTCACACACTCTCTACATCTACGCACAGACACAAACACCCCTTCATCTACGATGTGTGAGAGGACTCAGCTTCTGCAGCACCGATCAATGATGAGGTCCTTAGCAGGAACAATCACAGGCCAAATGCAGTGAAAAACTCCAGCTGAGGAGTCACCACACTCCTCAGCTGGTTGCTCCTTTCTGTTGAAGAGTGCAGCCTTTCTGTGAAGAAGCAGTTCAGGGTGAATGTTGATGAATGTGTGCAAAAAGGTATGTGTGTGTGCACGGTGAATGCAGGACAAAGCAGGATTTCTTCCTCGTCTTTTAGAGGCGACGAGGCAGCAGATGAATGACCGGTGTCCTTGGTTCCAGGCGGGGAGGCTTGCTGTGTGTTTGGCTTTGATTGGGCACGTGTTGTTTGTACCTCATGGCTGGTAGGGCTCTGTTGTCGGTGCACATCCCGCCATCAGGACCACGCGTGCTCTTTATCATCCTAGAACAACATACATACAGACTGGTCACTGTATCACCAATTTGTAGCAAAAATAAGTGCCCAGACCAACAACATAAAAAACAATGAATACTACTGATGTGCACACACAGGCACCCAAGTTATTACCACTAATGCCTGCATGCATACACCAAACATGTAGACGCTCCAGGTGTCTGTGTGACAGTTAATGGGACACCTTCTATTCAGACACATCTCATTTTTTGGATCCAACGATGCATCGAGGATACAGGCCGTGCTTTCAACTGTTAAGTGGGATTTACGTGAAGAGAAATCTTCCAAAGGATGTTTTTTTTGTTTGTTTGTTTTTTAAATCAGAGAAAGACTTCTTCAGCATGAAGGCAGGTGCACAGGACAGTGGGGATGAAGAGTAAAAACTGCCACTATCGTCTTCTATCCCACCAAAACCCTCTCAGCTCCTTCCAGGAGAAGCAGCTCTCCCTTGAAAGGAAAGCCAGGAGGAGACGAGCCGCCTGGCCGAGGAGAACCCAGACAAATGCTTACATCCAGTTTTAATACTCTGATTGTTCGTAAACTTTTTAAACTTTAAACGGGATCACTGGAATATTGATACGAAGAGATTTGTTGTTACTTTTTATCATTACTATCATCGTCCTTCCTGTTATTGAAGCCTCTGAGAAGTCCCACTCTCTGCCTGTGCAGACTCAGATGTTGCTCCTGAGTGGTCCGCTTTATTTCAAGCTGTTTGCTGAAGATAATCATTGTGGTGACAAATATAAAAGTATGTGAGGGTATTTTTGAAAAAGGTGCACTTGATCCCGATCATTGCTTTCTTTGTGACAAGAAGTGACCAAGTGTCAAGCACATTTCTCCGACATTTTGACCTTGCTGTTGTCAGACTGTGAAGCTTTAATTTAAAATGTTAAAAGGCCTCAAATAATTACTTTATCTCTTTTTCAGAGCTAGCTGCCACTCAATGTTATGCAGATGCTGTAAGGATGTAGCAGCTGTTGCCATGGAGGCGAGAATTTTTATTCTAATCTTAGGATGAGTCACTTTTGGATTTTCCAACCTGCATGTAATCCAGCCCCTTTTTGATTCACCACAAACTCTTATTTCCCTTTTTTTTCCCGTCTCATTAGTCGTCATAGCTTTGCTGAGATGAAATATAAGGGCTCTTTCATGACCTCTACCTTAAACAACTCCTCACCTCTCCTGCTGTCCTCAAATCCACCAAGACTTTTGTCAAATGTGAATTAGACTGCCATTTCTGCTCTCTTCAGTATACTTTTGCAAGAAAGTTTTTTGTTTGTTTCTCAAAGTGTACACAGGCTGTCAAATGTGGTTCTGCAGAGGTCCTTAAAGTGATTAGTTTTGTATCTGTTTATGCACCGATGGGCAAAAAGAGAATATATTTAGATGTAATAGAAATAACATTAAGGACGATGAAAATAATGGTCATATAACTATGATTTAAGATGTATAAAAAAAAAAGAAATCTGAAAAGTTCTAAAGAATCTCTGTCTTCCAAATAACGCTTAACAAGAAAAGGTAAAATGTATTTAACTGCTCTGCTTCCTATACAGTTTGACCCGTTCTCTACCCTTTTGCGCTCTTTTTCCTCCATTTGCATCTTCCAGTTTGTACAAAGCAGCTCCAGCAAACGGTCACATGTGCCAAAGTGCTCCCAGCTCATCACCTGTATCTGTACGTTATGCAACAGCCTTCTTTCCATGACCAACTGTGACTTTTTACATTTGGAGGTTTTGAG
The DNA here is from genome assembly GCA_014656515.1 of Oryzias celebensis. Lineage (NCBI taxonomy): Eukaryota > Metazoa > Chordata > Actinopteri > Beloniformes > Adrianichthyidae > Oryzias > Oryzias celebensis. The sequence goes on along the minus strand of BNCR01000008.1, from coordinate 3,613,743 downwards.
GTCATTTTCATCTAAAAGAAGGCCAAACAGAAACATTGTGGGTCATATTCTGCTTCCATCAGGTCTGTAAAACAACAAAAAAAGAGCCAAACCATTTCCCTCACACAATTCCTGCTGATCATTTGTGAAATGACCAGTGAGAAACAGCTTTGACTCATTCCTCTGCAGCCGTGACGGAGCGAGCGCTCGCTTGCAGATCCCGTCTGGACTAAAACATTCGAGGGAATCGGTCCGACTCTATAGAAAGCAACCGTTTTCTGTTAAGAGATCTTAAAAAAAAAAAAAACAGATAAAGTTAACTTACACAATATATATGTATATGTTATACGCATATACACACATTCATACAAATATATGAATTTCAGATGTTTTAAGAAATAAATTGTTAGAAATATAATAAACAGAAACAGTTCTAATTTGATGGTTCAATGTTTTTTTATGACACTGAAGACATTTACTCTAAATGGTAAGGACTTTAGTTACAGACACCGTCCCTTTTCCATTGGTCTTCCAGCTCCATGCCTTCAGGGTCAGTGTCCTGTTTTCCAGCTTACCACACCTGATCCAGGTAATCAGCAGCAGACGGGCCAGGATTGTTGTCCTTGAGACCCCTGATTTAGACTTCAGTGTTGCTATTTTAGTCCAATTATAAAATGAGGGGTCTGCACTGTGGTTTAGTGGTTAGCACGCTCGCTTCAAAGTGGCTCAAACCCTGGTTTGAGCCTTTCTGTGTGGAGTTTGGAGACCTGTTCTGGGTCTACCCAGCCGTAGCTACTTAATCCTGGTCCTCAAACTCTCCCTGTTTGTAAGCCGAAGCATGTTTTAACAAAAAAGAATTTGCTATGTCCAAAGTACACATTCAAATTTAGTGTATATATATATATATATAGATATATTTACACACACCTATTTATATATAGATATAGCATGCCACACTTCCTTCTAGTTAAGCATTATTTTCATATTTAAACCTCATTGGACCCTGAGGTCCAATGAACCTCAGGAAAGGTTCATTGGACATGAACAATGAAACCTGCTAAAAATGAATGACCCCAGAGAACAAAGTTGATTTGTAGTTTAGTTTATTGATCAGACTGGTTCTGTATGCAGGTGGGAACCTGTAGGAGAAAAAAAAACAAAAAAAAAACAAAAGTCAAATCAAAGAGCAGAGTTACATCCAGCTGATTCAGATTTCACGGTTTTTCTCTTCAGACTCTGCCATGTCAGGAGCAGAGCCGCACTTCTATCAGCACCGTTTCCTCTGAGCCCAGTGCAAGACATCACAAGAGATTCACTTCATTATCTTTGATCCAAACACGTCTAAATGACTAACCTGTTTAGGTTCCGGATTTGGTTTGATTAAAGCTCTGAAAACAGAAAAAGAAAGATGTTTTACTTTGACATCATAGGACCGGATTCCAGTTCCACGTGTTTGCTAGCTCTCTCTCTCTCCTCAGAAACTTCGGCTTGTCAGGCCAAAGATGCACAGCCTCTTCACGCAGACTCGGAGCCCAGTGCAAAAACATCAGCGGAGAAGTCCCACTAAAGCTCGTTTAAGGAAAAACAAACAAACTAGCCATGTTTGATGACCCTGCGGAAATGTTTAGCTGCTAGCTTATAGCATCTGCTCACCACGTGGACACAGGCCTCAAGAAGTAATATAGATTTTATAATACTAAACATTATACGGGCAATTTATACACGTATTAGTTAAAAAAATGTTATATATGAATTCCCCACAGGTAAAAACCCTTAAAGTATCCTGAGTGTGATGTGTCGTTTAAGTTCATGAACTGTGGTCAATATTCGCTGCTGTCATGTTACTTAGACACAGCATATTACTGCTATATAATAATTTACATTAAAAAATATGTAGAGTTGAGATCTTACCACTTCTAGCGAAACACCCGCGTGTTCTGCTGAACTGCCTCCGTGCAGGAATGAAAACGGATGTTTGAGCTGCTTCTTGTTTTAAATTCAGCGTCTGCCAGAAGTCTGCTGAATGGTTTACCGCCACCTAGTGGATTGGAGGTTAAAAGTCATGGGTAAACTTGACTTGGTAAAAAATCATTAAACTACAGTAAATTCAGGCCTAAAAATAAAATATCTAATAAAATAAAATAAAAAAACAAACCTACCACATTTCATTCATTAAACCACATTTTTTGCTGATGTAACTTCTCCTTGTCTCCAAGAGAGACATAAAACACAATCACACCCGTTTTTTTCTCTTAAATACTTTTCATTGCAAGCCGTATCAATCAGAAGAAATATTTTCTGTTATAAAAATGTAAATATTGTGGAGTGAAATCTTCTTTATTAGTAAAAGCATAAATGCTGAGCAGCCATGAGACTTTAAACCTCTGAAGATGAAGTGAAAAAAATCAAGAACAGTTATTTTTCCACAATTGTAGCACAACTGGTGCACACGAGAAAATTGTATTTATTCATTTACTTTGATGTCCCTTTAGGGGCTCTGTAGGTTCATAACATTAGTTAAATAATATATACTCCTTTTTTTCTTTTTTTAAACTAAAATAACACCATTCTATATATTTTTTGTCAACAACAAAACATAACATTTTCATTAATATAGAAATTCTTAATCACAATATAAAATAAAATAAGAAACAATTACTAGAAAATACAGAAAACTATAATAATTAAATAATAATAATAATTTTGCCTTAATTGATTCTGTTTCTCAACACAGTAGAGTAAGTAAAAAGATAATGTTTTTTAGTAAAAAAAAAAAATCAGCAACACGTCCAAACAGAGCAACTTACCACAGCGTTGCATCAGCTCTTTTGTCAACTCTCTGTAAGGGTTTAAGAACTGACAGGACCTGTTTTATTGTTTTGAAAGTAAAGCGCTGTCCTCAAACCAACCAACAGATTATTTTCAGTTTTACATTTTTTTTGCCTTTTTAAAACTCTTGTTGCGCATGTGTTCTTTTCAGAACAGAAAAAGATGATGTTTTCTATTTGTTAGCCTCTTTTCCGACTGATATAGAGTTTATAAATGATTAGATTCTAATAGAGATCAACAAAAGGGATTACAAGATGTTTACCTTTTGTGAGCTTCATTTAGGACAGCAGAATCTGAAATGAGTCTGAAACTTTACTCCCACCTCCAGTCACTTTGGATCTGTTGTGTTCTTCCTGTTTTATCCATGCAATTAGAGGATCTGTTGGTGTTTTCCTGACACCTGTTTGCTATCTTTCCAAACTGGATGGCAGGATGAGTCTTTTTTTAAAGCAGGTTGTAGCATTGCAACTCAAAACAGAGCATGTATCTGCAAGTTTAACGCTGCATGACTCATTAGGGTACGAGTGTGAATAATTCTCCTGCAGCAGTCTCTGCTTTTCCACACAAACACAGACGTGTCCTCCAGCTGAGGAAGTTTTCCAAACTTTTCCAGGGAATGTCAAGGAAGTTAAGGAGGATCAAGGTTATCTGGTCGTGCAACCTTGGATGTTCAGTGATGTGGTGAAAAATAAAAAGCTTCTCAGCCAACAAGTTGAGTAAGCAATTATCTGAGCTTCACAAACATGCACAAACAGGCAAACTCCTCATAAATTCAGTCGTGAATGATGAGTCAAAGGCAAAAAGGAAGACAGAGACGGTCTCCAATAAGTGATGACGTACCAAGAACAAGCAGCTCTGCTGGTGGAGAGAGGAGGAGAACTTTTATAGGGCAGGGAAGGAGAGGAGGGAGGGAGGGGAAAAAAAGAAAAGCTAACTCATCTGACACAAACTGTGGGCCAAAGAAAGGGGAAGAGAGGGAGCAGAACTGTCCTGAATGGGCAGGAGGAAAGCAGAGAGGACTACGAAAGCACTTTTACAAAACTGAAGAAAAGAAGAACTCAAGAAGGGCCAAAACGTTCCAAAAGGTGAGAAAAAAGTTGTACTTTTGAATGGTTTCATGAAAAAAACCCATCTCTGAGTATATGTTCTGCATTGTGCATTTGTTACTATATATTCCCCTCTTTGCAATGTGCGCTGAGTTATGTGCGACAGATGAAACGGGTCAGAGGGAGGAGGGAGAGCGTGCTGCAGGACAGGGTGAAAGGGTTTAGCTGGCTGGGAGCTCCAGATGGAGCGTTTTATCAGTTTCAAGTTTAGTTTGTCCTGCTAGAAGGTTTACAGCAACTTGTTGGGGGAAGTCCTGCTTTTTATTCAATTTTAAAGAAGGTAAAACAGCGTAAAAAAGTCAAAATTCACATCTTTTATTAAAGTGAAACAATCCTGAGGGGAAAACTTGTCGTGTTTTTCAGTTTTTCCACGTTTTCCTGGAAGGGTTGAGTCTTAAATCAATGACAGGAAAATCTGGGTCAATCCCACCCTCTCAGGGCCTGTTTATCTTGATTACAAAAGCTATGAACTCATGTTTGAATTGGCTCTGTGGCTAGCATAACTGATTCCAGATGGATTTTTCAGGAAAAAAAGACTTGTTAAAAGTCCAAACGGAGATCAAATCAATCTGAAGAAAAGCGTTTTTCTTTTGTCTTTGTTCAAAACTGCACGCAGAGCTAATTCACAACCATCAATATGGTTGCAAGCTGCCTTTTTGGTTATAGTGAATAATGCAAAGGCCTGCGCTGAATCTTTGACAAGAGAAAGAGACAGCAGTGTTCCCCACCCCCCATTTTCCTCTGAAAACTCCAGTTTTACTTTAGGAGAAGCAGCCGCTGAGGGACGAGGACTCAGGAAGTTAAAGGTCAGAGGTTAAAGGGGATGCAATTCATTACTTTTGATCTTCAGATCACAGTGTTGTGTAATCTACCACAAACCCATGGTGGGAGAGAGAAAACGAAGCAAAGCCGAGGAAGATTTAGACCTCGGCGGTTGTTCTCAGTGCAGAGCATGTGACGCCGCGTGAACAGCAGGATGTCAGCAGAATCACGGAATTTAATTGTGCGCCTGAAGGTTGCTGTGGTGCAAAAAAACAGAAACAGACAAGCAATGAAGGCTCTGTAGGGTTGGAGTTTAGCTTTTAATGGAGGATTTGAAAAAAGATATATTAGTGTGTGTGTTTTTTTTTTATAGAATCAGCAGTGGAGTCGGATAAAAACACAGCGGGTCATTGGGAGAGCACAAGGTTGCTGCTGTGAGAGGATTTTATACAGTGTAACATGATGCATGAAAATCCAATGGATGATAAACCGAATGAGGAGGAGTTGAAGGAGGAACTTTGAAGATACAACAGAGAGGGACAGGCTAACGGGCTAACACGTTCAAATCTGTCGAATCCTTTAAAGATCAAAGATCAAATCATCTTTTGATCTATACAAGTGTTCCCAGTGGTCTTTTCCGTGTTGTTTTCTGGGACATAGTTTCTGCAGAGCGGCAGGAGCTCTTCAGAAACTTTGAGTTGTGGGCAGGAATGTTGATGAGCAGTGAGCCTGCCCTCATTTCCCATCAGCCCTTTGTTTACACGCTCTCTCCCGCGAGCTTACAGCCACTCATAACCCCAACTTAACATTATCACATGGCAGTGTTGCCACAGGTTTACAACGGTTAAAACATCATTTAGCCAACCACAATTAAATAACCACACAGTTTTTAGAAAATCCCACATTTGATTGATTTTATGAAAGGAGCCTGGGGGTCATTGGAAATGTAAAACGTGGGCTGTATTTGGGCCTTTGGCCAGACTTTGGACACGCCTTCTTTACTTTCCATTAAAAGCCGAATCAAAGCTCCTATCACTGACTTAAAGACGAGTTGCCGTGTTATTTTGAGAAGGTGCAGGTTTCTAATCTGGGAAGTGATGCGCTCACGTTAGCTGGTGCGGTCTGAGCTCATCATTAGTCATTTGCATTTATAGCAACAGATGTCTGGAAAATGTATCTCAAAAATGGACATTCAAATCCCCTTCTAAGTCTTTAAAAGAGACAATTCCTTCTGATTCAGTGTCTGACAGGTATTATGTCCTCGGATTGCTGCCGTGGCAACAGAGCATGTCTCATTTCACATGCACTCCAAACATTTGATGCATATCAGAGTTTTGAGTCATTCTGTCATGTAAACAGAATATCTTCTTATCCCTCATCCTTTATCCTTTAGGAAATCGGTTTAAGATGTTTCTTATAAATGTATCTACCGTAATTTAATTTGTGTTTTTTCTAATGTGTAAATTAACAAACTAAGCATAAAAGTGAGTCACAAAGGGACAATAGACCAATAACAAATGTATAAAATGTGTTTCATACATTTGTTTCAAAGCCAAACACCTTCATGAAGTTTATTGGAAGACTGTAGAAACAACATATCTTTATCCTATGGAATGACAGTTTTATTGTTGAAATCCTAACAGACTGTGTGGGTCTTCCTGCATGCCTCCAAAGTAAAAGACATCTGATAAAAAGCAGAAACGCAGAAACCAAGCGGCCAATCAGATCATCAGATGGCTGAACTGCATTTAAATCCACTCAATATGAACATTGCAGGTAGTGAACGTTCCCAGTGGTCAGATTTCTGTGGTCGAATGAACAGAATCATGAACCAAGTTTAGCAGGTAAATGGAAGCTGCTGTTGGAGCAATGATGGATTATGATCTAATCATTCAATAAACATTATATACTATTTCAAACATTGGGAAAAAATGCAGTCTTGCAACAAATATAACTGTTGTTACTGGTTTAGGAAGAGTCTTCTTCAGGTGCTCTAATGACTTTAGCAGATGATTCCACCAGCAGGAAGAAACAAAACTGGAAATATTTGTGTGGAGGAAGGATACAACCAGAAGCAGAGCCATTTTTTTTAGAGATTAATACCACAAAACCCTTCATCACACACATTCTTCCTTCCAAAGTTTTTTTTTTTTTTTTTGTCTGTTTAACTGGAACAACCAAGGATCTTGACAGGATGTTTTCCTCACATGACTTCAGTATCAAATCATACAAGTCCAGAGCATAAATAAAAGATAAATTATTAAAATGTTTCTTCAGTCCAGTGTTTCATTTACAGAATCATTCAACAGAAGCATCAAAAGTGAACGTTTTTTTTGGTAAATCATACATTTTTCCTATAAGTTAACCTGAACTGTCTCTACTCGAAATTACTGACTGTGAAAATAAATCAGAATTGTTCGTTATGGAGGGTTTTTTTGTACATTAATGATGCTGTAACCTTAGCCATCATTTCCTGTCTGAGAAGGATGAAGTCACAAAGGTCAGCACGTTCATCAGCTCACTCACTTCTTTCTCTTTCAGGGAACAAGATGTCGACGGCGCCCTCTGAAAACAACTCCGAGGATGTCTACAGCCGCAGCTTCTGGATGGTACGTACATATTGTGTGTGTTTGTTATGACTGATGGGACGGAGAAGATAATTTTTCAAGTCAGGGTAACCTTTCAGTCAAAACAGAGCAAATAGTTTTGTCACTCGGGCTGCAGATCTGTGTAAACAAGGCTGTGCTCTCGCTTTATGAGCAGCACAGTTCCAACAAAGGCCTAGTATGGAGAAAATGACTCTCCAGAACAGGTTTAGTCGGATTCAGATGAGGTTAAAATAGTCTGAACTCTTCTTTATGGAATTATTGCAAAGCTGCTGCTGTATCATTTTATCTTGTGGTGAAATTGAGGCATCAGTTTGGCTGCATGTGCCAGACGGTCTCGTTCAAATGTGCTTCCACGTTGGTACCGGCTGCTTCACTTTCATCTACCCCCTGCTGTCATTCTGGAAGCATTCCGGTGGCGTTGGTGTGTTTCCAGGTTGGTTCCTGTTCATGTCATCCTGCTGTCATGCCATCAGGGCTGTATGTCATTTTGCTGCAAGTCAGGAGTCTTGTGCTTTTTGCAGAGTCATCAAAGTGGTGTTGGAACAGCTGGCTGTTGTGTCTGCAGAGTTCAGAGACACACTGTTTGTTCACAATGCTGTCACACTTCAGACACAACCACTGATTTTCTTTTCAACTCTCTCCATACAAGCTTAAAATGACAACATCAGCTAATCATAGCTTTTATTTATTTCAACCATGCAGGGCTGGACTTTAATCTGCCATGTGTTTTTCTGAGTCTCATAAACGGAATTGAATAAATATCTTTAAAAATACCATAAAACTTTTTTTTCAGTTGTTGTAAGATAAATGTAATATTAGCAAATCTCTTTTTAAAGTTACACTTCGGTCGTCTTTTGATCAATATTTTTTATTTGTATTTTTTTTTTCAAAATCAAAAAAACTCGTCGTTTTCTAGAACATATTTTCTGCAGAGCAAAAACTAAATATTAAGAAAGTAAAAAATCTTTTGGAAAAATAATTTAATCGAGAAGGTTTTTCAAAATTATAATAATTTTAGTTTGAGAAAACAAGTTGCAGTGAAAAGATTTTCTTTTTTAAAAGAAGAATTATTGGTAACACCACTTTTCTTGCCTTGATTGCAGATTTTTTTGCTTCTTCAGAGATTCTTTCACTGATTTTTGTACACTGTTTTTGGAGTGTGTAGAGCAGCTGCAGTTCATTTGAAAGTCACCTCTGAGTTGTGTACAGAACTGTTGGCAGCCTCATTACTGAAAGCTCTCAGTTTACACGCTCTCCCACTAGCTTACAGCGCCTCACACCCCAACCTGAGATTAGCAGTGCAACAAAATGGAAAGTTATATTGCAGCTATCCTTCCATACAGTTGAACCAGATACCAGCTCAGATGACGAAAACAAAGCCGTACATGGATCTAATCGTCTACAAGTGCATCAGAATGGAGAGGAGCGTGAAACTTGTGTCCTATCCAGCTTATTGTCCGTGTCAAAAATACTATCTTTTTAAAACCTTACTTTCTTATTTGCTCTTGATTCACAACAATTTGAATTAAAGATTACTCAGAAATTTTATTTTGAGCTTCTTTTTCTTTATATATGTCCTCCATCATCAGAAAATGCTACACGAATAAGTTAAAAAGCACAGTTTTCATGGAGGTGGTCTTTCAGATTCATTTATCCACTTTGCAGCAGTTTTTGCTTTGGAAATTCTGGCTTTTACCCGTCCCACACATGTTTTGTCTTTCAAGGTTTATCCGGTTTCCATCATGACTCGTTTCCAAGTTTGATACAAATGTTGATCTTCCTCTCTGCACACTTCTTTCCTATTATTCTGCTTTTTTAAAATTCTGTTTACTGATCCAAAAATTGTGTTTTAATCAGCAAACATATTTGACAGCTTTCTTTGACTGTACATGTTTTTGCTGGTAAAATCTCTCAGTAGAGGATTTTTCTTCTCCTCATAACCTAGTGGGTTTTTATAGCTTTGCCGCTGGCCTTTAGCTGGATTCCTCAGCTGTTTCTGCTTAATTCACAGACGAGTGGAGAGTCAGAGCAAAACCACAACAGAGCCAGGGAGAGAGAACGGAAGTGGGAGAAGTAGGGGAACAAGAAGGGCACTGATGTAAAGGATCTCTCCTGATTCTGATTAAAGCATGAAAACCCTGAAGTGTTTCATTAGGAGCTCTCTGGGGACTGTGACTGCTTAATGAAGGCTGCCACAACTGCAATAAATCACTTTATTTAACGCAGGTGGATAGATTTTTTTAACATCCTAAATGAAGTCTGCCATAGCTGCCGAATTAAATCAATGAACCAATTGGAAAATATAAAAAAAATACATTAAACATTATTAATGACACAAAAATGCGATTGGAAAAGAAATGACTTCCACTGTAGTAGAGAAAAACATGAGCCCCAGCATATTTGTTTGCTTTTTGCGGCAAGCAAAAGATGCATTTCTTTACCTGTCAGGCGTGGGGGCTTCAAATAAGCAAAGAAGGTTTGATGATTCATCACAACAGAATGAAACAAAACTGTGTGTGATGACAGCTGAGTGAAAAAAAAAAAAAGTTTATTCATCCAAATTATATAAGGTTAAAGGTTTTAAAAAATTAATGGATCAATTTCTCCTTTAATGTGATTTCTTGAACTTATGTGATGGAAAACTGCTTTGCTAATAGCTTTCAATACAAGTAATAAGCTTCTTTTGACTAGTTGTGCGAAAACTTTTATACCTGAGAATATTTGGCTTGAAAAATGAATCAATGATGAACAATTCCCCACATCAATTATTTTCAACTCAGACGTTAATTCCAGCTCCAGAGTTCCAGAGTTTAAAAGGTGTTAATTTGAAAAAGAAATGCTGGATTCCCCATGCCACCACGCCACCAAACCACCACCTGCCTGAATTTAGGATCAAAGTTAGTTACTTGAATCTCAATGTGAACTAAAACAAATAGCCTGAAGTACAGATTTGCTGTCATATGATTGGCAAATTTTTCAGTGTACATCACTGACTGTATATGGGAACTGGACTGAGTGATCTCTCCCTGTGGCATTAAAAGAAGGAAGTAAAATCTCATACAGAGACATAATCCGCTATTATTATTATATCTGTCAGAAAAAGCCTACTCTTGATTGGTGAGAGTGGTTGCCATAGAAACGGTGCCTCGGATCGACTCATACCAATCACAGCTTACTGACTTCGTCTGGCTCAAACATGGGAGCTTTCTTATCACAAAAAATGGCATCTGTAAGCCATTGATCTGTAAGTGGTTTCCATAATCTGTGGTTGCCTTCTGTAAGCCAGTGGTGGAAATTATGGGAATATCAGTTCAGTTTTGCAGTTTGACTTACATCAGAGCTCACCTGAAATTCTGACATGTTTTCTGAGTTGTGGTTTCAGTTAGTTACTGGTCTGACTCTTTGACTCTTGGTTTACTGTGTAAGTTTGAAAGAATTTGCAAGTGATAAAACATAAATATTTGAACCCATCATTAGCATGATGGAGAACAAGAATTTACTCTTTTGTTTTTTAAATCCCATTCCGATCTATTTTAAAAGTGTTCCCAGGGGTCTTTTCATTATGATTATTCCAGATTTTCTTTTTTTGTTTTTTCGGTAAAAAAAAAAAAAAAAAAAAAAACTTTGATGCTTTCCTGAATGTAGTTTCTGCAGAGTGGCAGTAGTTCATAAGAAATTCACCTGAGCTTGTGGCCCAACCAGCATATTTTCTTTAAGAAAAACTCTGTTTTTTTATTCATATCCAGATTGTTTATGATCTTAATGTTGCTTGACAGGTAAAATATGTTTACTTCTCTTTTGTTCCTCTGTGGTATTTACACGAGAAGTGCCTCTTCAAGTGATCTAACAGAACGTGACAGCCCACAGTGAGCGGCGTCTTTCGGCCAGCTGTCTACACGTGTCAGCCACTACCAGATAGAAAGCGAGGAGGGGAGCAGGGCTGAGTGTGAGAAGAGTGAGAAGGAGCCCAGAGCAGCTGCCAGGAAAATTGTGGAGATTTCCAAATTCCACATCCACAAACAACACGCTTGCTTCAGATGTGTTATTCCCCTCAGGGCTGTACTTCTGCTGCTCTTTCTCTGTCTGACTGTCACGTCCACGGCCCTCAGTGCTGCCACTGGATGAAGAGTTTACAATGACTGCGAAGATCTGAGACAGCTGCTATAGTATCAGAGCTGTCCAAAGAAAATGTGCAAGTATGAGCTGTATAATGGCAAAGAGACAGAGGATTTTCCAGTAGCCGCTAGGAGAGAAAAGGCGTTGTTCTCTGATACAATCGACATCCAGCCATCACAGAATAGTCTGCTATTCTCTTACAGTGACAGGAATTTCCCCAACTTTGATGTAAATTAGAGCTGAGGGTAACTTAGCCTAAAGAAAGATCATTAATGCACACTGTCCAACACTGTCCAAAATCCATCATATTTCTGTGCATTCAACGTTTGTGTCTAATGTTCCGTTCACAAAACCACCAGTACAAAGTGGGAAGGCGTCGACAGAATCTTCTAGATTTCATGCAGCCTCCCGATTTTTTTGAAAATGGTCAGAATGGTCTGCTTTTTATTTACTCCTCAGGCGGCCGGTGGCACTTGATATGGATGACCGCTGTCCGAAAATGTTAACACATCATCCAATCAGAGCTGCTGCCGGCCGGCTAGTCGCCATGTGGTCGCCCAGCCGATTTTGTAACGGAATCATCCCTGCCTGTCACTGGACCGCGACCTCCAAATGTGCCCGGGCGGCCACTGACTGACGCCAACTTTTAGAGAAAAATTGTCCAGTTATTGTAAAATGTTATTTTTTTCTTAAAACCTCCACGACCACTGCACGGCCTGTAAAAATGCTACTACTGCCTCACGATTACAAACCCGCCACGTTTGGTGTTCTGATTAAACGTGAATACTGACTAACGTAATTCTGACCCGGAAAAAAGCGGCTTTACACCAAAATGCAACGCTGCATCACTAACGTGGTGTTTGCTGATTTACGTTGGTTGTTTAACCAATTTACTCCTGTAAAGTGTTGCTATTGACTGTATAAGAAAACTGGTCTGAATGAGAAAATGGTTTTCATCCGACTCCAACCAAATGCAGTCAGTTCATTCGCCATTTTTTTACCAGACAGATGCCGCCATGTTGGAGCCAGACGACGCCAGTTAGCAGTCCTTCTGAGTTAACGTTTCTATGGCAACCACTCATACCAGTCAGGAATGAGCTCCACCTACTTTTATCGAGGAATCTGGTTGGCCAGCTTATAACTTGAATAACTTGAACTACAGAAAAAATATCTGATATCCTTCACTACATGGTGCACTAAATAGTGTGTTCATCATTTTTGTAGGGCTGTCCAAACTCCAAAACTGAGTGCCCTAGAAATTTCCCAGAAGTCTCTGCAAAAAACAGTGCTTCTTACTAGATTGGGGAATATAGACAATGCATCATGTTTCAACAATATTTGCCAAAAAAATTAAATAAAAGTATTTAAATGTGTCTTTTTCATCAGAACACAGTGGGTTCATAAAAAGCTGCTGTAACATATTTGTATAGATTAGGTTTTTTACTTTGTGAAAACGGTCATGTCATAGCTGCTGTTTGAAAAAGAAAAATGTGGTGAGCGTGGTGTCCGGATTGCTTTTAAGAAAGACAAGAAAGTCCTGTACTTTACCGTTTTTTTTTTTTTTTTTTTTTTTGTAGTTAGGGAATAGGAAGGGAATTCAAACAAACAGTAGCCAAAGATTCAAACACTTAGAAAAATTGGCAAAGGTCATACTGTTTAAAGTGCACTAGTGAACAGTAAAGTGAGATGAAGCCCTAAAGACTCTGTTAACTTTCACTTTGGGTTGCTCACAGAATTAAGGGATGATACAAAAACATTTTCTTTTGATCTGGACGCAGTCAGTTTAAATATTATGAATTTCGGGTCATTTCGGGTAAAAGCAAGAGAGTTTTGTCCCAGTTTGCATGAGTGGTTTTTCGGGTAATTGATCAAGTTAAATGAAGTGCATCGAAAACCACTGAGAGCCTGGCATTAAAGATAATCTTCCCTCACAAAGGTTTCATATCCTTCGGGTTTACACAGTTTTTTTGAATCATATATTTGCATGTAGGGCCTCACAGGTTAAGATTCAGAGTGAAAGAAGGCGGGATGTGAACCAGCAGAAGACAGCAGACTCCTCCTGAGGCTCAGATCTTTGTTGGGAACAATTGGACTTCCAACTGCTGTTCATGTGCAAATTGCAAAGTAAAAAAAAAAAAATCAACTGAGGACTTTTTGAGCTAAAGCTGATGCATTGGGCTGGCTTCTTTCTGTTTTTAAACATGACTTCCACCACAACATCAAGCTTTGTGTCCAATATGAGGACACTGTGCCTTTCCGTCTCACCTTACGCCTTTGAAACAGGTTTGAAGGAAATCTTGTCTCTTGTTGGGTTGGAGAACGACACCAGTTGTGTCTGTGGTCAGGCAACCTTTTACTTTTCAGATTTTGGGGCAAGAGTGTATTTGACTATAAGAGCTGTTAATTTCGCAACAAGTTGATGTATAAATTAGATTGAGTATGTTGTTCTATAGTTAACTCATTCATGCCGAATGACACTAATTTGGGTAAATTACTCTGTGCAATTGTCCATAAAACAGTTTTATTGTTTTTTTTTTGTGCCTCAAATGCAACAAAATGTCATGTTTCTATTATTGTGTTAGTATGGTTTAAAAATCTACTTGCATTATTTTTTGCACTCCTAAGTACATCCCTTCAGATAACAATGGAAGAGTAAACATTTTTCTATTGGTTTTGAAATGTCTTTAGCCAACGCTAAAGCAAACTTATTTTTCATTTTACCCCTTGTTGTCAATATTTGTTCTGCAATTAACTGGGCGCAAATACAACGTGTTCCTCTCATTTGGTTTGTAAATGAAGATTGTTTTTTGAAAAGGTCACAGGTCAAGGCTCCTCCGTGTGTTTCTCATGACTCTGTGTGTCTCTTGTGTCCTGTCAGCCTGGGAACTATCAGAGCACAGTGAAGCGCACAGAAGATGCTTTCCATGCTTGTAATGACATGGTGGCGTGCTTCCAAGAGCGCGCTCGGCTGGAGAGGCAGTACGCTCAGCAGCTCAGCGAATGGAGCAACAAGTGGAAACCAGTGGTAGACTCCAGTGAGTACAGTTGCCGCAGGTTTCAAAAGAAAACTCCATATTTTTGTTTGATGTAAATGAAGAAAAAATTGCCTCTTCCTGCACTTCCTCTTCCTCGCTCAGGTCCACTCTACGGGTCACTTCTGAAGGCCTGGCAGTGTTTCATGTCCTCTGCTGACCGGCTGGCCTCCTTACACGCCTCCATCTGTCGCTCCTTGGTGTTGGAAGACGGAGACAAGGTCAGGACCTGGCAGAAGGACTCCTTCCACAAAAAATTCTTTAGAGGATTCAAGGAGTCGCAGGACATTGAGAGTGGCTTTGCACGCGCTCAGAAGCCATGGGCCAAGCGTCTTAAAAAGGTTAGATTTTTGGACTTAAAAGTTAACATTTTGGAACCAAAACGGGAACATAAACATTACATGTTGTGCTTTTATATATTGAAAAATAAATCACTGCTATTCCTTCACATTTTTATCTCATTTAGAAGTACGAGTGCTTTTGTGCTTTTTTATTATTTTGCCCTCATTGTAAAAACAACATTTTTTGTCACATAAATATAAAAAAATTGATGTTATTTATTAGAACTCACTTCATGTATTTATTGCTATAGTCATTTTTCAGCCAATAATACACTTTTTCTGAGTATTGCAGAGGGAGACACTGCTAAAAGAGGTGGAAAATAGGCAAATAGGAAAAGAACACTAGATCACAAGAAAATCACTGGAAAGTAGTAAAATAATCTATCCATGGAGCAAGTTATTTTTATGTAAATTAAGAAAAGATAAGTCCAGAAACAAGGAGTTCTACACAAGCTATCAAAAAAGCAAAATCAGCTTAAAAAAAGCTAACTGTTAGATAAATATAACTTCAAATTGAATGCTATACAGCCCCGTAATAGGTATTCTGTTGCTAGCTTAATAAATCCCAGTAAAATGTAAAACTATAGCTCTTATTCTTAAAACATGAATCTATATTTTTGTTTCCGAAATAATGTCAACAAAAACCAGCATCATTTTTTTTTTTTTTTAAATGACATGCTTTAAATTGAACCAAAAAATAAAAACTTTGTGGTCAAATACAACCAAAGAAATGTTTTGTGGCTTCTCCATGTTCTGGATTAATTCACTTTATTAAAATGTATTTAGATGTCAAGAGAACATTTCTTAAATGAAACATTCTGAGTTTTTTTGTGTCTTTAATCACGTTTTTCTATGGTGAGAAGTGTGGGGGAACATTTATGGATTCATTTTAATAATAATTTCCTTGTTTCTAGATCCAATACCTTTAAATGAGACAAAAATTCTCACCTGTGCTGATTTTGTGCATCTGTGGATTCTGTCAGTTTATAATGAACATTTTCCAAAGTATCCCCAACATCCCTCAGAATTATCTTCTTTAACAATCGATCTGCACAAAATGAAAAGCACAGCGTGGACGCTCTGCCAGGAACTGCATTGTTCTTTGACTTGTGATACTGGAGTTTCTCATTATTAATCTAACACGTAAGCACTCTGATGGTTCCCTGAGGATAACAGAACAAGATGGATAACTTGATCTTTCAGTTCACCTTGCATTAAGTTGATTCTCTGAGCTAATAGGTCGCATTTCAATTAAGCTCTTTGCGTACTTTACGAGGACTATGGCCCTCCTCCTTGTAATTAAGAGCCTCTGAATGGAGGCTGAGGTAAGGACAGACAGGAAAGATGGTCATCAGAGGGGAATTAGCCACTCGATAGCATCAGCTGATCTTGTGCCCCACACGCAGTTTTGTCTTGTTCTAACAGGGGGTGAAACAAAACTTCCTGTCTTTTCTGGACAGAAGCAGCAGTAAAATCCAGTGATGTGGAACAGACAAACACTTCAAAACTTAATTTTGTGTATGTTTTTGAAATGTATCGAGCATCTGTGCCCTCCAGATCGTTTCTTTATTCAGACCAATAATTTGATTAGACTGTACCTCAGTTTACTCCCCTAAATTCATTCTTTTTGAGCCACAATCTCTCTGTTGAATCTCATTTCACATTTTCTCAAGACTTCAGTGACCTGAAAAGAGATCTCTGATGCACAGCCCTGCAGGCTCCCGCCAGCTTTCAAAGAACCAAATCATTTGAGTCTGTGCTGCTTTGGTTTTAAACAAGCTGAGGGGTGACGATACATTTCTATCAAAAGTACATGCGAATTCATTATTATTATCTAATTTTACCTGGACTAACATTGCATTTAGATGGCATTATTTGGAAAATAAGGAGCAGAGTGGTCCAAACTTTGTAGGTAGACCCAAGATAATGAGCTGCAGCGTTCATGTGACATCATTAACACAAGTTTTAACAGCAACGCATTTCTGTTGGACCTTTTAATTCATCTTTTTTCTGAAATTGTGTCTTTTTGTGTCAAAGCTAAATGATACACAATTGAATTTCTATCAAACCCATTACCTAAACATTTAGAAAAGTGTCGTCTAATGTACAATCAGATGTGCTTTGCAGGTTGAGATCAGCTGGCTGCGCTGAATGTCAATGATATTTTTGTCAATATTATTTTTGATGTGTCGGGCCCACAGCTGGACAAGGCAAGGAGGGCATACCACAAGGTGAGCAGAAGAGAGCATGCAGCCAGAGAAAGAGAAGCACACGCTCAGGGAAACCCGGACATCACCCTGGACAAACAGAAGAAGATCAAGGAGGAGAGGGAGCAGGTTCAGCAGGAGGCTGAGAAGGTGTGAGGAAAACATCTAGAGTATTTTGTTGGAGAAAATATCTTCCATGTATCAGTTTATGTCCTAGCATAAACGTTTTCGGGTTCCATTATATATAGTGAGAAGCTGTGGATGGTTCTCTCTCCTTATCGTATTTCTGTAAAGCTCACGTGTTCCCAATAGCAGAAATGGATTCTATTAAACTACTGAATTCTCAAGACTGCGGTTTAAACATCTGCAGGTTCGAAACAGATACGAAAAAATTCTAGATGAGGTGAACCGCTACGTCCCCCGCTACATGGAGGAGATGGAGACCATCTTTGACCAATCCCAGGATGAAGAGCGCAAGAGGATTGTGTTCCTCAAGCAGGCCTTCCTCTCCATCCACAAACACCTGGACATCACAAACAATGAGAGGTTTGTGATGCACTTCTGGGCAGATGGCGTCAGATCTTTTGAGTTTATTTGTTGTTTTTTTACATTTTGGAGGAAAGCTTTTTCAGGCCTTTTTTCTGAAACATTTTTTCAATAAAAATGAAGCTTTGAAACCTTACTTTCCTGCCCCTCTTGTGTTTCAGTGTGAGAGCTGTGTACAGTGACCTGCACAACACACTGATGGCCATCGACGAGCAGGAGGACCTTCGCTGGTGGAAAAACACCCATGGGCCCGGCATGCCCACTGACTGGCCTCACTTCCAGGTATTTGTTCCCAAAAAACCTGCAACTCCAGCTGTCAGTTTGGTTCTTTCAAATCTTTTTACCCTTTTCAGGAATGGACATCTGAAAAGAAAACTAAAAAAGGGAAGAAAGAAGTGGAAAAGCAAGCAACAATAGAGAGGAGGTACGTAACAAAGTCAGGTGGTGAGATATCTGAACACTTCTTATTGACACTTGAAGCTTCTATTTAAGGCTCTTCTCTTCCCTTCATTGAGTCCCTTCCCTTCTGTTCTCCTGGTTTTTGACTAAAGTTGATCTAAGCCAAACATTTTCATGGATGTTGGAGTGATTTGCACGACGACCTTTGTTTTCTCAGTCCTTGGGTCTTTGCCTTACCTCCTGCTTCAGCAGAAAAAGTAGAGGAGACTTGTTTCTTTTAAACAATGCTCTACAAATATGTTTCAATAAAATTTTTTGTAAGTAAAATCTGAATGTACTTCAGGCAAAAAGCTCCCTGCCTTCACTGGTAAAAAAGTGAATGCATTTACAGAGAGATGAAAGTACCCATCAGTCTTTTATTTGATCTAATAAACATTTTACTCCCAGATTTGACCTTTAAAGTGATTGATTGTTCTGCAGAAATATGGCCTAGTTGGAGAAATCAAATTGTTCTGACATCTGATTTGTCTTCAAATGATGTTTGCTTTTTATTTTCATCTCAAAAGCTGTTCACAAAGTTCACAAAGCTATGCATAAAATAGTTCTGCGTTTATACCACAACTGTTAGCCCATGCATTTGTTTAAATCTGAAATTAAAATATAGATTTATATATTGTTGAATAAAATGCAAGTACATTAAGGGGTTCATGCATTGATTATTTGCAGTTATAAATATAACAAAAACATTGTTTTTTTTAATGAATGATAAGATCCAGGTAAATATCTAATAATGTGCAGAGTTCAGAACTCACTTTTTGAATGTCTTTCTTTCTGTTTCCTCCCGTAGTGTGATGATAGGAGGAGTGAGAGTAAGAGCTCTGTATGACTATGTGGGCCAGGAGACAGATGAGCTCTCCTTTAAAGCAGGTAAACACACGCATAGGGAAGATAAAACAAACTCAGAGTTTGTGCATACTTTATTAGAATACAGAACCAAGTTATTTAGTTATTAAGGCCAGACAGATTGAGAAACGTAATATATGTCTCCTTTTTGAACACTCCTTCCGTTCTCTTTCTCAAAAGCCCTTTGCCTTTTGCCAGGTGGAAAATGTTTCTTTTACCAATATGCAGGCGCATAAATAAATATCTGAGATCTTTGAGATTTATGAGCTGAATTTTTGATTAATTATAGACTTTTATGGATATTCTCTACAAGAAACATCAGTATTGACCTTAGAAACACTGTTGTTACAGAACATCGGACAGGAAAGGTTTAAAAGCCCTTTATCTAAACAGAATTACGTTCTTTTTGTGCGCAGATGAATTATTTTAAAGCAGAATGGATTTCAGACACTATCGCAGTCTGCTGTTGTCACAAGCCTACACTTATAGAACACTGTGACCAGAACTTCTTCTGGAACACCCAGCAGCCAATCAGATTTGAGGATTCACCCGGATCATTTAAATTGCAGAAACATGTTAGTTTCTTATGGCTGTGTGTCAACATCTTCGTTTTCTTGGAGTAATACTGCAGACATTAAGTATTTAGAGTTCTGCTTTTATTACTGTTGATGTGTTTTGTGCACACAAAATTAAAGGTCAGAGTAAACACTTTATGAATTTAAACATTTCAGACAATAAAAATGATGGAAAACATTTTCTCTCTGACCTTTTTTTGTTCCAAAGATGCATGTTGTCATCAGACATTTAATTCGTAAAACATTGTGATTAATCCCAACCCAAAAGTGTGATTAATCTGATTAAGATTTGTAATCGATTGCCAGCACTACTGCATATACAACTGGACAGAGTGACCCCCTCCCCCCCGCGTTCCAAACAGGAAGTACCTGCTGACTCCAAGAAGTCCAAATCCCAGAAACTTCTTTAGAGAAATAAACAGCTGTTACAGTCATTCTATTTGTCAGAATAACCATTCTCTGGTACCTTTTCTTAGCATCTTATTGCTAATCCTATTTTGTTTATGATATTTTTTCTTTATTGCAAGTTATTCAAGTTCTAAACTGACCAATCAGATGCCTCAGTGAAAGCATATGGTGCCTGCTGGCCTCCACCTCAAATGTTTGATTGACAGATTCTCCTGAGGCGTTTTCAGTGAAAGGGGTGTGGACTTCCAACAAGCTTACTCCTGATTGCCAACAGTGGTTGCCCCAGGAATGCTGACTCAGACCGACTTGGACCAATCCCCAATCACAGGCTCCTTATCGTGGAAAAATGGCGACTGAGTTGGCTTAATTTCTTGAGGAACTGGAGGAAAGGCATTATCTATGGCTGACGTCACAAACGCTCGGTCCAGTTCTACATACAATCAATGGGAGGGACATCCAACGTAAAACCAAATCTGAGTTCATCTTAGATCACAAACAGAACTTTCATACTGAATGAGTCGTGGCGCGGGATAACGACAACCACCGCACATGCTGCTGACTCACAGGATAAGACTTGGACAACTGTTGGTGCTTCTGGAGATAAACAGAAGGTCAAAAGCAGCTTCTTTGGGCTTTTGTAGATCCAGAGAAAACCTATGACGGCATCATGAAGGTGGAGCTATAGTTTGTATGAGGATGTCTGGAGTGACAGAGAGGAACTTTGGAGTTGTTCTGGTCATCTATGAGAGCTGGAAGACAGCAGTGAGATGTTTTATAGATGTGACAGAGGAGAACTGCACCAAGGATCGGCTTTTAACTCCTGCTTGTTTCTATGGTGACGGACAGACTGGCAGACGAGGTTTGAGACAGGAATCGGATTTGAACTGAATGTGGGGCATGGAGTCCCAAGGATCCAAAGCAGCAGTTCTTCTATTAAAAAAAAAAAAAACAGCTGATTGAAGAAAAAAATCTAAAGACAACAGAAATGTTAAAATTCATAAAGTCTGAGTTAAAAAATGGACCAATATTTTTCTGACTGGTATAATAAGTTATTTTTTTTAATTATTTCTGAAGTCCTTTAAAATGTCAAAAGATGATTTTTTTATTCTTTCTCATCACAGGTGAAGAGTTTTTGAAGATTGAAGATGAGGATGACCAGGGATGGTGTCGGGGGATGAAGGATGGTGGGTGGGAGGGGCTTTATCCTGCCAATTACGTGGAAGTGGTGTAGTGGAATGCAGACTGAACGTTAGGAAATTTCAAACAGCCTGATCCTGTTAACAGAGACAAAGATCGACACCAAAGCTTTCAGGCTCGTAACCTTTTGAAGGACAAATGTTTCACCATATTCAGCACTTGTGTTAGAGCCATATGTTAACAATGCTTTAAAATAAGGAAACCATGCTGGAATGTAAAGGTGCACCAACATGTGTGGCTGCAGTTCAGTCACCATTTTTTTTAGCTTTATTTTTTTGTACACAAAGACACAAACGTGCTGTCGGAGTAAAAGGAGAACGGCTTAAAAAAATATTAACTTTTGTTTTTGTTGTTCAAAGAAGTATGCTTTCGCTGATTGGTGTACTTTCAGGTAAGTACACTTCAGTAAATTTTCTGTTTGTCTTTTATTTAATGTTTTTCACCATCATTTGAATGAAATAAACAGCTTAAGGACTTCGCTTGATGCTGGGTTGAACTCATGAGCTGTTTTTCCAGCTTTTCCTTCAAACAGAGACATGTTTTATTATCCTGTGATTCAGTGGATCACAATGATCTTAGCATTGTGATTAGGATCATCTGTCAGGTCCAAGCATGTTGCAGATGCGTTACACTCAGATGACACTGATGATTACTGTGTGCCACCTGATGTTTAGACTTATCTTTTCAGACAAGATAAGGGTTAGAATGAAAAATGCTGTATGTGTCACTATAAATACCACACCAACAACTTCCCAGAACAAAAACTTTTTGTTGTTTTTTTATAGACTTCTTTTATACTCTGTAAGTACAAAAGCTGTTCCTTTCTTGTAAACTGCATGAATTTCCAAACACAAACTGTTTTGGGAATAAATTGGAAGGTCAAAAATCAAGTGTTTGAGTTTTGGATGAAGAGCAGAAACTGTGCAGAGGATGCGTGAGCCGTCACCTGCTCAGTCACAGACCTGCCTGCCAACATGTCCACAGCTGCCATGTGTCAGAGTCATCTCCACACACATGAAAACAGTCACTTCTCTGCTGCACGTCTGGGTCAAACAATGCTCTCGATGTCACCGCAGAGTCAGACGACCACGAGCGAGCCCGCCTGCCCCACAGCAGGGTGATCTAAAGAGATGATGGCTAGACATGAAGCCTGGGATGATCTGGCATTGCTGTCATTACAGAAGCACAACTCATGAAGAAAACGCAGGAACGTCTGATTCTACAGGAGGAACGGAGAGGATGAAATCCACCTCAATGACAGCTGAGAGCCGCCTCTTTCAACCTTCTGAGCTTTTCCCCAAATTATAGCAAATTCTCAACAGTTGGGTTAGTCATGAATTACAGGTCAGTTTGTTCAGCTTCATCAGCAAAAAGGTTGCTGAGGTTGATGGTGGATGCAAAGGGCGCAGAGGAGAGATGGAGTCAAAATACAACAAAGAAGAGCTGCCATCCATGAGAAAATGTGACGTCTGCCATGAAGACCAGCTTTAGCCATGACAGAGTCCACAATCCTCAGCTAATTTACCTGTCTGGTTTTCTGATGCTGCATCCACTTTATGTATTTAAATGAAACAAGAGGGATCTATATTTATTTTTTCATTTTGTTTTTAGGATATTGGAGATTAAATTAGGCCTAAATGCTGCTTAGCTCCCATCTTATGATGCTGTGGTGGATTCCACCTCTCCCATTAGACTGGTCTGAATGGAAATTCTCCACCTTGAACGACAGATTATTTTCGGTGACACAGTCTGCCTCTGATTCCAGAAAATACGCAATATCCCTTTAAATGAAGAGTCACATGTCTTGGTTTATTTTCAGAGATTTTGTTGTGACTCGTGGATGACCGTGTCTTATCCAGCAGAAGAGATTGTTTATGGGAAATGACAAACCCGGTCTAAGATCAGAGGGCTTTCAATCCTGGCTTCAGTCCCTGAAATCCTTTCAGAGAAAATGTGTGGGAGCAGGGACCTGAAAACTTCCATGCTGGTGTTGAGTTATATTGGTAAACCAAAGGTCTGAAGAAAGTGAAACAATTAAAGACATGAAGGAGATGGAAGGATCTGAAAATCAGATAAAAGACAAACAGATGTATGTCTGGCTGTTCCTGAATACTTGTAAGCTACAAGATCTTACTGATGCTTGTGGTGTCTCTCCACATCAGCACAAGCAAGGACGAGTTCTCATCTGGACAGATCGGAGTTGCTGGGAACCTCACTGATTGTTGTGCTGAGTAAAAGTCAGGAGTTTCAACTGTGGAACAAGGGCTGTGTCATATTCTGTAAATTTGTTGCACTTCTTCAAATCACAAGAAAACGCAGATTTATTTTGAGACGTGCAAGTCCCAGCATGAGGTGCGACTATACGTTGTATTTCAGAGCATAATAAGGATATCAAAAATCATGAACTCAGTCATTTTTGATGTTGCACTTTCAGAGATTACAAATTTTAGACACAAAATACATCTGTAAATCTACAAAAGGCTTTATTCTGAAAAAGATTATCAGAAAACTCCCAATACATTTTCTTTTATTCACTCTGGAGATGCAGTGTAAACATGCATTAGGCTTTTGTTTGAATGAACTAAGTGAAACTCCTCATTTGCATACTAATAACCTCATGAAGTTCAATGGTGCAATAAGCTCCTCAAAATTCTAAATGAACCTCAGTCTGGTATTGATCTCTGTCAGGTCAATACACGGACACCCATTCCCAGAGCAGGCCTGACCCCACACAGCCAATCCATGCTTGTTTATGAACACAAACAACTCCATAAAACTACAAACTCTGCTTTAATGAGATCAATATTCTGCCCTTCTTTGACTTAAAACTCTTTCTTTCCTCAGCAGAGGGCGCTAAAAGATAAGCAGCACAAACCTCAGCAAGTCTGTCTTCAGGATAAGAAAAAAAAATCACTCTGGGGTGGAGGCATGATGGGAAAATTTCTTTATTTCCTCATATCTCAAGAGGTGACAACCAGAACTTCAGGTTGCCATGGAGAGCGCTGCTGACACCGGCTAGATTAAGAAAGCAGCAGAACTCAGTTCAATGACTCATTGCCTTTCGAGATGTTCTTGAGGAGATGACATTGATCTGCAAAGGCAAATTTCTCTGTGTATGTGTAATGTGTATGTGCAGCATGACAGATGTTAGAAAAGTGTTGCAGCTTTTTCTGCACAACTAAAGAGCATGTGCAGCCACGAGTTTAACTGTATTTGTGTGGGAAAATGCATGCAAATATGACAAAATTATGTCTTTATTCTCCCCTAAAACCACTTGTTTTTTCCCCCTGTTCCTCCTTGTGAACACATGCTGCCCCGGGGATGCTCCTCATCACAGCTAAGGGTCCACAGTGGGTTTCCTGAGAACCCATCAACACAGGAAAAGCTGTCCAACCACCTGTAAACCTGGCAAAAGCACTTAAGCGCAAAGAGTCTCTGACAATTTGTCTCAAGGATGTGTAGAAAATCTTACTTGACTCTCTGGCTTAAGAACACTGGAGCTGCTGGTGAAGGATGCCCCCCCCCTAGAGATGCAGGCAAGGAAGCAACAGCTAGAATGCTAAAGGTGCAAGTAGAGAGGGTCCGATCTGATGCAGGAGGGAGGCAGAACCACCTCTTCTGTACATTTTTTTCAGGTTTACATTTCATCGCTCCGACCAAAAAAAGCAATCAAGAAAATGGTTATTCTCGCATTTCAATTAGCCTAATTAAAGCGGGGGCAGCGAGCTGCGTGGCAAACAGTGCAGTGTGCATTTGTGGGTGTGTATGTGTGTGAGTGAGAGAAAGCAGAAGATTCTCCAAGGGCTTCAGCTGGAACACTGCATCAGCACTCAGAATGAGAAATTAACCGTTTGCTCCCTCCTCTCCTCGGCCCGAGGCCCAATCTGGTCAGAGAGGACCCACAGCGGCTCAGGCAGTCTGGGATTAGGAAGTCCGAGCTATTCACTCATTCACTTCCTGTGATGAAAACAAACAGATCTGAGGATTTCTCCGTGAGGCTCCAGTCAGACAATATGGCATCTGCTAACCAGCTGATTTTGTGAGCCGGAGATGCTGGCAGGGAGTGGGTTAACTGAAGGTTCAGCATCCTCTCTGACAGGGAGAGCCAGATGGTCATGTAGAGCACTTACAGTGACATGGGCCTACACAGCTCCCTCTGCTGGAGCAGACACACACATATACACAGTCCCATCTGGAGGCACACACCCCTCATTTGCATGCACACATGAACTTCCCCTGAAGATAACAGCGTCTGTGCTTCCCAGGTCACTCAACCATCTCTCTCAATCCCCCCAACTCTTTCCCCTCCAGCTCCTGTGCTCCTCCTCCTTTCCCTCGGTTTCAGTTTGATGGCCAGAGTTAATTAGCTGCTGTCTAATTGCTGCTCATCAGCTCGAGTAACCAAACATGTGAGACATAACAAACAAGATTTTCTCGCTCTGTGTTTGTACAATTCCCATTCCAAATCCTCCTCATCCCGTCCTCTGAAGGTGTTTTGTGTTTTACCAGCCTTTGTTTACCTCTGCCTTTACACTCAGCTCAGGAACATCAAAAAAAGCCAGGAAAGAGCAAGTTCGATGCTAAATCAAACATTCCTCTTCAGCAGAGAAGCTTTTGAAGCTTTTCATCTGCATGTGTGCGACCTGTGCAGACGAACTCGAGCATGCCCACTCACAGGCACAACCAGAAGAGGCATCTCTGCACAAATGCCTGAATTCCTGCAAGGTCCCCGACGCCGGCAGAAACCAGAAAGGCCAGCCTCTCCTGCCCTGTTGGCATTTGGCAGACTCTCTATATTTGGGTGGCGCCCCTCCCATGAGCCCAGCATTCTTAGCTCTCCTCCCTATTTAATCTATCTTAGAATAACCTTGGTGTCACAAAACATTCAGAAGGCTGGTTCCAAATGCAGCAGCTTTACTGGATAAGACAGGAGCATAGGCTCAGACTAAAAATCCACAAAACTAAATCAAGGTCAGAGTCCAGGCAATAGTCAGGGCAGGCGGGCGAAGAGGCAGCGGGAGAGAGGGTCAGTTCTACAGAAGATCAGCTCCAATAATAATAATAATAATAATAATAATAATAATAATAATAATAATAATAATAATAATAATAATAATAATAATGCTCGGTATGCAGGCAGAAAGGCACAAACAGTGCGTCACATTGAGCGTGGCCCTGAGCAGAGCTTAAGAATCCTGTGGCTGATTAGCTGATGAGTGACAGCTGAGTGGCATCTGGGGGGGTGTGCGCTGGGGTTGCTGAGAGATTGAGTACAGTCAGGACTCTGGAGACGGCTCCCACCGGTGACCAGAGGGGGAGACAGAGCGATGACTCCTGACACTCTGGGGTTTAATTTCTCTCTCAAGGCAAAGTGCTCTGCTGGCATGGCAGCCAAATCCATACACAAGGAGTGCATCAAACTTTAATGTGGGCATCTCAACAGCAGAGCAGTTTAGTGACATGAAATATAGACCAAAGTGTGTCACTGTAGAAGAACAAAAATGATGGAGCTCTGCGGATGTCCTGCACAGAATGAGCTGGAATATTCCTTAACTGGCAGTCCCTCAGAAAACACAATGTTTAACACAAAAACTATTAGATCAGCTATGAGGCTTTCTACTGGAGAATCATGACTTTGCAGTGGCATAAAAAGACAATAAACAAGAGACAGTAACACAAAACCAGACATATTATTCTGTCTGAGAATCACAGAAAACAACAGCAACAACTTTCAGCATAGCCTGGAGTCAGTCAGAGCTTTTTCTCCCACCAATCCGACTGACATTTGATGCCCTCAAAAATTAATAACCCAGACAAACCAAGAGGAGAAAATCTTGCAGAAGTCTGCTTTTTTCAGTGAAAGTCTGCGAGTCTGGTTTTCATCACTTAAATTAAAGCCCCCCCTCCCAAAAAAAAGGCTTTTGCAAAGAGTAAGACTTTCAGGTGATTTATAAGTGATCAAAATCTCGACAGGCAAAGTAAATCCAAACGGAGGAGGCTAATGCACGCAGTTTCAAGCAGCTTTAATCAATATCTCCCATAATAACAGTGTATCAAGTGACGAGACGAACACAGTGACGCACAGTTGCAAGCTTGAAGAGAAAAACTCAACAGCTTCTCTTGCTTTGATTAAACTTTTGAGTTCCAGGTCTGCATTTAGTTTTCATTTACTGAAGCCATGAAATGAAAGTCAAAAGCAGACTCATTTCAAGTAATGAGCGTGAAGCTAACTTTTATAATCATTTAAGGTGTTGTGAAGTTCAATTTCTCTTCCACAGAACAAAAAAGTGAGCGTTCATCAAATGTTAATGACTCCTAATAGAACACACAGAAGACAGGCCAGAATGACCGACATTATTAAGGTGAAATATTAAAAAGGTTTGTATTAACCACATATTGAAACTGGAGCTGGTTTGTTGTGTTTTTCTGTGAGCTAACCCCTATAGGAAATATGTGGAAGAGCTGCTCTTTGACAACTCTATACTAACTATGTTTACTCAGTGGTGAGTTTCAGACAGGAGAAAGAATCGTGAAGGGCCAAAGAAGTTTAAAACTATGTTCTTGTAAAAAGAGAAGAGTGTGGCGATGAATGCGTGAAGAGCTGTTTTTATAAGTTTTTTTTTATAAGTATTTTTTAAGTTATAAATGCAAATTAAAGATGTATTTTTTAATTCGATTTTAAACAATTCATCTAATCAAGGTAAATATTTGGCTTTTATGGTTGAATATTTGTACATTTTTATCTTTTTTATCTTTTAATCTATGCAGTGCCTCCTCTAAGTTTTTCCACAGCATTTCTTGTTTGGCTTTTAATGTTGCTTTTAATCGACTGTGTTTTATTACTTTTTATTGCTTTATGTTTATGTGCCTCTTTTATGTCAAGCACCTTGTGTTCTACAGCATGTTGATGAAAGATGCTTTATAAATAAAGTGATTGATTGATAGTAGGAGCCTTCAAATACAGTAACATTCTATCACTGACACCTACGACTGGGGCTGTTCTTGTTGAAGGGCTGTGTGGCGATGCCTCAAATGTCTCAAATGTGCCGTGCACCTCTAAGTCGACGGGTTTTACTGGATGCCAGTCATGGTTGCATTTTCCCCAAAAGTTTCACAAACTTAGAACTCACATCCTCACAGAAAGTTCTTCGAAAAGAAGTCCAACAACTTTGACCCCACTCACTGAAAGCTGAAAGCTTCCATCGGGCTTTAACATTTCCACACCCGAACAAGTCCAGCGGACGTCACTTTCATGGACTCAGATCGACTTGAAATAAAACCCCTGTGAGAGCCTCGGCCACCAGCTTCCGCCAGCCGGTCCCACCAAAGGACTTTGAAGTTTTGATCTCATCCCACATCCTATATTGTCCATGTTGAAATGGCTGCAGGCAAAGAAGAAGCAGCATGAAAAAAAATTCCAAAGAGTGAGAACAAGAGACTGAACTGACCTCCAAGATTTTGCTGGAGGGGCTTTTCTGCCAGATGTCACAAGCTCACAAAAAGAAGGGAAATAAAAGGAAAGTAGATCATTTTGGTAAAAGGGAACAATTAAAATCCCCTGTTGAGAAATTAAAGTGGGTGATTGCATGGGTTGATGGGTGAGTGGGTGTCACGACAAAGAAAATGAAAAGCAGCAGCAGAAGAAGGAGGGAGACAGCCAGGAAAAAAAGAGGAAGACAGAGAGAGGTGGGCGATCGCTCCTATGAGAGAGTTGTCATGGCAACAAGTGATCACGATGAGGCTGAGAGTGATCACGGAAGACTTTTGGAAAGAAATTGACAACACAAACACAATGACAATAGTTGTGAAATGCTACATTGGGGATTATCATGAGTGGGAATTGTGTGACGACACCAGTGCAAATGTTGGTTTTAACATTTAAGTTTGAAACTTTTTATTAAAAAAGTTTTACTGTTTTTTATTGAACGTTTATTTATTTCTTTGAACTTACAGACAAAAGAAAAAAAAAAAAGAAAACACTCACTCTCAGAGATTATAATACTGTATTAAAACTTTAAAGGCTTCATGCATTTAATAAGCCTTCTTTCTGGCTGCGTCCACAATGAGCAGTAATTATGTTTGCAATAATATGTTGTCAGCAGAATGCACAGGTCACAAGGTCAACAGGGCTTTTCCCCTCTGCTCTCATTTATGATGGTGCACACTCTCGACAGAAAGCACACTTTTGTTTAATGAGCAGCTGAAGAAAACAAATGACCGCAAAGCGTTGTTTGCCTCCCGAGACCGCCGAATCCGGCTGCAGATTGGATGTGGATGGAGATCATCTCAAATGTTGGCTTCTACTCTCATTAAAATGAACTTCAATGACATGAAACTACGTTCACAACGCCATCAGCAATGTGAGGTCAAAAATCTACGCACGTTTTAAAACCCCTTGATGTCATGGGCTCTATGCACAAATCCTGCAGCTAACAGTAGAAATACAAGCAGAAGAAGCCCTTCCCTGCTTGTCCAGTGTGAACACCACAGGCAAAACATGCATTTAGCACAACCTTGAATGCCCATCAAATGCCTGGTGTGAACGCAGCTTCAATATGTTCTTCTGTGTTGGTAACGTTGTCGTCTTGCAGTAATGTGGGAAGATATTTCAAAAGAAAATTATTTTTCCAAAGATTTTGCTCTTTTCCTTCATACTGCTAATCTTCAAGACTTTCGGGATATTCCTGAAAGGAGCATCTCTGCACTCCTGACATTCATTTTTGATTTTTTTTCTGCCAAAAAGTTCAATTTCTTATCAGTTAACCATTCTGTTTTCCAATACTTTGTCTCTTGTTCCCATAAATCAAGATAAAGATTTTCTGAAAAAAAGCCAAGGGTAAATGAAAAAATGCACTTTTTAAAACATTATTACTATTATTTTTAATATAAAAAAATAATAATTCTATGCGTTTTTTTTAATTCAGGAGCTTGTTCCTGCAGATTACTGTGTCAAGTTCTGATGTTAATTATCTTGGGGTCAGCTCAGAATGTCCATCTAAAACTCACTTTAAAACTCATTTTCAACCCCCTTGAACCCTGCAAATTATGCAATTTTCTGCTGCTCATGTGATAGGTGTGCGGTCCTTGCGAATTTAGATAATTAGACAACCAGAGTGTAGTTTTTGAGGGCATCCTTTCGGCGTCCTGCGGGCACTTTCGTATCACCTGCCCACCATGCAGCATTTGTGCGTGGTCACACCTTACAAACGACTCGAGTGTGGCATAAGGACACCATACAACAGCATTACCCATACGTCACAGGTGCGTGTAACTTCCATTAGCCTTACATATTCTTCACGATACACCTACTACAATGGTACATTCCATTTTCATGAGAGCTGCAAGACACACCTGTGCTCACCTTAAGGTGCAGCCGCTCCTCTCTACAGGCTCTGACAACTCTAAAACCTGCAGCACCCATGCAGATCAACCCTTCTGTGTGGGTACATGTGCAATAGCCTTCTTGTCTTTGCTTTAAAAAAGTGTTGTTTGAGTGTTTTTTTCTGTGATTCCTGACATTCTTTATCAAGGGTTGTGCATCAGCTTGATGTTCTTACCTTCACTTCTCTGATCTGCATTTTCTCATGTGATCAGCCTTCATGTCTACAGTCTTTAACAAAAACAACTTTTTTTTAAGGGACCAAACTCATACTTGTATCCAACAAAGACTTCTTTTTGTTATGCATTTTGAATTGTCTTTGCATAGTTCTTTTCTACCTCCTACACTGCAGAAAGGATGGAATGGACACAGACCTTCAGACCATTATGATAATCCATCAGCATCTCCAGCAGAGCCCCTCTGTATTGACCCTGCTCAGATGAGGTAATGGGCTCCATTAATTACAGTTAGTCCTGCGCTGATGTCACTTAACACATAGACCTCTGATGAATGTGTAAAGCTCAGTTTTTGTGTAACTCATCCTGTTGTCTTTAACAGTAAATCAGGAAAATCTCCTTAAAAGGAACCGCAGATGTCGTCTGATCTGAAACTAGAATCCTCAGAAGCTGGAATTCAGATTTTTTGTCTTTGGTAGACTCATTCAAAGCTT
Source organism: Oryzias celebensis (assembly GCA_014656515.1). Lineage (NCBI taxonomy): Eukaryota > Metazoa > Chordata > Actinopteri > Beloniformes > Adrianichthyidae > Oryzias > Oryzias celebensis. Next base: position 3,582,685 of record BNCR01000008.1, on the reverse strand, counting down.
TACAACATTTGTGCTCTTTTGTATTCTTATAGTAAAAAAAATAAAGGTGCCAAACGTCAGCTCTGTGGAATACTCCTCCCAAAAGGCAGCTAACCCTTGAGATGATGAATAGCAGAAACATCAGGAAGCCATGTGCAGCGATAACCTCCCTGACCACCGTCTCATCCAGTGACTGCGGCTGTGCCGCATCTGGAAGGTGATGCAGTCATGTGGGGGTTTTCGCTTCACACCATTTGACGCTAAAGGATCATCATCATGACTAATGCGCATATTTTACCTCTCTCTTTGTGTGCAGTCTTTGCGTGTGGGCTGCTCCATGTGGGAGTTTTGGTGACTTTGAGTCGCTGAACAGACAGATGTGTTTGCACTCGTGACTGCTCATGCATGTGACAGTCGGGCTGTGCGTGAGCGTCCCCCCCCAGCTGTGTTAATCAGCAGAACCAAACCACCTCTGCTGTGGCAGAGCTGGTAACTGTGGACAGTCGGTGAGTTTGTGCGATCTGGGATGTCCAGTTCCTCCACGCGCGGTTGAGTGAGGGCTCATCCATCCAACAAAAGCATTCTGCTGCATGATTAGTTATGGTCAGTCTGATGAAGTATGAAGCTACTTCTTCCTTTGGCAATGCACTTTGCTAATCTCTACATTTTGTGTCTATTTACATTATAAAAAGTTTAATTTGGTCCCAGTTTGTCTTATTAAGTTCTAAGGTTTGTTCTGACATGAGTGGTCCATTTAGCGTCATTCATGTCAGGCACATGTGTAAAGAATGTTCTGCTTGGGGACAATAGCTGACTTTTCCCTCTGATCACAGGAGCTTTTGCTGTCTGTTTATAACCACTATGTTTCAAGACATCACTTTAAAAAAGCTTTTTCTTTGCTTGTCTTTCATCTGGGGCAGCTGAAAATTGCAGTGCAAAGCCGGCTATAGGCAGTTTTAATCTCGCTTTGTGGGATTTCCTCCCCTCCAGTGCCTCTCGTTCTGCTTCTTTTTATGCATGCATGTCTCTTTTACATGCATGTGCACTAAGAACTTGCACGTGTGAATTTAAGGCCTAAGTGTGGTCAGAGAAAAACAATAAATTGCCTCATCAGAGAGAAATAAGCCTTCTTCAGGTTCTCGTCTATTAGCTGCAGCTCCCAGAGGAGCTTTTGATTTTTTTCCTCCTCATTCCTATTTGTTTGGCTCTCTCCTCTCTGCTGCTTTCCTCTTTTGCATGTGTGCCCTTTTCTGTTATGTCTCCTCCTCTCTGTGCTCTGCTGTGACAGCTAACAGAGGTCACTGTTTACTCTCATTTATCAGTCAATCGTCATGCGCTGCAGGGTCCCAAACACTTTTTTTTCTTCCTTCCATCTCTTCCAAACCTTCAGTGTTTTCAGCAGAATGATGAGGAAATTCATTCTTGAGCCAATTACTCGGTAATGTCAATTTCTTACGGAGAGAATACAGTATTTGTGCGTGCGTAATTCTTGATTTGATAAGAAAACTCTGATGACCCAGCATTCTAGCAGCATTTAAACGCATCACTTACTTGCTAATCTTGGAGACCTGATGTGAGTCTCACATCAGATTTGTGTATAAATGCAGATTTGTGTGCATAACAAGCGATTGGTAAGTTTCAAAATGTTATGCGTCTGTATCTTTGTATCTCGTATTTTTTTTAATTTTGTAATTTTTGTACTTCTGCACAAAATGTATTGTATGAGTTACAAGTTAAGCTTTACGTATGCACAAATCCAAAGTTACGCACAAATCAAGAATTACACACCCAAAAATTGGTGTGATCAGTGATCAGTAGTAAGGACGGGCTCAGCTACCACTTTACTTTCATTTGAGGTAATGGTCTTTTTTATTTCATTTTAACATATAAAAAATACAGAGGGAAATATATTTGGGGAAATCAAGAATCAAGAACTCAGCATTTCATTGGTTCCCACAGTAATGGATATGTATTTCCGTTACAGGACCTGAACACCATACATTTAATGAGAGAAAAATACATTATTTTGGTTCAAGCATTCTTCTGTCAAGTTTCCAAAACAGAAATATGATCTCAAATGAAGGAGGACGAGAGCTGTTTTAAAGATTTTGTTATGAAGGGATTTTTGGAAACTTCAAGAAGCTGAAATTAACAAAAAAATTGCCGAAGCAAATATAACTTAAAGCATTTTTTGTTTGGTGTTAAATCCTAAACATAATTTTCACCTTTGAAGCTTTTCACCGACATCATAATTGATCAAATAACAGTCTGTATTGGCCTCCTCCACATGTGGGAGTGTCCTGCAGACAAACCTCACATTATTTCCTTTTCCTGTATCAGTTCACCCCCTCTGCCCTCTTCTTTTCTATCCAACAGGAGCTCCTAGTTTGTTTGTTTTTTGGAGTCTGTGTTCTCCAATCTTGCACACCAAACCTAGCAACACAGTTTTTTTTTTTCAACGCCAAAGCTGCCATTTGGTTGACTGCTCCTGATTTGTCCCCTAAACTGCTGTAAATATTCCTGAGGGGATTTTTTTTCCTGTTTCTTCCCCAAAAAGTGAAGGTGAATTTGAGTTTTAAAAAGATTTTTGAGGGTTTGCAAGTCAAAATTGAAAATGAAAAATGCTCAAAAACAGTTTGTTTTATGGGACATATTTTGTTCTTTATTGTTCAACGATGCTTTGCCTTTTTGTTTCTAACCCTGGAGAACCCACAGGGTCAAATTTGGCCAAGGTTTTTTTTTATTTTTCTATCTTTACCTTTTTTTAATTTTCATTTGTGTTTTATCATTTTATGCTCATTGTTAACACCAAAAATGAACCAACAAACAAAAATAAAATGGTCAAATTAACGGTAAAAGCCCAGTAGAAAATTGCTCTTAGGTTCTACAGGTCTAAAAATGAGAAAATTATATAGAATATTTTTTTTATTATTTTAGTTTTTGTTGATGTAGGACCCAAATGCAGGAGACAGAAAGGTGACAGAAACTAAAACATTTAATATTTAAACTTAAATGTGATAAAACCATGAGAGAAAAAATGTGACAAAGCAGAATAGAGCAGATGACTTGACACAATAAAACTGAAAACCAGACATCTGAGTTCAGAAATGGACAGAAATGAAAACAGCTGTGCATGGTTAACATGAACTGATGGGGAACAACAGAAAAAATGGCCAAAACCAAGAAAACAAATAAAAAAACAAATGAAACCACAGAATCCTGAAGGTTTTATTGATTTGCAAAGTAAAACGAATGTTCAGAACATTAAACTGATTTGCAGTGTCAATTAGAATCCTTTTTCTCATTTGTCTTCATGAAAAAACAGACTTTAAATAATAAAAAATATTAACTGTAAAATTTTTAAAAATTCACTTTTGTTTATGTACATAATAAAATATTCTCAAACTGAACCTATTTGAAATCCATTAGCATTATTTTAAGGAATAGCCGGTTCGATCGTCGCTTTATTCCTTCTTTTGTTGACTGAGCTCACTGCTTGCAGGCTTCTCTCAGTCCAGGTCTCCATGCTCCCTCTGCTGTGGCCTCATTAAGTAGTGATGGGCAGACGAAGCTTCATGAGGCATTGAAACAGTTGATCAAATTGGTTTACAATGCTTTATGAAGCTTCATTTTCTCTAGGAGGACATCTAGTGGATACAAAAAGTATCAGTGGAATTAGAAGCTGCATTATGAAAGAAAGCCCACAAATAAACACGTGAACAAAATAAAGGAGTTCACAAAACATCCCGTATTGTACTTTAGTATTGAAAAAAATCTGTTTTTTCTTTACCTGAATGGAAAAGTTAGGAAATGATGAAAATAACAAGTAAGGTGAGAGTAGGGACGGATTTAAATTCTATGGGTGCTGATGCTGAATCGGCACTTTAAAGGTGGGGTTTGTGTGGGTCTGGGGGGGTAACCCAATCTATAAACTAATTAACTTGTTATATAATCTTTTTCTTGGTGTAATAAACATATATGTATAAAAAGTGGTATATACAGGAAGATTGATGATTGACTAAAACTGTTCTGGCCTCTAAAGGGTGGAACAGGTGCTTCAAAGACGAAAAATAAAAAGACAGTTTTTCCAAAAGCCTCTAATTGTAACAAAGCAGTGTCTCGGGGTGAGGCACATGAATGAGCTTAAGATGTTTTTTTAATTCTTTCTGACAGTCTCTGCATCTCTGCATCTCTGCCTTTACACAAGCTGAAGTAAAGGCGGATTTCACAGCTGATTTTTCCTTTGCTTCACCCTTTTGGACTGAAGCTCTGCGAACCCTCACGACCACAGCTATTCCTATATGAGCCCGCCCACAACCACCTGAGAGGTAAAATGACTGGCTGGTATTGTACAGCTAAACTGAAGAGAAAAACAAGTGATTGACACGTCTGAAACAAAGCATCGGTACCGACTTAGCACAGTTTCAGCTCTCATCCCCATGTGAGGATGGTTCAGGTTTGGACTATGATCCTGCTTTTATAACATTGAGATCAGTGTGTTTGAGGGACACATTTTCTGTTTTATTCTATAATAACAATTCATCTAAATCTGCTCACTCTCTCCAAACTCTCACTGACCGTAAATTCCCATCATGCAGCTGTCAAACCCGCAGCACAATCTGAACCACTCCATCAACCAGTCACGTGGTTCAGCCGGGCAGCGAAGCTTCGGACGCCATCATTACCAGCTTCTCCCCTACAAGCCTCGATAACACTCCTCCTCCACAACTCAACACAGAACGTCACATCACTACCATTAAGGGTTGTTTGGACTCCCTCAAGGAATATGATTAATTCATCAGTGCTTTTAAAAATGAAGGTGCTTCTTTCTTGGCAACCAAACCCAAAGTAGAAGAACCTTGAGACTAAAAATGGAGCAGAAGAAGTGATTGAAATTAAAAAGCAAAGCTGTGCATCTTGGAAAATCATTATGTTGACTTATGTAGCTGGATGCGCGTGTTCGGGCACAGGGTTCGCTCATCTTATATAACTGTTGGCTCTGGCAGCATCAAGAGGAGCTGAAACCTTACATGTGCAAATTTTTCATCCTGTACATTTATGACAGTTTCCTCTCAGACTTTTGTCTAATGATCTTTTGCTTTTGACAGATCTGATTGGACTTTTTGTTGATTTGATCTCCGTTGTGAGGATATCAGTTAGTTCCACTTTCTGCTGCTGCTGGGAAGAAGAAAAAAAATTCAATTTTCCAAATTTGTTGGTTGATTCCCCTCATGCAACGTCGCAGAGAGCCCACTGAGGAACAATTCTTTAAAAGCCTGCAGGAACATAAAAATTGAATCACGACTCCAGTAATACCACGTCTCTCTCTAACCAGATCAGGGCCTCTGAAGGCTTCAGCCGCTCCTCTGGTTAAGGTTTCCATGGCGAAGGAGCAGCACACCCAAACAAGCACAGGCATGTCCTTCATTTATGACAGGGACCCTCCATCCCACTGATGCTGCCATGAAAATGGTCCACCAACACCCCACCAGCCCCCCAGGGACATCTGCAGGAGGGTTATTATCTAATCAAAGCTCTAATGAGACCAAACACGATCCAGGGCTTTCCAATCCACCCCTGCACCCTGCGGGCTCCTGGAGGCTGACTTCCGGCCCCCACTCCACCCACACCTCCCTGCCTGTCACACACTCCCTGTACACGCCCCACATATACATCAGTGAGTCTTTAGCACCGGCCGGACTGTGCAGGCAGGGAGGAGAGGCAGTATTAGTATTCAGAGCACAGGGAGGGAAAGGAGGAGAGGCAGCGAGAGAGGGAGGAGCGAGCCGGAAAAAACACGAGCAAAGGAGCAAAATAGAAGAAAAAAGAAGGGGAAACGGGAGGTGACGGAGGGGAGGGAGATACCATATTGTCCATTTCTCCCTCTCAGTCTGCCATCCCGGCTGTGGGGTCGGTGCGTCTTGGGGAGGAGAGGGGGGCAGTGGAAACGGCGCGGAATGCTCCTTTCCAAGCGTCGCATCGGACTCAAGCCGCGGAGGAGCTCGTAAATCGGAGCAGCTCCTGGAGGAAGAGGAGGAGGAGGCGGACAGTGTTTCTGCGGCGCAGAGGTAGGAGCATTTCTGTTCAGTCATCTCCTCCATCCCGCCTTTGATGCGCATCCCGCGCCGCTGAAAAGGCTTCAACCTCACAGCGAGTGGCTGTTCTCCATCAATATTACATGCACGGCCCCCCCACTGCTCCTCTGTGTTGCATTCTGCTTCAGTTTGGGAGCAGGATGTGGAGGAAGAGCGCGCGCGCTCCGGGGCGCGCGCGGCTGCTGCTTCACAGCATTAATGACAGCTCTGCTCACCACCTTCAATGGAAATGGTGGCAGGTAGAAGACGACCGGCGCGCGCACGAGCACGCAGAACACACACACGAGGCAGGTTGGCGTGCGTAAGACGTGCGTAATCCCCACCACCACCACACCACCTCTCTGCTCACCATCAAAGCCACAGTTGTGCTTTGGTGCCACCAAAAAGGGGCTCTGGAAACGGTCAGGAGACTCACACAGCGGCCCTGCGTGTGCTTGCGTGCGTGCGTGGAAATAGGTCCCTTTCTGGAGCAGCACTGTGTGGCTCCTGTCTGCCCACTTGTGTCCCACCTAATGGATAATTTAGACACTTGCAGCTCCAGAGGGGTGAGCTGCGAGAGCCTCAGCAGCGCCCTTTCAAAGGTGTGAACTCTGGATAGAAAAAGGTGAAGATAGAAGGTGACAGTGTCACAGGACGGTGTTCACACAAATGCCGGGCCTGGAAGCTCAGTTATCCCCACCTTATGTTATTTATTTTCTGAGAAGGTGTCCAAGACCTATTATGAGACAGACTGATTTGGAACCACCTCGAGGCTGCGGCTCAGCAAAGCTATTACCTCCAGTCAATAACATTTATATCCCTGCGCTCAATCGTGGCCTCTTATGGCGCCATCTCTGTCCCAGTGAAACATGGTGGACTAACCAAAACGAGTGTTGTTGCGGCTCTGTTCTCTAAGCCTCCCGCATCAATCTGTCACAGCTGAACGAGAGCAGAGGAGCGATGATAGCAGACATCGCCATCGCCTCAAAAAGACGCCAAGTGTTACGAAAAGAGGGGCCTGACAGCGATGGTGGAGCAGGTCATGACCCCTGACGGCCCCTGTGATGGCCCCTGATGAATGGTGGGTGATCTGAGGGTACACGAGCGCATCGATTTGAGGTGGCACACAACATGATGCTGCCCAGCAGGGTAGGGCAGAGCAGACGGCATCAAAGTGTGAGGAGGAAGAGCTCACAGGGCCAAGCCAACAGACTGGAAATGACACGCTTTCACAGGAAATGTAGTTAACGGGAAAACTGACACAAATCCTCATCATCAAACCAAAAAATCTTTTGATCTCTTCTGTGAAAGCGTTTCCAGTGGTCTTTTAATATGAATTATACCACTTTTAGCCAAAATCTGGACAAAGTTTTGCAAAGCGGAAGGAGTTTATCAGAAGTTCCCTTTTGAGTTTTGGGCGTGTCTGCCCCTACTTCCCTCCATCTGTTGATGCTCTCCCTCTAGATTACTCACAATATATCAATATCAGAGTCATCCACAGTTTGGAGCCAGATGCCACTCATACAAGGAAAACAAAGACGTACACGGATCTATTGGTCTGCAAGCTCCTGGCCTGTCGATGGTAGTCTGTACATAACAACTACAAGCTTTTTCAAATTATCTTTTATTTTTCTGCTCCTGATTCACGGTTTGAATGCAGAAATATTCCGAAATTCAGTTTTAATCTTCAGTTTTAAAAAGACCATTTTCATTGGAGTGGGTCTTTGAGCACATTTGCAGACCTAAAAAAAATCTAACAAAAAGCAATACAGGGCAAAAAGCAAGGTTCACATAAATATGACTTCTAGGTACAGAAGAAAACAAAAGCAGGAGCGAGGCAGCTGAAAGGACCGGAGACAGGTTCACTCAGATCTGCCTCAAACATCCTGTTAAGTAAAACCAATGGATTAGTCTCCTTTTGTGTGCTGAAGCATTATGTTCTGACACAGAAAGGCGTCTGACTGTTTTCAGTTCTCTAATTACGAAGGTGCTCATGTTCTCCCTTAAAAATAATTACCCATTTTAGCAGTAAACAGTCATTTTCCTGTCTCTGAGCTTCATAAAAGGAGTTGAGGTCAGCTGGAGGCGGCAGAGAGACGAGGATGAACAGCAAACACAGATCTGATATGAAACATCCCTGATTGGGAGCCGAACTTACAAATTACATTCAGGGGAAATCTCCGTTTATTTTTTTTCTCTCGCTCTTGCCACAGTTGATAAAATTGATTCAATTGGCTGCAAACTAAATCTGTAGAAGGCTCATATGAGATTTGTGTTATTCAATATGTTGACAAATGCACAACTGGACGGAAATCAAACAATGAAGAAAAGGAACGTTTCAGGTGTTTCTAACGCAGCCGACTCAAATGCTTTTGTTAGTCTTTGAATCCATCTCAGGTGTGGATCCATCCTCCAGGCACACGATGGAGGTTCATGTCATGCTCTCTAACATCATCCCACATGCTGAGGAATCTTTCTCTTTAAAGTCCCACTCCAGCTTTTTTGCTATTGTAAAATCGGTCCCAGTGGTCTTTTAATTATGATGATGCAGTTTTTAACTCAAATCAAAAATCCTGTCGTTTTTTTAAAGACATGTTTTCTGCAGCGCAGCAAGAGTTCATTGATCAGAGTTGTGCTCTGTTAGCCTTGGCTAATTTCCCATCAGCCCTTTGTTTACACTTTCTCCCACTAGCTTATAGCACCTCACAAGCTCAAGCTAACATTAGTTATAGCAAAGCAAACAAACAAAAAAAGAGAGCAGTTTTAGAGCCATCAGTCTGAAGCCAGTCAAGGAAAATGAAGATGTTAATGGATCTATTTGTTTGAAAGTGGATGCATCAGAATTGCAGCAGAGCAGGGAGACTTTGGTCAACCCATGCGAGTTGCTGGAATGCAGTTTTAATCTTAAATGATTTTCAATATGTCCTCCGTCATGAGAAAAATGCTACAAGCATGTTCAAGACACCATTTTCATTGAATCATCACAGGTTTGCTGGTGAGGAGAAGAACTCCTGCGGTCTCGTCTGGATTATGAGCACAGGTGATGGTTTTGGAAATGTTCTGTCTTTTGTGCTCCTGAAGTCTATCCCTCTTTGTGGACACGTCTTCTTCTGTTTTAACGGGACACAAACAGAAATGCTTCTTCTGGTTCAAAACCATCGGCTCAGCTGTGGGTTTGATGACTTTTATCCAGGTGACTGAGCGGATGACCATAAACAGGCAGAAAGAACTTAGTCTTGCTCAAGGGCACCTGTTTAGGGTCAAGCCTCCATCCTTTTTCCTTTCCTCATTTAAAACCCTCTGCTGCTTTTTCTCCTCTTTGGTTCAGATTTAACTCCCCCTCTTCTACTCGACTGGAGACCAATCTCCTCAGGCTCTCATGCGCTTTCTGTTTTGTGATTGGACAGGCTCGATTCTTCACCGCCGTGACGTGATTAGACTTTGACCTTGCACGGCGTTCTGTCTCCTCAGCTCAGCCGTGCTCTGACCTCTCTGGTCTGTGTTATGGCGTGTTCTTCCTCTGAGAGCATCGATCCCAGGCGGAGCAGCAGTCAGTGGAGCTGCAGGAACACATGCTTCAAAGTGTCCATCCTTTCTAAAATCATCCTTATCCGGGAACTAATTTCCTCAAATATTTAGCTGGAAATCATCAAACTAATGATTTTTTTTTCACTAAAAGTCTGTGCTCAAGTTTTTCCCTTCCTCATTTTAAAATCAACTCTACTCTTTCCTTTTTCATCCTTTTGTTTTAATTCTCATTTGCTTTTCAGTATTTGATTGAATTTTTTTGTTTGATTTTTGAGGATTTTGAATCAAATTAGGGATGCAACGATTCACAATTTGGTTCAAACCTGGATTTTGTGTCATATGAAGAAAAAACATTTCAGTATCTTTAAGTGAGCCTGGTGTCATAAATAAAACAATAAATTCTTACATTCAGCACAACACACATGCAGTAGGGATGCAACTATTCATTTTTACCACAATTTTGTTCAACTGTGTAACAAGCATTCTGGGTTTAACTGAGAAATTTGGCATCCCAACAAAAAACAAAAGGCAAAATAAAATAAAAGACACAAAGATAAGTATACTAAACATTTTAAACTTTTAAAGAGTAAGTGTTCAGCTTTAAACCCACCATCTCCTTGTGTTTACTCAGGACTTTCATCAGCTTCTGATCACTGCAAAACTCAGCTTGGTTTGTGAAAATGTCAGCGTTCACAAAATAAAAAAGCGCGTTAACTACCCTAAAAACAAATAATAAATATTTAAACTCAAATCTGAAAAGAATTACAAGCACAAAAAACTTGAAAAGAAGTCTATTTTCTATGGAGAGGAGCAAAATTGTAGGTACAAAGGTTGAAATGTTTGGTCTTTAATTTTTTGTTTTAAATCCAGGAGAAGGGTGAGGCAAAAGACAGAAAGTTAAAAAAAAAAAGCTGCCAGATAATTCTATCCTAGAATCTGCTTCTAAAAAAGAGGTCAGAGCAGAAAAGACAGAAAACTAGAAATTGAAAAGAAGCATGTCTAGTTTGGGACCTTGTTGGGAGTGAAATGTGTCACTGGCTAATGCGGTGATTGATTGAAAGCTGGAAGACAGATGGATTCATAAGGAGTACTTTACAAGGGGGGTGCCACTCAGCGCTCAAAGACTGACAGTGACATCTCCCAGAAAAACATACGTCAGATGATCAATACTCTTTCCTCGGCCGGAAGTGGCGCCTTGGTCAAGAAACGGGTCAGCCACTGTACACAGACGAACCAGCTGAGAGGAAAAGGAGCTGACCTCACACCACCCACTTCTGCCAGTGATTGATTCTCCAGATTTTCCCCTTTTACAAGTTCTTTGTTTGAAGGATCAGGATGAGAGTGATGCAGCAAATCTGTCTTACCAAACAGAAGTTTGCCTACATTCCCCTCAGTCAGAGCCCCCCGAGACCCGCAGAGCGTGAGAAACCGGAATTTGGGCATTGACCTGTTTTTGTTTTGACAGAATGGGATCAAAAATAAAGCGATGAGCTAAAGAAAGCGAGCATCTCCTGGAGAAAAGTGAAAGCAAAGCTCACATGTTAGAAGCAGACTGTAGACATCACTCTGAGGCTTGTGAGATGCTGCAAGTCCTCTGTAATCGTCGCCACATTACATGTGTTGCTGTACCTGCAGCTTCTTCTACTAACCAATTTGTGTTTTTGTTTTCTTTCTGCTTTGCTTTTCCAGGTGATGCTGGACAGCTTTGATGAAGAATCTTCACAAGCGTTTCCTCTTCCTCCGTCTGAAGCTAAATGAGTCACAGCTCAGCTTGTGGTGAAGAGAGAGAGAGAAAAATACTCATCTGCAGGCATCCATTTATGATCTTGGAACTATTAGGAAAATAACAAGCTGAAGGTTTATGCATGCACTGCAGGGATAGCACCCTGTTTCCCAGCCAAATCCATTTGCAAAGAAAACATCTTATGCGGAGTGACTCGGCCCTGGCTCGCAAATTCAGCACGATGCAGATCCTCAACAGTTGAGGTCAGCAAAGGTAAACAAAACTACGTGACATTTTCCAAGCTTGCAATAAGCTTTAATTAGAGTGTTTCTGTTAGTGCAACCTCTTTTTTTTAGGCACTTGTGGGATGGCATGAATAAGAGACACAAACTGTAATGCTGAAGGGAAACAAAGCGTTTGCCTGTTAATCTTATCCTCTAAATGTTCCCGGTTTGAATGTGCACTTAAGAAAGAAGCCCATGAAACAATAATCCTCAATAATCTTATAACATATCTAAATTACTCTGCAAATTCAATGCAGCATGTTCTAGTATAATGCATCCTGCAGCAGGAAAATGATTGACTGCCTCTGTGGATGATGGTTCACTTCATGTTGGGCTGTGAAATTAAGTGTGCAGAGGGTTGAGTTAAAAAGGTGAATTCACTGAAGGTTTTAAATATTTCATTTATTTTTAGTTTATTAATGTTTCATTTGTAATTTAATTAAACATAATGTCAAGTAGAAGCAGAGCTGTCCACACTCGCGGACAAAATACTGCATTGAATCTACTAAAAAAGAGACATTTGGGTTCTCCAAAGAGACATCCAGAACTGTACACTGGCTTTGATGTTGTTGGTTTTGAGATTAATATTTTATGCCAAATTCAAAAACATGGAAAGGAAGGACTCTCAGGTCTGTAGTATTGACAGAAGGGATGTCAGGTCTCTGCATATACAGTACCACTTTGAATAAGTCATATACTTTTCAGTGCAGAAAAAAACAGCTTCCATTTCTGGTTATGTGGAAGCAAATTTGTGTCATTTAGAGTTCTTTATTTAGGAACGTAATTGTAGTTACTAGTAAACTAGTACTTTTTTTTAGTCACTAAAAGTTGACTACTTTTTTGTTCCGTGCTGCTCTATTGTGTCATATATTGACATGTTGTTAGTTTTGTTTGCAAAAATCACAGAAATATTGGATTTATTGCAGTTTTCTGACCTTACCCCCAGTGCACCACAAACAGCCAGGTCTATTGTGATAATGTCTATTGTGACCAATCTGCTACAAATGTGCTCACTTTAATGCATTTAACTTTTATTTGTGGGGTTCTCTTTTTGTCTTTCAGTGAAAGTGAAGGAAAAGGTGACGGACATGTCAATCAGGTCTCTGTGATCCAGTCCAGGACCTTCACGAAGCTTTCCCCATTCATCCTGCACCAGCCGCCTCCTATTCCCACTTTAAGACTTGTAAAAGGTGGATGGGCCAGCAAAGCTTATCCCTAGGTGCCGTCCGATAGGTGAGGGCGGCGTGGGCTGCGCTGTCATTGGCTGACTGCTGGTGAGAGTGCGATGCAGATTGGAGCATGTCGGGGGACTGGGAAGAAAACCTGTGTAACAAGGCGCTGATGTTTGTGGAGGAGCTGTGCTTCAACTCCCCCAAGAGTTACATCTGGAATGACCGCTGCCAGGAGTTCAGGTACCTGCTGGGGGGTCCCAGAAGTCGGCTGGACTCAGGTAACTGCAGCTTCTAATGAATCCTTTTAACTGTTATACATTTGACAAAAAATATGTCTTCCTGCCCTCAATTTCAAATGAGAAATTCACCCCAAAATGAAATTTGAAGGTTAGTGGGAAACAGTGGGAAAGTTCATGCAGGCTGTAGCTCGAATAATGTTCTGTATAAACCAAATAAAGCAGAAATATAAACAGTGACTAAAACAGTTGCCTTGTTTAGAAAATCTGGTTTTTGAAGACAGAAGCAAATGTCTCATGCTCGTGACAGTGCAAGCGTCCAACCGTTTTAACCAAAGCAAACATTTCTGATGTGAAATTACAACTGCACAGTGCAGATGAAAAACTTTTTTGGTTCCTTCTCAGCTGAAACATGGTAAACTTAAGCAACTTGTGCTCTGACTCTTTAGAAATCCCCTGCCAGCGTTGTCACTGTGACGCTGGCACAGTGACGACATGAGCAGTGAGGAAGAGGCGGCGCAGCCTCCATTAAAGGTTGTAGCTGTGCATCTGTTCATCCAAATGTCTTCAGTCACTGCCTTGCTTTTTCAGTGAGCTCCTTCCTTCAACATCTGCTGTGCTGCATTTAAGCTTCATACTTCTCAAAAACTCTTGAGCTCTTACTCACCCCTCATCACTCTGCAGTTTCCATGGGTCCCAGCAGCTATAAAAAGTGAGACATAAAATTATATGCTTCTGTGTGCTTCAAATATCCAACACACCTCTGCATCAACTGGTCCAGAACGCTGCTGGTGGTGTTCTGGTCGGAGCAAGAACTTGGGACCACATCACCCAAGACCTGCATGTGAATTTTAGTGTTCATTTTCAGATTATTTTATTGGTTTTTAAATCTTTAAATGATCTTGGACCCCAATAAATCTCCTAGCTTCTCTCTCCATGCTTCTCAAGCCGATGCCTCAGGCCGACCGATCAGCTTCTGCTGGAGGTACAAAGGTCCAAGAGGAAGCCAGGCTTTTGACACAGCATGACAGTCGGCTCTGCTGGCCTGTTTGATATGGTTTTAGTTTTGGAGCAGCAGTTGCTCAATAGAAATTCACCTCTGAGTTGTGGGTGGCACTGTTGACATGGCATAAGACCGCCCCCACTTCCTGTCACCCATCTGTTTACATGCTCTTCTGCTCACAACCTGACATGACAAAGTCGCCATTACAAAAATGTTTTTTACAACAAACATAAAATAGTGAGCTATCCAGCCGTACAGTTTTGAGCCAGATGCCAGCTCAGACGAGTAAAACAAAGACGTTCATGCATCTAATGATTTATTTGTCTGCAAGTGAATGCATTGGAATGGAGCAAACATGTTTTTGTTTGACTGCGGGCCTTGTTAATGCATTCAGGATTTGATTTAGACCTGTATAATATCTTTTAATGTCGACCAGTTTTCTTTGCTTTCATGCAGGTTTGTGACTGAGCTTCCTTGTTATGAAAAGTGACATTTTAAGCTAACCAGTTCGTCTTGCCCCTTAACATTTTTGGATGTGATTTATGGTTTTTTGACAAAAAGTTGCTAAATTGTGAATTATATTAATTAAAATCCAAATAAAAAACACACATTTATTCTTTCAAATAAATACATTAGGAACGTTTCCTCCTGACGGAGGGCCGTGATATTAGCACACACATTTTAAATAAAAAAAAAAAAGCTTATCCTCAATAACACTTGATTGAAAATCTTCTTGTTTGTTTTCCTGCCTTCCGTTGTTGAAGTTCAACATTGAGACAATCATTTGATCACAAGCCGCTGCAAATTTAAAGAGGGAGTCTTGTGTTTGGTTGTCGGAGGTGCTCTGCTCTCTGAACAACAAAGCATGAAATATTCATGTGTTAGATTGAAATGGCTACGCTACAAGTCGTGCCGTTTACTTTATGATACCCAGAAACTCAGAGTTAGAGTTAAATACATAGACAAACATATATTACCAATCCAAATAGATGCATCCGGGTAAACTGTTGACTCGGTTTCGTGTGCAGGTTCCCATGAGCTGTTTGGGGAGTGCCATGCAGATTAGCGTGAATCTGTGGCTCAGTGTAGATTAGCCTGGATTGTCTGCATCTTGTCCCTGGGGATTTGGACAGCTCTGTGTAGAAATGTCATGCTTTGGTTTTAGGCGTTGGCCCCCCTTCGTCTTAACCAGCTGTGATTTTTCTGCGTTTGCCGATCGAAAACCGGGATCCCTCAGAGGGCCGGGACTGCCAAAAGCTGTCAGCGAAAGGCTTGTGTAAGCAATGGAGAAGTGTTTGATGTAGAGCAATGTATGACTCCCAGTACGGTTGCATCAGTGGCTGATTGACAGGGAGTCTCGTCGCTCTTCATGGCGCACTTCAGAGGGCCTTCCAGCCACCCACCTAACCTCCTGCTGACTCGCTTTCTATGCTTTGTGGATTAGTGATGGATCATTGGCAGGATCAGCACTCAGGAAGGTGCCGAGACCGCCCCAAACAGAGACAAATGGAGGAGAGTGGTTTGGTCCTTGACAGTCACTGCACACGTTTGATCACAAGTGTCTTATCGGTGCACCGTGATCTACCATCGAACAACAATCTCCTTGTCTGCCTCCCTGCTTTCCTTTTGCTCTTATGGATCAATGCATCCACAGACTCCTGCCCTTCTCAGGTTTTGCTACAAATCATTGTCTTCCTCTCTCTTTCGGCCCCCCAGTACCTCCTCTCTCCATCACTGTCTGTTTGGTTTCTACTTTCTCACCCATATCATGAAAGTTGTATCGACTTGTATCAAGCCCCCCTCAGTGGAACTGACCCAGTAAGCTTATGTGTCTGTTTCCACATGTGCAACAATCTGTTTCCTGCCTCTGTTTATCTCAACCTTGAAGTCTATTCCTCTTGGAGTGTTTTTTTCCTCTTTTTACACTTCACTGCTTATTTCCTCTTTTCTTTCCATCACGCTTCTCTTCCTTTCTGCTTATGGTCGCCTTCACCTCGCTCTTACATCCTCTTCTTCCTCAAATCACACCCCGTCTTGTTCTCTGCCGAGACAGATCGATGTCCCTGCTCCCATCCCCCACCTTCCCGGCCTCGCCGTCATTTTTTTGAACAAGTCCTGATTAATGACATACACAGAGTGATGAATAATTCACCAAAAAGAAAACAAGAAATAGTGAGAGAGAAGGTAACGAGTGACAAACAGAAGCAGATGAGGAGGAGAGGCAGGCAGCGTGCGGGAAAGGATGACAGCAAGGAACGCTCGTGAGGATTACACGGAGGAGACAGGGAGGCAACCAGATTCTGGTGATGTAGCCCGAGCCTGAAGGATTGTGTCTTGATTTCCCTCATATGCTCTCACTCTGTCATCATGGGTATTTAGCTGTTCTAACGCCTTTTTTGTTGACTCCCAATGGCCCTTCAGAATAAAAAAAAATGTCAAGGACAGCGGGGTTAATAAATGAAAGGATGTTTTTGCAGTGGAGTTAGGAAAACATGCTCTTTGTCAGTAACAGAGTGGCACTCTGAGCAGCGCCGATGGCCGGTCTGCCTGCACACAGGAAAGATTTTCAATTTGTGGCCTTGTGGTCTGGAAGGAACCCAGGAGGGCAAAAGGCACAAATTTCACTTCAATGCTTTACGGAGAACAAGAGAACACAGCCTGCAAAATCTGCACACGGAATCGTAACAAGTGTTCTTGGTCTACTTACAACCCATGAATATTTATGCTCAGGGCTCTGGGACTTAATTCAATAGAGGCTCTGATTGGTCCTTTTTGCCAAGCCAGTCATCACACCAACAGAGGCTATTTATAAGAAAGACTTCAAATGGTCCAGGATAATAATAAATATTCATTGTATATTTAGTCTATTTGTCTATAAATATTCATGCAGTATTTATAAGGGCTTCAACACGTGCAGACTTCTGAAGCAGAGGAGCTGCGAAGCGCGTCAGCTTTCCTTCATCTCTGCTTCCCTTTAACAGGAGCTGTCCAGCGTTCTGGTGCTGAAACTGCGCTTTTCTTTTATTTTGAGCACTTTTTCATTTGGATGAGTCACTCTCTCCCCTCCCCAGCTGCCACATTGGAAACACCCCCCCACCCCCCCCCACCCCCCCCACACACACACACCCTTTTTCCTTATAAACACAATTCTTAAAGCGCATAACTCAGAGGAGCTGCTGGGATAACACCGTACAGAGGATTATTTTCAATCTATTGTTTGCTTTGTCTCTACTTCTTCTCTTCTTCCTGTGGAACCTCTATCACGTCACTCTCCATTTGCATTAGCAGCTCAGAATTCAAATATGAGCTTTTACCGCAGGTTCCTTTTCCTTCTCCATCATGTGATTTGTAGGAATGGTACTGATGTTGCCTGAGTTTTAAGTGGGTGTCTGCTTGTTCATCGTGCAGTGGTTTACTGCTGACTTGTTTGGCATAAGCATAATGTGTTAATGCACGAATGCCAGACGCATACAGATGAGGCTGTCATGCTGGTGGCAAAAAACAATTGTGATGACACTGTAGATCTGTCAGGCAGAAAGCCGGATAGAGAATTTTTGTATTCAGGCATATGTGGATCTGAAACTGTAAATCCTTCTTCTTTCTTTATTTTTGACACTGTTTTCACACATTTATATGCTTTGACTGGTGCGATCCATTTACGTCTTTAACATTGGCATTCAGATTTGTCTGGTATTTAAATTCATGACAACATGCTGGCAAACTAAAGACAGTCCCACCTGTCTCGGCCAGAACTACTAGAGATTGCAATTAATAGATGACAAAAATCTTTGAGAGATTAATTTGCATTTTTAAAAGGTGAAAGTTATCATGTCCAGTAAATTGCTGTTGCCCCTAAAGAAAGAACAACCCACTTATGTTTACTTGTACAACTAGTTTTTTCTTGCCATAAAACCAGAATGTACCGATTGTTGTTAAGGCTGATCGAGGAGGAGAAAGTGGAGAATTGTTACAAATCCTGCCACTCCCGCTTATTATTCCTATTATTGCTGTGGTGTATTTTTTTTTTATTACTTAGGGAATGTTGGCAGCCGTGGACTACAGCTCCTCGAGCTGTTGGTAAGGTGCCCTTGTTTTTTTGGGATGACTCCAACATCAGCATTTAACCCATCTAAACAAGAATAAATTGTATATTTGTTCTCCTGTGGCAGAACCTGACCGTCTCAGTTAGTGAGATGAATCCAAGTATGATGATTGGTGACGATGTAGATAGAACACTTTGAAGATATGATTAAAGTTCCACTCCAATCATCTTTTCATCTATTTTCAAAGCAATCCCAGTGGTCTTTTGATTTTTATTAAGCCATTTTTAGCTAAAATCAAAAAACCTGTGTCGATTTCTGGGACATAGTTTCTGCAGAGCAGCAGGAATTCATTAGAAATGAACCACTGAGATGTGGGTGGGACTGTTGGTGTGGAGTTACCCCTCCTGTATTTCCCATCAACTATCTGACGCACACTCCCACAAGCTGGCAGCCGTCGGCAGCCGTCCACATCGAGAGTCACCGGCCACCAGCCGCCCGGTAGCCTGGGGTATATAAAAGCCGGGTCATTCTGCACCACTGTTCATTTGCAACTTAGATTCTGAACACATATTAAAATCTTATCAATTTACATTTTTACACATTTTTAGACAGCATGCCTCCAGAGAACGCACAATGTTCTGTCTTCTTCGTATTCTTCTCAGCTTCAACTGCAATTCGTCAATGCTGCTGCTTGGCCACCTGCCGAATTTGAAAGGTTTATCTATCGTTTTAGCTTAAACACACATGAGAACCATTGTTCCACAGCCTTCTTATTTTTATGCATTTACATTTAGTAACCATTCAGCGACTTAAACGATGAATCAATCTCTATTCCTACGAGCCAACCAGATCGATCTGTCTGAGTCAAGTTATCAATCGAATCGACCTTTACCAATTCAAAATCGGTTCAGAATGAAATAAATCGAAACTGTAAAATATCAATGGGATTGAGACAAGGTAGGTTTAATGTAATGTAAAAATGACCAAATGTCATCACAGCGGAAAACACACGTGATGCAACAAGAATGATCAACCATCATTACAGTCTGTATGTGGAAACAGTTTGAATTTAACAAAGACGTGACCATACAATGTGGTAGAATGTTCTAATAATGTTCCCTTTGGATTATTTTGATGTGGAAACACAACAGTGGGCTGAACTTTACTAAACTAAAATGTGAATGGATTTGCCATTAATTCTTGTTTATTTGTTTGTACACATATTTATTTACACTTGATTGTCTTGCAAGAAAACAAGGAATCTGAATCGAATCTAATCGGATTGCTCAAAATAAACAAATAGCGACCATGAATCGGTTTGGCAACCACTAATTATGATATGAATCGAGTCATCAAAATGAATCATTATACCAGATACTCCTCCACCTGCTCACACATCCACAAGCATTAATCTCAAGAGCCTTGGATACAAGAGGAGCATCTCAGGACAGAAGGAGCCGTGTCCCCCATTGAGAACAATGCTGGAGGCCAAGACCAAGGCAGCTGAGAGAGGAGTGAGCTGGCTATCAGAGCAACAAGGTGCAATAAAGAAAGAACCTCCTGGGAAACTCTACAACAAACTCTACAAGCCCGAGTCAATGGAGAGTCCCTAACAAAAGGCTCAGCTTTGGCTACTTGCCCAAGAAAGTGCAGCAAAGAAACAGGAACCAGGGGAATAATCAGAACATTCTCCACCAGACCATCCAAAGCGTTCGCTCAGCAGCAAGGTAATGAGATGAGAATAGGCCTACGGGGCTTATTCTCTGCAAGAGCATACAGGGGAAAGATACGTCACATACACAGAATAGTCACTGGAGTTAATTGCAATAATTACCCTAAAACAAAAATGAGTAACCATAACAATGACATAACCAATCCAAAGTCCCAAGTATTATAAAAAAAAGTACCAGAATTAGAGACGTAGCAGCAGCTATTGGACTGGAATGTTTAGAGGTTTGTCTAAAAAAGATTGAAGCCTGAGGTACCTTCCCCATGATGGCTTCTCCTCTATCTTTTATACTTGGACTTCTGCTTCCATTCATACTGAGACTTATAATGAGGAACAATTTTCTACTAAATGTCTGAGACCCTACATCATTAGCGTGATCCAAAATTTCCTGAAAAACCCATTGTTTATAACGTGGTCAATATTTTGTGTCTTGTAGTTCATCAATATTCCACTAGGGGCAGTAGAGGGGATTTTCCTGCTCATTTCAAAATGACTGCTTTCATGGAATCTCTAATTTGCTAATTTTCTAAATGTTGAGGCGAGAATAACTTTTCTATTGTTATTGCTTTTTAAACATGACAACTTGCTGCCTTGAAATAATGTTTATACGTTGATTCTTTTGTTAAAAATGTGTGGATCAAATTTGAGACAGTGGGTAAATAAGGTGCTGGTTTCCTGAACACTCAGTATTTCATTTGATCAATATTCAGAATTGTCTATTTATGCATCTAAACAAAAATTGCTGGGAGCTAAACTACCCAAAATCACCCAGTATATAATCTATATCTTATAAAAATAAGGAAAAGGAATAAAACTAGGGAAAATAAATAACAGTCTAGTTTCTGGAGCTGAGTTTGTTTTCATGGTTGTTGGTTTCTGCTACAGAACGGATCAGACAGAAAACGGGACAACCACCGATGGAAATGCTTTTTTATTTTTATCATTATTTTTGGCCTGAATTCTGGATCTGAGCAGCTGTTACACATTAAAACTACATTTGTGACAAAGGCTTTTTTTCCCATCTGCCTGTCGGGTGTCCTGCCTTCACTCTTTTTGTTTCCTTCTCCTGTTGTCTGCAGAGATCTCTGTCAGCCTGCTGTCTGTCATCGTGACTTTCTGCGGCATCGTCCTCCTCTCCGTCTCCCTGTTTGTCTCCTGGAAGCTCTGCTGGCTGCCATGGCGGGACCAGGAGGGCGGCGGTCTGAGTCTGACATCGGGGTTGCTTCCCGGATGTGCCGGCGTTGGAAGCCTCGGAGGCACTGGGGGGTCATCGCTGCTACCACAGGTGCTGCAGAGGAAGGATGGACACTCCTCCTCTTCCCTGTACCCCTCACTCGGTCAGCAACACCACCCCCACTTCTCTGACTTAGTGGGGTTAGAGAGGGGGGAAGTTGGAGGAGTTGTTGGGGGGCCACAGGAGACCCAGGAGCACTCATACCTGGACATGGACTCCTACCCCAACAATGCTGGTGAGGAGCAGCAAACTTACAGACATTTGAGCGTTCAGCTTGAATTTTACAATATTTTGAATCTAAACTAGAATTGTTTGATTCAGCCTGTAAAAATATAACAAAAATACTGACTTTTTCATGAAAACCTTTAAATTCCTCATTTTTAATGATAAGTTCTCTCCCAAACATTGGAAAGTTAGTTCAGTTTGCAGTTATTTATTTGTTATAACTTAGTTTTAAAGTTTGACTATAATTATATTTGTTTCTAAAATTGTTCCCAGTGATATTTTATATTTGATAATATCTAGTTATTAGCAAAAAAAAAAAAAAAAACCTGCGTCATTTTCCATATTTTTTTTGCAGCACAGTAGGAGCTCATTAGAAATCTACCTCTGTAATTTGGGCAGGACTGTTGGCACAGGAGTTAACCTCGGCTGATTTCCCATCAACCCTTTGTTTACAGACCCTCCCGCTAGCTTATAGCACCTCACCAGCCCAAGCTAACACTGGCGTAGCAAGGAAATAGCGAGCAATATTAGAGTTATCTAGCCCTGAGTTTATTCCCAGATGGCAGCTCAGACGAGGAACATGAAGATATTCATGGATCTGTTTGCCTGCAAGCGGATGCTTTTGAATTGCAGCGGAAAAGGGAACTTTGGCCTGTCAATGCATCAAAAACCTGAGCTTTTTTAAACTCTGGGTTTTCATCTGCTCCTCATTCAACAGGATTTGAACATACTCAAGCGCAGTTTTAATCTTAAATTCTTTTACAAATGCCCTTAATCAATGCAAAATGCTACAAGAACAGGCTAAAACACCAAAAACGCTATTTTCATTGGAGTGGGTCTTCAAAGCTTTATAACCAGATGCCTGCGAAGACTCCAGCCTAATTTATTCCCACCTTGTTTTGGTCTTTCTGCTGCTGAACCTAAATCTGAGTTATCTTGTGGAGAACAGCTGCCAGTCGCAGCTGGAAACCCCACCGATTGGAGCGGTGAAACCAAAGCAAACCGTGAATGTCCCATGAAACTAAACAATAGCTGTGTGCAGGAGCTGAAAGGGGCAGCAGGCCTACTTTTGTCTTGCACTGATAAGTTGCGTCACACCTGTTTGTGGAACAAAAACAACAAAAAAAAAGGGAAATGCATTCTAATGTTTCTGTTTTCAGGGGTTTTATTGTACAAAAAAAGCAAGCTTCAACAAAATAATTGAGAACAGTTAGTTGTGAGTTAAATGTTTCTTTTTACTTTTGGAATCACCTCAAAGTGTTTGACACTTGCAGCAGTTAGGAGCTGAAACCAGGGAGCTTTTGGATTCAAATGATGAGATCCATGATCATTTCTGCATTGTTGTGAGACCAACAACACAGAGAAAGACATCCTTAGTGCACGTACTGTTTTGCATATCATTTAATTTATTGATTTATTCTGCTGTGGCAGGAACTCTGAAACTCAGTCAGACGTCTCCAGATGTTCAAAACTCAGAAGGTGGAGCTCAACCTCAAAAAGATCTGCCCAACGCACATTCGCAGCAGCAGGTTACCTCACGGTCAGTGAATTCATGAATTTTCTGCTCACATCTAAATTTCATCTTTTAAGAAACTCAAGTTGGCTGTAATAGTTATGCATCTAAATTTAAAATTGTAGAAACATGTTTTTCTGACTTTATTCTAAATGCTTTTACACAGCTTATTATTATTTTTTTTTTATGAAAATGTTGAATCACGCTGCTGCACAACATCTTGTTCTCTACGCTTCGCTAAATATTCACCCTCAACGCTCCTCTGTCTGTTCAGGCCCAAGCCAATGACTCACCAGCTCTCCAGCCCTGATTTCCACGGAGAGGAGAAGGAGCAGGTTACCTGCATTGGGCAGATCAAGCCGGAGCTCTACAGACCCAAAGGCGACCAGGGCGAAGGCAAGCAGGGCGACACCTGCGGCAAGATCAGCTTCCTGCTGCGTTACGCCTTCAAGTGAGTTACAGAGTTTCAGCTGGAACAGCCTACACCATTGGGTCCCATGTTAAAAAAAATGTATCATTCTTCAACAAATTAATAATTCAAGATGTGAAGTCTGCCTGTGCTCCTCCAGTCTTTATTCTGTGCCGTGCTTTGAACAAAACAGTGAAATTAACTGTATTATTGCTTTTTTAAGGCAGATTTCTTCCTAAAACAAAACAATTAGGTGTTGAAAAAAAACTCCTTGTTGGCCATCTCTAATTTCCTCCCCTACATTTTTGCTGGTAAGTTAATATACTTGGCAGGTGTTTTAATAATGTCTTCCTGTGACATTCAGCATTTTATTTCACGTATTGTTTTTTGCTAGCTTTGTTGTGTAAAGCTACAGGAGTAAAGCTAAACAGGAACAGGAATTAGTCATTTTTCCTCCATGATCAATTTTCAATTTGCTTGGCACTTCCACGAATTAATAGGGACGCCATTTATATGTCACTACCACATCGGAGTCCCTTGAACGCGCTTTGCAAATGGCGATGTGAACGTACATTGAGGTAAATAAATATTTAAACGGCCTGTGATTTTACAAGTTCTCAAATATGTGGACCTACATGAGGCTGGAAAGGGCTAAAAGGGCAATTGCCAAGCAGCTTGGTGAAAAAAGATTCACTGTTGGAGCAATGACAATGGAAGAAGCTAAACACGACTGTTAATCTCCCTCAGACTGGGGCTCCATGCAGGATCTCACCTCGTGGGGTCTCAGTGATCCTAAGAAAAGTGAGCAATCAGCCCAGAACTACATGGAGGAGCTGGTTATTGAGCTGAAAAGAGGTCATGGTTTGGAATCATGCATGGCATGCAAGGTTCCCCTGCTTAAACCAGCACATGCCCAGGCCCGTCTCAGGTTTGCCTATGACTATTTGGATGATTCAGAGGAGTCACAGGAGAAACTCATGTGGTCAAATGAGGCTAAAAAAGAAATTTTTGCTCCTGTGTTTGGAGGAAGTAGAATGATGAGTACCATCCCAAGAACGCCATCCCCACCGTGAAGCATGGGGGTGGTAGCATCAAGCAATGGTATTATTTCAAAAAAGCAGATTTCCAGATTTGTATTATTATTATGTCTTTCACAGTGAACATGCACCTACAATTTCAGGCCCCTCCATGATTTCTAAGTGGGGGTGCTAAAATTCATATTTGCCTCACTGTAGCTTAACATATGTTCCCTCCTTCCTGCAGAAACCCTAGAAGTGACATCAAGTGGACAGTTTTATGCCTTTTTCAGATAAACTGTAAAAAGCTGTGCAGACAGTAAAGGATATCTCAGACCAAATGATTAAATGAGCAGAAACTGGGTTAAAACCGGAGATGTGTGACGTACAAAATGATTCTGAATCTGGTGTCCAACTGTAAAGATAGAACAATGTCTTCTTAGAATAGTTTAATTCATCCAGCTGGTCCTGATGTGATTTGTGGACTTATTTGCCTCCTAGGATTCTTATTTGATGTTTGTCTTAGCTTTGTTATCAACAACTTGCCTCTGCCTTTTGATGCCAGTACATTCTTAGCTTGGCTCTCACTTCAGTTCCAAGTCAGACTTGTTTCTGGTGTTTCCACACTTTCTGTGAGCTGGGTTTGAGGTGAAGCTACAGAGTGAGAGTTTCCGCTCAGAACTGAATCTTTGCCTCCTGCAGATAAACTTCTTTTGTCTTCTCTAAGTCTTTTTTTGGGCACTGAGATGTTTGCAGCCATGTGTGAAGTAGATGGGAAGTTCTGGACCAAGCTCCTCTGTCGGGTGGATATCTGTCTTTGGATTGGGAATGAGTTACCGCCTCACATGAAGGAGTTTAATTATCTAGAGGTCAAATTGAGTGAGGGCAGAATGGAGTGGGAGTCTCACAGGTGGACTGAGGCAGTATTTGCTGTAATGAGAATGTTGTACCTGAGTGTTGTGCTGAAGATGGAGCAGAGCCTGAAGGCGAGGCTGTCGATTTACAGGTCGATCTATGTTTCAACCCTCACCATCGCTCTTGAGCTTTGGTAATGACCAAAATAATGAGGCTGCAAATACAGGTGACCACAATCAGTTTCCTCTGAGGGGCGATTGGGTTCAGTCTGACGGGTGAAGTGCACATTTAGCCAGGAAAATTCCCCAACAGTGTCACTGATCCTTCTCATCAAGATCAACCAGGAAAGGCGATTCGGACATTTGTTTGGAAGCAATCTGTGTGTTTCAGATATGTCCCGCATGGAAGACACTGAACCTTCCCAACCTCCTTAGAGACCGTGGGGGTCACAATTTTTTGTTTGTTTGCTTTAAACAGCAATTATGAATCCACTGTGTTCTGATGATGAAAGATGTTAAAAAATAAATGTACTTAATTCCGACCCAACCAAAATTCCAGCCGGTGAAGATTTTCCTGGTTGACCTTTCTTTGGTTTAGAAGAGTTTATCAGATCATTGCTGGTATGATTCATTCAGGCAAACGAGTAGAGAATGAACAGAAAGAAAGGATGAATGGTTATCAAAATGAAGAAAAAAGGAAGAACTAGAATTGAAAATACTGACGTAATGCTTTCTTTCATGCTAATACAGTCTGACATTCAAAAAATATGTTTTAGTCTTTCAAAAATGGCTTTAGGTGTTCGGGAAATGACCTACTAATGAATCTCCGTGTCTTTCATCTTAGCTGTGAAACAAGGGCTGCTGTTCCAATGAAAGTTGTGTTTTTGCTGTTTATAACATTTTCTCGTAGCATTTTCCTCATTATGAAGCACATGTATAAAAGAATTTAAGATTTAAAGATTTGTTTCTGAGTATTTCTTTATCCAAATCGTGATGGATCAGGAGCAGATGAAAAGCTGGAGTTTGAGGCGCAGCAACTGCCGTGCGTGGGCCCAAGTCTCCCTTCTCCAGTACAATTCTGAAGCATCAGCTTGCAGATAAATAGATCCATCTGCGTCTGTTGATTGCTGTCAATCGATTAAAAACAT
The DNA here is from genome assembly GCA_014656515.1 of Oryzias celebensis. Classification (NCBI taxonomy): domain Eukaryota; kingdom Metazoa; phylum Chordata; class Actinopteri; order Beloniformes; family Adrianichthyidae; genus Oryzias; species Oryzias celebensis. Next base: position 3,556,515 of record BNCR01000008.1, on the reverse strand, counting down.
ATTTAGATTAATCACACTATTGGATTGTGATTAATCACGATTAATCACAGCTTTTCACTAGGTAAATTTTATACGACAATATGTGGCTTTTGAACAAGAAGAAAGGCCAGAAACAACCTTTTTCCTTTTTTTTATTGACTGAAATGTTTTAATTTGTAAAGTGTTAACTCAGAGATCCTTGAAATGTCATTTTTTCTTGCAAGATAAAAAATTAGATAGTTTTTCTTGAAACAAGAATATTTTAACTTTCTTAAGATGAATTTTTTGCAGTGTAGAAGTTGCATTGAAAGAGTTCCACGGTACAGGAAAGGGCTGAAGGAGAGCGTGCATGTTTGTCGGGGGGCCGCTGGGACGTCTGCGTGGGTCGCTGTTCATCAGCTGGCACTCCTCATTCCTGCTCGCCCTGACATGCAGAAACACAGCTGCGGTGAAAGTGCTGATGATCAGAAAAGAAGGAGAGCAAGAGGCTGTTTCAGTCATGAATTATATATGGCCAGCGCCTTTTACCAGCAACCTTGTCAACAAGTAATAACACCATACGGTGTTCCAGTCAAACTCCCAATACAAAGAATCAGCAGAGGAGCTGAACGGACGGGGAGGGTGGTAATAAAAGCTGCTCATGTCCTCTTTTTTTCTTCATTCCTAAAGTCAGACGATAAGTCATGCTGTTCTGTTGCTGCCTGTCACCACGCTGAAGGGAAATTGATTCAGCAAGAGGAAAGAGAAGAGGCAACTCAGCAATAAAAACCAAAAGGTGTAGCAAGACCGGTGTGTAAATACACTTGTGTGAGAGTGTTAGCATGTATTTAAATGTGTGAGACCCTTCCTGCTTGGAGTGTTACAGTCAGAACAACAATGTCAACCCTGTTCCGGTCCTCTGGGAAGACCATTTCTATTGACTATCCCATTAAGGGCTGACACATTTCCACGGTGGGAATAACAGCTCGCTCCCAGCATTGTTTGCCAGGATGAAGGCTGGGGAATTCTCTCTGTGTTCAAGCAGCAAAAGGTGCATTCTGGGTAGCCCGCCAGGAAGGAGGGGTTGTAAAGAAAACAGGGATTGGTTTAGGTTCTGGTTTATCCAGCAGCCATGTAAACATTTTCTGATGTCCGGGAAAACATGCAGGAAATTTCAAACACTCACGTCCTTTTCCTGGTGGAAGAGACTGCTTTGACACAAGTTCATGACCTAATTACGCTGAATTCGATTATTCTAAAAATTCTCCCACAGATATCTGTCAGGCTGAAGAAGGAGTTTCCTGCAGAAGTTTGATTGCAGATCAGGCATGTTTTTTTTTTTCATTAACTGAATGTGAGTCAGAGGGAACATGTGTCCACATTTACTACAGTTCTAATATCAGCAGTGCTATCTTCTTAGTGATTGGTGCACGTGGTCTGCCTGTTGGATAGCTGCTGGGGTCATCGTTGGCCTGCTGATCCGTCCTCGGCCACAAAGTTCACCATGTTCTCCTAAAGCAGCTAATGAAGTGCTGACACACTGCTTAACACGGGCAGACACACTCTAACGAGGTCTGATTAAAAGCCTCCGAGCCATCTTCATCTTCGTCTGGTAATTAAATTCATAATAAATGGCGTGAGAGACACAGCCATGACTGTGTGTGAGTGTTGTGTGTTTGTATGTTTGTCTGCAACAAAACCTCACAATCCAACAAAACTGAAGGTTTTAAAGATCCTCTCTTAAAAAAACTGTGTTTTTGGTGTTTTGAACATTTTCTTGCGTCATTTTTCTGATGATGGATGACATATATAAAGAAAATTAAGCTTAAATTGCATTTCTGAGTGTTGTGGTATTCAAATAGTTGTAAAACTAGAGCAGATGAAAAAAGGTTGCTGGCAAAAATTAAAATTTAAGAAAGTTTTTTAAATCTTTGTGAGAAAACAGGTCTTTTTTTCCTTAAAATGATATTCTTCTTATCATATTAGCAGATTTTTGCTTATTTAAACCCAATGTTTGAAATTGTAAAAATAATTTGCTTATTTCAGTTGTCACGCACTGAGGTGTGCAGGAGTTTTTTAATTCAAACATTTTTGTTTTTACTTACAGAAACGTCCTGAATTGATGTTTGAAACACTAGTTTACTGTCAAACACGAACAAACTTTTTACATCTGTCTTTTCATGCAAAATTGATATTTTTGCCAGGATTTGGGTTTCCACACAAATTTTCAGTCTATGCAGGGATAGAATAAAACTCAACATGAAGTTGACACTTTAACTTGTTGCTCTGAATAAAATTGCTTGAACAAGTTTTGACGATGAAGAAGAGGCGTTCCTTCTCCAGAATAAGCCACCCCTGGTTCTCATGGCGACACAGGAGGCAGCAGGAAAATTTGCTGTTTCATAAAGCAGTTGTGAACTTCAAGAACAGGCACAAACTTTCTGCTCTGAGATACAATAAACTCCTCTGTGGATATTCTCTGCTCACAAACTGCTGAGCTTCTCACAAAAAGCTTTGAAATTACAATTAAAAATCACCTTCTCTTGAAATGTCTTCTTAATTTCTTAACTTACAGGGTCAATAATGAAAGTCAAATGAATCAAAAAAACACGAGCTGAAGCAGGCAGTCAGTCATTAGCAACCTGCATCTGTATTCAGACTTTGAACAAAATGATTGGAGAAATTAACTGTCAAATTTTTGTTGCTGACATGTTTTCTTCCTTACATTTTCTAACTTCATTTTTCTTTGCTATTAGTTCCTTCATAAATTGTCAAAAAATCATAACAAAGTGGCAAAAAATGCAAAACAAACGTGTCAGAATGCCTTTAGTTTCAAGTCAAGTTTCCACAATCAACAATATGTCACTTACTGTAGCAAAGCAGCACCACAAATAAGAAGCTACTGTTAATCAAAACAAGCATACGTTGTTTTTCATGGCTGCAAAAATCCAAAATCTGTTAAGAAGTTACTTAAAATAAAAGTTCTTGTTCCAGGGCTAAATAAGACTACTTACTTGGCTGCAGATTTGAGCATGCATGTAAAATTGCTGACAGTGCAGCAGTGATGCAGTTGCAAAGATGAAACACACACACACATACACACACAAGCTGCTCTGGCTACTCTTTGCTCCAGAGACACTGTACCTCCCACATCAATCTGTGTGCACAAGCTCTGCACATGTTTCCTGTGTGGGTTAATCCTGTCTGGAGTGTTTCTTTAAAGCTTTATGTGAAACTTAGATGCCTATTTTTCTGTTTTTTTTTTTTTTATGTCGTAGTACCGAGCAGCTGGTGGTCAAGATCCTGAAAGCTTTGGACCTGCCTGCAAAGGACGCCAACGGCTTCTCTGACCCATATGTGAAGATTTACCTACTGCCAGACAGAAAGAAGAAGTTCCAAACCAAGGTGCATCCCTTATCCTTCACCTGTCCTTTATGAGACATTGAAGTTCAAACTCATACCTTTCCTCAAACATTTGAGCGTGCAGGAGTTTGTTTTTGCTTGCTTGCAGCTCCGATGACACCTGCCCCCTCATGGAGAATCATTCCAGTTCTGCTAATGTGATCTATTGAGGGAAATCATTTGTTAGAAGCCCTGCCTACCGAACTCCTTTGTGTTTTCTCTGCTGCTTTGGGAGCCGCAGCAGCGTGTGGAAACACTTTTGGACATTCTGTACCACCAAATGCCCCTGAGCTCAAAAAATTCTTGTTCTTCTTACCTAATTTACTCTCAGAGGGAGATCTTATGATTTATGAGCTCGTTGCCCTCAAAAACCCGACATGCGGCTCTGACGTTACATCCGGAAATACCGAGCAGAGTTAAAACAGATATTCTGAGGCCTAAAAGATCAGAAGTGAACGCAGAGCTAATTTGAGAGAAAATGAACCAGTTTGAACATTTTCCCTTCTGGTTTTAGCTTTTGTGTGACTGTCTCCTGCAGTAACAAAAGCTCCTTCAGCCATTGAGCTGTATGAATGCTTCAATCATTTGCATAATGTGGCAGATCTTTTGTTAGAAATGTGGCTAATTGTTTCATTTCAATCGCATCCTCATTGACATTGAATTTTTACACTTCATTCTTTCTGTCACTTTTATCTCCTCTGCTGGATGTGAAAAATCATCCAGATATCAGTCACACTCCAGCTTTTAAGGTCCGTGCTCCGATTTCTAAACTTTACGATTCTGTTAGATGCATGTTTAATCCACAGCTAACGCAGTAATCATCAACTGCAAACATAATTGATGAATAGATACAAAGTAAACCATTACTCACAGAAATCTGAAATTAAAGTTTTAAGACAAATTTACAAATGATCTCTGCAAATGTTTTACTAAATTTCTGTGAAAAGAAGATTTTTTTATTCTGATGTCATTTCATACTGATGCACAGCAGCCAAACAAAACCCAAACTGCCCAAAAGAGGAGAGTTTTTTTGTCTCTGTTGCTGATTTATATTTGGAATAGAGTTTATTTAAGTTCAGTTGGTTTGTTTTAGAAGTCCAAAGTTCACTTTTGATCCCCTTTTGACATAAAACAAATGTGTCTCGTTAAAGCTATGCTTTCTATTTTTGTTTTTGTTACCGTTGTTAGAATTAAATTTTACCTTCAGCCTGAAAATGGACTCTGGAACATTGACCACAAACTCACAAAACAGCTACACACAAACAGACTTTCCAATATCCCCTGCTGGAATCCAAAAGTCTGCCTTTATTATTGAAAAAAAATCACCAAATTTTCTTTCCTTGAAGGAGAAAAAAATAGCAAAGTAGTTGCAAAGTTTATCCACCATAAAGAAAAAGACTCGCCGCACCCGTTTGGATGCATGTGACTAAGGGTTTAGTTATTACTTTAGTTGTGAGAGCATAGTTTAAAAAGTGTAAAAACTAAAATGTTAAAGTAAAACTGTCTCAAATCTTGATTGTAGTTTTAAGCTTCAAACCAAAGATATGCTCAGATTTTAAGGAAAATTGTGGCATAGCAGACATCAGACCTAAAGTTGAAGCAACAATAGCTTTCACTTAGATCCAGATTTTGCCTTCAAAACCTTTTTATCCTTCTGCTTCTGCGCACATTAAACTGGGATTGCCGTCTCCTGAAAGCTGTTTTGTTTCTGGTTTCAGAGCGTTTTCTGTCTGCAGTAAATAAAGCAGCAGCATTACACAACAATGTTACTGGAGCAGTACAAATTCATCTGCAAAAAAGCAAGTTTCCTGCAGATCCCACGGCTACTGACAAGAAAAGATGTGGCATACAAACCAGCTGTAATGATGTAATAGTAGCACACAACATTTTTTTTTAAGTTTTCATTGAAATATTTACTATGGGTGACCTTCTGTCACTAATAAACTCACCATGTAAGAAAGTGGATTGAACTTGTGCTGCATGTGCTTCAGAATAAGCCCCACAGCCATTAAATCATATGCAGCGACCTGACATGTGGATGGGATGTTGCCTTTTTCAGGGTTTCCAGTTTAAAGTGACCCTGCAAGCATTGGTCAAAGCTTTCAGGGTCGCAGCAGGTCTCTGGTGGTTGTTTTAGACTCGTGTTTTCCATTTGTTTTGAACAAAACTAAAGATGTGTCTGGTTCGCCGAAGGCAAAAAGAAAATGACACAAAAGAGTTTTAAACCCAAAGAGAGGCGTCCCAAAGACACGTCTTTAAAACGAAGAGCTCCATCCAAATAAAAGCTGTTTGACCAAATATAGCTCTGCTTTTGGTCTTTAGGGTAAAATGTTTGTCCCACATAAAACAGCCTTTCATACGCAGATTCTTCAACATAACCAATTCTTTAAGAGACATTTAACTTCTCAGTTTTTTGTTTTTAAATATTCTCAAGTCCTTTGCATCAAAATTAATTCTTGTACAGAAATCTGTTTTTTCTTTTACATCACACATCTTCAAATCCAAAATGTTTAAATATTTTTCTTCAAAGCATTTGTCTCTTGTCTCACATCTAAAGCTGCAAAAATCAAAGGTTTATATCTGAAACTAAATGTTTTATTAAAGCAATTTCTGAAATGGTACCAAAAAAATCCAGTTTCCAGAATATTATTTTGGTTTTAAAACCAATCATATTTCAAATTAATTATTTGGAAAGCCTAAGACACCCAGTACTTTTGCATACGTTCTTAACCCTTCATGCTTTTCTGTGTTTCTTCTTTAGGTCCACAGAAAGACTTTGAATCCAGTTTTCAATGAGACGTTCCAGTTTGGCGTGCCGCTGAACGAGCTACATTCCAGAAAGCTGCATTTCTCCGTGTACGACTTCGACCGCTTCTCCCGGCACGACCTTATCGGCCAGGTTGTGGTGGACAACCTGCTGGACTACAGCGAGGGAAGCGGGGACAAACCCATCTGGAGGGACATTGTGGAGGGCACTGCGGTGAGAGAAGCAGGTCCCTTTAGGTCAAGACAAGCTCCGAAGCACAGACAAATATACATTTATATTAATCATTCCAAAGCAATTTTGGTTTCTGTTTAGATGTTGATGTGGTGCAGGAAAAAAAAACATAAACTTATGTGGACGTGAAGATCCAGAAAATATCTGGAATGATCAAAAGCATCTTGGAGGATTGGCAGTGCTGTTTATCCGGTGTCTCCCTTCAAACCCACACTGGTTCCAGGATTTAGGCTTCGTGTTTCTGTTAGGGTCACACCATCTGCTGCTGTGACTTCTTCAGTTCACCGCATTCACATTTCACTTGTGCATGAACAGGAACTTCTCTTATTTGTCTGACGTGTAAGACTTAAACACCTGAAGCATTTCACGGCTTTAAAGTCCCACTTTGATCATCTTTTGATGTATTTTCAAAGCGTTCCCAGTGGGGTTTTTATTATGATTATGCCGTTTTTAGCAGGAATCAAAAAACCTGTGTCATTTTCTAGGACATATATTTTGCAGAGCGTTTTAGTTTATCAGACATTCACCTCTGAGTTGTGGGCGGAACTATTAGCGTGCAGTAAGCCAGCCCCCATTTCCCATGATCCCTTTGTTTTACACTCTCTGTAAGCTTCCAGACCCTCACAACCCCACCCTGTGCTACATAAATGCCGAGCATTATTGGAGCTATCCAGCTATGCAATCTAAAGCCAGATACCAGCTCAGACAAGGAAAGCAAAGACGTTCATGGATCTATTTGTCTGTAAAAAGATGCATCAGAATGAAGCGCAGCAGGGGCTTGTGACCCACTGATTGGATCTTCTACATCACTGCTATAATCTTTTTAAAAACTTTTTTATATTTGCTCCTGATTCACAAAATGCTATTTTAAAATAAATTACCTTTTATTGTAGTGGGTCTTTAACGGTTTAAAGTATTTATACATACAGAAGATATCTCTAAATCCTAAATTAAGGGAAAAAAGTAAAAGAACTAAATATGATTTCTCCTGGCAAACCTATGGATAAAACTTGCAAACATGTAAACATTGTTTTCCCTTATCTTATAAACTGAGCCTTTAGACATGGATAATGCATCTTTGGTTGGGTAGTATGCTGCTTCATTAAATATCAAAATCTAGGAAAATAGGTGAATCATTTCAAAGTTGCGAAAATTACTAAATCTGATCAATCTGGCATTTGTTGAACCCTTTAACAAGTTTAAAAAGATGAATATTTATTCCAGATTCAGTTTGAGCTGTAAGATGAAGCTCAGGTCACGCAGACCGCCTGCAGCTTGCGTTCATTGAAAGTCTGTTAACGTGAAAATCAGTTTAGGAGAGTCCGACAGATTACTGAAATCCAAACTGTATATGAGGCTTTGTCCAAGTAGATTTATTTGAAATTTGCATAGACAGCTATTAGCAAATTAGATACAGCAAAGCCCTCTTTTTTTGGCATAGGGGTCTAATTTTTTTAAGTAAGTTTGAAGGCATTAGCATTTTGATATATTTCAGTGTTTCACTTTGGGAAGTATTGATTTATGTGACTCGGGGCCACTGAGAAGTCATCACTGTGCTCTGAATAAGAGCAGCATCATTACTCTGTAGACCACAGGCAGCCGGACCATCAGGAGATGGCTGTGGAATGAGGGTGGGGGAATTGTCACCTCGACTTAACGCTCTCTCCACTTTGACAGATAAGCATACGACTCATTTGCAGTGACTGCCCTTCTTCTCGTGCCTAAACACTCCGCGTGTCCACATTTGGGCCCCTGCTGTCAGCTGCCATCAGTCAAAGATGAAGCTCTTTTTTTCAGGCCGCCTGTTGGTGCTTTTCTACGCTGGATCTGCATCTGATGTCACTTATGTGCGATAGCGGCCGCCTCGCTCCATTCCTAATCTCCGTTTGTGTGTCTGTGGTGACCTGCAGGAGAAGGCGGATCTCGGGGAGCTTAATTTCTCGCTGTGTTACCTGCCCACCGCAGGCAGGCTAACCGCAACAATCATCAAGGCCACCAACCTCAAAGCCATGGACTTGACTGGTTTCTCAGGTAACACACATCAAGCATCTGCAGCTTAAAGCAAACTCTGACTGAATTCTCATTTAGAGGAAAAATGTGACAAGAAGCAGCTTTGGCGCTGTCCAACTGCTGCTGCCGCTGATGCGTGCTGCTTCTCATCTTATCTTGACATGTAACCGGTCACTTGCACAGAAACCCAAATCCATTTAGATATATTTTATTCACATCCAACACAGTCATTAATATAGTTCTGGGGATTTCTGAAAATAAGGAACTTTAGTACCTTTTAGGAACCAAACAAAAACCAAAATGAAAAGCTCTGACATGATAATCCCTTCGAGCAACAACCGCTCTTCTCTCGACTTGCAAATAACACCAGCGGATTTGCATAGTAAATGTCAGCAGAAAGGTATTTTTCAAGACTTTAAAATAAGTGGAGTCACAGGGCAACTGTTGCTCTGGAGAGATAAAAGCATAAAAAAGGAAGAGACTGATGGTTAAGTTACCGTCATCTTCAGTAAACATGTCAAGGTGTCCTTGAAGGAGGCAATTAAGTACAAATATATTTATAATGGTACATTTGATGATAAGAGTGCAGGAAAAAAGAGCAGTTTTTGACTCTGGGATGCAGCTGGAGCTCCTGTGGTCAGCAAGAAATGAAAAATGGGATGTATTTCCAATCTGTTTGAAGGCAAAGAAGGGAATGACTCTAAATGTTTGCTAAATAACTCCTGAGGAATATTGAACAAAGTCAGATTGATTGTTTAATAAAATGTCCCTCGTGAGGCAGGAACAGCATTTATAAATAGTAAATGTAGGACCTGTATGTGTGAAGCTGCTTACAGGCAGAAAAACCCCAAGCAGTGTCTACGGAATAACAAAGCAATGCCAGTTAGGGGATCGTGTGATTAAAGATAGGATTGGTAATCAGACCAGCTGATAATCCCTGTGCCCTGTTGTTAACGTCACATTGATCCGAAGCAGTGAAGCATACAGGCAGCATGCAAACTGAGCCGTGAGCGAGCTGGCTGCACGTCCTGCATGCACAAGTGAAGCGATTTAACCTGTTCTGCTTTGTCAAGGTGACTCTTTAAAGTGTAACACATGCGGATAAATGTGAACATAATACCCAGGAGTTTTATCCCTGTCTTATCCTCTCCTGCTTTCTTCTTTCCTTCCTCTTTTCCTCCTGCCTCTGTTTCAGACCCTTACGTCAAAGCGTCTCTGATATGTGACGGGCGAAGGCTAAAAAAGAGGAAGACCTCGATTAAGAAGAACACGCTGAACCCCACGTACAACGAGGCGCTGGTGTTCGACATTCCCAACGAAAACATAGAAAGTGTGTCCATCATCATTGCAGTGATGGATTACGACTGGTGAGCAAATGGAGAGGCCGTTACACCGCTGCACCCCGCAGGCGCGTTAAAAACAAACGGATCGTTACCGGGAAGTGTCTGTTTATGGAAGGCGTGTTTTGCATATGCAGTATGATGGTGGTTTTGGGGCGTCGCTCTGTGATGATGTTGCAGCTGTGTTGAACATGATGAAGGCTCCCTGAAGAGTCGCCCCCCTGGTGGATGATTCCTGTTTTACATAGATGGGCAGCTCATGAATGTATGCTCATGGTGAAGATGTGCAGCCCTGCCAATATTTATCTCACGGCTGCTTGCAGCAACACTTGGCTGTTTTCTGTGTTTGTGTACAAATGCACCGCCCCCTCTTTGCCGTTTGCCCACCGTTTGGCATCTCTACAGGTGCACACTTTTGTGTGTTTGCCTGCTCATGCTGACACCAAGCTTTCATCCAGTGAGCTGCTATTTAGGACCTTCTCAGAGCGCTGAACTCTCCTCCTCCTTTCTTCTTTTTTACCTCCTCTGTCTCCCTCTCTGTCTCTGCTTCTTTTCTTTCCTCTCTTCCCTGTGTTCTCTCGCATCCTCGCTCTCAGCATCGGTCATAACGAGGTTATCGGGATGTGTCGCGTGGGTAGCGACGCCGACGGTCCCGGGAGGGAGCACTGGGCGGCCATGCTGGCCAATCCACGTAAACCAATAGAGCACTGGCATCAGCTTGTTGAGGTGAGCACATGACTGAGTGCGTCCATGTGTCCTCATTCTGAACGCTCCAGTTTCTCTCTGTCCTCGGGATGATGACCAAGGGATTTTTGCCACATGCAGCCTGACTCCTGCTGGGTCAGTTGCAGTCTGCTGCTATAACTTAAATGTTATGCCTGATGCGGGAAAAGGAAAAAACATAATGAATTTTTTTCAATTTTCAAGGATTAAAATGGACACTGCAGACTTCTAAATTTGAATCATGTGAACAACAAAATAACGCAGTTGTTTTGGTGCTCTTAAGAGACCAATTTTGCTGTGTGATTAATTAATTATAAACTGTAAATAATGTATTTTTATTTAACCACCAAACAAATAAACACAAGAAAAGCAAAGCGTGACAGAAAAAAAATTCACTGTGGGGACAGGATTTTTTAAAGGACAGTGTGGCTGCAGACCAGAGAAGTGGCTGATGGGAACTGGCCGCTTCTGCAAGTTCAGACCGCTTGCTGTCAATCACAACTGCTGCAATCTACCATGACCAGCAGAAATTAGCACGGGTGTCGTAAACAAGCACATAGTATATAATCAGGGGCAGACTATTTCCTAATTACCCTAATCACTGGGTTTATTAATGCTTCCTGTACAAACAAATGATGTTTTGGTATCAGGGTTCAGAGACACGGACAGCGCACACCAATGAGGTGGTTATTGAATCATTACAGCCTAATGTGCTGTGGTGAAAATAATAAGGACACTGTGAATTTTCATGTTAGCCACAGTTTCACTTCATCTCCTTTTTATCTTAAAAATGCAGAGAAGCGTATTCCAAAGCAAATTTATGGAAGAAATCTGTGTTTTTTGCTTTCCGTTTATTTCTTATTTTTGCTTATTTCCCAATTCTGAACTCTTCTCATTTGCTGCCACATACGGGTCTCCTTCTGCTGTTTCTTCATCCCCTTCGTCATCTGTTGTTCAGCTGCTCCTCCTCCCTTGACTAAGGCTAATACACTCTTGTCAGGCTTTTGTTTATGACGAGCTTGGTTTCATCTGTAAATAATATCACAACAAAACTCTCCTATTATAATTGATTTGCCATTTAACATAAAGACAATAAAGAAACAAAGTTATTATTTATTTTCTCATTCTCTCAGGATATAATTGCCTTTGTTGACAGTAATCACACAGATAAAACATTATACTGCTGCATCTATTTGTCACTTTTCGTCTCTTTTTTGTTCTCCCACTAAATTAGACAATCTGAAATCATTTAAAGACAGAATTTGTCCCAAGATTCTGTCTAAATATCAATAGACTACAATCATTTGACATATTGTGCATTCAGATGTTTTGAGTGTTCCTCTTTATCGACTCACGTTTGAATTTTCGCCGCCTTTCGACTGCCGGCACAATCGATGTGCCAGACATTGTCCTTGTTAGCAGCCTGCTCAGTCTGCAGCCAGCAAACAGCCCACCACAAAGCGGGTGGCCATGACATTCCCACCTCTGGAAATTCTAATGAGATGTTCCGTCTAATATTTAGAGGAGGCCCTTCAGTTTAATGGAGACTGTAAATCCTCTCAAGGTCAGAGGAAAATCAGTCGATGCAAAAGAACATTGATCCAAGAAAGACATATCAGCTTCCAGTCGTTGCTCAGCTGAAAACATTTATGAAAATGTCATTAAATGTAGTCATGTTCATACCTAATTACACATTTATTATATATTACAACTTAAAAATACTCAGATTCCTATTGTAATTATTGATATTATAAAAATATAATAAAATCTTTTGTAAACCACAGATGAGTGAAAAAATGCAGGCGATACCTTTAGGTAAACATGAAGCTCCATCAGAAAATGCAACAATTAACCAGGGGTGGAATACCATTCGCCAAAGGTAGGCGACTGCCTGGGACCCCCCACACTTTAGGGTTCCCGAGCTAAAGACTTAAAATATTTCTAAATATTTGTGGAATAATTGTCATTGAATTCATGAAATTAAAAAGAAAAAAATCCCTGCGATGGCATGAAACCACTCATGTGAAAGTGTGTCATCCACCCCTAAAAATCTGCAGTAATGGAATATTCCGTCAACAACATGTAAGCTAGCAGAGAGAGAGAGACTCTTCCAAGACATGTAAAAAGGGGGGGAAAGTGTTAATCTAGCAGAAGTGAAAAAGGAAAAAGCAAAGAGAAACAGTGGATGCTGAACCTCCAGTGTCATACAAGTGACATCCTGGATGCTGAGCTCGAGAAGAACAAACAACACCTAAACGGCACAAACTAAAATGAACTCTGTCTTCTTCTTGCAGGAAAAAGCTATCGGTACATTTGTGTCAAAGAGCGCCACGACGCCCACTTCCAAGCCTCATATAGTGGTGGACAGTCCTCACTCCGACTGAAACGGTGAGCTTCTCCTCCCTCTAGTCCAGCATCGCTCTTTGCTCATTAGGCCAAAACTTCCTTGATTTCTTCCGACGCGCAGTGTCTCGCGCGCCTCGTGTTCTGTGAGCCGGATGCTTTCCAGTCAGATTAAGACAGGAAATCGAGTCAGGTCTTCAAAAAGCAAGACCAAACTGTGAGTGTGAGATAAGGTGGAGGATGTGGAATCCTCAAATGAAGGAGCTCCAAGGCAGTTGCATCTGTATAATCTAGATGTCATGCATTGCGTAATGCCACCCCCCTCATATTTATTTAAGACTGCTTAGTGTTTGCACCCCCCCCCCCCCGCCACCACCACCACAGTGTCTCACATTAGCTTAATCTGCCTCTTCTCCCATTTTTCTGTCTTTCCTCAGGTCATTATCATCTCCACAGCTCCAGACTTTCTTTTTCTTCTTCTCATCTGTGAATAATTCTCTCCATCAAAGAAGAGAGGTGCAGAGACATGGCTAGTGTCCAACTGCTAGAGCTGGTTTGCTTCCGCTAATGAATACTCCGAGTCCTGCGCCGATCAAAAAAAACAAAAAAGGAAGAAAAAGATGAAACGACTTCATCCCTCATAAGCTACACTCTGTCTGCACAAACAAAGGCAGACATTAAACTCAACCTTTGGCCTGATGTCAGCTGTAAATTTGGGATTTAGCAAAGAGATGCACACTCTTCTCTCTCACACACACATAAATACACACGGGTTGTAGTATGTGCGTAGATTATGTGCTCTTCAGGTCAGTGTCGTGTTTCATCTTGAAGGGGTGTGATGTGACAAACTTTTTTCTCTTTAGAACAAAAAAAAGATAAAAGACAACCATCGTTGAATGGTCGTTTCAACCAGGACCAAAGGTTCGTGCCCTTGTACAGACTGCGAAGAAGAAAACTGGTCATCTTTTTTTTTTTTTTTTTTTTTTGCAACGTTGATGTGCAGTGTATGCTGTACCATTTAGGAAAAACATCTCCAGTAGAGGACGAAACGTCCATGATGGATTCTCCTGGCCGATCTCTGGGTTCTGTGCCATCCGGTTTCACTTTCCAGGGAGAAATAAAAAAGATGAAGCGACTGCTGGTCGTCATTGATGTCAGAGGAAACTGTGGACAGACTTTTGGTCTGAGCATGTTACAAAACCTTGAAATGCGTCCACCCTTCTTGTCTCAGTCCTTTTTTTATCAGTCTCTTTTGCCCGGACGTTTAAGTGAAGCATCCCTCCATCAGTAATAGAGTTTATTTAAGTCATTTTTACTGTTCGCTAATGAAAGGAGGGTGAAAGGACGTGATCAGGCCAAACCGCCAGACATTCGGACCAGCACCTGCTCGGAGATGTACCCCACAGGAAGTTCACTCACTCTGTTTCGTTTCCTCAGAAAAGTCATTGTTCGGCTTTAGTTGCTGGAATTCTTTCCATAAGTTCATGTAACGCTCTTGACGAGACTTTGAAAGAACACACACGTCTGTGTTACTTTATTAGTGAGTGTTTCTGTGTTTGTTTTGTATTTGTGTGCGTGTGTGTGTGCGTGTGTGACATGTGACTCCTTCATCCTCTTTTCTGTTTCCCAAATCTCAGCATCCATGAACCGAACAGCTTGTCTCGGCGCCAAACGTGTCTTCTGTCTTGTGCATTTAAAAGAAGGCGTTTAGTCTGTGTGCGTCTGCCTGTGTGTGGGAGCGAGTGTGTGTGTGTGTGTGTGCGTGTTCTACTTGTGCCGCATTGCACTAGCTGGGGAAACACTGTCTTTCATAGACATTAGTTTGTATTGTCTATGTCGTCTTTAAAATCAGCTGCCAGTTACCCCCCCTTCTCCTGAAGCCTCTGCCTGATGTAAGTAACTGTGTCGATTGTGTACTTCCTTCAGTAATTTGTGTACTGTATGTCTGTTGGGGGGGGTCAGATGGCATTGTGTTCAAAAATGAAAATTACCGAGCGTGTTTTCATCACACTTAAAAAAAATAGCAGATATTTATTAGTTATTGGAAAAAAAAGGGCAAGAAATAAAATCGAAACCCTAAAAGAAGGTGAAGAGGGAGACTGAAAGAAAACAGGAGTTTCTGGAGTAAACTGATCCACACCAAACCTCAGCAAAACACCACAACAACCCTGGTCCTGCTGTTGTTGCTGTGTTCCTCAAATCTACGCACGCACTAACCCTGTTTGCTGGAGAATCTGGTTTCCTGCTACTGAACCAGGTTTTCCAAAGGTAACTTCTGTGTTTTGCAAACTAAGGGATTTTGGATCAGCTTGTATAAATAGAAATAGTATTGATCTATTGGTGCAGACATCTCACAATTCTCTGTCTTTCGCAGCCCTTCTTGTTTTTGCCCTCTGAGGCCCTGTGATAGATTACAAGCTCATCTCAGAACCAGCACAGTCCCTCATTCTCTCCCTGAGAGCCAGCTCACCCTTCTTTCTGTCCGTCTGATTACTGTCTGATTACTCATCCTCTCCTTCTCGCCGCGAGCAATCCTCACCTGTTCTCCTGCTCCCATTCTCTGGCTCACCTATCCAGATCCCTCTCTTTGCACCCGCCCCCCCCTGTCCTCTTGCCTTCCATCTTTCTTTTTCCTCTCTTCCCTCTGCCTTTTCACTCTCCCTCTTTGCTCTCCTCTCGCTTGTGTGGTCCTGGATGGTCATGTGGAAACATGTTTGCATGCTTATATTAACATGAATGATGTCAACTTGATGCAATGAAAATTATATAAGTGATGCTTTGAGCAAAATCTGACTTGAAACTAATACTACTAACGAGGACTCAGTGGAGACCAAACCGTTAACAAGGATGAAATAACACTGTTAATGCTGTATCTATCTCTCTCAATTGGTATTCTTTTTATTTCAATGATTCTCTTCTTTTTTATATGATTTAGTCCAGAGGTTTACTTTTTTATTTGGTAATGATGAGAATCTGAGTGAGGGGTTCAGTCAGAACAGCTGTACCAGGTCACAGGATGCCAGTGAATGTGTATGTACGTGTGGCTGAAGCAATGATAACTGAAATAAAGGAAATGTATCATCCGGTCTCATCTTCCTGACTTCTTCTAAAAGCGTTGGAGGCAGAAATGTTCTGTCTGGGAGAGGGTAATTACGGTGGCCCAGAAGTGCAAATCGCATCAACAAATCGCTCAATGCAAAAACATACAGACCCACTCCAGTCATCTTTGGATTTATTTTAAAAGCATTTCCTTTTAGTTATACATATGACATTTTAAGCACAAAACCTGCTCCTTTCCTTGGAGATATTTGCTACAGATCAGCAGTTTATAACAAATCTACCTCTGAGTTATGGGTGGTATTTGAATATAAAATAATCTGAAACACAGTTTTAATCTTAATTTTCTTTATATAACAGTTCTTTACTAATCATAAAACTTTTATTAGCATATCAACATCCAAACAGTGATTTCCCATAATACCTATCTTTTCTGGTTTCTTCTTTGTATTTCATTGTTTACTATTTTATTTTGATTTCTGGAAATTATTTTTGTTTGCAGAAATGTTTCATGTTTATTTAATTTCCTTTTTTGTGTGTGTTTTGGTGTCTGGAATTTTTTTTTTTTTTTTTTTTTTTAATTGTGATCTTTAACAGATTTTTGCAATGAGTCATTTGTTCTTGGGGTTCACACTTCAGGGCACATTTATTTGATGAATGTCCTTACAAAGTCAGATCTTTGACTTGCAGCAGATTTTGCAACCCATTTTCCATAATTTCTTTTTTGTGGACATGTTTGGTCTTAATGTAAAAATATAATATCCTTGCTTGTCTTGTCTCTTCTCCTTCTGCCCCCATCTTCTATTTGGTTTCCCATTTGTTTGTAAAAATCTTAGTATTTGTTGTTTTTTTCCCTTGGCAAAGCAAATAAAAGTAAATAAAATTAAAAAGATCCACTCAGAAATTTGCAGCTTTAGTTTTCCTGGAGAAACCAGACTGAGGAGGATGACGTGGGGAATGACAGAGAAGGAGGAGAAGTGGGAGAGGATTAAACAAATGACAGAAGATGAAGAGCTGTGGAATGCCAGTGTGGAGGAGGAGGAGGCTGAGGAGAGCAGAAACGGGAAAACCTGGAGCAGAGAGGAGACGGGTGCATGCAGGATGTGTGTGAAGAGTGGAGGTGGAGGAGGACAGTTCTGTTTATAGACACACTCATCACAGGGGCGACCTGCAGCATGTTAACAATTGAAGAGGAGCAAAACACACACACATGCTCATGTGACGAGCCGCTAGTTAGCATGGCCTTAATGCTTTAGACTGAGAGAGAAAATCAGAGGAGGGGGGAGAGGGCTGCTGTCTCCATGGCAACTTTCCCACAGAGCAAAAAAAAAAAATAATAATAATTTACTCAGAAAGACTTTCACTCAGTTCAGTGAGCTGAAAGAGGCAGAGGGGGGAGACTTAGACAGTGGGGGTGGTGTGTGTAAAACAGAGCTGCTTCTGTCAGGCTGAAGGCATTCATCTGAAGGTATCCAGCAGCTGACAGCCGGGCATAAACTCTTAATGCTAATATATATGATTGTTATGCATAATGATAACTGCCTCCCACTGCATCGATGAAATGACGGTCATAGCTTTGGGGGATGCTTTGGTGTTGCAGGACCATCTGCAGAAACAGCTTTTTTTGTTAAAAAACAGGTTCAAATTCGTCCCCTGCAGCACCTGGAAGCTGACAAATGCTTGTCTTTTGTGATAGTAAAGTCATCAGGATGTCAAAAGACATGGAGGGGTTTTATCATTTGATTCCAACAACATAAAATAACCCCCCCAAAAAATCTTGAAAAGTAATGAATGCACACAACGGAAAAGTTGCTCGCTTCTGCAGGAGCCCTGGATGCTCGTAAAAGAGAGGAGCCACGGGATACCACCTTCTCTTTTAAGCACTTCCGACGAAGAACTTGGTATTAACTCACTGAACAAGTCTCAGGTGAGATTTAAAAATCAAGGCTCTGCTCCTCAAAAATCACACAAAATGTCTCAGCCCTTTTTACTGTTCGTTTCATAATATAATCAGTTTTGGCCTCATCAGACCTCAGAATGATTCCAACACAACAGAATGTGCATAGAGTCTGACACGAATTCAACAAAAACTACTTAAGGGTAGTCCGTGATTGAACAGTTTTTGAGCCTCCTCTTGCAGCATATTCTCAAAGTAATCATTTGTTTGTGATTTGTTTGTAACTTTGTGCATTTAGTTTTATTCCTGCAGAGTTCTGTTAAAGTGCAGACTCTGATGGAACCATTGCAACATCTTTTTTATTCATTTGTTTTGGTTTTTAGATTCAAAAAGCCACTTATAGTTTATTTGTTTTGCTTTGATTTTTGTCTCCATAGTTAGTTCATAACCTACTTTAGGCCATTTTTTCTTTTAAACTAATCAAAATCACCATCCTTCCACCACCATGTTTGATATGAACATCTTTTGTTCAAAGGGATATTTTTTCTTCACATTTCTATGTTCCTCTCCCCTTTAGTACCTCTAGGACTTGTGCACCTTCTTTCTTTTTTTGTGAGAAAACTTTTATTGCAAGAATGAATTATTTTATAATTATTTTATTATGTAAAGCTGTTGAATCAAGTTTTTTAAATCAAAATGTATGTCGTTTAATCAAAGGGTTTTTTTTACACAGGACTCGAGCTGTGATTCTAGAATTTGCACACCCATTCAATAAAAAAACAGAGAAAATTCATACAAATTGGGATGACAGCTGCAGATGACGGCAGTGGAGCCTCGGTATCCCAAAAGGTGCGGTTTGTTGTGCTTACCCATTTGTGTGGATCAAAGTGCATCAGAACACAGCCTGTGATTACCTGTTGTGAGAAGACCATCTGGCCCGGAGTCCCAGTAGGTCAGGAAAAATGGTCAGGAGACAGATTGTCTTATCAAAGTCGCCTGCAGACGTGGAGTTCTAAAGAACCACATTTCTGCATTCAGGTTATTGATTTCTGACCAAACAAAAGGAAAAAAATTAAATAAAAGGAAGCAGTGTGAGTCTTTCTAAAGGCGCTTCGTAATTGCTTGGCAACTGCTTGTCATGTGTGTGCTAAAGTTTAAGCCAACAATAAGCACAAAATATCTCCAAGAAGCAGAAAGCTGCAAAGTAAAGAAGTTCTTTTGCACAGAGGCACTTTAACAATCCTTCCTGTCACTTTAATTTGGCCATGTTTCACTGTCAGAATAAAAGATCCGTGGGGAGCTAAACGTTTGCATGCAGAGGATAGCCATGAGCTTAAACCCTCCTCAGATAAACTTTCCTTAAGCCTCCATAAGCAGCCTTGCTTTTTGACACCCCAAAGGCGAAGCTGCTTGGACGCACAGCTTGTTTTCCATCTCAGAATTTGGGCTGAACTGATACGGATCATTGTGTCCGTGGGAGGGTTTTGAGTTTGATGAGCTCTGAAGCCTCTAAGCTGAACCTTCAGCTTACTGGCTTTTGTCACAAGGGAGCGGAAGCCATTAAACCAACCACACAAACTACATCAGTGTGTTAAGGACACAAGTTCTACCACAAATATGTCATTAAATTTTACCTTTCTCGGTGTAAAAACATGTGGGCAGGAATGAGTTTTTTTTCCTTAAATGTCTGGGATTTTGCTGTATGTCTGTTTCTTGTCTCTCTGTTGAGCTGAGCTCTTTTATTTTTTTTAATTCTCACATTAATCACGCTTTAGCTGCTTGGTGTCAATACACTTCCCTTTTTGTTGAGTGACCATGACGGCAAATTAGACTAATAAAAAAAATAAAAATCTGCGTTATAAAAACTCAGAAGAGCGTGCAGCAGAACACAAAGATATGTCTTGTATATTTTACAAGACGTAAAATAATAAAAATGCTTCTGAATTTTAATATGTAAACATAATTATTTTTAAAGAGCTTTTGTAGTGTCAAATGTAAAAAAAAAAGAGAAAAAAAAAAAGAGTTTTTCAAGTATCTCCACTGTAATGGTGATGTCTCCTTTCTCTATGCACATAGAGATTTGCTGACATCTCCTGGAGATCTGGATCAGCAGCATCTGGACTTCCCTTGTGTTCCTGCTCAGAGCTCTGTTCCACATCTAAAAAGCAATCCTGAACAAGAGTGAAACGTTTGTTTGTTTTAATGCATTTTTTAAAAAGATGGTACAAAAAATGTTATGTAAAACATATTTTTATTTTGGAACATTCTGTTTTCCTTTTCTTCTTCTGTCTCAGATGCTTTTAGAGTTTTAGACTTGTCCAGAAATGTCTTTAACTATTCCAAAAAGGAAGCACTTTATTGACATGTGACCACAGTGGGGATAGAAAGTTTGGGCACCCGAGGTAAAATGTTAAATTATTGTGAATTAATAAAAGATTGAAAAAATCTTCCAAAAGCATCAGTTAACAGATGAGACATCCTTTTATTTGTAAAAATAAAATTTAGGCACCTGGGGTGCGCAAACGTTAGATCCCCACTGTACACGTTACTTGAAGTATTAATCTGAAATCTTACAATAAAAATCACTTCTGGCCTTTTTATCATCTCAGTATCTGTTTCTTTTTATATAAAGAAGAACTTGTTTGTTTTTAACGTTTTTTACGGGAACTCCTCATTATTTCAAAATTAATAAAAATGAAGTGATTATTACTTATTTAATATTGTATTAACTAATTTTTTGTTGTTTTTCTTGTTTTCTATGACTTGTCTAAATTCATGAGTTCTACAAAAAAATGTATATATTTTTATTTTTAACTCCTTTTTGACACACCGCCACGAAAATGACCTAACCTAAGGCTAGAGGGCAGCAGTGCGCTCCAAGACATCCTATCTGCACAGCCTCCTCAACGAAGAAGAAACATCACATTTTAATTTTTATTGCGTCACTTCCTTGAAAAATACAACAAACGCAGATTCGGGTTCGTGCAATAATTTTAAGTTTTGGTTAATTACTAACTACATTCCGGCTTTGTGAATATAATTTTTAGGCAATGGGTGTCCACTATTATGTTACTTCTGTCTCATTTCTTCGTTCGCTACTGTAAAAGCTTTTCCAGTCGTATCAATTTGAGTCTTTTTCTACGCTTGCTAAGCTAATGTTAATTCAGCCGGTGGTTTCATTTGTATGAACTCTACATTAGTTGCATTAAAGCGCGTTATTAGTAATAATATTGTTTGAATAATTTGATTCTTGGTTGTCTTATTTAAACCTCGAGAGCCATTTTAAACAAACTGTTTACCCTTTGTTTCTGTTGTCCGTTTTTACGATATATATATATATATATATATATATATATATATATATATATATATATTTTTTTTATAGTGTACCTAATAATATTAGGTAAACAGCATGTTTAATAATAAATAAAGGTAATTTGGCAAAACTAATTATCACATTTAAATTGTGACATTTCAGTGCTTGAATTGTAGTGAAATAATCACCATACCTGTTTATATTTTTTTCAAATAAAACTTTTTTTCTTGACAAGCTTTGTATTTTGCTCCATAGAACATTACACGTGCCTTTTTTTTCTTTATACACTGACATTGTGTGTATTCCCAACGATCAGGTTGTGGATATGGAGCCACCCAGTAAACCTGGCTCCAACCAGGTGGCTGATGTGGTTTTTGTCATCGAAGGGACTGCAAACCTCGGACCATACTTTGAATCACTGAGGAAAAACTACATACTTCCAGCAATTGAGTAAGAACCTGAAGATGTAGTTGAAGTTGTAGTGGCTTGTTCATCAAACAGTAAATATCTTAATTTTTTACTCTAGATATTTTAATGGAGGGCCCCCAGCAGAAACAGATTTTGGTGGAGATGTGAGTGCAATCTGTGTTTTTGTTTGCATTTCAGTTTACCTTTTGGTCTACTTTGATCTGGTTTTGCAAAAAACTGACGACGTATTTTTCTTCCTAGTATGGAGGAACGCAGTATGGTCTGGTGGTGTTCAACACAGTGGACTGTGCTCCTGAATCATATGTTCAGTGTCACGCACCAACCAGCTCTGCCTACGAGTTTGTTTCATGGATCGACAGCATCCAGTAACTTGTTTGAATTTTTTTTTTTTTTTTTTAAAAAGAACAAAAACAAAAAAAAAACATAATCTTGTTTAAAATTCCCATGAATTTCTTAAAAGATGTGATCATAATTGTCTTGCAGGTTCATGGGTGGTGGAGCAGAAAGCTGCAGCCTGATTGCAGAAGGACTTTCTGTGGCCTTGCAGCTCTTTGACGACTTTAAAAAAATGAGGGAGCAAATGTAAGACATCATATAGTTTATTATATTTTAAACTTTTTGTTGTTTATGAAGATTTTTTGTGTTTATTCAAATGATATACAATGTAAATCAGCAAAAGCCTTTTCTACTTCTATTAGTCTCCTTTGGTTGTATCATTATCCTTTTCTCCTACTTACTAATATTAACCTGAATGTAATATAACTTCATTAGTTTAAGATCCATCTTTAAGGACATAAGGTATCTACAAATAAACATTTTCTTCTTTTACCTTCTGGACAGTTACTTAACATTATTTTACAGCACATTTGTTTTAAGTGTAGCTTGATAATTAACACAGCTTAAAAATGTTCTAACTTTTTAACAATACCAGAAATTTGTCCAGAATTTGAAATGTGTGCACACTGGAGGAAATGCAAGGCCTTTTGATTCAATGTAATGTAAGCACAACATTTTTTAAAAGTTTATCTAACTTTTATAAAAGCATATTATCCTTGAATTCATAAATCTAACAGACTAAATTTAAATCAGTGCTGCAATCAGTGTATTTTTGTTAAGGCAAAGAGCTGTGGAGCCTCATGTTGCAGACTCTTGCTTTTGATAGTACAGACTGCTTTTTAAAGTTTTGGCTTTTTCCACTTAAAAAAGGGAAACAATAAAACTCCAGTGCTCTTTTGAAGCTCGTTGACATTGACTAATATTATAAAAATACTCTAAAGGATTTTTTTTTACAGTCATTGTACTTGTTTTTGTCTGTTTGTATGTCACTGCAGAGGTCAAACACATAAGGTTTGTGTGCTCCTGTGTAATTCTCCTCCATACCTGCTTCCTGCTGTGGAGAGCGTCAGCTACACTGGATGCACAGCAGAAAGCCTGGCCAAAATCATCAGAGATGTGAGTTACTTTACTGTTGCTTTTAAAGTTGTTGGGTCAAATACTGAAGCAGAGGAAAACAAAATGTTTTTACTATTATAAAAATAATAATCAAATAATTTTGTCTTGAATCTCTTGACCATGCTCTGATTTTAAGAAATATGAACCAACAATTCTATAAGTTGTAGCATGGCACCTTTTGATTCTGGTAGTAATTCAGATTTAAGGTGGAAATTTAAAAGAAATCCCTGTTATTTATTTAAGGGTTAACAATTATGTCCACAACAGTTTGCACTCCAAAAACAGTTTTGCAGTTTTTTTTAAACATCCATCCATCCAACAAGTGGATTAGGTAGATTGGGGTGCAACCATAGACTGTAAATTGAGTTGGACAGAGGGAGTGTGATGTCACACATAGAAGATACCTTACCTCTGGCTCCAGCAAAATGAAACCAATTCAGTTGCGATATGGGCGCCGCCATTTGGAGCCAGTCCAAAAAAAAAACATTTGGAGGCAGTCGACAGCGATCGATCTGAGTTGGTCTGAATCACAGTTCTAGGGAAACTGCTGTCATCAAACATGAGTGAACTTGTTGGAAGTCCACACCCCTTCCACTGAAAACACGTCAATCACGTTCAAGATGGGGTTTGGTGGGCACCACATGGTTTTACATTTGTTTGGTCAGTTTTATTACTTAAATAACTTGCAAAAAAGACAAAAAATTCATGAAAAAAATTAGCAAGATGATGTTAAAAAAGGTATCAGATCAAGAATGGTTTGGAAGTTTGGAATGAAAAAATCTGAGATTTTATTTTAGGAATAATCGCCTGGCCTCAAACAAGTAAACAAGAAAGAATGTCAAATCCATTCACATTTTAGTTTCATAAAGTTCAGCCCACTGCTGTTTTTTTCACATAAAACAATAATACAAACACAACATTATTAGAACATTCTATCACACTGAATGGTCAGATGTCTTTGCTAAATTCAGTGTTTTCACACATTGGACCGGAATGATGGTTAGTCTTTTTTCCTGCCATCACGTGTGTGTTGTCTGCTGTGATGGAACTTGGTGGTTTTTGCGTTTTAGTAACATAAACCTACTGTGTTTCAATCCCACATAAATTTGGTAATATTGATATAATCGATTTATTTCATTTTGAAAGGATTTTATAATGGTAAAGGTCTATTTGATTTACAACTTGCTTCAGACAGATCAATCTGATTGGACTATAGAAATGTAAATTGATTCATTGATTGTTACACATTTACTTTTTAACTAATTTAAAAGGTGAAACATGTAAACAGGGAAACGTGCAAATAAGCTTCATTTATACAGAAACTATATACAAAAATATAAATAAAAATTCTGTAGCAAAGAAAAAAAGTCAAAACTTACCAAATATATGTATTAATAGTTAGTAATAGTAGTTAATAGTTTATTAAATATGTACGTAGTGCATCAATTAGGTATCGCCTAAATCAGCTTTACTGTGACTTCTGTGACATAAGAAATAGATTCTTAATTTGTTATTAAATAATTTATTTTTCACTGTTCTTTGAAATAATCCTAGTAAGTACACCGAAGAGCTTGTAAGTGCTGCTAGAGAATTTAGAGCATAAAGAATGAAGTGATGCTGTTTTTAACTCAGTGTATTTTGTGTATTTCTTTAGAGAGGAATCCACTTTTCTGTGGTGGCGCCTCGAAAGCTCCCCGCTCTGAGGTCTTTGTTTGAAAGGGCGTCTCCGCTGAACGGAGCGGTGGAGCCCCTCCCTGACTTCAGCCAGGACCCCTTTCACATGGTGCTCATCAGAGGCATCTCACTTCCTGGTGAGAAACCACACCAAGGACACTGTTTGTGTTCTTCCCTGACCCGTCAGTCTTTTTTTATTAGGTTGCACAGAACTACAAGGTTATGTGTCTGCAAGCTTTCATTAGAACGATGAGTTACTTTGTTTTCTAACATCAGCTATTAAAGATCATAAAACTGTCACAGTTTTATGAGATCTTGAAATAATATCTTGCTTTCAGGGAAAACGCCCTTGAAAATAAGAAATGTTAAACATTCAGTTTTTTCAGACAACGTTCAAAAGCAGGATGTCCTTGTTCATTCAGAGAAGCACTGTGTCCACACGGACGATTCACGACATGTTCTTCCTCCTTGTGAAGACAGAGAAGCTTAGTCACAAACATTTGAGGACAACCTGTGGGGTTGATGTAGTGCAGAGGTAGGAGCGGTCAACCTCTTTTTTTGAATCATTGTCGTGTTGGAAAAGTCCATGAAGACCAAGTGCACGGAGTGATGGCAGCATCTTCTCCTTCAGTATAGAGCAGTACATTGTTGAGTTCATGATACCGTCAATGAAATGCAGCTCCTCAACACCAGCAGCACTCATGCAGACCCACATTAGGACACTACCACCACCATGCTTTACTGTAAGCACCATGCATTTTTCTTTGAAATCGTCACCTTCACGACATCATTCAGTTTTAAAACTATTAGTTTCAAAAACAGGGATCTTTCTCTCATCACTGCAGAGTTTAGTCTCAGTCTTCCTCTTTTTCAGCATGTGTCCTAGTAAAGTCTAGGAGAGGAGTCCTTCATGGACGATACCCATGTATCCCATTCCTATGCAGTGTGCGCCGTATAGCGTCACAGGAAACGGTCACCTTCAGTTTAGCTTTCTACTGCTTTAGCTAACTGCAGTGAACTTGAATGGAGATTTTCTTCAACCGAAGATGCTCCTGTCCAGATGTTAACTTCTGTGGACGGCCTGGACGTCTCTGTAAGATGGTTAAATTTCCATCTTTCTTACATTTTTCGATCATTTTTGCTCCAGTATTTTTTACTGATATGTAAAGCTTTGCTGATCTTCTTGTAGCCCTCACCAAATGGGAAGGGCTTTTCTTTGTTAAGTAATGCTCTTTTATTGTCACCTGTGTTCTGGACACAGGCAGTAGCTGATAGACAAGTGTTCAAATACTTATTTTCAGCAGTAGCATACAAATAAATTGTTTAAGAAATCACACAATGTCAATTCCAGATTAGATTAGATTGTGTCTCTTACACTGGACATGCACCAAAGATGAAAATGTCCGACCCCTCCATGATTCCTAAGTGAGAGAACTTGCAAAATCACAGGGTTCAAATCATGATTTACTTTATTTAATTTCCGGTCTCCAATAGACTCTGGTCTTTAATAAACGCCGGGTCGGCCGACATTTTTTTTTAAATAAATGCCCCGGCTACTATTGGAAGATATATGGTAAAAAAGTTAAGCTCAAAATTGCATTTGAGTATTTCTTAAATCAAATCGTTATCATCCACTTGTAGATAACTAGATCCATGTGCATCTTGGTTTTCCTCGTCTGATCTGGCATCTGGCTCTAAACTGTACGGACGGCTGGACAGCTCCAAAATCACTCACCACTTTTGTTGCACCGGTAATGTTAGGTTGGGGGTGTGAGGGGCTGTAAGTTTGTGACAGGATGGGGGGGGGGGCTTACTCAGCACCAGCTGTCCTGCCCACAATACAGAGGTGAAGTTTAAATGAACTTCTGAAACTCTACAGAAACTGTGTCCTTGAAAAAGAATGTTTTTCCTTAAAAAAAGCATAATCATGATTAAAGGACCACTGGGAACACGTTGTTCGTTTTCTGTGCAGTGTGTTTGGATGCAGATATTTTAAAGCATCAAACATAACCTAAGAGACTACTTGCACCTGAGAGTGAAACAGTCTTTATGTTTCATTACCCTATCAATCTCATTGTACATAAATGGTGCAAACACAAATGAATAAGTAAAAGAACAAAAGAAACAGATTGTTTTCATTGAGATGAAGATGTTGGAGAGGTGTGGAGGAATTTGCTCCTACAGTAGCCATCCTTGCTTTGTGTTGAATTAATTTTTAGTGGTTTTGATGGGACCCCATCTTTCCCCGTTTTTGAGTGCGGTCTGAACAACTGTATGATTGTAGTCAAACAAAGTTTGCCCAGTGAACCTAACCAAGGACATGGAAGCAAATCCTGACACTGTTGGATACCGCCTGCAGCATCCACATTCATGTCTTTACACTCCGTACAAACGTCCTGTTAGAATAAAGGATTTCCTGTTTTTGTTCAAAATTTCAGCAAAATTAAATGTGTTTCGTTTTTTCCTGTTTTTGACAGGACACAGTTCAGTGTGGACTTCATGTTGTTGAACTTTTTCTGTACTTTTGCTTTTAATCAGTTGCTGTTTACTGAAGATAGGCAAGGTGTTAGGCAGGAAGAGATCGTTTTAAATTACTTTGCATGATAACTTTTGTGTTTTCCATAACAACTTTTGGGAACTGTGCAGCTTTGTAGCTTAGCAGTTTTGGCAGCTGCAGTCTGCTAAGCTTCTTACCAACAGGCAATTTCAGGAAAGGATGTTAACAGACTTTTGAGGTCCTCTGGACTACAGACTACAAAGCTCCCATTAATGTTGTTTTTTGGTCATTTTTTAATTGTTTTCATCAAATATTGTTTTGCTCTCAAACCCTTTGTCTTCAGTTTCTTCAGGTGGAGGACCTGTGCCGCTCAAACCTGTCCTCCCCTCTCTGCCTGGCGGCCAGTCTGCTGTTGGAGCTTCGCAGGCCCCTCCACCCACAAACCCCAATCACAATTTATCGGTAATGGGCAAGCAGCCACCAGTTCTGCTTTCCCTGCAGGCTAATTCCCACCACCTGCTTTTGGCTTTGATTCAGGATGTAGTGTTTGTGTTCCTCTGACAAACTCAGCATTGTCTTTGTTTAATCTGCTTTTTGACAGAATTTTCCTAACGCTCAGGTGGCTGCACAGATCGCTATGGAGCAAGCCAACAAGATGCGCTGTAAGTAAACTGGATTTATGAGCAAAATTTTAGGTGCATTTGGCCTTTTGCTCAGACTTTGTGTGATCATTTAGGATTCGTTATTTTTTACTTTTACTTTTCATTACACTTAAACATTTTCGAGAAACAGTCTGACCTTGAGGTCAAAGTTTTTGCTTTGTTAAAGAGTCTTTGTTTTATTGTTGTCTTCCAGCACAAGTTTCTCAAGCATCAGGCTCACAACTCCCGATAAAGATGAATCAATCCAACCTATCAGCAGGTACCATACAAGCTGTGCCACCGATGCCTCATCAAGTTCCCCCCAATCAGCCGGTGCCGCCCTCGGGACAGCCAACCCTCAGCCAGCAGCCTCAGGCGCAGCTTCAGCAACAGCCATCAGTCAACCAGCCCACAGCACCATCAGGGCAGCCCAACATGGTAAAAGAGAATAAACCAGTGTGGCAGTGAGATGGTTCTGACTCCCCTTATTAGTGTCAGT
Organism: Oryzias celebensis; assembly: GCA_014656515.1. NCBI lineage: Eukaryota > Metazoa > Chordata > Actinopteri > Beloniformes > Adrianichthyidae > Oryzias > Oryzias celebensis. The sequence goes on along the minus strand of BNCR01000008.1, from coordinate 3,528,279 downwards.
TGTCTCATCAGTCGTTCTCTGACGGGCAGAGTTGTGTTTTTTGTAAACTCAGCATTTTCAGCTGTTGATGTTTCGCTGTTTGATGTATTTTCGTTATAGCAGTAAAAAGTTGTGAAAAATAACATAAATGAGTTTAATCTAAACTTTGTAAATGAAGGCAAGACGACTTCTGACTGCAGCAGCAAAGCCTGCTCTGCTGAGCTGATCTACAGAACCATCAAAACCACAGAAGTCAGGAGCTTTGGTTTCTTCCACTCAGATCACATTCGACTTTTAAAACAAATGATATTATTTGATAAAACTGTGTGTCAAAAGTGATTATTTTCTAGCAGTTTAATGTTTTCCTGTGGAACTGATTTCATAAACCCCTTTTTCTTTAAAGGCTGCAGGTCAAGGAAATGCAAATTCAATCGTACAGCCCCCCAGTGTGGCAAACAAAGTGGTGGCGTGGACCGGTGTCCTGGAGTGGCAAGAGGTAAAAACACAGCAACGTTGCACAGAGGAAGTTCACATTTACGTTAAGTTTATCCTTCGCCATTATGCAGGAAAAACTAATTTGTTCCCAAATAATGAAAGACGTGTCTGTTGGGTTCTACAAAGTAGAAGAATCCTGAAAGGCTCCAGGTTTTATTCATAGCGTGAAGACACGGTCAAAAAAACAAAAAAAAACCTGCTCAAATTTAAATAAGCCTCAGAATGAAGAAGAAAGATGTGACTTATATGGCATTATAGTTTTTGCAAGACAAAATGAATCTGTGCTGTTTATTACCTTTTTATCCAAATATGGAAATGGAGAACACAGGTCTTTAATCCAGGCGACTTCCTGTTCAGCTTGATCTTGTTTGAACTGAAGTTGGGTTTTCTGGCCTTAGCCGCCTGCTGTGGTCCTAACCTGCTGTTCTTTGACTTTGGCGATTAAAGCGGTTTTCAAGAGTCATGATGGCCATGAGCTCTGACCTCAGACCAAATAGATGGTTGTGGGTACAAATCATGGACTGTATAGAAGAACTGGCGAAAGTCATTTGCTTTCAGCTCCTACCAAATGAGATCAATTCAGCCGCCATGTTGGAGGCAGACATCGCCACTATACAGTGATTGGTCCGAGTCGGTCTCAGTCCTTGTTTCTATGGCAACCTCCCTCGTTAATCAGGAGTGAGCTTGTTGGAAGACCACACCCTGCCACTTAGAAGTGGGCTACACAAAATCTCTCAAACATTTTGATCGTTGGACGTGGCTTCCTGCAGGCTCCACCTACTTTTAGTGAGGCAGCTGATTGATCTGTTTATAACTTGAATAATTCACAATTCTAAAAAATTGAATACGCAAAAACAAGTTAAAAAGCAGGAATGGTTATTCTGACAAGTTCACTTTAAATTTTGGAGCACAATCGTTTTTCTTCTGCTCACCTTAGTCGTCTTTCCTGTTCTGTCCATGCAGTACAAGATTGTCTCTCACCCATCAAGGTCATAAGTCTTAATAACCACCTGGTATGGATTCCTCTACACTTTGATTAATTGCACATCACTGCTGTCCGGCTTGTATTGGTTTAGCATGAGGTCAAGTCGATGGAGTTTACAGTTGCAGTGCTGAACAAAGAAAATGGATGTTGATGGCTTTTATGCGACGCTCATGAGGTCTTCATGCTTTTGAACGGAGGCCAAGGATGGATCAATTCTCCTCATCAGCTACAGGCTGATCCTCCTCATCTGTTTGTCAGAATTATTGAAGTCAGTTCGATGAATTGGACTAAGAAGGAGTAGCTCTGGACGAACTTGATCTGTGGAAAGATGCACACAACCGTGGCACAGAAAATAAGGAGCGTGAAACATCGCTCCTGATCTGCTACTGCATTTAGCTCATCACACTTTCACTTCTGGAATTGATTGTTTGCTGGAGAGATTTGTAATGAGGGAAAGGCTTAAAATGGAAACTCTAAACTGATTTGGAAAACGTAGTAGCTGGTTAGACGAGAGATGCCATCGCACTTCACTGGAGCTTCCACATACTGTAGTAATGTCAAAAATATGTTTACAAATGTGTTAAACCTGAGAAACTTTCCACGGGTTTTAGTCAGCACTTGTTTTATTTTTGATTTCTATAACCTTGATGTTGATGGAGGTCTTTGGTAAAAGACTGAACAAAGCAGTGCTCAGCATGACTTCAAGCCTCAGTTTCTTCATGTTGCGGTGGAATTCGGTTCATGCAGACCTCAGCTCAGTCTTTGTTCACTCTCACAAGAGGATTTTTCTGCTAACAAATCTTTTGTTGCAAACATTCATATGTCCTCCTTCGTGCCTCAGAAACATTTGGAAAGTTCTCGTTGAAGTATGAAACCATTTTAATGCTGACTTTTTTTCTATGTTCGTCCCACAGAAACCCAAAGCCTCGTCTATGGATTCAGCCACCAAACTGACCCGCTCTCTGCCGTGTCAAGTGCACGTTAACCAAGGAGAAAATCTGTGAGCAGCAAAGCAGAAACACCATGACTCCATCTGTGGTTTGTTGCTGCTGACATGTTTTTCTCTCAACAGCAATACAGAACAGTGGCCTCAGAAGCTCATCATGCAGCTGATCCCACAACAGTTACTCGTGAGTTCACTGTTTGATCGTTTCTGCAGATGTTTGACTCCCAGCTTCATTGTGTAGTTCTGTTTTTCTGCAGACCACCTTAGGTCACCTGTTCAGAAACTCTCGAATGGTTCAGTTTCTCTTCACAAACAAAGACCTGGACTCGCTGAGAGGCCTCTATCGGATTATGGCAAACGGTTTTGTAAGTTTTATGAGCCTTTTCTCCATCTCTCAATATTTTCTTTTTCCTTTATTTTTATTCGTGTTTTCAGTTTGACGGAAGATCTTTGTTTTACAGAACATTTATGCAGTTTTGGGACAGATTTGCACAAATGATTGCATGTATTCTGTTAGAATTGACTTTAAAGATTCTACCTTTTTTTGGTACCAGTGTTAGAGAAAAGCATTTTTAAAAATCAGTGCCATTTTGCATTTGATTTAGAGCATTTTTATTCTTTTTTTTATGTTTTAAGCTAAGATGAGAATTTTCCTTCTCCAGGAGTTTTAATGCCGTTTCTGCCCACTAGATGGACTGAAGACTGAACGGTGTTGTTTTTATCTTATTTTAAACTCAAATGTTTCTTGAGATTTGCTTTGGTTTAGCTCTGACTTTTTCCTTTGGTCAGTTTGACTGTTTTTAGTGCAACAAAGCCACTAAGGAAACAGGAAAGAGCTTAGGATTTTCCTGTAGGTGAGCTCTAAAGCGCAGCTTGAATCCAGCCTCTGCTGTTTGCATTTCTGCAACATTTTTTGATTGGACAGAGGAGCTCAGAAGTAGGTTATGTCCCGAAGCCCGGGCCCGTCACATAATTAAAGCTGGCTCCCATGTCAGGGCCTTAATCTGCCCTGTGGCCCTCTGCAGGCGGGCTGCGTCCACTTCCCCCACACCACCTCCCCCTGTGAAGTCCGTGTGCTGATGCTGCTTTACTCCTCCAAGAAGAAAATTTTCATGGGCCTCATCCCCAACGACCAGAGTGGCTTCGTCAACGGCATCCGGCAAGTCATCACCAACCACAAGCAGGTCCAGCAGCACAAAGCGGTGAGTGGCCAGAGTAGGTGTTGCTGTAGAGTTGTTTTTTTTCTTTTGGGGTGTGTGTGTGTGTGTGTGTGTGTGTGTAAAAGATGTGATAATGAGGAGGATTTGGGAGGGGAGGGTGACAAGCTTCTCGACATTTAGCCGCATTGTTACTGACATTTCATTTATGCAGCACAGCAGCTGCTGCAGACTGGACCAGCATGTTCATGTTCATCTTTTAGAGAAAAGTTGGTTTGAAGGAGAACGAAAGAACATGTCAAAATAAAAGCACATTTATTTAACTACACTGTGAAGCAATACTAGAATTGTTGATATTTTATATTGTAATTCACAAAAAACCTTTATGCAAATATTTAAGAATATTGTGAATAAAATACAATGGTACTTCGCTATATCATAGATCACCTTTCGCAGTTTTACTCTTTGCAGATTTTTTTTTACTGCAATGTAGCACATATGCACATTTTTTTACAGCGCTGTGTACTGTGTCCTGATTGGCTGTTGAGGTTGTCAATCAATCTCTGCTATGCCGTGTGTCCAGTACCAAATGTGTTTAGCTTCCAAAATGTACATAAGTTCTTATTTTGCAATCATATCTTTGTTTTCACTCTTTAATACCAAACTATTTTTATATAACGGTTTGAACTTTGAGACTTTTAGACAAGAGACAAAGTGTGAAAAAGTTCATGTCTGTCTGATAAACGTGTATAGTGTGTAGCAAGGAGTTTTACTGCCTTAAAACATATGTATTCTCTGATTTCAACTATCACTGGTTATTTTTTGAACATAACCCCACGATAAATGGAGGACAACTGTATTATTTATATGCATATACACACACACACACACACACACATATATATATATATATATATATATATATATATATAATTTAACAATATATATAATTTAACAATATATATAATTTAAAAGGGAAAAAAATCAGAATTAATTGTCTATAATTTTGCTTAAGTGTGAAATGAATTTAACAATTTCCGATTCATTTGAGTTAGCCATAGACATTCATTTATTTCTTTAATTTTAAGGTACTAAAGGAAAAACAACGTGTTCATGTATAAAGTTTTCAATGTTGACTGTTTTTTCGCCAATATAAAGGTCTTGAAAAGAGAATTTGAAAAAAAGCATATGAATATATATATATATATATATATATATATATATATATATATATATATATATATATATATATATATATATATATATATATATATAAATAAACTGAGGTTTTTGTTTAACCCCCCAGAAGTAAATGCTCTGCTGCCTCGACCAATTACATAAAAATTTCACAGTTATGTCTCTGCAAACTGGAAACCCCAGAGGAGGGGGTGATTGTGAAAGTGTCCTCAGGATTAACTCTTCACTGCAGCTCGGATGAGAGGAGCTGCATGACTGTTAAACAATGCAGCATCCACACAAGCCGCACATTTCCCTCCACAGGAAAGATGCTCCTCCAGTTTATTAGTTGGATCAGGTTCTTTCACGTACTCTGCTCTCATACGTTGTTTTTCACTCATCCTGCTTTATGTCGTTGCAAAGCAGCCGGGTGTGTGTCTATATGTGTGTCATCACATGTTCTGTTTTGCATTGCTGATGAGAAAGCGTTGGAGCAACCTTAACATGATTAAATTTTCAATTTGAGTCTAGTTGTTGAGGTTTCTGTCAGGAAAGTTTGTTCCTTTACAGCGTCTCTTCATTGAACATTCTTTCCTCCAAAGCGATGCTTGATCATATGAGTTACAACAGCTGAATCATGTGCAGAGAAATGCGCCGCTGTTCTGTTACTTCCTCTAAAGACCTAAAACTCTCTGCTGTTGTCGGTCAGAGAACATGCCATGTATCTGTAAAAATCTCAGGGTGATTCGGAGAGATGGATTGCTAAAAGGGATGTTTCATCACACTCCTTTTTTCCCTGAGACCTATTAGTTTCTCTTTGTTGGGAGAAACATCCTTCTTCCCCTGTTGTCTCCTCCTCAGTGGGGAAGCGCACAGTTCACCGCAGCACCTGCAGAGGAGAGGGAGCTCTGGAGCAGCTTCCAGTCCTTTTCAAAGACAGGACTTTGCAGATAAACTCTTTTATTTCCAAATAATGGCAGCTTGCCTTTTTGCTTCCTGCGAAACAACAACAGGTTTTCTCCTCTGTTTATGCTGCTGTAGTGATTCATTTTCAATCGCATGTGGACGTTGTATATTTTCCTTCCTCAGATTTTACCGGGGGATTTACTTTGTTTTAACCATGAAATCCGGCGTGACAAATACCTCAGCAGGTGGTGCTTAAAGTGAAATCTCTTCCTCCCTTCATGTTTGTTTTTGCTCCCCAAAAGGAAAATGCATCCTCACATACTTTCAGCATTCTTGACTCAGTAAATGTCAATTACACAGAGCAATTATGCAAATTGTACATAAAGATTATGTAGGAAAAATTATTGTATCACAAATACTATTTGTCAGAAATTTTGTATTTTTTTTAAATTGGCAGTTTTAATCTCATAATCTGTTTGTATACAATGTTAAGTCAGGATAAAAAAAAGAAAAAAAATATATATATATATATATATATATATATATATATATATATATATATATATATATAAAGACCAACTCCAATGCAAATCAGATTTTTTGTGTTTTTAACATGTTCTGTTTTTCTGATAATGGAAGACACATATAGAAACTTAAAATTGTATTTCGGAATGTTTCTTTATTCAAATGGTTGTGAAAATGATCATATTTGTTAGAAAATACACTGGGCAGGTCACAAGGTCCCTGCTTCAAACTCCCAGCGATGGGGGGCAGTCCCACCCACAACTTAGAGCGGATTTTCTAATGAACTCTTACCGCTCTGCAGAAACAATGTTGTAGAAAATGACACAGGTTTTTGGGTTTTTTTTTTTTAATAAAAATGACATAATCATTATTAGAATACCACTAGAAACACTTCTGAAATAGATCCAAAGTGGGACTTATGTGTTGAATTGTTTCTCTCACATAACCTTGTACTATTCTGCACAATGAACACATTAAAAATATGCATAATTGGCCTTTAGAAATAAAATATATTTGTTTGTTTTTTTTCAAGTGAAACCCAGTTAATCCTTTTGTTTCATTCCACATTTCTGACATTTAAATTTAGAAAAGCTGTTTATGATCCTCTACTTCCTGTAAAGGATTCTGATTTTCAAATTAACAAAATGAATAATTATCTAATTTTCAATAAATCTTTAATTAATATTTACATTAGTTGTAATTTAGCTAAAGTAAGAGACTTAAAATAAAGCAGCACTGTTTATTTTTTTAAGTAAGGTGTATTCTAGTTGTGTTTTAACAAATGTTGGACAGTTTTTCTTTGAAATTCTTCTTGGATGCAGTTCATCAACATTAGTTTCAAACATGACACTCCATCCCAGTCGTAGCAGCTGTTTTTTTTTCCTCTCAGGCTCTTGTCATTCAAGAATGATGATGTTTTGGTCACAAATGACACTCAAAGAGTCTTCAATCCATCTATTTTCTGAAACCGCTATATCCCTTTCGGGGTCTGCATGATTTTTTGTTTTTTTGTCTTCTTTTTCAGCAGCAAATGGGTGCATCTGGGGGCCCAATGCAGCCTGGTCAAGTTCCCCCCAACCAGAACTTTCTTAACAGAGCCCCTGGCCCCATTCCCATTTCTCACGGTAACGTCCAGCCTCAGGTAAATGACAAGGCTCCGCCCTGGTTATATCTGCCTGCCTGCTCCTGGACATCGGTTTTCTTCTCACGTTGCCCGTTTTTAGCTGAGCGCCTTTGCTCCTCTGCATGTTTGACTGGTAACTCCTTTTTTTTTTTCCTTCACTTTCGTTTTGTTTTCTGGCTTCCACGGCTCTGCCCCCTCCTGTCTGACCTATCCTGCATCCAGTCTGTGGTGGTGGGCATGCCTCCTGTTAGTCAGGTCTCCATAATGGAGGAGCAGCAGAGACAAAACATGGTGAGATCCAAAGAGATTAACTTACATTTAGATTCCATCAGGCTGCAGTTTTAAATATCTTTATTATTTTATTACATTCTGATAACATTTTCAGACTGTCCCTGTGATCTAATGTCAGAGAACTCGGCTAACATTCTCTAAAGTGCATGTTCTTACTGTGTCCTCCTCCATGCCCTTACTGTCGAGTATTTAGCTGACATGCCTGTGTGTGATTGTGTGTTTAGAATATGCTAAGAAGTGTTTAACCCTGCGGCTTCACATGTTGGTGTCATTTAGAGGTTGTACATTTTAAATATTGGCTTGAGTGATTAAAATCCTCAAGATGGGGAACCATTGAAGCTTGTCTTGCGCCGTTGTCCTAACTGCCCTTTTACGAGCAGAAAAAGGGGCAAACCTATACAGGGCACGCATGTGGAATCAGTTTTTTGACAGGCTGTAGTGAACACGTAAGGGTGAAGTAGGTGAGACACAGGCATGTCGTACAGATTCTTCATTTTTTCAACCCCCCCAAAGGTCTGTGGACTTCAAAAGGGGCTGATCGTGCTTTTCACGTGACTGTTTGAAATGAGGGAATAAGACAATCAGAATGTAGCTCATGCGGACATCCTATGAGCATCTTATGGGCTCTTACTTATCACCTGCACACCCTGCACATGCGGGATTGGTGCTCAGTCAGGAAGGATCCAGTACTTGAGCCTTACTAACCTCTGGTATGTGGCATATGAACACCAAACGACAGCATCACCTGTAAATTATAAGTACGAGTAACTTTTGTTAGCCTTACAAATACTTTATGATACACTTATCACACACGACAATGGTACGAGCCATTTTCGTGATGTCTCATAGACTGTGGTCACATATCCCATAATGCCACTGTGATTTGAATGTAAGTTTTTCAACAAATTCAGCAATTTGTAATCGGGAGGCGGCAGTCGCATTTTTACATGCGGCGGAGGCTTTAAGAAAAAGTTAACATTTACCAGATAATTATTTGACACTGGTCAGTGGCTGCTCGGGCACATTTGGAGATCATGCAGTAGCAGTCCAGTGACAGGCGAGTGGCAGGAAAGCAGCAACGCGATAATTTACTGATAAGAAGATCTCCAAAGTCCTCCAAATCATCTGATAATCGGACGATTTCAGACTGCCACCCCCCTGCCCCCTTACTGCCGTCTCACTGCCACCATCGGATTGTTAGAAATCGTACGGTAGCAGCACTCTATAAGGGCTGTTACGGGCCAGGGGCCCAGCGATGACCGATCCAGGGTGGGTCCAAATGAGGAGACGCCATTGATGCTGCACAAAACTCATCATGACGTTGAAAGCACCACAGAGACTCCAAGATCTGTGAATTGATGAATTCCAGAGAAGAATACGATGAAGACAGAACATTGTGCTCTCTTGTCGGGCATGTTGTCTAAAAATGTGTATGTCTGTAAATTGACCAGATTATAATGTGTGTTCAAAATCAGAATTGGGAATGACCAGTGGTGCAGAATGGCCTGTTTTTTTATTTCCCCCATTCTGCCAAGCAGCTGGTGGCCGATGGCACTTGATATGGATGGCCGGAGTTCTGAGACATTTACATATTGTCCAATCAGAGCTGCTGCCGGCCGGCAATCTGGCTGCCACTGCCCTGCTGTCGCTCAATTTCATAATGATGTCATCCCCACCAGTCTGACAGCTACTGACAGACTGCCACTGTCTGCATTCATGACCAAACTAACAATTTCTTTAAAAAACGGGCGGCTGCAGCTAATCCTGACGATCCTGCTGATGCCTTCCCATTGCGCAGTGGTAGATGTATATGTGACCGTAGCATTAGGGTGGCCGTATGAGCCTCAAAGGAACTGAAAGACACATCTGCGCTCCTCTTAAGATGCAGGCTCTCTATAATGCTCTGTGGTCCCGGACAACCTAAAAAACCGGCTCCACCCGTAGGGCTCAACCCCAAAACCAGTTCATGAGACTAAACCTACGTTTCTTCAGGTTAAGATGTGAAATCATTGATGATAAATTCTGTTCAAGCTTCAGTCTTTGTGCCCGAAATCTGCTGAAAGTCAAATTTCTACTCAGCGTTAAATCAAGTTTTTACTTTTACACTTTCCAATTTCTTTGCAGCTCAACATTTTTCTTTGCTTTACTGTTTGGATGTTTTCTCTTCAGTTCTAATGTCCAGATTAAAACTCTGCTGCTGAATCACTCTGTCCACTCAGATGACAATAAGAGCAGCTGGACCAACCAATCAGCAGTCAGCGGTTAGTGGAGCTCCACCCAATCAGGTGGCGCAGAACGCCCAGGCACAGCCTCAGGGTCCAATACTTCGCCTCTCAAACCCAGGAGCCAACCCTCAGCTCCGTAGTCTCCTTCTGAGCCAGCAGCAGCCAGTAAGAACGCAGCAAAGGACTCCGTCACCTCGACTGTAAGAAAAAACAAAAACTCTGACAGGCTGTGAAGCCAGCTGAGAGGGTTTGTCTCTGTGTCCCAGCAGCAGGGAGGGGTTCCTCACATGCAAGGCATGTTGTCTCACCAAGGTTTAGGACAACAGTTGGTCCACCAAGCACCAGGAGGGGGGGCTCAAATGCAAGGCCAGTGGAGGCAACCCATGCCAGGTCAGCAAACAGCCGGCAGCATGACGGGGAAAGTCCCAAACAAGAGTCAATATTTAGTTTATGTGTTGAACTTTTATAGAATGAAACACTGGAATGAATCTGTATAGCAAAAAAAAAAAAGCATTCTATTCATCTTAATTAAGGTCTTTGAAAAGCAGAAGTCTTGTTTTACAAAATTGTCACTTTTCAAATGAATGGAGTTCTTGTGTGAATTTAATGAATTCTTTAAACAGGTTTTGTGTTTTTATCAATATGCAGAACAACAGAACAGAAATTCACTCTTTTGTACAGTAGCTGTGAATTCTTAGGTTCTCACATTCTTTATTAAAGACCGTTTAGAATTCTTTCTTCTGGCTGGACTTTAAAAGTGATCAAGTGGAAAACCTCATATTCTTGATATTTCTGCAATCTCTCCGCGTTCAGGTCAGATGCTGATGCCCGGCGGGCAGAGAGGACCCGTGCCCCAGACCGGGATGCAGCAAGTCTCCAGCGCCATGGAGGACGACCTTCTCATGGATCTGATCTGAAGGACTTTAGTTGTAGTTTCATCCGCCTGCTTCCAGTTTGGACTCAGACATCTGCTCTGTTTCTGTCCTGGTTTAAATGTTCATCATAATTAAGAAATGAATCATGAGTAGTTTTCATTTTTTCCAGGGGCCTAAGCAGTTGGAGTTAATTAGGGACAGACAATGTGAGCATTAGATTTTCATGTAAATGGTCAAACCGTGAGCGCGCTAATCCTTCACACTAAAACACTGGATTCTTACAGTGGAAGCAGTCCCTCATCTCCTGAAACTTCTCATCTTTATGTTTTCTATTTTGTCTTTGAATCCTAAAATGTTCTTTTTGACTACAGCTGAAAATGTACAAATGTATATTTTTTTGTTATCTATTAACTTGTTTTGAGAATAAAATCTACAAGCCAGATTTGCTGGGTTACAGCCGCTTTGAAAGTGAAAAAGGTAAATGTGGAAAAAGCTTCAGTTATAGATAGCTTGCTGTCTTTTTCTGCCAAATAGTGTCACAGTGTTAATTTTAACTACTCCAATATGTCGCAGAACCATAAAGGCCGTCTCTGCGCCAAGTAGATCTACCAGATGGCATCAGTTGGCTGTGTTTCCATTGGCATGATGTACAATCAGGCTGGCTGCATGCGCACATGGCACAGACTCACTATATATGCCCACAGTCTGCTTTCACAGCACCCGCGCATAGAAGCGCCATGCATTGGAGTGAAATCGTTCACATGGCAACGCCGTGGCGCACCTGGTGGCGACGCGGGCACCGAAGCTGCAGAGCAGGAAACTCGTGAACTTTTTGAACCTCACACATCCACAGACCCGCGTCTGCTCAGACTTAGACCCTGTGTGTACGCATGCACTCTCACCAACAGGAAGTGATGTCAGGCCCCGTCACCTGGGAGACAGAGGCGGTTGCTAAGATACTGTGACAGAGGGTTCTTGTTTCTGAGTTTTTTTTTTCAGCCCCAGTTTCACATGGACTCGCACAGATAGACACTAGTCCCTCAGTGGCTGGTGCTCATCCCTCCCATCCTTTAATCAGTGGCCTGCCCCTCAGAGCCCGGCTTAGCCTCACTTTCTCTTCCCCTCTTTTGCTCGCTGTCCCCATCTCCATCTATCAGCCTCTATCTCACTATCAAGCTATTAGCGCCTGACTGAGCTCATACGTTTTCTTTTATTAGAAGCAGAAATGTACATTTAACAAAAGCTAAGGTGAACAACATGGGTCAACTTACCTCCAGTTTTAACTCTCAACTACATTATTAAAATATCTATAAATTCAAATTCTGAAGATTTGCAAAACCAAACTCCTAAACTTAAACAAATCTTTAAAGTAATTTACTAATTATGTTATTTCTCACAAAAACTAGCCTCTAGAAATAATTGGATTCAGTCACTTGAGCAGTTTTTGAAAGCTATATAAACATTATTTTAGTCTTATTTAACAGAGGAAAGTGGAGGTTTTTGTTGTCCCGATCGTTCCGAGCCTTTGTGAAAGCTGAGCTGAAGCGTCTGCAGCGGAGCTTACCGCCTCCTGTCTTCTCAGGAACGGAAAGCTCTGCACACCTGGATCTGGGGATTTTCTGCTCCTTTTCCCTGTAGATCCTCTCAAGCTCTGTTAGGTTGGAAGGAAGCTGTCAGCGCAGGGCTATTTTCAGGTTCCTTTAGAGAGCTTCAAGTCACAGGAAAGACCAGGTCTTTCAAAGATGTCAGGCAGTTCAGTAGGGCTGAAGAAAACAGTTTGGCCCTCAAGAAACGGTTGTGATTTTTTGTGACCTGGTCCCTAAGTGTTTGATTTTTTTTTTTGTGTCAAAGCAGCTTTTCAAAGTACATTTGTTGTCAGATTGTGGTTACAGACCTTTGTTTATTTTTCTGCTGTTTTTATTAATTTTGAAAGATAAAAGTTAACTTGGTTTAATATTGATGCTCTTAGAATTGCAGATGAATTGAAAGTGCTCTTTCGAGTTACAAGTTATCCAGTCTCCAAAACATAATCACAATTTTCTTTCCAAAACAAACACAATTTTTGCAGAACAGACTTCTTTTTTCTTTTAACACATTGAAACAGTTTCAAATCCCATTTCTGTCTAGTTTTGCTTTGGTTAATTGAAGTTTTTTTTAATGGATTTCTTGTTGATTCAGAAAATTTTAACTGATTTAATTGGATTATTTCCCAGTTGTTCTGATACTGATTTGCTGCTGTGTTTCAGATCATTTTGTTTAAAGCTTTTCCATGTCGGGCTGGTTCCCTCACATTTTCCTCCAGAAAACGGATTTTCAGAGCAGTTCATGCCAGACTCTGTTCCAGTTAGATTGCTTGAAGGTACAGCCATGAACTGTCCAGTGCCGTACTTAACAATTCATTAGTAAAAAAAATCTGAGCTCCTCTGATGCTATCTGTCTAAAAAAAACTGTTTTTAAAGGAGCTGCAGTTTGTTTAAATGCAGAGGATTGTTTTAACTAACACATTCTGACACTTTAATACATTCTCTTTTATATATTTTGTTCTATTATGCTTATAAATTGTGTTTGAAACTTTACAGACTCTGATTTATTTGCCTCTCACAATACAGACGCATACAACAAAATGACAGAAAGTATTTTACTTTGGAGCACAAATGTAGTTAAACAGGAATTTTACTCTGGATTTCATTAGTTGTTCTATTTCAAGTTACACTTTCTCCAGAGAGAGAGGCAGACAGATTTTTTTTCCAGAAGGTGTGCTAACTTGACCTGTGTCTGCTTGTCCTTAAGTCTGCCTCACAGCTCTGGTTCTGCAATAAATATCTTAAGTGCATTAAAGTCACTTAGCCTTGAACTTTACACAGAACTGGGTTTGTTCTGTTTGGAGGCTTTTTACTGTAGAGTGGTTCGGGTCAGCCTCACTGTGGCCCTGAATTAAAATGCTAATGATTGTGTGGCATTTTGGCTTTTATCCTGTCATCATGGAAGAAAGCAGCAGACCAGTTTAAGGGACGATCAGGGGGAGGCTAAGAGCTATAGATGAAGATTATACAGCCTGGTGGCAGAAGAGCTGCTCAGCATAATGGGGTTTATAGGCCTGGGGCCAGGGTTTGTTTTATGCCCTGCCGGAGGAGGTGCTGACAGGAGCGGGAGATGGAGGAGCAGGACAGACAATCTTCTTATTTAGGCTGGCGCTCTGAAAAATGTGATGATGGCTGTGGATGAGTTCCGCCTGCATGTGCAGGAACAAGAAAAGGTTCGAGACAACGTCTAAGGTTGGATTTTTCTTTGTTTCATTTGAGGCCTGGTGGTCCAGGTGAAGGAGCGCGGTTCAGCTGCCACATGGATTGTTTTTGTTAGAGGAGGAGGACTGATTTTAATGCAGAAAGTGCAGGGTTGGTTAACTCTATGTTTGGAGGAGCGCCTTCTGTCTCCACAAATGAAGAGTGTCTGCGAGTGCATAAGCGTTTGCGTGATAGTCGCTGCAGCTCCAGTGTTTAGTTTGATATCACACAGGTTAGAATCTGCAACTGGTGGTTTGCTGCTCCACCTTCAGATACGGATCAGGGCTCAGTTTGGGCCTCGGAGGCTGTTAGGGAGGACGGGGAAATCCAGACACGATGGAGGTTGCAGAAAACCACTGCCGGCATTTCTCTCATTATGCCGTTCGCTACACCAACCAGCCAAAGCAGAGGTTTGACTGCAATGCTGCAACTGAGGCCTGAGGCCAGACAACCAGTCCGTGTCCCACGCAGTTTGTAAGAAGCGGTGGAGCTGCTTCATCCGTGGAGCCGAAGCACAACTATCTTTATTCCTTTACCTGCTCGAGGTGTCCACTCCATCAGTCAGGTTAAGGCTGGCCTGATGGAGAAGGCCCGCACACCCACCACTGTGAGGGGGGGGGGGCTCTCCACAACATGTAGACACTGCGGTACAGAGACAAGCAGGGTGGGAAGGGGTGGAAATGTGAGGCACCTCCTTTAAATAATGAGCAGAGCAAAGGAGGAGAAAGGAGGCGAGACGACTGGAGGTGAAAGAGCAGATTGAGAGGTTTAAAGTAAAAGAGGGGAGAGAACAGTCAATATCAGGAGCGAGTGATGGGGAGAGATCCAGGACAACACCCCCACAGATTACCGAGGCCTGTATGTGTGAGCGAGGAGACGGGTGAGGAGGGGCATGGCGGTGGGGAGTGTGTGAGAGTTAGCGAGAGGGAGGGATATCCACTGCACTGTTGTGTGACTAGAAATTTAATAGAGCAAGGGAGGGAGGCAGGAAGGCAGCGGGGGAGGGAGGAGCAGGAAGGAGCGGCGAAATGCAAAAGCGGTGAGCGAGGGCTGTCTTTGCCGGAACGACAGAGGTGTGGGGCAGGATGTGAATGCCCCTCTATCACCGCAGAGCCGAGGAGAGAGCAGGAAAGGCCACGCGGAGCTTCTCCAGACAAACAGGTTGAACCCCCCCATCCCTCCCCCCCGTTGCTGCATCCACACTGAACATTCAGGGGTCACTCATCAGCCTCCTCCTCCTCCGGCTGTGGAGCTCCAAGGATGTGTGAAAGAGCCGTCTTACCCTTCTCAATATAGAACGTGATCAATCCTGCGCTAATCACCAATCTGAACACCCCCCTCCGCTAAAACACCCACCCATCTCTGCCCAGCCTCCTCCCTCTGCCACACCTCAGCCACCCACCTGTCCTGCTGAGGGGATTGTCGGCTCAATCTTCACCAGACCATCTGACCTCCACCTGACCTTTACTCACTCCTTTTAATTACCTAACCCTGTGACCCCCCCAAACCCCCCCAACCCTTTCTTCTTTACCTCTGGTACCAACCACTGAACCTGCACGAGCGCCGACTCAACCCGGTTTGTGACGGGATCTGCAATGGCAGCAGGGCTCAGATCCAATGAGGCAGAGCTGCTCAGGTGGGGCTCAGCTCCGTGAGTGCATGTGAGGGTTGCCAAGGCAACCGGCCAAGCAGCAAAATGCTCCATGTAAGGCGGTAAACACCACCATCATCAGCGATGAAGCCCATGCGGACACAGTTGAGTAAAATGTGCAGCCAAGTGGTAAAGACGACCTGCAGAAGAGTGAATCCACGCACGGACCGAGGACGGCCAGAGAATGATGACGTCATGTTTTGTTTATGGTGTGATTAAGCAGTTTAAAACTCCCAGGATGCAACTTTTTCTTCTCACGTATTTGCTGCAGGAAACAATGAAATTAAAGAGTTTGAAAGTGAGCGGCTGCAGAGCGCCAGCATCCTCCCCGCCCGCCCGCCGGTGGCTCCACACCTGAAGCTCTCTGAGACAGCTCTCATTATAGCAGCGGTGGCAGCGCAGCGCTTGGAAAGGCTGAATCAATCTGAGAGAGAAAGGAGAGGGAGGGGGGAGACAGGGGAAGGAGAGGAGGGAGAGGAGACAGCGTCGGCGGCGGATCTGCAGTGGAATACGCTGGAACTGAAACCGGGAGCTCTCCGTTAGCGCGCGGCGCGCTTTGGTCAGGATGCGTTACGGGACCTGATGGCAGCATCCTCACAGGAAACGTAAGTCTGCCTGACATCCACGGATGCGGAGATGCCGACTCCTCTGTGTGTGTGTGTGTGTGTGCGCGCGCGCGCGCGCGCCTTTGGTGGACAGTTTGCTCCACGCGCAACAAACTGCTTGGAACTGATATCCGCATCCATGTGCTGATCTCACGCGTGACCTGTACTCGCGTGTTTTCTGGAGAGCTGCTGCGCATCGAGGAAATCCGGCGTTTTTGGAGACGCAACCTGATCAGACAAATCGATCAGGTTTGTTCACCTTAAACTTTGCTTCCACTCACAGCATCAGTGCGTTGTTGTTGTTGTTTTGCGTCTTCATGTAACCTTGGCGTGAAGCGCATCCTCACGCGCTCCAGCTGTTGACACTGACGGCGCTGAGATCCGGTTAACGCGCAGCTTTCGCTGAAATCAAACCCTCCTCATGGAAACCTGTGGGTTCGCTCCGTGCGTTCCGGTTCAGCCGGTTTGATGTGGACTCAGTGCTTTTTGCTGGCCCCTGCTGATGACCCCAGATGTGTGTGTGGGGGGGGCACCTTGCGGATCACTCGCGGTAGGTTAAGCTTTGAGTCAGCGGAGAGCAGGAAGTAGATAGATTAGAGGTGATGAATGAAGATCTGCTGCTTCCATCTCCGACACAATGACACGGTTATGAGCGGATTAGAATGCTAATGTGGAGGATTTTAGGGAACTTCGCGGGGGGGTGCTGGACGTGCTGGATGATCCCTTGAGCTCTGTGAAGGAAAATAAGTTGTGTTTATGGGGGTGGGGGGTGGAGGGCAAGGTTCGGATGAGGGGTGATGAGATGCTGTCCATGAGATTCGGTAAATTTGCAGCAGATTGAAACATACTCTGATTGTGTGTGTGGTGGTGGTGTGTAGGGGGGTGGGGGGGATCTCATTTTGACCCCCCTCCCCAGCTGATTGAGGATCATCTTTCTGCAGCTTCCATTCCTGTCATTTTTCATGCGTCCTGCGCGTTCTCGGCTCACAGTAGCTCCATTGTGGGGCCTTGTTGTGTGTCGACCATCAGCTGTGGAGTCACCAGACTCTCCACGAGGCCGCGCTCTCCTGAGAAGCTCGTCACATACAATCAAATCTTGAAGACCAGGTCCTCCCGCCCAGAACCGCGCTTTCCTAACTCAGTGCGTCTTTCTGATGCAACAGGCCAAAATGTCACAGGAGTTTGCTGGTGCTGAACTCTGTTCTCCAGACCAATGAGTTATGAGAGCTGGAATAAATTCCAGGTTATCCAAAGTCTCAATAGACCTGGAATAATCGTGTGTGTATAATTCAAATGAAAGGTTAGGATAACCAGATTTGGTTGTTGGTTATTTCATGTTGTTTTTTTCTTTAACATTTGCAAGCAGATCCTTGTCGTTCAGTTGAGCTGCAGAAATAAGACAGAAAGGATATATTTTTTAGATTTATTTACTAACTTGAGTTTTGAGCGTGCGTGTGGCACGCGTGCGCGTTGAATCTGCTCTGCAGTTCCTGAGGCGCATCTCATCCATGGCTGATGAAAAAGGCCGGTAAACAAGGTGAAACACACGAACACACCTGGCCTGTAGGGATGGTGTTACTTTAAAGCTCAAACACTGGAGATGGAAAAAGTCTCATGAAACAACAAAACACAAGCACGACGTGGATTTCTGCTACTGCGTATGAGACGCGCTGCGCCAGCGTGAGTTTAAATCGAATCCACGTTTTTTTCGCGTAATTCTGGGGGGAACGCTGAGGGTTTAAGCGACACTTACACTCTAACCAGGACAAGATGGTCGCTGTTCTCCTCACAGAAAGGGGTTGTCAGTGATTGATGGCTGCACAGCCCGCTGATGAGCGCAGCTCGGAGGCAAACATCTGCGCGCGCTCGAACCTCCGCTCGGGTTTTTTACGCACGGCGCGGCGCAGTTTGAAGGCCCTTGCACGCACGAATGCATCCGTCCCGTGATGGATGGATGGGTGTTGGATGAGGATGTTTAGCTGTGATGGTTTTGCCCCGTCCGAAGCTGCTTGGCAGCTCTGCGGGGGCGCCGCTGCCGCCCCGGCATTAATTATTGAACAATCTTCTGAAGAGCAGCGGCGGCTAATGACATGAAAACGGATGCTGCAATCAGTTGAGTGGACATAATTGGAAACGGCGAGGGTTCCTCCTGAGAAATGTTTTCACATCGTGACCTGAAAAATGAACTTTTGGGGCTTCTGGGGGTGCTGTGCCAAAGAGTTCAGAGCGAGCGGCGCAGAATTTGGATACTGTGCTCCTCTGGTTAGATTGGTGAATGTGGGTAATGAGGGCGGTCAGGCCTCAGTGACCCCCCTGCTTTGCAGCTACACTGGGGGGAGTTTGTTTCGGGTCAGTGATGGCATAAGAGCCCGAACAGCAAAGAGGCAGGCAGCCTGCGTCCTTCCCTCTGTCTGCCTCACTGACTGGCTGCAGGCGCAACAGTGGCGGCATACAGATGCTGCTGCTTGATGACAACATCAATATTGATGATGGCGGGAAGGAACCGCTGAATGAGCGCAGAAAACACCAAATTATACTCCTGGTGACCAAGTGTGATATTTAACAGCTTAGCAGTCCGCGCGGCTCAGTGTCACGCGGACAGGTTTGGTTTCCACAGCGCTCCTCTCAGATCAGATGCCTGGAGAGAAGCGTGGGCGCGCTGTCGCGCGCGATAACACGCAATCAAATGTTCTTTTTGGATCTGCTTGGAGCTTGTTGTGTTTTGGGCGGGTGGCATTGATGTCACGGTGAGACGTTGGCTCCAGGGGGGTGTGGGGGGTGGGACACGCCAGCGGCCCTGGAGGACTTCAGAGAGCCTCATGCGCGCGCCCAGGCTGCGATCAATCGCACATTTGGTCGCGTGTTTACTCTCAAAACCGTCTTCACTGTTAGTTTTCCGAATCCCCAATATGCACGCAGACCTTCAGAGCCGCTGGTGTATTTATGTTTTGCTCCAAATGCACTTTCCTCTTGCATTGCGCAGAAATGGCTCAGATTGTCCTCAGTGGACCAGAAAGATGCCCAGGTCGTTTCCCTGCTTTAATTCCAAAGAAAACCTCCAACCTAAACCGTGCTCGGGACTAAATCGTTGCAGCGGTTGTAGCTCCAGTTCCCGTAAGTTCAGCGCGTCTGGATGCAGACAGCTCCATGGACGCGGCTGAGCGCGCTTGGAGCTGCGGCGCACCGAGCCTCCGCTGACGCGACGGAGACACACAAGATGGTGAGTGGTTACTATGGCAGGTTACCATGGCAACCTCGGGTCTCTTCGAGAGCTTCCATTTCGCACTGCGTGGGAGAGAGAGAGACTGGGGTGGAGAGGAGAACCCGGGGTAAAAGTGCAAAGAATCTGGGGCCTCGTGCGTGGGGTTGGGGGTGGGGAGGAGCGCGGATCAGGGGGCATGGAGGAGGAGCATTTCCCCCCCCTTTCTAGTTTTTCCCGCTCCGCAGCGAAAGTGTCAGTCATGGTGACTGGTCTCCATGGAGACGTCCATCACTCAGTCCGCGGCGGAGTTTGTGGGCAAAACCTTATCGTGTTTGTCAACATGAGGGTTTATCTGGCTGTGTGTTAGTCACGGTGTCATTCACCGAGATGACTGGGGCGGGCGCAGGCGTGCACGGGTCGAGAGCGCTGCTGGTCACGCATGCATGCGCACGCCGTTTGCAAGCCTCCTTACTACACCTGTGAGGTCGCGCGCGCAGCTCCACGTGCCGCATATTTTGAAACTTGACACAAGAATGTGAATCCGCTGTAAAATATGCAACTTCACCGACAGACAAAAGTTTTTCAATCGGATTTGATCCTAAAAAGATAAATATATTTAAAATTGAATTCCTTTTTTTTTTGTCAATAACAGATTTTCGAATAACAGTTATCCATTTTGATGATTCTTTCAGGGTGAAGACTTCAGAACTTTTTGTTTCTCTTAAAAAAGATCTCCTCAACAGTCTGTGCTTCACTTGTTCTGCATTTACCTTCCTCTGATTTATGCTGTAATGACGTCCTTTTTAATAAAAAATTAGAGTGACGTTTAAAACCTTTACTGTCATTTTCTCAATTCTGCAGCTTCGGAGTAAATTATATATATCATACATTTGGAAGTGAAATTAAATATTTTTATTGTATAATTTGTAGGAATTTATTGCTGATTAACAATGTTGTAAATCAGAAGAGAGAATTATTTCAGGTAAAACAACCAGCAGGACGGTTCATAAAGCAAACAAGATGGAACGAGAAGATTTGCAGAAGCTGACAACATTTCAAAGTTGAGCTTCAGTGATTGTTGTGGAGCCTTGTGGGCTTTTCATTATGGACAGAGGCTCCTAAAAGATGCAGATTAACAAATAAAGCAGTTTTTCCACTGAAAACCCAAGGAGTCTTTGGTTTTTTGAAGTGGTGGAAAGTTTTGCTAAGAAATAAAATAAAAAATGTGATATTTCAAACCAAAAAGCCAACATTTTTGTAATATTTCAAAACTAAATTTAAAATTCCCAGTTTTCTAAACTGAAGTACATATTTCTTTTCATGAGTTCATTTGAAATGTAGGGTCTGGAAGTCAGCAGCATGTTTTTTGGAGTCCTGGCTCCAACAGTTAGATTTATCCATAACGTGCATCACCTAAATGGTGCAAACCATCGATCCCCCCTCTGCAGAGTCTATTACAAAGTGCATTAAACCTGTAATGCTCACTGGCTGGAGAAGAGTCTGCAGGAAAATTCTGCCAGCTCAAACGGCACCACACAATTTTGTGACAGTTTGAAAGCACAAAAGCGTCAGGACGCTCAGTAGTTCAGGCCCCCGAACAGAAAACAGTTCTCTTTCTATGTTTGCCATCAATCTGGGCACAGTTTTGTTGAATAACTTTATGCTACACACTGCGTTTGCCACAAAAACCTCATAAACAAAAAGCAAAGTGAATATTTGGAGGATAAAAATACATGTGCAGAGGCTGCATCCAAAATCCTTCATATTTATATCTCCTCCCGGAAGAGTCAGGATTGTAAATGTATTCTGAAACTCTGCTTAACAGGAATTTCAGCAGCACAAACAATGTGCTGGATGCTATATTTTCAACATTTGTGTAGGAGTAATTGCTGTAATTGCCAAGCCCTATATACTTTGTGTTACAGAAAAACATTCTGCATCCATTAGTTTGGAGTGATTTTTAGAAAAGCACAGACTTCCAGAATGTGTCAGAGCCCATCCATTAGTGAATTTATCATATTTATCTTTCTAAAAATAACCCGTTTGGTGTGTTTTTAAGGTAGGGCAACTGCTACTCAAGACGCTGTTGGGCACGTACACTGAACACAAATATAAACACTTTCTCAGATGAACTAAAGATGATTTTCTACAAACACAAAACAACAATTTCTCTTCTCTGCTAAGGTAATCCATCCCACGTCACAGGTGCGCCACACCAAGATGCTGATTAGATAGCATGATTATTGCACAGTGGTGCCTCAGACTGGCCACAATAAAAGGCCAATCTGAAATGTTCAGTTGTCTCACACAGCACAATGCCACTGATGTCACAAGGTTAGCAGGAATGTCCACCAGAACTGTTGCTGGTGAATTGAATGTTCATTATTTTATCATAAAAGGCCGTACATCCAAACAGCCCCACAACCGCAGACCATATGTAACCACGCTAGCCCAGGACCTCCACGCCCAGCATGTTCATCTCCAAAATCCTCTCAGATCAGCCGTTCAGACAGCTGCTTAAACAATTAGTTTGCACAACCAGAGAATTTCCACACAAACTGTCAGAAGCCATGTCCGGGAAGCACATCTGCTGGGTTATGGTACGAGCAAAGAACACAGGTGGATTTTATTGATGGCGTTTTGAATGCACAGCGATACTGTGACAAGATCCTGAGAGCATCACTTCATATTGCGGATGATCATGATCATTCGTGTTACAAGGATCTGGACACAATTTTCTGAAGCTGAGGACAACCCAGTTCTTGCATGGCCAGCATTCATGTTACCCATTGAACATGTGTGGGATGCTCGGAATCAGCAGGTGCGACAGTATGGTCCATTTCCTGCCAATATCCAGCAGCTTGGCACATCGTTTGGAGAGGACTGGGTCAACATTTGACAGGCCACACCCTGATCAACTCTATGCAAAGGAGATATGTTGCACTCCATGAGCCAAATAATGGTCACACCAGACACTTACCGGTTTTCTGACTCTCCATCCTTCCCAACAAAATAAAATAAAGCGTTTCAATGACTTATATTGTGGCCAGTCCAAGGCACACCTGTGCAATGATCATGCCTGTGAGGTGGGATGGATTGCCTCTGCAAAGAAGTGGTCACTATCAGAGGTTTACACAGAGATGTAGGGGTGAAAAGATTGGTTTTAACAGCTATTCAATTCACATCATAATTTGTGGTTGACGATCTGATTCATAGTGGAAATTGGTTCATTTTGATCCATCTGTTTCGATCCGATTTGCTGACCTTAAATCGATCCAACCAGTGTGACTCAAAGATCAATACCTGGTCCCGAACAGCGCATGTGAAGTTTTCCAGATTCCTTGTATTTCTTCAACATAATCAAGTGTAAATGAAATATGTGTACAAACAAACAAGTAAACAAGAATGAATGTCAAATCCATTCACATTTGAGTTTGATAAAGTTCAGCTGTTGTTTTTCCACATCAGAATAATCCAAAGGAAACATTGTTAGAACATTCTAGCACACTGTATGGTCACATCTTTGCTTTGTTTCCACACATTGGACTGGAATGAACAGTTTCTGTTGCATCCCGTGTGTTGTCTGCTGTGATGCATTTGATAGTTTTTATATTTTAGGCACTCAGCACTATTTATCTTCTGTACCACCATTTGAAGTCTGTCCAGCAATTGTTATTTGAAATGAGAGTGAGACATGATCTTCCTTCAGTCTTTCATTCAAAAATCAAAATTACACAAATTCATGGTCAAAAAACTGTATCGCTTCCAATCTCTCAGCCTTCAATCTAAACACGTAATCCTCTCTGTGACGTAATATCAAATAATAATATATATTTTATATAATAATTATGCATCTTGTCAAAATATGCCTTAATAACCGTGTAAAAAACGTAAAACTTAAATTTCAATATATCTACTTTCAAATAAATGATTATTAAATGTAAAAAAAAAAAGAACAAAACCGACCTCAAACCAAATGGTATTTTCCATGGACTGAGTTCCTTTTGAAATGATTTTGAAGTGAATAGGCTGATTCGATTTCATTCTGCTTCAGACACATCCATCTGGTTGGATCATTGGATTAGAATCAATCACCTGATTAATCGATACACCCTACAGATTTTTGAGCAATATGTGAGAGAAGTGATTATTTTGTAAAAGTTTCAGTGATTTTTTTCTGTGAGACTCTTGGATTTTGCTCAAATATTTATTGAAATTGACAGATCTTCCAGAGGCTAACATCCATCCATGAGAAACAATCTCTCCACAGATAACTTTTAATACATTTATTTATGCACAAAAAAACTTTATGAGTTCTGTTCTACCAGAGGACAAGAACAGAAAGCCAAAATCCAAAATGCAGCTGAGACTGACCCCATCACAGAAATGTCACAAACACAAACAGCCACAGAGTAAGAGCTGACATGGCACCGTTTGACCTCTCGAGAGAAATCGCACGCATGCTTTTTCATGAGCAGCGAATAAAGGAAAGTGAGGGCAGCATGAAACGCAGGAACGCTGAACCAAGACCTCTTCTCCAAAACAGCTGGGAGCAACAAGCGCTCGGCTCACCAGCACAGGAAAAAGGTTGGACCGCGAGAACTGTGTAGGTTATGCTGCTCAGTAAACGGCTGAGACATTCGGATTTGCTGCCCCCCCACTTCCACCCCAAAAGAACAAAAGCAGACTCTGCAGCCTTAAATATGGATTCATCGTTCCCAAAATCGACTTCCTGATCAAGCAGCGCCACAGAGCGGACAGTAATAAATGGATTTCATTTGAAGCGGAGAGCTGAATGTGAAGATGTTCACATTAAGAAGACTTTTATCCTGGCACTTAATGGAACGCATGGAGCCCCCTGTTAGGGATCTGACCATGTGGGGTGGAGGTAATGTCTGTTAATGGGAGAGCTTCAGCGGGGTGATGAACACAGTGACTTTTTAATCTGCAGCTCTCGGCCTCCTCCGAAAGGGGAGGAGGTCCGTGCTCTTGGAGGGCCGTTTTGAATAGATCAGAGCTCCTCTCTGCATCCTAATGAGAGCGCCACTTTGGAAGGTTTGAGTGGGAGGGCGAGGCAGGAGAGCGTGGAGAAGGGCGGGGGGGTGCTCTATATTCCATTTGACAAGGATGAGTGGTGATTAAAATGTGGAACGCCAAATTATCCAGTTTAAGGAAAACCTAATCAGGCTGTTGTGCCGTTTTCTAAAAATAAGGCTTGCTTGTAAGAGCGCTGCAATAACCAAAATAAACTGTTTGTTGTAGCAAAATACATGAAAATGTGGGAGTGCATAATCGCAAACTGTATGACCTGCCATGAAATCACATTAAGGGGCTTAATAACTAAGAAGGGAGGAAATGAGGAGGAATTTCATTCTAATTAATAGTTTATCGTACAAGCATAAGCTCAATTGACCTTCTGTATGTTTAGCTGAGGAGAACAAAATCACAGATTAGCTCAAGTGGCAGTGGGGTGTTAGAAGACATCAAATGCACATTTGCCCCGACAGCACTTATAAATATATTTATTGACCTGCTGGAACAGGATGGGACGGCTGGGAAATGGTGACACAGACCAGGGGGCTGAGGTTCAGGCAGACCAGGGTTGTGCACGGTCCTTCTAAACTGCTCCACATAACAGATTACTTCCAAATTGGTATTCAATAGTAATCCCTTTCTCCCTGACTGTAATGCATTACATGATCACTGTATTCCTTTCTCTGTAACACCTGTAAGAGTGGAAAATAGCAGCCTGATGAAGCAGATAGACCATAAATCCTTTCAGACAGAGGGATTTAAAGTTGTATTTCACCCACTCATTCATCGTCAAACATCTGCTTTGTCCTGTTCAGGGTCATTTAGGTTTTTGGAACCCATCCCTTTATATAAAAGATAGACTACTATAATAATAATAATAATAATAATAAACCTAAAAAACGATTGAATAGAATTGAAAATGACTTGTCTACTACAACAGGATAGACGGCTGTTGGCTCTGTGAAAAATGCGACCAAATCCACTTCTAATGCTACAATCACAAATACAACTGATTGTGCCACCGCCTCAAAGTGGCCACTGACCCATGTCAACTTTTAGAGAAAATCATAAAATGTTAACTTTTTCTTCAAAGTTTCAGAGGCCATTGCGCAGTGTGTAAAAATGCGACTGCTTTCTCCCGATTACAAATACCACCACGTGGCCACCTGCCGAATTTGCTGTTAGGTGGCATTTTGGAATACGTGACCTTAGCCTTAGGAAAAAAAAGCAAGTGTTTGACTCTATGAACCCTGACAGGCTTCGTAATTTTAGTCCAAAATTAATTTGAATAAAAGCCCAAAATGACTAGCCATGGGCAGAAAAACCCACTTTCCTCACTAATGATTTGTTCTACCAGGTGAAATCTTTCATGGATCTTCAGGTAAAAGGAGATTATCAAGAATCTTTTTCCAACAGCTGAT
Organism: Oryzias celebensis; assembly: GCA_014656515.1. Lineage (NCBI taxonomy): Eukaryota > Metazoa > Chordata > Actinopteri > Beloniformes > Adrianichthyidae > Oryzias > Oryzias celebensis. The sequence continues at coordinate 3,502,399 of BNCR01000008.1, read as the reverse complement.
CTCTCTAAGCTGCTTGTTTTTTTTTTTTTAGAATCCAGTCTTGTTCAGGTCTACGATATTGTTTCTGGTGTCCTTTGACAGCTCTCTGGTCTTTGTCAGGGTGGAGAGGTTACAGTCTGGCTGTTTTAGGGTCTCTTTCATACAGATAACCAGTTCAAACAGATGAAATCAATACAGATAAGAAGTAAAGGATAGAAGAAGGAGCAGGTCGGTGAGGGACAGAATTCTTGTTAATGTTTTTGGAGGCAAATACTTATTTTTCTGCTCCATTATACAAATATACTCTTGAAGAATCAAACAATGTGATTTCCTGCATTCCTTTTTTTTACATTCTGTTTCTATAATGAGCATTACAAACCTTTTTATGCTTTTTAAGTGGGACGACTTTCAGAACCAGTGATTAAAAAAGAATCTTTGGCCTCATCTTGTCTACACACTGCCGGCACGTTTCATGATGCACTCCAGCACATAGACACCCTCCACCCTCCTGTATTACAACATGCCACCCGCTTAATGATATCAGCCTGAGACTTGCTGTATGGAGTATCAGGGAAATCTGAAATTGACAGTGACTACATTCAGCTTTGCCCTGACTGGTGCCCTCCTCTAACACATACATGTCTCTGAGTCTTTATCGGGATGAGGGTGGGATGAGGTATCGACTGGCATCATTGATTCACCTGTACTAACCTCTAACGTGGTTGAATGCTTGAGTCCCCTGGGGGCCTCCTTCCCCTGGGAGCTTCATGAATCAGGTTGAAATGAAGCAACACAAGGAGCGTTTGCATGCTATTAGTCACAGTGCTTCCAGTGTTTGTGCATGAGTGTGTGTGGCCCTGACGTCAGGGCTCCATTCATCAGCAAGGCCAGTGCTTGACCAGCTCTTTCCTGAGAGGATGCTGCTGCTGCTGATGACACAGAAGGGAGGAAGCTGGGGAGTGCGGGCCTTCCTTTCTGTCCGTCAGTGCATCAAGCCCCCATGAAAATCTATTCAAAAGTTCACAACCCCCTCCCATCATCATTAAGGAAAAAAAAAAACACATCAGCTTCTGTTGCAGAGTCAAACAGTTTGTTTTCTATGAAGTCGCTGCTTTTATGTCCTGATGATGAATTTTCCTTTTGGTTTTTAAAAAGCCTCAGTCTTTCAACCTAAAGTTGATTTTGCCTGGCAGTTAGTCAAAAGCCTTAAAAGTGTAAGTGTCTGTGAAAAGTGTAAGCTTTAAGTGTGATGGACTACCCAGGGACCAGAACGGAGCAGAGAGTGAAGGATGAAATGAGGCTCAATGAGCAGACTGCATGGCTAGAAATGAATGCAGATTGGTAGCAGACTGTGGGATGGTCTGGATGGGATTATAATGGCCTGATGATTGTGAAACAGTTTTTTATGGCAGGAATTTCACAAGCCTGTTCAGAGAAACTGAAACGACTCTTTTCCTTCTACATTCATGAGGAGGAGAAATATGTTCTGCTATTTAGGATACAAAAATAATTCGTTTCTGACCTGATCTAGAAATTAGGCAAATTGACTTTTATGTCAAGAGTTTTTGTTTTTAAGCCATACGTCTCAGCCAGGTGCTTTTCTCTGAAACGTTTGATAGATCATCTGCAAGAACCAGAGATTCGGGCACTTTTCTGCTCTAGGCCAGTCTGTGGCGTTCACACCTTGTCAAGACGATAATGAAAACCAGTGTTTGCGGCACGCTAACCTGAGAAGTCACATAATTTGGAGCTTCTCAGACCCTAAAAAGCCCCACTTAGAACCTGTTATTCATAAAGATTCATAGCAGGCAGTTAGAAAACAAGCAGAATTCGGTTAATTCTTTAGCCATGCGGTGGTTGCCATGTTGGATCCAGAAATTGTCAGTAAGAAGTGATTGGCCTTGATGGTAAGTGTTTCTGGAAGCCTAAGAGTTCTAGTGTGGGTTTTGCTTTTCACAGCTTCTTCTCCGTTTTGGCAAAGTCTTTGTCAAATAAGCAATGTCCCGAGTGTGTTGTTGATTTTCCTGGGTGTATTTACCTACCTTTGGAAGGCCAGATGATCTGTTCTAAATTAGGTAACATTTTCAAGCCAAGGTGGCTGAGTTTATATTTAGTCTTGGTGCTGCACTCGCATGTTTTCTGCATGAGCTGCTCCCTGCCTTCCCGGTGGGACAAACTAGATGAAGCAGGCGGAGTGAGAAGCACCTGCTAAGTGAGCAGTTAGTGGTTGTTTTATGTTAAGCAGTGGACACTGGGGGTTGTCTTGTTTGCCGCTGATATATCTTTAGTTAAATTTATCTTCTGTAGGAGCTGTGCAGAGCAGATGAGTGATTGGCTGGTTTAACAACCCCATTGTAACCCCTCCCCTGATTGTTCCATGGTCTCTCATATTCTGATCCAATAAAAAGCAGTGAGATGAGACTCTTTTAATTTGGTGCTTTTCATCCTTTTCTGAGATAGTCAGAAAGCTGCAGGAGAACATTTTCAAATTCTACTAAAATCAAAGATTTTCCAGGGGAAGAGAGAAAAGTTTCCTTCTGAGGTTTCTTTTCTCTGCTTCATTTTAAAGAATAAAATATGTATTACAGTGAAAACAGAACAGTGCCAACAGCGCATCCAAAACAAAGCCTTGTGATGGGAAAAGTGAGAACGCCGCCCACTGAAACTCACACCGGTTTGTTCCTCTGTCTGCTGTCAGCCCACACGCACAGCTCTGCATTTGTTGGAGGTGCTGCATCAATAAATAGATTTTTTCTAGAAAAGGTTGAATACTTTTTTGGCTCTTATTAAAACAAAACAACCTCTTCTCCAATTTGGACCCCGTGTTTCATATTACAGGATTTTCTGTTAATTTGGGGGGGGGGGGGGGGGGGGGGGGGGGTGTCACACTCTAATTTCTGTCTTGATGAAGAAAAGCAGCTGCTGAAACAGTTCTCACAAAAATTGCAATCTGCATTGTAAAGGGTCAGGCTTACACAACAATCGCATCCACAACTCAGAGGGGAATTTCTAATAAACCACTGCCGCTCTGCAGAAACTATGTCCCAGAAAATGAGGCAGATTTTTCAACTTTAACTAAAAAAGGCAGAATCACTTTTTAAAAAATTTCTTATCTCTTAAAAATCTCTAAAAATAGTGAGTGCACTATATAAACCATTTGCCATTTTTTTGGAGTTTCAAATCTACAATTCCAAAATCCAGTGCCCAGGACATTTTCCCAGAATTCTCTGCAGCCACTTGAAAGTGGGCAGAATCTTTCAATCAAATGTTTCTGTGCATCAATGCTCACTAGATTGGTGAATATAGAAAACCATGTGTCAATTTAGGAAAATGTGTAAAAGCATCTTTAGAAATCATCCATGTTTTCATCATCAGAACTCAGCTGATTCATCAGTTGTCTTTGTAAAGACTTCATATATTTTTTTAAATTATATTTTTACTTAGTAGTAAGTAGTGAGGGATTTCAGACTGAGTCCAAAGTTGACTTGTCTTTCAAAAAGTTATCAAGAGTTCTCCGAAACTGAGCACTTTTCTAGAACACCTCTTTAAGTCCAGGACTTCACGCCTTTTCTACATTTCCAAAACACTTTTGCTAATACTTACATTTTCTTCATAGAATGAAGAAGAGGGCTGCACGGTGACGCTGTGGTTCGCGCTCTCTCCTCACATTGAGACAGCCCTCGTTTGAATACCAGTCTAGATTTTTCTGCGTGAAGTTTGCATGTTCTCCCCGTGCATGCATGGCTTTTCTCCGGGCCTTCCAGCTTCCTCCCACAGTCAAAAAAAAAAGAAACAAAAACAAAACATGCATAACAAAAGGTTTATTGGTTTATGTAAACTGTGTGTGAGGTTCTGCCAGAGATGGGCGACCTGTTCGGCGTTTACCCTGCCTTCATTCAGCAGTGGCTGGGTTGGCACCAGCAACCCCTCAACCTTGAAGGGCACCAAAGAAAGCTTCTGCACAAATCATTTCATATTAGGAGTTTTCAAAGACTGGGAGCTAAAATCATGGAAATTGGATTATAGATACAAACACTATATTTAAGAATTGACTAAACTAAATTTAGCTTTAAATTTGAACAAATTTGTAGTCCAAAACCCTGCTGGAACTCTGCTTGACATAAATTGCTAAAATAATATAAAAATGTAAAATCTTGAATCAGGAAAAAGATTAGGTCCAGAAATGAGTGAGCAGGAAGTTCTGCAGCCTACATTGTTTCCAGAGGATGCTTTTGGAAAGTTCAACCCCTCTGTTCAAACCCTGGTTTCTCTCCGGACGCTTCCCTTCGTCACCCCACCTGGTGGCAACTCCTTAAACTCCCACTTTGATATTTTTTTTAATCTATTCTAAAGCGTTCCCAGTAGTTTTTTAATTGTCTTTGCCTTTAGCCAAAATTAGAAAAAAAAAGTCAATTTCAAGGGTCCTCCATCATCAGAAATATGTTAAAAACACCAAAAACACCATTTTGATTGGAGTGGGTCTTTAAGACTGCACCACTGAGCCAGTTTGTGAGGAAACAGAAGATCACTTCGGGTTCTTTTTCCTGCCGTTTATCTCCCTGCTGCTGCAGCTTTAGACAAATCGAGCCAGGTATTAAGACACTTCCAGTTCTGCAGCACTGTCCTTGTTTAGTTGTTTGCTTTATCTGAATTCCATTCTTTCTCCGGATGTTTAGATGATGGACTGATCTTGCAGGTGATTCTTTTTCAGGATTGTTAACCTCTAGAGCTGTAGTAACACAACAATGAACTCAAAAAGTCCCAAAGGAAACAGAGGACAGCAAAAAAGAAGCCTGATAGATGTGTTTAATGACTTCTGCTCAAATTAAGAGATTCAGATGTTGTTGTTGATCAATACTGGTATTGACCCATGCTGCCTTATGATATTTATCTTCTTGGACATGTACCACCTTTAAGAGAATTTTAATTAAAAGTGTATTGATTGCATTGATTGGGTAAATTGACTGAATCAGCATGGCACAGTGTCCATGATCCAGCTGTGACACAGTACACAGAGGCACTATCTCCTGTCAGGACCAAAAGTGCTTTCAGGTCATCATTTGAAATTACTTCCTCGTCTCAGAAATTGCAGTTTGTGTGTGTGAGCAGATTTCCCTCCGTCTCAGAGCCTCTCAGGATGAGTGTGGGGATGTCACCGCCATCAGGAAAGGTCACGGCTCCATTCCCACCGCACACAACAGACATGATGAGCTCGCCTTTTTTTTCCATTTTTTTTCTTCGTGAGGCTGTATGGGCTGCCATCTTGGTGTGGGTCGAGACTTTATTGATGGGCCTCCATGCTGATGTGCAGACAGAATACTGGAGAGCAGAGTGGTGCTGCTGTCTGCTCAGCTCGCTGCCTGTTTGACTGTCATCCTGCAGTGAGCAACATTTCCATCCAACCATCTGCTGCAGCGCAGTCGTGGTTACGCTTTGCTGATGAGAGCGCACTCAAATTTCACACTTTATCCATCTATTTCAGTCTAAATCATTAGCTGCAGTCTAGTGAAATCATCCAAAAATAATAATTAATGTTTGGAGCAGCTGGGTTTTTAGAGAGTCAAAATCAAGTTGAGCATTAAAGGAGACATTCTGAGAAAACGTTTCTTTGGTTCCTGATCTGAATTTCAAAAACGGTTCCTGAAGCTGAGGATAAAAGGAGGCAGAGAGGTCGCCCCAATCAGGCTTTCTGTCAAAACTTTGTTTGTCATTTAAAGATCCAGATCGTTGTCACAAACTCAGATCAGAATGAACACAACAAACACACTTCTTGTTTGTTTCACTTCTACGAGGCTGCACAAACTTAAAGCCATAATTTCCCGAAAAGTTAGTTGGAGCGGTAAACTTTAAATGAGCATTTTGTGTTTTTACAAATACATGTTCCACCAGTGTTTATGCAGGACTACACAGTATTTTTATCTTTTTGTTGGCTTTTTTTAAAATCTAAAAATATGTTTTTATTTATCTATTTAACAAATACTTTGGTGTTTGGTGTTCGAAAAGTTCAGGATCCACTGAAAGGTTTTATGGAAGAGAATTTAGTTTTATGTGAGTCCAGTGTAGTTTTAGAAAAATGTTCAGCCTCAAATGGATTTAAACATGACTTAAAGTAAATCTTAAAAAAACAAAGCAATTTAGTGTAAACAAAGATGCATCTCTTTGTAGATGCACTAGAAATGGCTAAAAAATATTCATTTCTATAAAAATGTAGACACATGTGTGGAAGTTACAGTAGAAAACAAGAAAGTAAAAGACAAAAAAAAGTTATTTTAAAGGAAGCATATTAGCAGAACTGTACATAATGCAATCGGTCTTAAAAAACAACTTAAACAGTTAAAAATGTGTAATGAAAAAAGATGATTGTAGCTGATGTTTAGGGTTGAAAAGAAAGATCCAGTTTTTGTCCGATCAAAATTCCAGATGTTGAGTCAAATTTGCAATAAAACGAAATGTACTTTTTTTTACATTTTAATCTGCTGAGTCCTAATCTGTGTATAATCTTTTAATTTAGCTTTTTTTTAGAGTTGGGCTTTTCAACATCTTGTTTTTTTTCAAATTGTCATGTTCCAATATTGTTTTACAAAATAAAAGCTGACGTATTTTATGGTATTAATGCATGCGACAGGTGACATTGGATTAACAAAGAGAGCAAACATTGACTCCTTTCTCTACATATATCTAAAAATTACGGCTGTCAACATTAATGCACGCGATTAATTAAAAAAAACGACACGTTTAATATTTATAAATCCAAATTAATTACACGTCAGAAGCACTGTCTTCTGCTTTTTGTCGGACGGTTCAGGCTTACACGTGCGCTCGTTTCTGAAAATGCACACTATGTCTGGCACTGCGTCACTTCTACCATGGTCACTTACAAAGGAAACAAATATTCAATTGATTTTCAGTACTTTATGCTTGTTATTTTTTTTGGTTTTGACTGCTTTCTCACAAAATATCAGACTATTTGATTGATGGAGCGGTCTGTTGTCACGGTAACGGAACAGACCTGCATCGGCAAAACTAAGCGATAAATGTGCTCATCGTCATCATAGGTTTAATAAAGCATCAGTTCAGAGAGAAAGTTTGCCTCTTACCCCTTGTTTTTGTCCAGAAGATGAAGCAAAAAGGCTTGTTTTAAAGAAGTCTGCACATTGATATAGAACAATTGGGCCATGTGACCGGAACTTCTTTCTTAGTTGCGCATCAACACCCAACAGCCAATCAGATTTAAATATTCACTCGGACCATTTAAAGTTTAAAATTGTTTTCTTGGAGTAATAGTGTAGACAAAAAAGTCTTTAGAGTTCTGCTTTTCTTACTGTTGATGTGTTTTGAAGTTACATTTCTGAGATGAGTTAACACTTCACAAATTAAAACGTAAAAATGACAGTAAAAATGAAAGAAAAATGTTCTCTCTTGCCTGTTTTATTTGTTCAAAAGCCGCATATTGTCGTAAAAAATGTAACTTTTAAAACATTGTGTTAATCACAATCCAAAAGTGGGATTAATCTTTTTTTTCTTTAATCGATGACAGCACTACAAAAAATATAATTGCAAAAATCTATCTGCACTTTGGCCTCACACCTGCAAATGAATACCTGATCCCCCCCCTCACCTGAGCTAATCACACACTCTCACCTCTCTGATCTCACAAACACTTGAAGGCGTGAGGTGATATTAGATGAACCTTGCTGCTGACAAGTCTCGTCCTGCAAGTGTGCTTAAGTTTCATAATGATCCAAAGCTTCCACTGTGAATGTTGGCAAACTGTGGCTCAATCTCTGATTTTATTTCTGAGTCTTCCTTCATTCAAATGAATCAGGAGCAGATGGAAAAATGCAGGTAAAAAAAGCTTCTAGCGGTGACGTCCTAAGCTCCATTCTGATGCATCTGCTTGTAAACAAATAGAGTCATTATTGTCTTTGTTTTCCTCATCTGAGCTGGTATGTGGCTCAAATCTGTGCAGCTGGATAGTTAGGATGTGTCTCGCCATTTTTTGTTACACCGGTGATGTTAGCTTGGGGCTGTGAGCGGCTGTAAACTAGCACAAGAGCTTGTTAACAAAGGGTTGATGGGAAATCAACAGCCCCCACCACAACTCAAGGGTTAATTTCTAATGAACTCCTGCTCTGCATGAACTGTTTGCTAGAAAACGACAGTTTTTTTTTTTGTTTTTAACTTTGGCCAAAAACAGTAAAATCCTAATTAAAGGCCACTGTGGAAACACCTAGAAAATACTTCAGAAAATTATCAGAGTGGGCTTTTAAGAGTAAATAAATATACTAGAAAAAAAGTTTTTCAGTGTTTTTTAGAGCTGTCAAAAGGAAGTAAGAAAGAAGAAACTTTTTCAAGATGCTTCTATTGGAGTTCAATACTTCATAATTTAGCTAATCCACTTTGTCAATATTCCAACTTTGCACACAAACAATCTTGGACAAACAGAGTTGCATCTTCAACTCAAACGGAAAGAAGAAGAAGCTGATCATGAGAATTCATTCATTCATGAAACTGTTCATGTTTGAAATCTTTTTATAGATTTGAAGTTTTTCATGTTTGCACATCAATCCTTAATCCCTGAAATAAAAGCCTGATTGCTGCTTGTGGAGCATCAATGGCACTCCTGCCTTGCTGTGGGGCCGCATGTATCCGAGTGCATAGGGTTCTAATGAGGGAGCCCAGCAGAGAGGAGAGGGCTGGATGCAGGGTTGGTGGGATACAGCTGGACAGAGCGAGAGACTGTGGTGAAAAGGTAACCATGGTAACTCTGTTGGCTAAGATTTGAATGCAGAGAGAGGAATGAGAGAGTAGAGGGAGGGGTGGCGGGGTCTGCAGCGTGTGTTATTCAGGGAAGGAGACAGAGAGCGGGGGTTAAGGGTTAATATGAATCATTGTAGCAGGTTAATCTTTCATCAAACTACAAGGTCAGCACAGTGTTTACCCGCCGATGCTGGACACTACAGGTGGGGAGGATGGAGCTCCAGGAAATATAGCGGGGAGGAATGAGATCAGGGGGAGGATGGTTTGCAAAAGTGTTTGCAGAGAGGAAGGATGTGTTCTCACCTTTATTAAAGGAGATGGGAGATAGGAGGAGGAGGATGTCAAGGGAGATAAAGGAAGAGGAGAGAGGACATGGAGGAAGAGTTACAGGTAGAAGCTGCTGTAAAACAGTGAAGCAGAACACAATCATCCGGCCTCTAACTGTCAGCTCCAAATAGTCTCAGTCTCCTCTATGGACTCTCACACTTGAAGCACAACATCTGAGCTACCGTCTTAACCCCGGCCACCAGCGCTCATTTTTTACACCCCTTCAACTCCGCTCAGTTGCTGTCTGCCTGAAATAGCTCAGGCTCTGAGACCTGGAACAAAAGGTGGCTGGTTGGAATTAAATACATAAAAAGGTGAGCGCTGCTCCAAAAATACCACTGAGCTGCTCTTTTGCTCCTGCAGCGCAGGCGAGGCTGCAGACAAGGAGCAGCTGCAGGTTGCACATCCTGGTCCTGCCGCCGCCGCTGCTGCAGATGCTCCTGACCGGAGAAGCGGCTGCAGCCGTGATTTTTTGTGCTGTCCTTGTGTGTGTTTTAATGTCATTGGACTTCAGCGTTATTGATCCATTTCACGCCACCAAGTCCTTCCTCCTCCCACGCCTGCCCTCGTTCTCCACCTGTTTCCCAGCTTTCACCTGCTTCTCTTCATCTTAAATGCATCTCTGTGTTGTCATCCTCCTCCCTCCATCTCTGTCTGCTTTATATTCATCCTGAGCCTCCCTTTCTCTTCTGCTCTTTCTTTCTTATAGAGCGAAAGATTATTAATATTAATGCCTCCTTATTTTCTCCCTCCCTATTTTACCCCCCCCCCCCCCCCTGCAACTGATCTCTTTTCTGTTCTTCTCTCTATTTATACCTCTCTACATCTTTATTCCTTTCACTCCGTCTTCCCTCCATCTGTCTCCCGCCCCTCTTTCCTGCCCGTCTCTCTTTCCCCGGCCGCTCTCTTCGCAGCTGTTCAGTATTCATCCATTACTGTAGTGTTGATAATTCCCTTCTCTGCCTGCAGCCATACAGTCATCTATCAGATTAATAATCCTTCTACTTCAAATTCTTACCCCCCTGAAAAAAAAAACCTCCCCTACTTTGCCAAGAGCTCAGCATGTCAAATGAGTGTCAAAGTCCCATCATTACAGCCTTCATCATTAATATTCAGATTCCTAATGACCTTTATTTTTAAGGTTATCCAGGTTTAAATAACCTGCAGAGCGGAGCAGAGGCTCTCCACCTCGACAGGCTGGTGGAGTCGGACTTAACCAGCCATCAATTAGCACTAACGCAGACTGCACCATTTGCCACCATCCTGCGGCCCCCCGAGCATCCGAGGCGAGGCTGGACTCACACGAGACTGGAATTAGCATTTTGGTGCCCCTCCCCTCCCCGTTTTGTTGCCACGCAGCGAGAAGCATCGCAGCTGCTTTCTGGGTTCAGTTGCTGCTTGTTTTCAGAGCCTGGACATGAGATTGTTTTAATTAAAGGGGGTAAGAGCAGCGTGTTCACAAATTGACAAATTACTGTCACATTAATTGTTACACCTTGATGTAATTACTGCAGAGACGCAGCCGCAGACTTGAATGGAGAAGTCAAAAGTAAACTTTTTTGACTTGTTTTATGTCATTCTTTTCTCAAAAAGAAAACAATTATGACACATTTATTTCATAATTATTTTATCATTTATTTATATTTGAATTTTAATTCTTTTAAAGTTCTTGTAGTTGAATCAAACTTTTTTTTAGTTGAATTTATTATTTTTTTAAAAAGATGAATTGTAAATTTTTATAAAAGTGATTTATTGTTGTGATTGTAATGAGGCTTTAACTATTTTATTTTACTCAGATACAACATTGAGGTATTTCACTTTTTGTGCAACAACCAGTTGTCTTAAAGGGGCATCTTGTCTTAGTTAAAGGGTAACTATTAAATAAATTAAAGAGGGTTAAAGAGGTTTGAAAAAATCCTGAGAGGTTCACAATGTCACCGGCTTGCTGCTAGTTTTAGCTTGAAGTTTTCATTCAGAGTTGTGCTGAGCAACACAGCAGCAGTAAGTTTGAGTTTAAACACAAGAAAGCTTCCTTTTGTTCTACCTGTTTCCTCTTACATAGGATTGTGGGAACAGATTAACCATCAATAATATTAAAACAGAGCTAAACCCAGTCCTTGTGCTTTTTTCTTACTCATTTTCAGGATCTATTCCATCTTTCCACAAGTTTTAGATGTTATTTGGTTTTAGATTTGACGGGTGTTTTTTTATGTTTCTCCTGAGGTTTTATTGGAAAGTTTGATGTTCCTCTGATTCTTGGATTTAAAGATCTGTGAACGATCTGAGCTCAAGCTGGAAACTGGTCTCTGTGAAGACCTCAGTTGTGTTCCTGTTGGTTTCTGTCTGAGCTGTTTTGCCGTTAGCTGCTAAAGTTTGAACTGTGAACAGCGTGTTTAATCGTTGTCATCATCCTCCCGCCTTATTGAAAGGTTTAGTTTTCAGGAAACAAAATTTATCCTAAAACACGGCCACAGAATGAATTTCAGTGTTGGGATAATCTTCCGCGTATGCTGATCCAACTGTGCACCATCTGAGCTGATCTGAAAATAAACCAAACACTTCTTTAGTGTATGTACAGAAGATCCTGCAAACATCTCTAATATCCAGCTTTAAGTTGCACGTTCTCTTGTGTCAGTTTTATCTCTTTCCAGAGTCTTACCTGTGTGGATTTGATTGCTTACAAAATATCTGCTCTGGGATTTGGTGGGATTTGATGCGAGCTGTGTCTCAGACGTTGTAACACTTTTGACAGATTTTTTTGACAATCCCTCCCATGATAAAGTCTACTGTAGATGTCTAACCGTTTGTTTGTTGTTTCAGTGTTGGTGAAGTAAAAAAAAAAAGAACAATCTTTCTGGGTTCCTTTCTCTAATATCTGCTTTCTCTGTCTTCCTCTCTTTGTCTTTCTCGCTTTTGTTCTTCACAGTTACTCCTGGGTTCCTCTGACTTCACTCAAATCCCCCGACAACGCCAGGAAAAAAAGGAATAGCATCTGTTTATCTGCATAGTTTGGCTTCAAAAACAAGAGAAGGAGACGCAGATCGACGGAGGACAAAACCCTCTCCGAGGATGTGGAATTAGAAGGAGCAGATTGGCGCAGAAGGACCAAAAGTCAAGAATTCCTCACAAATCCACCAGAGTGGATTCACCTCACCTGTACCTCCGGATTAAAGAGCAGGGTCATGTCCCAGTTGCCATGCGCATCGCCACGCTGACCTGCCTTCCCAGCCCCTCCCCCTTCCTCTTTTTATTGGCCCAGTTGCTACTGTGGCTCCTCCTCCTCCCTGGGCAGGAGTTTGTAGGAGCAGCCTCCTGCCCCTCCCTCTGCACCTGCTCCAACCAGGCCAGCCGAGTCATCTGCACCAGGCAAAACCTGGAGGAGATCCCCGAAAGCATATCTGTCAACACGCGATACCTCAACCTGCAGGAGAACTCAATACAGGTGAGAATGTTGCTCACCGACAGTCATGATGTCTCTTTGTATGTTTAAGGGATGCACTTCAGGAAGGTTGTATGCCCTTAAAAATGGATTCAAACATCCTTGAAAATGGGAACAGATCAGGTCAATAAGACTCAACACTGCAGCTCCTTTGCTGTTTCAGTCCTCCTCGACTTAATTGCTGCTTTTTGCCTCGTTCTGCTAAAACATCTGGAAGTCTCTCTGCAGGATGCAATGATGAAATCCTTTTTGTTACAGGTATACAGAACTGCTCTTGTCAAAAGCTGTTGTCGTCTCAGTTCAATGTGGAATCCCTGAAGGCAGAGAGCTTGAAAAAAACCAAGCAACTGGACTGGAAGAAGCGGTGTTTTCCTGCTTCTCAGACTCACGCAAAGCTTCCAACTTTTTTTTTTTAACCCACATGTGTAATATTGATCCACAATCCACTGTATTTATTGACTTTAAGCTGAGAGCTCTTAACCATCACATGAGGTCACATGACTGAATGAGGAGATGAAGGCGTCCTCTCTGTTCAGCCTTTTCGCTCCTTCTGTTTTACCTGCTTGCTTCCCTCTAAAAAGTAGGAGTAAGATTATGCAGTTTTTAACTGAAATCAGAGAAACCTGTGTCGTTTTCAAGAACATAGTTTCTGTAGAGCGGCGGGAGTTCATCAGAAACCTGCCTTTGAGTTAAGGTTTGGGTGTCATGGACAGACAGGCCGGCGGCTGGTTCCATGTGCAGCAGGTTTATTGTTTGTTGACAGAGCAGGAGTGAGACACAAATATATGTCCGTAGAGCTAAAGCAGGGTCAGGCAGAGGTTAACCACGTGACATAGCGGTTTCAGGGGTTGGGCTTTTGTAATCGTGGTACAGGCGTGGGTCGGGGCAGGCAGCAGACAAACAGAGACGGAGCAGAATCAAGTCAGGATAACAGTGTCAGGTCAGGATGTTAATGCTCGGTAATGCAGGCAATATGGCACAAACAGTACTCGCTGCACTGCTTGAGTCTTAGACTGATTACTACTGCTTCCAAGGTGGGTGATTGTCAGTGGTGTTCAGGTGAGCGGTGACTACCCGCTGAGACAGCTGAGAGATGAAGTGGCTTACTAGTCTGGAAATGGCTCCCACCAGTGACCAGAGGGGGAGACAGAGGTCTGACTCCTGACAGCAGGACAGTTAGCCTCTGCTAGAGCATGTAATCCCTCAGTTTACATGCTCTCCTGCTAACTTAAAGCCCCTCAAAATTCCAACCTAACATCAGCAATGCAACAAAAATGCCAGCTCAGGAAAAAAAAAAAAAAAAAAGAAGACGTACACGGATCTATTTGTCTCCAAGTGGATGCATCGGAATGGAGCGGAGCAGGGAGCCCATGTCCTGCCAATTGTAGTTTTTACGTAACAACTACAAGCTTTTTCCCAACAGCATTTTTCCATCTGCTCCTGATTCACAATGATTTGAAAAAAGAAATATTCAGAAATGCAATTTTGAATCAATTTTCTTTATAAATGTCCTACATCATCAGAAAAATGGTACAAGAACATGTTCAGAACATCAAACCATTTTCATCAGAGTGGCTCTTTAAGGATCCTTGAGCACACTGCAAAATAAAAATGGCACTTTTGAGTATTTCTTTGTTCAAATTATTGTAAATCAGAAGCAAATGAGAATATGCTAATTGAAAGGAAGCTTATTTGTCACATAGAAAGTACACTGGCCGGGTGTCAAGCTCCCTCCTCTGAGCTCTCAGCAATGCGGAGGGGAAAGGGGGTGGGGTTGCTCTGTGCCAACAGTCCCACCCACAACTCAAAGGGGAATTTCTAATGTCTCAAAAATTATTTTAGCTAAATAAAACGTTGCAGTTTCCCTCTAGGTCTGTTGAAAAAAACAAGTCTGAGTAGCCTCAGTGCTTGGAGTTGAACAACTGGACCAAAACGGCCACTGTAGCCGGGATGTAAACAGTGTCTAAATGAAGCAACCAATGAGCCGTGGAGAAGTGTAAAGCATCGATGAGACACAGCAATGTGGTCAGATGAAAGCAGGCTCATTAAAACAGCTTGTTTTCCCAACAATGTACATAAACACTTTTCAGTCTGCCTTTCTTGTTGCCTCCTTGCAGCATGCGTCAGTTGTACCAAAAAGCAAAAAGTGTTGTACCTGACGTTGATACTGACATTCAAGACTGGTCAATAAAATATAAACTCCGAACAAGTGAAACATCCCAAGGATTGCAAAGCACTTCCATTATCTTTCTCTTGTTGCTTTGCCCCGCCCTTGCAATTCCTGGCTAATGACTGAAGACATCTTTAGTCAGGTGGTTTGGCTTACAAGCTTTGGTTTGAAATAGAAGTGTCCGGTTGATGTCAGTTTGAATGCAGACCAAACGCGAGCTTCAAGACTCGATCCAAGTCAAATTAATTTGACTTGGTCCGGACCGATGGACTTTTCTAGTTAGAACACACCCTGATAAGATATTTAAACTAGAAACTAGAGAAAAAAACTTGGTGAGATTTGTGTTTTGCAGTTTTTTTTGTATTGTCTAAAGAGCAGCATATTTCTTCTCAGTTTCTCAGAAGTGTCTGACACAATTCGGCACTTCTTTTTTCCTCTTCAGTGTCTCGTCGACTTGACTATAACTGCTCATATATTGACAGGTTTCAATTGCTTTGTGAAGCTTTTAGGTTTCCTGTCTTTTCCATGTGTGTTGGTGGAGACATTTCCTTCCCTGTATTATAAGGTTGTGGCAGCTGACTCCAGTTAAAGCTGTCGGTCTGTGTGGATGTGCACCACTAGCCTCGGCACTGTGGTGGCCCTCCACAGAAAGTCACAGTCCAAGAGTCTGTAACTTCCATCTTGCTGGTTTGATGCTGTTCTCATGTTTGACTTCAGACAAGCCAACCCGGTAGAATCCATCTTTATATGAATAGGTCTGTGCTGTGGTGTTCAGATGAGTCTTTCAGCATCTGATGACACCTCACTAACAGCTTTCAGCCACTTTTGCTGCATAAACCGCTGGCTGGAAAGCGACTGAAATCATCATATTTAGGATATTCCAGCTAATCAGCACCATAAGGCAATAACAGGAAATTTTCTTTTTTTTTACTCTTCTTAGAAAATTAGTCAGCAACATTTCATACTCTTTGAAAAACTGCCAAATAAAGACCATTTTTTATCTTAAAGGCTTCAGAAACAAAAGACTAAGCTCCTATGTGCTCCCACTCACACATTCATATGTGTCTATTATTGATAGAGATGTTTGGTTTGAAACTTTCCATACTTTTTTACTTTTTATGTTAACTTGTTTTTCATTGCTGCACAGGTTTTATACACAAACCCTAAACAATAAAAGTACTGTTTTCACCACATTCACGTCATATAAACCCAATTTAGGAATCTATCAGGCTTCTCTTTTATTTCTTTAGACATTAATTCCAGTATTTTTATATTTAATCATCCAAGCTGCTAGTTTTAGAGTGAGAAATGTTCTTTTTCTTTCTTTTTTTTTGTATCAAGTTCAATGTATCTGATGAACTTTTGAAGCAGCTTCATCAGAGCGAGGATGATCAGTTTGAACACCTGACATTGAAAACTCAATATGCGGAAAAACATGGAATAACACGGAAGAGCCACTCAGATGATTATGGTTTTTGTAACATGATCTTGTAACATGATCTTGAAACAAATTAAGACAATTGAAGCAATACATTCAAATTCTAAGTATTTCTTTATTAAAATTGTTGTGTATCAGAAACAAACCAAAAAAATATTCTGTTGGAACAAGCTTGTGGATCTTGTAGACAACTAGATCCATGTACGTCTTCATTTTCCTCGTCTGAGCTGGCATGTGGCCCACTTTGACCCCAAACTAGTTATGCTCACATGAATTGTGAATGTGGAGTTTCATTTATTTATTTATTTTTGAAACATGTTGATCCTATTACCAAGAAAAGACAAGAAGCAGTTCCAAGGACAGAAAAAGACACTGAGGCTTTGCTGAACCCAGCGAATATTTTATGAATTGAAAGCACGGCATATTTCCACAACACCATGCTGTCTTTTGTATGCATTACCAATTCATCTGGAGTCCCTAGACTGCGCTTCTGGCCTCACAGCTGCAAAGGAAGATCATTTAACCACAGAGTGTTGATAAAAAAACTACAAGACTCCAAATTTGTAAAAGAAAGTGGGTTGATTTCACTCTTCATAGAATTTGATGTAATTGCATCCATCGTCCTGTTGCTGACAGGGCTTTGTTGTTTTATGGGTTTAAATTAATTTCCACCACATCTTATCTCCAGTAATGAAAAGCTACCAAACAATGTTAAAATTTCCAGCGCCTCTTCTGTAATGCGCTGAAATTATAAGGAAAGCGGCGATTCTTTTCAGAGCTCATCTTATTAAAGTGTGGGATGCTAACGGAGCATAAATGGAGAATCATGCCACTTGATTTAAGATGTGAGGTATTGGGTGATGCTGCTAACATGAAGGGGGAGAAAATAAAGAAGAAACAGCAGCATTTGCTGCATTTGGTTTTCAGCCTACAAATTTCGATCCGGTTTGTTGTATCCTGCAGCTCCACTTGAAATGATTAAAAATCTAAAAATGTTTTAACACCTGAAGGCATCCTAGATTCTCTGGCTTATTTTTTCCTCCACTGAGTACCCTGAGAGTAAAGCCTTGACAGCTCCCACCCCCTCTTAACATCCTCGCCCTCCCTCCACTTTATGCCTATCACCCCCGCTCCTGCTCTACATACAGAAGAGGCGATGGCCTGACTCCAGGAGGCTCTGCGAGCCTCACTGAGGGCTTTGGCCACACATGTCTCCAACAGTCAGAGATTTGAGGGGCTTTTAGTTGCGCTCACTTACAGCTCGCCCCTGACATCTCGCCAAATGAGCTCCAAGTGGACTACACTAAATGCTCGTTAGTGGCGTCCGGGGCCCGTGGCGCCCACGACGCTCAGAATCATGTCGTTTGGTTGTTCGTTTGGAAAATGCAGGAAAAAAAAGTGACACTTTCAGACAAAGTGAGTGGATTTGGTTTCATGGTGATTTATGTTGGCAGTTTATGTAAATAGTTCAGTACTGATTATATGCTTATGAGCGAGCTGTTATAATGAGCCCGTTTGGCTCCTGAGTCCGATCGGCCATGAAAAAGAGTCTCAGTTTGGAGAACTGCAATAAGGTCGGGTTGTGAGTGTGACTGTGGGCGGCCTGTATGATTAAAACACAATTTGCATCAATGGTTTGACCCACAAACTAGATGTGACCGATTTGGTGTC
The DNA here is from genome assembly GCA_014656515.1 of Oryzias celebensis. Taxonomy (NCBI): domain Eukaryota; kingdom Metazoa; phylum Chordata; class Actinopteri; order Beloniformes; family Adrianichthyidae; genus Oryzias; species Oryzias celebensis. Next base: position 3,484,615 of record BNCR01000008.1, on the reverse strand, counting down.
ACTTTTGTAGCTGCTCTTTAACCGTGGGTTCTCCGAGGTGGGACCGCTGTGCTTGTTTCCCCCGCCACATCTAAATCTGATGGTGATCTTTAAACCAAGGTGGGAACTGTGTTCTTCTGCAGCAGTGGATATTGATTTGGGCTTTTCTGCAGCACCTCTATTTATCAACGCTGAGAAAAGCTAAAGCACAAATGACTTCACGCTGGAAGAAGTTAGAGTACAATAACGCTTGTCTTCTGGAAGAAGCTAGTTTGATTTGTTAAAATTATGTTAGCCTCTTTGTAAATTGATTAACGTGATAATGCATTGCAATCTACTGAAAAAAGCGTATGCCAGCAATAAATATATTCACCGTCTGTTGACGTAAATCCCTGAGATATTTTTAGGTTTTTATTAAAGATAAACGGGATACTTGTGATTCTCCCTCTGGCTGAGGCTCGTGAGGTTCATCCATGATGACGCTCTTGCTGTGTGAGCACTGAGTAACGACTGACCTTTTGCACATGCACGGCACAAAGGTCAAGTTAGTGTATGGTGGAGCCGCCTGACAAACGAATGGCCTGGGCATGCCTTCACAGCAAACCAGATAAAAACGGTCAACAGGGGCTCTATCACTGCAGAGGGCCAGAGATGAAACAATAAGGCAGATTTTCTTTCGTGGTTTAGAGAAGAAATCAATTTGAGGTTTCACAAGCAGTAACACCCAGTAAAATCTGCTGCTACAATGAAATACAACCTTGCTAAAATGAATATTGTACTTTTGATGATATGAAAAGGTCTGTCGCAAAGGTCATCTGCAGTCATAGTGAGAGATGAAAGGAGCACAAGTCCAAATGACCTAAGAAGAGTCATAGTCTGTATAGATGGTTGACCTGTACAGGTGATGCAGGTTTTTGGGTTGTCCGCCCGTGGAGGGATTTAGACAAGACGAGCCACATCTTAAAGGGAGCTTTTAGCCCAAAAGCTTTTAGGACCTTTAGCAACATCATGTAAATGAAATGTACCATTGTCGTTTGTGTTGTACGTAGTTTGTGAAGTATTTGTAAGTATAATGGAGGTGGCACACACGTATGATGTACAAGTGATAATGTTATTTAGTGTCCTTATGCCACTCTCTAGTCATTGGTAAGGTGAGAGTACTGGCTCCTTACTGACCACGCACAAATCCTCCACACATAGTTTGTGTAGACACACAGTAAGTGATCATAGGACGCCAATAGGATACCCCTCACAAACTCTTGTTGTCAATGTTTTCATTTCTAACAGTCAGACTGCACTGCAAGAAACGTACACTTCTCACTCGAAAAGCACTAAAGGGCTCCTTGCAAAGTGTGCAGGATTTAGGGGTGTTGTATAAGTGTTTGATGCGACCTCTCACTTGTAGACTAAAATGTGCATGCAACATTTTCACTCTACTAGTCTATGACCTGTGTGTCCCATACTGGTTTGCCCATTTTGCAGCCCGTATCCACCCGTAAGGGCAGTTTGGACTAAAGCTACATGTCAATGTGTAACCCCTAAGGTTAATATGTTCAATAGATTAGACTACAAACATCCTCTTACATTAACTTTAATATCTGGCTGTACCTCTGTTAGGTAACCACCTTGATAACTTAAGTGGTCTGGATAGTTTGGGTCCATTAAGTGGTTCCTCATGTTGTGGTACATTGTTCCATTTAAAACAAATAATGTACATGGGATCAAGTGGGAATTCTTTGTGCTGCTGCACACTGCTGGCATTAGTAAAACAGAGATGAAGGTTTATTTGTTTTTCAGTACTTGTGCTCATGGGACATTCTTTCCTCAACAGAATCTTTACCTTGAAGTTGTGTTTTTATGCAAAATCAAATCGGAACTATGTAATTCAGGCTCGTTTTTGTTGAGTTTTTGCTGAAAATCATAAAAAATGTAATGCATTACATTGAATTATTGCTGTTGACAAACAGTTACAAATTATGTGCAACACCGCCATTACTCCGATGTGCGTGAGAGTGCAATATAATGTGCTTTGTTCAAGTGAACACCACAGTAAAGGAAAAGAAAGAGTCAACTAAATTTAAAATCTTAAAAAAACGTGTAGAAAAAGAGCAAAACAGAACAGATTGTCTAGCAAGAAAAAATTATAAGACCGAAGAAGGTCTGCAATGAGCATTAAGACAAACTAAGTTGTAATTTGCCGCAAGTACAGTTGATCTCAATGAAACAAAAATGATCTCATTTCATGTTTGAATTGTAAAAATGTACCAATATGTTCTAGTAAAGTTTTTAAACTTTGTAGAAGCTCTGAAGCAGTTAAAAAATGGTGAAACTACAAATATTTGTGTATTTTTACTAACTTGTTTAGTAACTTTTCTTCTTATGTGTTACTCCAGGTTATCAAGTCGGACACCTTCAAGCACCTGAGGCATCTTGAAATCCTCCAGCTATCCAAGAATCAGATACGTCAGATTGAAGTCGGAGCGTTCAATGGCCTTCCCAACCTCAACACACTGGAACTCTTTGACAACCGCCTCACACAGGTGCCGTCATACGCGTTTGAGTATCTCAGCAAACTGCGAGAGCTGTGGTTGCGCAACAACCCCATTGAGGATCTACCGGGTTACGCCTTCAACCGTGTGCCCTCGCTGCGCCGGCTGGATTTGGGCGAACTTAAAAAGTTGGATTTCATCTCAGATGCAGCCTTCGTGGGCCTCGTCAATCTAAGGTACTTGAACCTCGGCATGTGTGGGCTGAAGGACATTCCCAAACTGACAGCGCTTGAGCGACTGGAAGAGCTTGAGCTGTCAGGAAACCGTCTGGAAATCATCCGTCCTGGTTCCTTCCAGGGTCTGGGGGCTCTTCGGAAGTTGTGGCTAATGCATTCACAGGTGTCCGTCATCGAACGTAACGCCTTTGATGACCTAAAAAACCTGGAAGAGCTGAACCTGTCTCACAATTCCTTGCACTCATTGCCACATGATCTCTTCACACCGCTCCACCAGCTGGAGAGAGTCCATCTCAACCACAACCCCTGGGTTTGCAACTGTGATGTGCTTTGGCTTAGCTGGTGGTTGAAAGAGACAGTACCAAGTAACACCACCTGCTGCGCCCGCTGTCATGCTCCCCCAATCTTAAAGGGCAAGTACATTGGTGAGCTTGACCAAAGCCACTTCACCTGTTATGCACCTGTCATTGTGGAGCCGCCCACTGACCTAAATGTCACAGAGGGAATGGCTGCTGAGCTGAAATGCCGCACAAGCACTTCCACAACGTCTGTCAACTGGATCACCCCCAACGGCACGTTAATGACCCACGGGTCTTACAGAGTACGGATATCTGTCCTGCACGATGGCACTCTTAACTTCACAAACGTTACCCTGCGAGACACGGGTCAGTACACCTGCATGGTTACCAACGCTGCCGGCAACACCACCGCCACTGCTGTCCTCAACGTTACCGCTGCTGACACCAATGTCAACTACACCTACTTTACAACGGTTACTGTGGAGACGGAGGGTGAAGGAGGTAACAGTTATGAACTGGTTCCCATCAATGGGACCTTCCTTCCGGGTCATCCTGGTCCCACATCGTCTGAACTGTGGTTTGGTGGTGTTCCCACAACAGATTCCTCCCTTCCTCCTGGCAGATCCTCCTCCTCTCCTCGTGCCACTCGACCAACCTTCACTGTGCCAATCACTGAACCAGGCTTCTCCGGTCTGGATGATGTGATGAAGACTACCAAGATCATCATTGGCTGCTTCGTAGCTATTACCTTTATGGCAGCAGTGATGCTGGTGGTGTTCTACAAGCTGCGGAAGCAGCATCAGCTGCATAAACATCACGGGCCTGCTCGGGCCATCGAGATCATCAACGTGGAGGACGAGCTGGGACCTGGAGCCGGCGGTCGGGGCAGTGGCATCTCCGGAGGATCCACAGTGATGCAGGGTGGAAGCAGTGGAATAGGAGGGGGCCAGAGCCTCAGGTTGCACCATCCAGAGATCGTCAACTTACCCAACTTAGCTCGATCGGAGCACCTCAACCACTATTACAAAACCCACCACTTCAACAACAATATGATGGGCCTGGGCATTGGCACGGGTTCTGGAGCGGGCCTTAACAACAACAACAACCCGTGCTCACAATCACAGACCTTATCCTGCTCCCAGATTTCAGCTGCTGGCGGGGGAGTGCCCACAAGTTGCACCCTGCCCTCACCTGTACCCCTGTCCCAGTTGGGCCTTCACAGTTCCCTGAAAGGCCTGAAGGGTAAAGGTCAGAACGAGCCATTACTTTTTAAGAGTGGCTCAAAGGAAAATGTGCAAGAGACTCAGATTTAAATGAAAGTGAGTGGAGAAGTAAGAGGAATGAACTACAGGGAAAAGGCACATACAGAGAACGTCTGCAAAGCTGAGGGTGAGAGGCTGGTTGTAGCTCACTTTTCTTATTTGTAGATTTTTCTAATGGTGTTCCAGATAACCACAGTTTTCTGGCTTCTGTTTATGAACTGAAAGAAGCAGACAGGAAGACAGAATAAGACAGTTCAACAGTCCCATCAACGCTTCCACACAAAACTTCTTGCCAAAAAAACACCAGAATGTGGGCGACTTGTTTTAGTCAGCGAAGAAAGTCACCCTTCTTGACAAAGACGCCAGCGGTGGAAACACATATGCAGCGATCCGTCCAGATTGTTATGATTATTTCCAGCCACGTTCAGTGTATATATTTGGAAGTAGACAAAGTGTTTGCCGTTGAAAATGTTGTCAGATCAGTGTTTGGCAAAGGTGGTGAATAACAAACACTGATTTGTGTGTTCGCCGAGGACCCAGGTTTCCAGGAAACATTCAAATCCAGGTGAAGCAGAATTAGAGCAAAGCATCGGAGCTGCCCGGAACATTCAAACAACAAAAAGCATTTTTTAGAGGCAGATTTGCTTCATTGCTGTTCTGTTTTCCCTTTTACTGTCTGCTGTCTGCTTTGAAGGAGGATGGCTTCAGAATGGGATTATAACGGACAGGAATGTTCCTGCATAAACATTAAGGTCAAAGGATTTGAAAAAATAGACTGGACATACATATATATACCGTAAATATATTTTCATTTAAATAAATAAATTATAAAGAATCTTTATCAAGCTTGTGACTGAAAAGTACAACGTCTGAAAATACATATTGGAAAAAAAAAAAACCTCCAGGGAGCTTTTTTGGTGGCTCTTCCGCTCACAGCTTTTCTCAACTTGGAATAAAACAGCCACCCCGACTGCCCTTCGAAAGGACGCACGTGGAAAGTGGCATCCAGTGAGCCTGGCAAAATGCTTTTATTTTGGTCTCCATTTTTTTTTTTGTAGCCACAAACGGTGTTTCCCTTCTGAACAGGGTCATTGGAAGCAGAGGGTCCTTACACTCCTGCAGAAATACGAGAAGCCTTTCTTTTTGGTATCAGGTGGCACTGTAGTATTAATAATAAAGATCATAGCATTTTTTTGTGATTATCTTTTAATAATCAGCACATTATATATTGGGTAACATTGAAAGATTTCCTGAATTGTTCAGTTTCAGCTCAAAAATAACATATTAATAATAACAAGCTATTATTATTATTATTATTACTGCCAGAGCCAACAGATACCAGAGAAGCCTTTATTTGTGTAAGAAGTTAAAGTGATAGTTGATCCTAAAGCCGTGGGACACGTTCAAAGGAGTCAACACCTGCAACCAGAGAAACAACCGCGCCTCCAAAAAAATTGGCTTTTTTCAAGTTCCCACCGACTCATGTGATGTCTGGAGCAGTCAGGGACCCTGGTGTTATCAGACGTGAAAGGCATGAACTTTTTGATGAAGACTGCACCTTTGCAGAGGATTATTTCACAGCTGTATCTCAGTGTTATCGTGTTTGATTGGATTTTATGGCAGCAGAGAGCTAAAAGGACTACAGACAAGCAGTTTGAAAGGTAAGCGAAGCTTGTTTTGTGAGGAAAACGGCATACAGTATTGTATACAGATGGGTGAAGCTTTTTTCTAATGAAAAAGGACAATATATAAAAAAAACAGAACCCAATAGATCTCCTTTAAAAAAATAAAACTATTCTATGTGTTTTCATTTTTGTTTTTTATCTAGTTTGGTTATTTTTTTATCACGTGTTATCTTTATTGTAATATTGTTATTGTTATTATAATTAGCTAATTACACTGGTTATAATCAAGAGAGATGTTCTGTTAGCAGAGGTCACTTTGAAAATTAAAAAAATATATAACCTGGCACATAAAATGGCAGTTGAAGTCTGTGAAATTCAGTGGCTTTTTTTATTTTTTCATGTTCTGATCAACTTTAATTGTATTATTACTGTTTGTATCCCTTGTAGCTGCTCTTGAGATGAGACGTGGCGAATGTGAAATAGTCAGCAATGGTTCCTCTTTTGGTTTTGTTTGTTTTTTTTTTCTGCACAGGGGGACAGGAAAGACCCTCCTCTGGTTTACCGGCTCACTTGTGCTCGCTGTGTACTTTTTGTGAATGTCATCACCATCACCACACTCAGAGCATGATTGCGCTGTGTCAGTGCCCCGTTACCATGGCTACGCGTCAGTTTTATGCGCCAAGCTGCGTCACCCTCAGCGCCTCATGAGGCACTCCTCTGCTCCCAGTCAGCCTTGTTTCTTTGAGGCGCCACGTCTCACCGAGGAGGCCAGTGTTTCTTCGGTGGTAGCCAGTCAACCTGAGCATTGTACCCGTGTCTTCACTTCAAGCCCCCTCCCCGCTTAGCATCCTGCTATCCGGTCTCCCTGGCAACTGTTGCTGCTGCAAAATCTCTTATCAAAACGTTTTGATTCTGGTTTTGAATGCTAAATAGTGGAGCGCAGGCTACAAAAATAAAAAAGTTATTGGAAAGCAATGAAATTTGTTCAATTATCTAATTATTTTTGTCATTTCACCCGGCAGCTTGATTTCTCAGATCACTGGCTTTCTGCAGAGACCCAAGAGCACTGCGAAAGACTTATATGCTCCCCACACTGATGATCAACACTCATAGCCCATCATGAACATTTTCCTCACAACTCATTTACATATTCTGCTGCCTCTGTGCGTACAAATGGGAGAAAGTGTCACGTGGGCATGCTTGTGTGTGTGATTTTTGTCTCAGTTTTTCGTACATCTCCAGCCGAAAGCAAAGGACTGTTACAAAAGCTGTTTACCCTTGGTTTGTCATGAAGCTGCGTCGCACCAGGCCCATCTCCTGTTGTAGCTCCTGATGCAGCGTTGCATAGCCCCCGTGGCTCCTGTGAAGTGGCTCAAAGCAGAGGCCGTGTCACTGAGGCTTTGGCGTAAGAGCGAGCAACGGCGGTGCTGGAGACTCTCAGTCACCGTGCTGCAGTGTCTGAGTCACAGAGCAGTGAACACGCTCCCATCAATTTAATGGAAGTGCTGTGTTTACAGTGCAGGAAGGGACCCGCCCGGTCACCCATAGGGAGTGACCCCCAAAATGATGGTCAGTTTCCGTCTGTGCACGGCTGTTTTACTGCACGTGCAGATTTTGAAAGATGTCTCACGGTTATCGATGCGGCACAGGTGGGCTTCTGTGAGCGTGGTTGTGTAAGAAGGCTAAGAGGGAGGAGGGGCGGTCAAACCTCCATTTTAAATCCCCGCTTTAAAGCAGCTCTGTCTGCCTCCTTCTGCTTCAGGCTGCTTTAATGATCCTCTCACTGACACTTCATGTAGAAACTGGATTTTCTTTTTTATATACTTAAGGAGATCACCTATTCTTTGCTCTCTTTCTCTACATATTTGGGAAAAACGAACTCCTGAAAGGTCTCCTCAGACCTCTGCTCTTCAGAAAAGCATGCCTGACCTATTTTAACCTCACGCCACAGCTCGTAGAGGTTTGAAAGGTCAAGTGCACACAGCCACAGCTGTATTTTCAAGGTTAATACTTTGAGCATCAGAATGAAGGCTTAAGTTGATGTTTAGATTGTTTTCTAAAGTGTTTTTGGTGTTTAAAACAATCAGAAATCTGACCTGTAAGACATGATGGAAGACCTGGAGGCCATTGTCTCTGCAACCCACCCACATGGTGTCCAGGTTTTTGAGTCATTAAAGACCCACTCTCATCATCTTTTGATCTAGTTTCAAAGCATTCTCAGAGTTTTTCTTTTTTTTATTATGATTATGCCATTTTTAACCAATATCAAAAAACCTGCGTCGACGTAGTTTCTGCAGAGCGGCAGGAGTTCATTAAAAATTCACTTCTGAGTTGTGAATGGGACAATTGGCGCAGAGTAAACTCACCCCCTTCCCATCATCTATCTGTTTAACTTACAGCCTCTCACATCCCCAACCTAACATTACTGGTGCAACAAAAATGGAGAGCAATGTTTGAGCTATCCAGCGGTACAGTTTTGAGCCAGATGCCAACTCATGTGAGGAAAACCAAAACGTGCATGAATCTATCCATCTCCAAGCAGATGCATCAGAATGGAGCAGAGCAGGGGGGTGGTGGCCCGCCGTAGTAGCTCCTACATCAAAAGTGTTCCAATGGCATTATTTTGCCATCTGCCATTATTTGGCATTATTGATTCACAACAACTTGAATAAAAAATACTCTGAAAATGATTTAAATATGTCCATCATCAGAAAAAAAGCCAAAAACCATGTTAAAAACACCAAAAACATGTTTTTTATCAGAGTGGGTCTTTAAACATTTTCCAAAAGTTCTTTTTTTGAACATTTCTCACATCTAGCATTGAAATGTATTAACAAAGAAACCTGTTAGAAACTAGGCTGGTTGTCACTGTTATCATGGCAACAATGTGGGCATAGGCGTAAACAACAGTTGTTTAAAAAAATGGAAAATCTATTTCGGTATAGAGAAACAAAAATGTATATTTATATTTTCTTTGGTCGTGCAGAAAAAGGATGGGTGCTATGAGCTTGTTAGGCTCACTTTGAGTCCAAACGTCAGCCATTCTTTCTGTCTTCATAGAAACTGCTCTAAACTCTGCACCAAAAGGAGGCACAGCCAAGGGTGATTAGGGGCAGAGGCGAGGGCGTTCAGTGCTTCTTCCAGCTTTCATTTTTTTATTGTTTTGTTGCAGCCATGTTGGATGGGAGAGCAGCACCTGTTGGTGAAGCTTAAGTGATTTTTAATGCGCTTTTTCAGTAGCTGTATTTAAGGTTAATCGCCTTGACGGTGATGTGACTTTTAGTCATAACGATGCACATGAAACCATCCGAGGCCGCCTCTCTTTTGGTTGTGTGCTTACAAATACGAAAACGTTCCAGGTCCTGTTTTGTGCAGCTTGTGACCAGCAGTGTTAAAACCACGGCTGTGTCTGTGCCAGCCCCCCGAGGGCTGTACTACACACTTGTAAACCCCTGCATTACAAGCTCTTTGCAAGCTCCACACTGCATAATTTCTTTTCTGTCACCCCCCCCTTTAAAAATAGCAGCGAAGCGATAGCTGGGCTTAATGCATTATTGATACATATGGTGTCAATGATGCATGTGCAAAAGCAGCGGGGCTAATTTTCTCCATATTGCAGAGGCCAAAAGCATCAAACTAGGTTTTAATTTATAAGCGTGGTTATTGCTATTATTTCTCACACGGCCATCGTGGTTGTCCGGCCAAATGCTGCAGCTTGTCTTCTTACATGACAGCTTCTGTGATTCTGTTAAGTGCAGCGCTGGTTTGTGTGCCACTGTGTCACTATATGCCCCTCCCCAGCCAAGAGCAGCAGCAGCAGCTCGCTGGGCTTCGCTGTGCCTCTGCTGTTGGATGCTGGCAGTCAGAGGCTGGTTTTATCACCCGCAACTGACTTGATGACAATGCCTTTTTTTTTTTTTTTGGTGCCCTGGTCATCCTGTTCAGTCACATTATGAGAAAATGAAGAAGTTTTGTCAGATGTGTGCAGACATTTTTCTGTGTCATCACTGTGAAATTGAAAACCCTGCCCTGGAGCCACTTATCAAACCTGACCACACACTCAAGTACAAGTTAGAGCCACACGCTTGCACATACCGACTCGCTGACACTGAATGACTGAGTGATTTATTGATTGAGGAGGAGCCTTTTTCAACAATTTGCAGCTGAGTGGAGTGGAGGTTAATGCAACCCTCTCACCAGCTGCCATGGCGCTCTGTGCGTGCTTTATATCCTGTGAAGGTGTCCTTAATTTGAGAACGGCTGGGACATTAGTACATGCCTTATTTCCATGTAGTTCTGGATACCGTGTCTCTGGTCACAAGATGCCCACTTTGGGCGCCTGGTGGGCTCCGAGCGAGTGCTGCCTGCGTGACGTAAGGAGGATGAGTGGCTTGGTGTGGATGAGCATCTCCTCTGTGTCATTCAGCCATGGGTCAGGGGGTGTCTGAACTGGAGCTCAGAGCAAGACAAATAAAAATCCAGTAAAGCTGTAAGAGACACGCTTACAGCCCATGAAATTGTAAAATACAGCTTAATGACATGGGAGCTCTGCTTACCACTGAGCCTCTCATGAACGCTTTTATTACGGAGAATATTGTTGTTGTCGTGTCAGGATCTCGCATCTTCAGCCTTTCTAACTTTTGCTCTGCAGCCCTTTGAGCTGCTGGGACACTTCTAGAGCGCCATGGGGTAAAAACAACAAAAAATTGTTTGTATGACAAGTTCAAAAGAGGCTTTGCTTTTTTTTTCTCGTATCCTGAAAAGCTGACATTTGGGGCCGTGTGAGCTTTTCAGCCCACAGCAACCATATTGCTCTTTCAAATACAGATTTACTTCACAAAAACAATCTGGGATGTTGCAGCTCGTGTTGGGATTTGGAAACACACTTCTGCAGCAAACTCATGCCTGGGAGCTGCAGCAGGCTTCCTTTTCAGTGTGATGATGTGTGTGGACTCTGGGACTTGTTCTGAAGCAGCCTCAACTATTAAAAGGACTGCTGACCCAGCAGCTGTGCACCTCTCAGAGGACTTAAGTTTCCACACTCCCACTAACCATCCATGCTGTGTATGGTTCAGGATAGTGATCATACTCAGCTATGTTTGATGTTCTTAGATGCTGGAAAAAGGCTATACCTCTCAGTGCTTTGAAGTGTAAATTCTGGTCTTTTTGAAGAACCTCGTAGAGGAAAAGGAAGAGATAGTGACAGCCATATACGTACTGTTTACAAGCTGCTGGTTTGATGACGGCACCTTCCAACCCTTATCTGTCTCTTTTGGTGGCAGCAACCTCAGATGGCATGAGGTCAAACCTCCGCTTGCTGTCGAGTTCACAGGTTGGAAGGTGTTTTCTCTCATAAAGGTGAAACTGGAGCAGGATTCAGCTCTGACCCAGATAAGCCGCTCCAGCTGAACTCCGAATCAGAGCCTCCTCCCAATGATTTTTCTTTTCCGCTCTCTTTCAAGCAGGAAACCGTAGTAAATAGTCATCAATATGAAATAAACTCTTCCTGGGCACATTGATTTTTTTTTACCCTTTTTTTGTCTCCACCTCCACATGTCAGCGAGTTCATCTCTTCTTATTGGTGTTTGATTTATTCCTCTGGTCCGGCCTTCAGGAGCCTCATTTTGTGCATGTTCTCGACTCTCATGCGGTCCACATGCAGCAATGCGATGTATATTCATACCCGAGGTGCTCTCGGATCACCACGAGCGACTCTTGGCAGGCGCAGCAGGCGTCTCTATTGCGCCCGAGCTGCTGTGTTTTTGTGGGCCTGCTTACCACGCAGCAGCTTCTGTCGCCTCGGGCCTCCCCACCCTGCGAGCTCAGAGGAAATGGAGTGACAAGGGAGGACAGAGCAGGCGGAAAGGGAGAAAGCAAACGGAGAGATGGAGTGAAAAGAGACCGGAATGACAGAAGGAATAAGATATGACAGAGAGATTCCCTGTCAGTCCATATCTTGATAGATTTGCAGTTTGCATGTCATGCACACAAAGAAGCCTGAACTCTGGGTGCTCTGTGAGCATTTGTGCAATATTTGCATGAGTTTGAATAAAGTGGGTTTCATGAGCACAGTATCCATGTTTGTGTGTCTGTGTGTGGCCGGTATAAAGACATGAAGGAGGAAGGGCCGCTGTGGTGCTTATATGTCACCCAGCGCCAGAGGGGAAATGACTTCTTTCTGTCCCCGACCCAGGGGAGGCAGAGGAGGAGCACGGCTGACTACCCTCGTTCCTCTGCCTTTTTCTCACCCTCTCCCTCAAAAATGCAGCCAAAGCCTCAGTCATGGCCTCCCCCACTGGGTCTGAGTCACTCACAGGCGTATTCTTATGCTCACAGGCGTACGTCTTGCATTATCCCCCTTCTTCTCCTCCTGTGGCTCTCATCCCTCCTTCTGTTCTCCTCCTCCGCTCTTCTCTAGCTACCTCATGCTTCCTGTTTAACCCTCCCACCACCTCCTTCTGCCATTTTTCACCCCCCTGCAGCTTGATGTCAACTTTTAAGTCTCATCCACCCAAACACCATCACATGCTCGCGTTGGCCCCCCGCACAACTGCGACCGTCTCTCAGGAAAACGAAAAACAAACTCACAACAAACCAAGGCCTCTGATATTTCCTTCCCTCTGTTCAATTAAACATGGCCTCCATCTGCTTCTTTGTTTCGCTTCGGCTTTTCTTCTGCAATATTGACTGTGGTTGTTTTTTTTTTTTGTGATTGTTTCTTAAGACTGTGTTTTAACCTTGTTATAGCCACAGATGTGTGCGTATTAACACCGGAGGAACATGTCACAGGGGTGTGTGTGTGTGCTTGTGTGTTTGGAGGAAGGAGGACTTGTTCTGCTTGCCAAAACTATTTTCAGAACATGAAATCTCTGTTTATGTGCCATACTGAGAAATTTATTAAATAAAAATAACATTTTTCACAATTTTCAAAGTGAGATCGTGTTGCTTATTTTTGACCAAAAACATGTACTTCATCAGCAAAGAATGACACTTTTCATTGTCAAAGAATCTCCAACTCTGTGGTGTTTATGAAGGCATTGTCCGCTCTGACACTGGTATGCTGACCTGTGCCTGAGCTCTGCGTCTGCGCTTGTGTCTGCCCATGTGTGTCTTTGTCTGCACGTGTTGTTGTGTGATGCTGTTTTGCCTCGGGTGAACTTTTTGCTCTTGCAGGAGTTTTGCAAAGAGGTCAGTTTCAGGATGCTTCTGACTCAGAGTTACAATGATCTGCTCACACGTGTGCATTTGTGTATTGGTGTGTAAATGTGTGCGTACGGTTGAAGCAGTGCAGAGCAGAGTAGAAGGGATCCTCCCCTCAGTCTAAACGCAATTCTCATCTAATACATGAGGAATGAATTGCAATATTTTCCAGAGTTTAAGCTATGTCTGATTATAAGTCACTTACCATATGTAAGTCGCTTTGAAGTATAAGTCGCACTTTGGAGAGAAAAATGCAACGCTTCTGAACGAATCTGCCTGGTGTAATACTGCAACTGAGATTAGTGCATCAAATTTGCATCCACTGTCTTTTTCACAATGCGAGTTAAATGCCGCTGCCTCTTGAAGCACGTGTTAAATTTGTTGCTCAATGCTTGTCCAAAAATGTGTTCACAAACTAAATGCTCCCGTTGCGCGTGGGAGGAGCTATCGTCAAAATTTTAGGCTAATCGATAGATGGAAGCATTACCTGAATATCTCATTTACATTGAACGGAAGACACAGATGACGTTGAGAGATCAGGTTTATACCGTATGGAGCTCCGTCTGAATGACATTCAGTGGAACTCATATGTCTCTGTGACCCATGACTTGCTGTCCTGTCTTATTTGGAGTAAGAAAAAATAAAAGCAAAAAGAAAAATATTCTCTCAATGCTAATGAGAAAAATATTAGATTCCGGAAGAGAACAGTCAGATTTTTCTTCCGTGTTTGTTTTGGCTCTGCACTTCTTTTTCTGCGTTGCTGTCAGTAGCAAATACTGATACGCACACTGACAGTGCCCTCTAGCAGTTTTTAGGAAACAATTGCTTAAAAGCAACCTGTTGTTAGAGGGAAATTAAGAAATATGCATTAGCCTATTTTTGTTTTTTTAAAAAATCACATATAAGTCGCTTCTGAGTATAAGCTGCACCGCTGGGCAGACTTCCTGAAAAAAAGGAACTTCAAAATATGATATTACAACAAGCCATTTGGTGCTACAGTTTTTCCCAATTGCTAAAACACAAAAATGCCATTTTTCGAACTAGCCGATCAATTGCTTTAGCTTATTTTACAGAAACGTCACTTTCTGGTCTCAACCTAAAACACAATTAGCAAAACTCAGTCTGCTCTTTGCAGAACACAAGACACATTCTAACTTTTAAAACACAGTTGGCATTCACAACACACAAGGTGAAAAAAGGTAACACAAAGAGCCAAAACCCAAACTCTGCTCCAGCACACTGACCATTATCAACACACACCTGATCAAAGCTGAAGACACTTGTTGCAAATCAACTGCTGTGAATATACGGACCATTCTGGAAGGGTCCATCTTGACCATCAGATCAAGACCCGCGCCATTCACAATTTTAAATAATGTTGTTTTCTTGGTCATAGTGTCAGCATAGCTGCAGTGGTACATTAGAAATTCACCTCTGAGTTCTGAGGTGGGACTGTTGGCGTGGAGCAACTCCGCCCCTTTTCCCCTCTTTGAGGCTGAGAGCACTGAGCAGGGAGCTTGTGGCCCATCCAGCATATTTTAGACATACTGTTTTTAAAACATTTTTATGTCTGCTTCTGATTTCCAATGTTTTGAATCAAATGCAATTTTAAGCCTAATTTACTTATTACATGTTCTCCATCATCAGAAAAAGGCCACAAGAACATGGTAAAAAAAAACAAAACACAATTTTCATTGGAGTGGGTCTTTAAATTAGTGACATAACGGGTGAGAAACAATAATTCAATGGCTCTCTTCATCATGGCGTTGCATTGGTCGAATTAATTTACTGACTCTGGTTAACGCACAGCTCTGTTTACATTCTGATACGTCAGCCAGAGTGATGTCTGGGCTTTGGCAGGACCGGCAATGACTCCTTTCTTCTTGTCATGTGCTGCTGAGGATCTGCAGCGCTGCGCTGTTTTGTTGCATCACCCAGTTTTGTCAGAGCTTTCCAAGCATTGACACAAAAATACTCAGCAGACGGAGATGTTTGTGGTCAATTCAACAACTTCATGGTCCCAGAATGCAGAGTAAGCTTAGAGAAGGACACGCTGCTGCAATACTTTACAGTTACCATTTGTAACAATTGCTTGCTTCATTCTAGTGACACTTTCTCCTCATTTGTCCAAAAATGACTAATTTGACTAAAAATGTTTCTTCTATTCATCATATTGTACTCTAATGCAATAAATCAAAGTATTTTGAGTTATTTGAACAGTTAAAAATGAGTATTGTTTGTAAAAATGTTTTTTCATAAGAATTGCTCCTCTTTTTTGTTTGCACGCAGTAAAATGCTCCCTTTTGATATGCTGTCCCACATTTTGGTCGCAAACACCACTGTCAGCAATGAAACTTCCCATTGTTTCATTTATTGAGCAATAACCAATGGCATGTTATCATTTTTATGTTAGAGGAAGAGTAAAAGTATATGTTTTATTGCCATACAATAGTTTTTAAATGTTTTTATGACCCTCATCACCAGGTGCTAATACATCCAGGTCCTAAAATAAGCCAGATTCTGTCAGCGGAGGCTGTCTGCTCCTCAAAGACTTTTTATTTGGTACATTTTTTCCTGCAGATGAATGAGACTGTCATACTCTTCAAATTGGAAGCAAACACAATCACTTTTAACAGAACTCTAACAAAATGGACTGAACTCTGTCACTGATGAAGCACTCAAGGTTCTCATGGAACTGTTGTTCGGAATCGCGTGAACTAGTGGTCCCCAACCCCTGGGCCTCGGTCCAGTGTCCATGGGACAATTTTTTTTTTCATTTTGTTTATAATCTGGTTCTGAGGGAGGTTTTATTTTGAAAAACAACTGGATTCTCTCCTCCACATCCGACTCATGCTAGACGCATGTCAAATCGCTCTGTCGCGTGTTGAAAATCTATCGCTACCGTCTTAAAGCGGCTCCTCTGACCACTAAACTGAAATCTCCAAGCAAGCAAAAGTAGCAAAAAACAAACGTTTTTGGAAAGTTTCTTTTGGCTGAAAAGATCCAAAAGACGAGCGTTAAACTTCATGCTGAAACAAAGCTGCATTTCACAGACAAAAACCACCAATCTTTACTTCAAATATGGATACGGTGATTCCCACACACCATAATAATGATAATGCATAACATTCAGAAACCGGCTGTCTGATGTTACGAGGCTGCTGCTAATAAAGTTGATCAAACTTTGGATTCGTGTTTATTATTATAGTAAGAAAAGACCAGTTGAAAGGTTGTTTTTTTTTGTATTGATCCATCTCACCTTAATAGTCAGATGAGGCTGAAGTTGGCATCCGTTATTTTAGCTTCCTCTTTAAGAATTTTTGAGCTAAGGAGTGAAAATCTAAATCACATTTGAATGGTTCCTACACCAAATCCAGTGAAAAAAGAAAGTTTAAAGCAAATGCAAATATTTTACAGAAAATGAAGATAAACTTTGCCCTCAAAAGTTAGCTAAAAAAAACAAAATCAGATTCCCAGGGCCGCCTCACACAGGCAATATGTGAAAATATCATCTGACTGTAAACCAGTCTGTGGCCAGAAAGGGTGGAGACCACTGGTGTAAAGCACAACATTTTCTTTAGGGTACACGGGATAAATAAAGAGAAAAGTCCATGTCATTAGTTCAAATTAAAGTGAAGTCTGTAGAGTCTAGCATGAAGCTTTTGGTTTGTTTTTTTTTAGATCGTAAACTTGCCTGGTTGTCTGATATGATGATAATCGATGGATTAAAAAAAAAAAAAAAACTTTCCCCACTTTTCTTTGGGCCAAAACTAAAATTTAAAGCAAAGCCTTCAACAATATTTATTTTAGATTTAAAGATTATTCACAATGTCCTTTCATAAGAGCAGAACTCCATAATGTTTCACTGTTGGACCAGAACTCAGCTGCAAATTGAATTATTTTGTTAAGGATGATGACCAAAGTTGGTTTGGCTGGACTTGAATCCTGTTAAAGTCCACATGGACGACCTAAAATTACAAACACATATGTTTATCTCCAACAAATAGATAAATCTGTAAGGAAAATCTTTGTTCTCAGCCTTGTTGGTTTACATGATGTCACAACCCTCATCAATTGTTCAAAAAGGTCTTTCTTCTTTAAAAAGTTGGACAGTTTATCTTTTCTTTCAGTACACACTGAAATGTTTCTGCTGTTTAACTCACTGCGCTGTTGGGTATAGACATCAAAAGCATTTAGTGTGTTTGGAGAGAATGTCATGGTTGAGTTGTGGAAAGGAAAGCGCTCCTTCTCTGATGATCCAGTGTTGTGGCAGAAGCGGCGAAGAGCGATACCCCCCGAGCGACAGCAGGCTGGTGCCTCTGAAAAGTCAGCAGATGACAAAAATCATTAACATTCATCTTATTGGATCATAAAAATGAGTGTAAAGTATGCATCAAGCAACCTTTGTTCAATTTTTCAGCGTGGTCCAACCTTATCTTATCATCATTGCTGCTGGCAGCCATGCTTAGAAATTCAAGCATTTTATAATAAATGTGATTTTTTTTCTTTAGCAGTTTTCCAATGAGTTTCATTCATTTTGCAAAGTGAAGTTTGACCAATTAGTTTGGAGTGGAAGGCAACAATTGTGTAGTTTATTTAAAAAATGAACACAAGATAGTATTTTGCTTGTTAAGATTGCTCTTTTATCCACATTTTTCTGTGTTGAGGGGTTTGTAGTCCCTGATTTTTCCTTTCACTGCAAAGCCAGGCCTCCTCAGCTCTTGAGGACACCAAGGCTTTCCCATGAGACCTGAGTGTGCTGTGAGGCCTCCTCTCAGTGGGAGACGACTGAAACGCTCCCACCGGGAAGCATCCTGAAGGCATCCTGAGCACATATCTAAACTGAGGCCCTCGAGGAATGTTGTCATAAGCTTTCTCCAAGTAAATAAAACCCCAGGAAGCACTAATTCTATTTTCCAAAGTTGGTAATTTGACAATCTTGCTTTTCATGTGTTTTGCCAAAAATTCCGTAATCAGATTATTGTAATCCAGTTACACATAATGTATTACTCCCACAGCTTTTATGGGGGTGTGTGCGTGAGAAACAGCAGAAAAAGCAAAAAAAGCGCAGTCCTCTTTTGCACGGTATCTCTGCTGAATCCGTGTTTAATGATCAAGCTTTGAACTGCACAGACACTCTGTCGGTTCTCTGTTACAACAAGTGTTGTGCAAAGCAGTTTATTGAGTGTTAGAGGGGAAGCTGAAGCTTTTTTTGTCTTGGGTGTCATTTGTTGGAGCTTTAAAGTGCTGCTGCAACACACACACACACACACACACACACACACACACACCCCCCCCCCCCCCCCCCCCCCTTTGGGTATTTGTGTTTTTAAGGGAGCAGACCACAGTCACAGCGAATAGATTATGCAAAACCATCTCGAAACTCTCATTTTCACCTCACCAACATTGCATCTACATGACTCAAGGGTAGAGAGGTAAGTAAGATTAGAACAGACGTATGAAATCCAGGGCAATTTAAATGTGACAAAACAGTGAGGCTGAAGCATGCGGCTCAATCACGAGACCCTATTTCTCTTTCAGTTTTGCTTAGATGAAAATAGTTGAGATGGAGAGAAGGGGCAACTGTGTGTGGGGGATAGAAGCTGAAGTGTTGGTATTTGAAAAAATACATTTAATGAGGACGAAAAAGAGAGTTTTGTTAAGGCCTGATGAACTTTTCTCATGAAAATGGGATTCTTGAAGTTTGGCCCCCAGTGTTACTCTGCTTTGTCTCATGTCTGCCTCACTACTGCCATTTCTCTGGTTTTCTGCTCCACTCACTCTTGCCGCTGGAGTTGAGCCCCGTCTGGAGGTCAAGGCTGCCGTTAATCCCGCGTTTCAAGGTCAGAACCAGAAAAAGGTGCCTCTGTCTTCTTTAATTCAGTCTCATGTGATGAACGGTCCATGTCAGCCTCCCACACGCCCCCATGCGCCCTCCCCTCAACCATCCCCACTGTCCCGCTCCGCCGTGATACAGTTGTACGGAGTAACCTTGGAGACAGGGGCTAATCATCCATCCCATAGCCAACCTTTTAATCCGCCTCCCTCCGCCCTGCTGGCTCTTCACTCATCTCATGACATTTGCCTCCCACGTCCTCTTCACCTTTCTCCAACTCTTCACTGCAACACACTTCCAGTCTTTTCTCCTCCAAACCTCCCTTCTTACCTTTCATGCACTGTCTTTCTCCTCCCCTCTTTTTGTTTGTCCTGCAGAAGGACATTTGTTTTCCTGGGAGAGTAGAGGGGGATCGACATCCCAGATATGAGCTATTGATTAGTAAGGAGGGCGCAGGAGCGCAGTAATGCGACTCCCAGTCAAAAGAATGAAGAAGAGATGACACGTACAACCTATGACACATCCCACGTACCGCATCTGAGCAGCGTACCCACGCATACCAGTGCAACATATGTGCAGCATGCTGTGTACACGTAGCGACAAGAATACAAGACCTGCAATGACAAAAACTGTCACTGCAGTGTGAACATTAATATGCATCAGAGTGAGAATCAAGCGATGGTGCGGGTGATTCCTCAAACAGGTGAGCTCTTAAAATTAGAACTTTTAGATTTTCTGTTTGGTAAGTGTGATTAAAAAACGAAAGTTGACTTAGTGCAAAGTGCAACACAGTTTATAGCATTAAAAAATGTGTCCCCTGATCCCCTCCTGTGCATAACAAAGGCAGTTACATCAATTTACATATGTTCCCTGGACGCCTTACACGTAGTCAGCCGATGTTTGCAGAAAAGTGGTGTATAGCACAACTGCAGGAGGTGCATCCAGACCAGGGGTGATGAACACAAAACACATGAAGCGAGTCAGAGGAGCACATTTAATGATCCTGGAAATGCATTCTTGTGTTGCACACAACATGCAAAACACGCAAAAGAAACAGAGGTTTATGGTGAAAAGTGAGTTGTTGTCTTCTCCCTAAAAAAGGCACCTTTCCTGTGTTGATAACAGGCGAATAGAAATGTAAACTAAAATCTGATCTCTTTTAAAGAAACAACGCTCAGGAAATCACAAACAAATGTGACTGCAGTTGTTATCAGTAGAGATAGATGGTACTTCACCGTTTTTCAAAATAAACCACTGTATTCTTGGAAAGATGAACTCAAAGTGCTGTAAATGTTCAATACTTGAAATCATGAACAACGACCTAAAGTTAAAAAAGAAAGAAACAAACAAACCTTATGAAATGAAAGGAGAAACCTACAATCTGAACACGCAAGTTTCACTGAAACGTTGGTCATGAAAAGTCCAAATCCTTTGACCAAACCAGTTCTCTTTAACTGTGAGATTTTTTCATCTCAGTTAGCAGCTCGAAAGTCACTTTAATTTAGGTAAACAATTGAAAAAGTCACATGGTTGCGACAACAATGCTCACAAAGTAAACAGTGTTTTTAAATATCACACGTGGAGGCAGCTGTGAAAGGATCAGAATTGGAAATAAAAATCTGTTATCCAAACTACTTCAGGCTCAGTTTTGTGCTTCCGGAAGTTGCAGACAACAAGTTTGCCAAAAGTGAAGCAGCACAGACTAGCAGTTTTTGTGAAAAGTGAAGAACACACCCACACACACAAGTTTCACACATTTATTTTATTTTGTATTAATGTGTAAAGCTGCTTTAAGTTGTTGTTTGGCTGCACCTTGAATTTCAGTGCTGTTAATTATTTTTTTTATCGTTTTGAACAACCTTTGACTCTAAGCGGAGTGTCTTTGAATGTCTTTCAGACAAAAATCTCACTGCAAAGAGCACAATCCAGGATTCATAGAGGCTTTGCCAAGAATATTGATGCTGGTCAAGCTGAAAACCGGCCAATTTATTTCCATTCTTG
This sequence comes from Oryzias celebensis, assembly GCA_014656515.1. Lineage (NCBI taxonomy): Eukaryota > Metazoa > Chordata > Actinopteri > Beloniformes > Adrianichthyidae > Oryzias > Oryzias celebensis. Next base: position 3,463,688 of record BNCR01000008.1, on the reverse strand, counting down.
AGAGGCAACTCACAGGAGATGCAATTTTCCACCTGACTGTGACATATCTTATACTCTGTGTTAAACACACCGTAACATAATGAAAAACATACACACTTTGTGTCACACTCAACTCACATAGCAGAGCAGGTATGACAAAAGCAGTTTGCAGTTAGACAGAGCAGAGAATCTGTCATCGCGGGAGAAGGTCAACGAATCCAGCAAACAACACAGGATGTAATTTATAGCAGGGATTCACCCTGGGAAAATATTTCATGCACAGCTATCCATGAAGAGATGTCTTTTTTTCCCATAGAGCAGCCATATGTTCTTCAGGTACTCCTGGACGCATCACATCAGTCAGACAGGGACCTTGTGCGACCGAAGCACATTTTTTCCAAATTGTTTTATTCAATAATAGATATATTCACATATTTTAAAAACATTTTTCAAAATGCACAACAGGAGATAACACTTTATGCCATTTTGGCACAAGGAAGTGAGGATGGTAACCACGTTTGATTGGTTAGATGCAGGATTTATTTGATTACGCCTCCAAGATTGATTGGCGGAGACAGTTTAAGGGATCATGCTTTTTCCAAAATAAGAGCAGATGGCCAAAGTTTCTGCAAAATCTTGATACATTGATTCTTATCAGAGTGTCTTGAAAAGAAATCAAATAAACACAAAGAAAGAAAAGTCCATTATGGTCTTTCATATTCCTAAGTACAGTACTCTGTGTGAAACCTAGTTCAGCTTGTATGAACATAGAGCTGGCAATGGCAAATGGTGAAATTGAATAATTTCCCATGGGACACCAGGCAATCTCTCACAGCACACTAGTATACTGGATATGGTTAGTTAGTGGTTTCAACCACTGCACTAACGGTCTGCGTGTGCAACCTGGACAGTGCGCCAACTGATTTGCATGTGTTTGACGGGCAAAAGAAAACAAGCATTGACCATTTAAGGATCTACAAAGCTGTGGATTTTAACAAAAGAATTCTTCCAAAAAGTTGGAAGGAACAGATGTAAATAAACGATAAAGAACAAATAAACCTATTTTGTGCATGTAATGTGATACACAAAGCAACATGATTTGTTGGGCATAATTTAAAGGTTGAAGCAAATTGGTGCAACTTTACGCACAAATGGCTGCAACATTGCACATGTTTGTGCGCTCCTACTTTTCATTTTCTTCTGCTCAACATTCTCTCCCAGCTCTGACAGCTAGAGGGGCGCTGATCACCGCATACCAAACTCTGATCCCTCCTTGGATCCCTCCTTACCTTAGACATGCAGGACCCTTGGTGGCTTGGTGGGGGGGGTGCTTGGACACCGCTGCCAGCAAGCAGAAGGTGTCCTCTCAGTGCCCTGCCCACCAATTTAAAGTGCAACCTTTTTTACACACACCCTTTACACCTCAACAAATACACCCCAACACACACACACACACACGCACACGCATTACTCAAAGAAGGTGGGACCTTTGATCTTCTGGCCCCTACCCCATCCCTGGTGGAGGGTACAAGGCCCTCAGCAACGGAGGCACTGGGCCCCTTGATGTGGTGGGAGTGCTGCTCTTCTGGTTGCGGTAGGGCTTGCACTCTGCAGTCACGTGCCTCACTGCTCTCTGAAGTTGTGAGCCGGTGTGGCGGTCCACTGGGCCCTGGTCTGAGCGCTCGGCCGGATTACTTTGCTGGCGATTTCCTCCATTGGCCTTACAATATGGGTGTCGGGGGGGGGTCCTGGCTGCCGCTGCTGCTTCGGAGGGGGTCTTGGCGTGGGGATGGCCGGGAAACCTTCCTCCTTTTTTCCTTATTTTACATTTCACCATTCACCTCACCAAAATGTAAACACTCACCTGAGCACAGGTGTCGGCTCACCTTTGCACAACTATCATAAGTGACAGAATGAAACGCATAACATGTGTTGGTTTGAATGCATACGTGTGTGTGAAGTGTAGTTGTATTGTGCACACGTTGAGAAGTTTGAATGTGAAGACTCTTGGAGCCAACAGGTATGTTTGTTCCATTTGAGTGTGTGGACAGCGCCCCCCACCACCACCACCCCACCACCCACCCCCCAGACTTACATTCACACTTGACTGTAACCATTTAAAACTTCCAGCATCTTGTTGCCTGTTGTTTTATCATTCTACACCCCCCAGGTAATCATCCTAAAAAATGTTTGACCCACCCCTTCTTTTCACCTGTCTTTTATGCCATTACCCCCCCCTCTCTGACATCCCTTTCTCTTCTTCCCCCTTGTTCTTTTCTGTCCAACAAAAAACAGATAAATACAAACATAATCAATATAAAGTTTAGCCCAAATCACAAAAGGGGTTTATACAATTATAAACCTTGTGTGTTCAAAGATTTACAACCCCCTGATTGTTATAGTAAAATTGTCCCAACACAAGAGGCTCTCAGCTCATATCTGTTTTCTCAGCTGTTGGACAGGTCAAGTTAAAAAAAAGCTCTGATCCCTCCTGCAGGACCTGCATCAGCTATGATCCGCTCAAACAAGGGCCCATCGGCTGCCTAAAATGTGCCACAAATTCTTCAAACATCGTCTGTTTGGCCTTTTATTCCTTACCCAATTAGCCTTCAATCTATCGCAAAACCCTAATTACTGCAATGCAACTTTGTGCCTGGTCAAATTTTGTGTTTTTTAAACGGGGTCTTAATTTAGACCAAATGTGTCTATTTTTTAGCAGACGACAATCTGATGGCACTAAAATTAGTTTTGTTGGAGACAAAATGTGGATTTCATCGTTTTTTGGCACACAGGACAGACCCATCAGATGAAAACAGCTGGACGCAGCTGGCTAAACATTGGCTAAATGTTTTAGGACCCAAAAAATTAGAAAAAAAAACAACTTTTGATCCATTTTTTTCGTGTTAATTCAATGAAAAGTAAGTATGTAATCACACTAGGTTTGGGGGACAAGGTTCTGATTTGGAGGGGCCACTGCCTCTCCTCTTTCCCTCACAGATTCCCCTCTGCCAGAAATGGGCAGGCCTCAGAAATGGGCTCATGTCCATGTACGCATATCCTCACAGCCCAGCATCCAGCAGCACGCCGACAAAAGAGAAGGGATTATTGGCTGCTATCACGGATAATTATTTCTGATATTTCGAAATCCAGTTTGGAGCAGCACAACCATGAGACATCTGTACAAACATGATACGATTAAGAATGCATTACTATCCAGCAGACAGGCAATCAACATGCAATGTCTTGCCTATAGAATTAGGAGTCCTCTCAGGTTTCTTACACGCTGAGGATGATTGACATGCACACAGCGGAGCGGCGTCAGCCCCGCCTCAACCCCAAACTTGTTCCAACTCCTTACTCTGTGCCTTCATGCTGACATAAAGGTGATGTGTTTTTTTCCCCAAGGTGAATCGACTGGTTTCATGCCTCACTCTGAGACAGGATTAAATGGTTCAAGTGGTTACAGTAAAAATTGAGGCAACAGCTGAGATGAATCTCCCTCCTTCTTGAAAACTCATCAAAGTCCTCATTGGATTGATTAGCAAAGGAGGAGCTGTGACATGCTGCAGCTTCTGCAGTCCTGCAGGGCTGCTTCTTGTTGACAGCCCTGTGCTAGCGTACAAGTGTGAACCCCCCCTTACTTACTTCTACCTGCTTTATTGGGTTAACCCCCTCAGTTTGGCTGTGCTGCAGTAGCCCGTCTGCCCCACCACTCTGCTTCAAAGTCACTGGGTTTTACTTTGGTTCGTCCCTCTCTGCAGCTAAATTCAACCACAAGTGCTCAAATGTGTGCATATGCGGGAGGTGTCCACCATGCAAAGGCACGCCGCCCCTGCTCCTGTTTACGCCACGGGCCGGAGTGGCATCTAATGAAACGACATTATTTATAGTGTGGTGTGACAGCCGCGGCCTCAGCATTAGACTCATAATGAGACTCTGGGATGTTGTTGATGGATGCTGGGTGATAACCAGTAGCACTTTTCTGGGCTGATGTGGAAACTAACGTTGCCTGTTAAATGACCCAATAATAATAATTATAACAATGATAGCAGTGAGTGGAGATGAGTTCCAAAACCACAGGGAGAACTGTCACATGGCAGAAAAAAGGGAGCGATGGGGATGAAAAGAGGGTTGTCAGAGGTTTGGACGGAGGGAAAAAGGGCAGCAAGAGAAAGGAAAGAAACACACAATCGATGATCAGTGAAGTAGCATTAGCGTTGTTCACACACACCCCCAATCCCCCCTCCTCTTCCCTCTTGCGCCCTCTCTTTCTTTCTTGCTGCAGCATTGCCATGGCGACAAAGAAATGTGGGAATACCTCTGTCCTTCAGAGAGACGTAAAAAGAAGAGGGAAGGTAGAGATGAAATGGAAGGAAGGAAAAGAGGGAAGATGCAGAGGAGCAGGAGGCAGGAAAGCAGAAATTGCTCACTGACTGAGCGTGCAGTAAAAGCCGTGTTTAGCCCTTGAAGGAGCAGCCAAAGTATGAAACATTGTGATCTTACACACTTGTATACACACATAAACAAATGTGCGTCAGAGACGGCGCTCCGCAAAAGCATTCTGCTCCCATCACTGCCTCCAGTTCCCTGAAAGCGAGTCAGAAGAAAGTGTTTTGATGGCTTTTTGTGTGCAAACACACATAGACGTGATTGTAATCACACACATGTTAATCAGTGGCAAGCCAGACTCCTATGTATTTACCTGCTCTCTGCTTTGCCGAGACCATAGTTACTATGACAACCCATGCAGTCTGAAATAGTCTGAGAGCATTTCTGCTTTCCACTGCATGGCATGTTTCCCTCACCTTGTTTACCTAAAATTATCCCTGTCACCTCTCCATGACGTCCACTCTCACTAGAAGCTGCTGCAGCAGCGGGAAAGCGATCAGGAGTGGGCTTCTTCTCTGCATCCCCACTCTGAATCTGCTCCGTTCGCCCCCTTCTCCCACATCGCTCTCACCTTCTTGCCAACCTGCTGCAAAGATCCCCCTCAAATTCATTTCACTGGCAGCTAGCATTTCCATGGAAACATCTCGAAACCATAGCAACCATTTGAACTGAGCCAAGTGCTTTCAGAACTGGTGCACTCGTTCGCTAGATCTCTGTTTTTTGCACGTCAGTTTACCTGCATATCCTTTATGTGCACATTTACTGTGAGTATTTGTTGGGTGCATTTTGATTTTTTTTTTTTTTTTTTTTTGCAAGGCTCAGCACGCCACACTTCACCTGCCTGAGCTTTGATGGACTGTCTTCGGATTGTCTTCATCACATTCGTGCATCATGTTTGCATCCCACCCTTGTGGGCCTTCTGAGAGAAACTTTTGATGACCTGATGTCAAAGCTTCTCCTCTGCGACTTCACTTCAGCTTGTCCTCTCTGGTGTTTCAAACCTTTAAACCTCTTCACTCCTCCTCAGGGGGTACAACTGATTTGACTGCACAATTGACTGGAGTCCATTCACTACAACCCACTCCTGACTTATGTGATAGACTCTACAAACGTGATGCCAAGAAAATAATGGTTTGATTTGCAAACGCTGCAGTGGGTGAGTTTTGAGCTGAAGCCAAAGTGGCCTTGTCAAAAGAAATTTGACTGTAAATCTGCTAAATTTACACAAAGCTTATTTTCCCAACACATGTGATCCAAAAAAAGAAACAAAATCAACTTTTTCATGGTGGGAAAATGTTAAGTGACATACATCTTAACATCATTTTACCTAATAAGCCATCAATATATTTAACTTGGAGAAAAATCAGAAGAAATAATAGCCGTGTTTAGTTTTTTTTAACTGCCGGTGTTTGGATTCATAAAACAAATATTGTAATCATACACTTTCATATTAAGTACCAATATTTATTTTGATATCTTAAAATCAGCACAGCCTCTGGGCCAACGTAAGTTCATGGCACACCAGTGTTTACAAATCATTCGACTATAGAAAAACCATGAATGGAAGCTTTAGTTAAATAAAAAAAGTGCAGCAAGGGCTGAACTTTATCAAACTAAAATGTGAATTTTAGTCAGTATGAATTGTTATACCCCTAGTTTGAAACTAACAGTTTCAGCTCAGAATGGAAAACACACCTGAAAGTTTACATGTTAGACCATTATTGATGCGACTTTCTTTTCAAACGTCCATGTCTTCTGCTATTTCAGTGTGTCAGTGGCATAGCTTAAAGATGAAAAATGAAGGGACACACAGAACTGCTTTTGTCTTTCCACTGAGCTCCATGTTGCCATGTTGTTGGATGTTTCATGTCAGTTTACATTTTTTCATGTTCTTTAAATAGATGATGCATGAAAGTGTTGAGCATTTATTGGAACTTGCATCTGGAGCTGCAGAGCTGTACTTCTGCAGAAACAACAAAACAGCAACCACATTCTAAATTATCACGTTTTATTCAAACACCGAAAATATTTTATATGAAATAAATCACTAAAAATGTAAAGTTAAAGTTTTTTTTAAGAAAAAATATCTTGAGCTGAGAATTTTTGCACACATTATTTTCTTAAACTGTCTTATTGAGATAGTTTTTCTTCTTTTTAAGGACATTTAGTTCCAAAAAAAGTAGTGGTACAATTATGCTTGGAATCAGATGAGAAATTGACCAGAATAACACCACTGAAACATTATGAGGAAGTGACATCAGAATAAAAAAAGACACACAGGAAAAGATGGAGGAAGAAAAGATGGTCCAGCAAAACAGTCTTAATGAGAATTTAACCTTTAATCCAGATTCTACCAAGAATCGCATGATCTCAAGTACTTTTTCTAATCTGTTTTACTTTCATGGTTTAGGATTTTTTTAGACTACACTGATTTGTGTTAAAATATTTTGTAAATAAAGTATAACACAGTGTTGTACAGAAGACTTTATTTAAACTTGAAACAAAACGGATGTAATTGATTCTTATGGAGTCTAATGTTTGCTTTGAGTTCATATTTATATTATGAAGGCTCAAAGACCTTAGACATGGAGAATCTTGAGCAAAAATGGCACACATACAAGTCTAATCTGTGCAAACATAAAGGTCTGTTGGTTTTTTATTAATTTTAAACATGATTTGTTTTTTAAGGTAAATATTCAGGGAAAACGAAGTAGATTAACAGTTTGCTAAGCTTTCCTGTCCTTTTGCAATGACTGGTTTGCATTACATGATTGTTATAGACCGAAAACAATTCACAACAGAATCTGATTCACAAAACCACTTTCATTAAAAACCTCTCCTGACATGCAGAGCAAAAGATGGAGCCTCGCCTTAACAACCAAAAAACAGTTTGGATGTCAGTCAAGAATGGAAGAATGGGAAAAAAGTAAGAGGATAACTTTATTCTTCTGTAGAGAATGTGGTTTAATTTGTGTAACACGTGTGAGGGTCAATACTGAGCAAAACATGAGCTACTTCTGTAGGGATGATGACAGTAATTTAATTCTGTGTGTTTGTGGGTGTGAAGGGAGCAGGAGGAGCTCCGTTCCTGGCGTTCAGCTGATCTGGCGAGAGGGAGCGCAAACCTGGAAAAAAGGCGGTCTCAGTGGAGGATTCCAGGAAAAGGTCGGCACTTCTTCGGAGGGGCAGTCCAGGTGTCAAGGAGCAGAGTGATTAAACAGGAACGGCACCCATGCAGCAGAGGAAGCTGCTCCCATGCAGTAACCATAGCAACCACCTTTTGTTTTTGAGGCAGCAACTACAGGCCATTTGTGATGCTACAGCTCACGACTGTTTATATTGATACACTGTAAGCATTCTGCACAACTGAAGCTCTCAAACCATCCGTTTGGAGAAAAGAGATCCAGCTGCTGTTTAATACCTGGCTGCAGTGGTGATGTGATAGTAGATATCTAGGTTGATTTTTCTTTTTTTTTTTTTTTTTTACAGTAGCTTAAAAATAAATAACAAATACACCAAGAACCACTCTGATCATCTTTTGATCTTTTTTCAAAGCGCTCCCTTTTAGGATGTATTCAGACTGAAAATTTGTTCTGAATTATCGGGTGAAATGAACTCAGGTTCACTTTAAGCGAAGCCATTGTGTCACACACTTGTTTTTAGCTTGAATCAAAGATGGAGCAGATCCTGGAGCTTGTGACCCGCCCGGCGTATTGTTTATATAACCAATAAGGTCTTCTTCAAATGGCTTTTTTTCCCCGTCTACTCCTGATTCACAATAATCTGAATAAAGAAATACTCTTGAGTTTCCCCTAATTTTCTTTATGTCCTCCAAAAAAACCACCACAAAAATAAATTAAAAACACCATTTTCATTAAAGTGGGTCTTTAAAGCTGAAATGCCTTCAGTCACTGACTGTATAAACAAACATAAATCATTACATTTACTGACTCATTCCAGCTTTGATCCAACCATGTTCCAACAAGCCAAAGTAGAAACCTTTCACGGCTGTATGGAGCCTTTTTCATCTCGCCTTTATTTATCCAAAGACACAGCTTGACTGAGCCTGGTGACTGTTGAGAGCTGGTTCTGACTTAACCGAGAGCTATTAAAAGCTGTTCGTTTCTATTTTTTGTGATCGAATCAGAGGGGTTTCTTTAACACCTCCGTTCTGAATGTGACAGCAGTGATCGAGGGAAAAGATGTGAGAAAGCATTTGTGTGGAACCGACAACCCTTTGAGGGGCTTCTCTCGAGTGCTAAAAAGAGAACAAGAAGACTTTTAACCTAAAATTTAAAGGAACAACTGTCAATTTTTAGGGGAAAAATTCAACCTCATAAACCTCAACTAATAATCTCACAAATTGGGACTTCTTTTATAAAAGGACCCCAGAGCGATCAATGCAAAGATTGACCTGTAGATGTTACACTTTTTGCTAAGTTTTTTCTATGTTAATTTACATAACTAACCTTTTTTTTCTTTAACTAGCATGTATCCAATTAGTCTAATTGTTTTCAGAGCTGTGGGCTCGTTTTCTCTCTGAGATAGCAGATGAGTCCCTTTCACCTGAAGCACAAATCCTGAGTCTGGTGAGAAAACAGGACAGAACCCGCAGAAGTCGCAAAGACTCTAGTCAAAAGAATAGTCATCTAAAACAATGCAATAAAATTAATGTTAGTGTGCACGGAAATGTCAAAAAGACAGCGTTATGGACAGGAAATATCATTACAGTGCTAGAATTGAATAGTTTTTGCTTTTTTGTGTGCACCTTCAAGAGCGTTAGAAAAGTAGCATTTTGCATCCAGAGGACGCTATAATTAACAGAACGAGAAAAGATCTCCAGTTTCTTTCTCCGCTCTGGTCATTTGTGTGAGCTGATATTTGAGCGGACCAGTCAGGTTTGTGACAGTCGGAGGAGACAAACTTCCTCGTTTGTTGAATTCCTGCGAGCTAATGATGAGGAGCCAGCGGAGGTGAAGACATTATGATCAAACCCATGCAGAGAGAACAAAATGAACTCATTTGGGGGCTGACAGGATAACACAAGCAACCCCAACAACACCAGAACATCAAGCAGCTCGTAAAGAGGACAGCCACCTTTTCCTCCTTCCTAACAGCTGCAGTCCTGCACAAGCCTCTCTGTTGTTTTTGGGACACATCCAGAGGGATCCTGGAAATTCTTGAGACAAAAAGGGAATGAAGTGAAAAATAAAACATTGTTTGCTCATACAATTATTCATTATTACATTATAATTTGCTTTCACTCAAACACTCACTATTTAGTGTTTTTGTCTTGGAAATACAAAGTATTTTGGGAGTTTTTTAGTTGATAAAGATTACTTGTTAACTATTCTCTCCCCTCTCTCAACAGCTTCTCTGCAACTAGAGACGTACACCTGTCTCAGGTAACAATCTGCTGCCCCTGCAGCTCAGTGAGGGAGGAGGGACTGTATATTTATGTGTAAACATGCAGCAAGGTTATTCTGTCTCCTCCATTCTCGCCATGACAGCAGGATGACTGCAGGATTTTTCATCAACGATGCAGAAGAAACTCCAAATAAAGATTTATTATAAGTTCAACAAACAATTTTAAAAAACCTGCAGGATGTAAACACAGTATCAGACCCTTTCATCTACTTTTCCTTCATTCCGTTTAGTAAACTGAGGTTCCACTGCTTTCTTTTCTAATAACTGACGTGTTTAAAGTGAAGAAGCTGCATAACTGTAAACATTTTACTGAATTACTGGCCAACAGCAACATTTTTCACACATTATGTGCAGGAAAAACAACTTCCAACTTGGTCAAATGTCTTGAATGTCTAAAAAATAAGGTTTTAAATCTTTGCAGGAATGAAAATGTTTGCAATGTGTACAATCAAACTAGTGTTGATAAATTGAAGAATATAAAATAAAATATGTTTTTTCATATTATAGCTGGAAAAATCTGCAATTGGAACAAATAGAATTTTGTTCAAGTAAGTTGTGAGGACCTGATCTTTTAAGGCAAATCACTCATATTTCAACCCAGTTTCAGTCAAATGCTTATGTATTCCATGACTTTGCATTCTAATCACGTAATCTGATCATGTCTGATCACCTGATCAAAACCGAGTGGAGAAGGAAACTGCAAAGCATAGAAATGGATGCTGTTATTACGATTGAAGAGGATTATGCACATAAAAACAGTATTTGGTGTATAGTATACACGGAGTGCAATGTTGTATTATATTGCTCTGGCCATTGGAAATATTATGTCCTTAGATAAGCACATATTGATTCAAAAAAGTTTTATATATGTAAAGTTGGTACATTTAAAAACACGCAAATACTTTTCTAAAAAAAACAAAATCCAAGTTTAAGCAACAGTCCAACTATCCCTATTTCTTGACCAAAGATACATTTGTCAAGTTTTTACATTTTGAGTTAAAAAAAAAGAATTATTACTTATGTAGATATTATGTACATATTTTAGATGATATATTCATGATATTTTCATAATCAATCGACTCAACAAAATACTTAAGATTTATTGTCTTGAAACAATTTGTTACATCTTACTTGAAAGTTACTATGAAAGGTTTGTTTTACAACAAGTGTAAAAAAAATATTTAAAACAGAAAAGATTTAGTGTTTTTCTAAATGTTCTCAAAATTTGGGCCTAAATTAAAATTTTATTTTGAGAATTTTTACAAACGTTTCAGCTCAACTTATACTTTTAACTTAACTCATTCTCATAAAACGATACGTTTGAAATAATGCACGCAAGGCGGAAATGCTGCATTAATAAAATATATTGATTTAAGTTTCAAAAACACTTTTCTCTTCAAACGTTTGTCCCCTTTTTTTTTTACATTTATTACCATGAGCAGAAGGTGAACCCACGATGCCAGACACATCCACTCTTCTTTCTTGACCAAACACTTTTTGGCTGAAATCTTTTACTTCCTGGATGTACAGGCTAAACATGCATCTGTTTCAAGCAGCCCCCTTATAACCCAAATAAATATTGTTCTTGTTTGTTCTTTGGTCATCTAAAAGCAGTTTGTCAGTGTTTTGCATATGTTTATTCTGATTTTACAGCTTCTTTTTTCCGTTCACAGTCTGCAGATGGATTTACATACACAACATGTGACTCATTTATGTGTGCCAACACATTAAAACACCTACTCACAAGTGCATGCGTGTTTGCACCCACACATGCGATTTATGAGAGCCTGCTGGGAGTTATATTTGTTCATCAAATCCCAAACTGTCCCAGCTGACACCCAAACAATGTCTGAACCTTAAACCTTCAGCTTTACTTTCACTTTCATTTTTTTTTGGTTCCTGCAATCAATGCTGAATAAAATGTCTAAATCAGCGAACGTGTTGGCTTCAGTGAGAGCAATCAGCGTAGTGAGTGAGGCTTTCAGAGCAGTCCGTTCGTACTGTGCTGGTGAACGAGCCTATGGACCGAGGAGGAGGCCGCTTGCTTTGATTTCTTTATCCACTGACCACTTGATTGGCCTGCAGGCTTTGAAAATTAAAGTCTAACTTTTCTGACTTCAACGCCTGAACAAATTCACTGTTCAGTAAAAAAAAAAAAAAAAAAAAGCATCGGAAAGGGATTTCTGCAGAGTGAGAGGAAAACACTTTAGGATTTAAAGTTCACGGGTTAATTGTTTTTGTCTGTTTTTCTAAAAGAAAACTTTGCAGGACGTTTGAAGTAATTCATGTTCACTTCTAAATCCTCATATTGATTTTTTTTTCAATGTTATAAATATTAATATTTAAAATTAATTGTTCTTCACTCAGGAATGACTGCATACTCTGATGATAAACTGTTGTTTGTTTGTAAATATTTGCAGGAATGATCATCTCACTGTGGTTTGTGATCACTTTATTCATGATGTAAGTTGCCTCACATCACGTTTATTTAACACGCACGAAACAAAATAGCTTTTATAGTTTCTTTTAGATAAGAATCTTTTCCAATACGCTGTTATAAAAACATGAACTTAATTAAAAGTATAAAAATACATTTTTTCTTACTGTCTTTGCTGAAATGAAACAGTGCTTCAAATTGTATAGTTTTCTCCAAAGTACCTATTTTGTCACTAATTGATATTACTATGCTGATTTAAATATTTCTGATGGGAAACTGCAAGAGATTTAATAAGTTAACATCCATCTAACTTCATTTTGAATACGTACAGCTTTTCTGGTTCTGGTTTTCAAAATATGCGTTATTCATTTTTATTGATTACATGTTTTGTTCTCTACATAGATCCTTTTTAATCCAGTTCAATGTCATTATAGTATTTGTTTAAAAAAAGACAATAGTCATCTGGACTCTGTTTTTATTTTTGAAGATTTTTCGGTGGTTTTATTACTTTAGTAAGTTTACCTTCCCATGGTGAACTTTTCTTTCTTTCTTTCCATCATTAGGTTTTCTTTTTTGTCCCTTCATGTTCAAAAAATAATTTACTGTGCACAGTTCCAGAACTCCTGCAGAACAAAGATGCTTCCTAGTTTTGGGTGGAAGAAGAGGCTTTTCTCTGTGTAAGAAACAAGAAAATCTCACCTTGAAGATATTTAGATTCATGGTTGACTGGGGAAAGGATGGTGCTATGTGTAGAATACAAAAAGTTCTTGGTAAATAACAAACACAGAAGCTGTATGCTAACTAGAAATGATTTGTTTTGCTGTAATTCATCCTTTTATTGCATTTTTAAAGCAACTTTTTAAAGATCCACTCCAGTTAAATCATGTTTTTGGTGTAAACATGTTCTTGTAGCATTTTCTCATGATGGAGGACATTTATAAAGAAGCACAAGCTCCCTGCTCTGTCCCATCCTGTGGCATCCACTTGCAGACGACTAGATCCTTGTGCGTCTTGGTTTTCCTCGTCCGAGCTGCCATTTGTCTCAGAGTTGTACAGCTGGATATCTTCAACATTGCTTGCCAATGTTGTTGCACTCTAACGTTAGGTTGGGTTTGTGAGGGGCTGTAACTAGCGGGAGAGACTATAGACAAACGGATGATGGGAAATGACTGCAGGGTTACTCCATGCCAACAGTCCTGCCCACAGCTCAGAGGTAAATTTCTAAAGAACTCCAGCCGCTCTGCAGAAACTACTTTATCATATAGGCTAAAAATAGTCTAATTCTTAGTTATGCCTTTGGGACTCCTGGAACTTTCAAGTCCTTGATTAGAATGTCAGATATTCTTGCAGAACTTCAATATTTTGAATTTTCCATGGAGATAAACATTTGGAGATTTTTCAGAAAGGTTTTTCGAACAGTAAGTACAAACATTTTCCTCTGCACTTACCTTCCTCGTCACTTCACTTTTCAACAAAAGTTGGTTTTCCCTCAGAGCCGAACTGATGAAGCTGCTTGGACGAACAGAGAAACAGCTTCTAATGAGGTCCATTTGCCCTGAAGAGCAGATCTCTGTTGGCGGAACTGGCCTGCAGCACTGTGAGGCGTCAAACCACCGCATGCAGTCATGAAGTTGTCATTGTGAGGGTGTGAAGGCAGCCCTCTCCTTGAAGACCACCCCCTCGTGCCAGCCAGATACATTGAACTCATTATATGGGTCGTGAGCCCAGGGAGTGTTTGGACTCTTAAATCAATGAACACAATGACACAAGAGTATAAGTCACCCTGCCTTTTAATGGAGAATAGGAAACAGTAAGTAAGTTAAAGACTTAATGTTAGTGTGGTTATGCTTGGATGCAAGTCAGCAGTAAATGACTAAAAGCACTAATCCAGGTGGACAGTCACGTGCCTGTTTAGTTCTGTAAGTACAGACTGAACTTTCTGCAACGTTTTTTTTTCCCTACAGTGCTCTTTCACTCAAACTCTATGATTTCATGTATATAATTACTTTCTTAATTATAGTTCTCTCAATCTCGCTGTTTCAGGAGGTCTGTTTCTCACTCTCACTTGACTTTCTTTAACTCTAACACATCAGCCCGCACAGAAAAATCAGCACTGGCATGTGAATCTGCCCCACTTTTGTTTCCCCTTTGCCTAGTGGTGAGACTTGTATCACTTTCCCTTTTCTCATCTTAGACAGGCCTGTTCTAATATTGGAAAAGCAGCAAAGCACATAAAGTGTGCATGAAGAAATCAGCGGTTTGTTGCTAAGATGCCATCTTTCCTCATGAATTTTTCAGTCAGACATCACAAACATAAAGAGCCTTAAGGTGTGTCACGTGGTAAACAAAAAACAAGACAGCACATCATAATGATCTTTTTTGTCTTATTTATGCTCAGAGCGTTGTCAGGACAAATGAGCACAGGCAGAGGAACCACAAACCCGCACTGCTCCAGTTTTTTACTTTGTAAATGCTCACAGATGAGACCAGTACATGCAATTAGTGTGATTGCTAAGCAACGGCGTTTCATCTTTGAGGGGGATGTGAGGGGAGAGCTCAGGTGAGCAGCGAGGTGACACGCTGTCTCTCTGAAGGATCTGTTTTTTCCCAGAACCACCATGGTAGCATGTGGTGTATTTTCAGCACCACTTTCATGTGTCAATCAGCAGGGCTGCACACTACACCGCAACTCAGGTAAAGCAACAATCAGATTGGATCAACAACCGCTGACTCACACGTGCTTGCAGATTCATTTAATGCTCACTGGGGTTCGGATTTTGGGCTTTGTGCTGCACTGCAGGGTTTACGGTGCAGCCAGTCATGGCCTACTTTCAGGTGTCTGCAGGATTTTCCCGCCTCATCTGGCTGCTGTTTTCCACCATCATTGCACAGCTGATCATCAGCATCGCGTGATGCCCATCAGTTATTTGTTGCTTCCGATGAGCTGTCACTCATGGTTCCAGCTCAGATTCAAATGATTGTCAGCTGTGGTCCCCGTCACTGAGCTCTAACCCCCTCTGCTGGACAGGCGTGACAGACTAGGACAGCGTCGGGACATATCTGGAGTGTGACTTCACATCTGCAGAGCACCTTGATTTCTTTTTGTGCTTCAAGAAACTTAGAAGTGGCTTCTCACTAGATCTGTTTCCTCCTGTCAGACGGTCCATGCTGGGTGTGTAGTTTGAGTGAGGAAGATCGAAGTCACTTGGGACGCTCGTATGGGTTTCAGCACATCGGTGAGGCTTTAATTTGGAGTGTGAGGGGAGCTGGGGCGGCCTCTCCCAGCAGAGACGGCTCTGTGTTTGTTTTGCGGGTGTGTAAATTAGAGGTAATTCGTTTGCTCAGTAATGACGTGGGGAGAGCTAATTAGGGCAGTGTTGATGGGTGCATTAATTAGTCTCTAGTGTGTGGCACTAATGAGACCCTGATTTGGAGTGTGTGTTTGTCTTTGTATGAGTGTAAGCCATGTATCTATAAAGGCCTAACACTACAGGTCATGCCACGAGGAATGTAGTATTAAAACATGTGGGAATGCAACACAAAGAGAGCGTGTCTGTGTCAACAGTGTGTGGGTGACAGATGCAGCGAGAGTGTATCTGTGCATAAGAACTTCTTTAATCCAGGTTACTCTATGATGTCCTCCATGCCTGACTGCATATTGATCCCTCCGCTGAACCATGGCAGAGCCCGGACGGGCTTTCACATCACGCCTGTAGCACCACAGAAGGAGGCAGAGGTGCGCAGGAACTGCTCGGTCACAGCGCCGTGGTTTGGCGCTGCTGCTGCATCCCAATAATAAATTTACACCCTGCCATAAAGAAGTCCAGGACACAAAAAAAACAGGGAGGCGTAATGGATGAGAGGCTGTTTTATAAGTGTGTTCAGTGACAGGTCCACCTCACAGATAAGAAGAAGCCATCTGTGGTCACGGCGGGGGGGGGCATCATGTCTGTCAGAGAGGATGTGACAAGGTGGCAAAAAAGAATTGATGGCATATTCTCGGTTTGGCATTCGTCATGGCGGCAGTGAAAGGAAAGCCCGTGTGATATGTGGAGTGAGGGGGTCTCTTCTAATCATATTTATTCATGACTATCCCATTATGCATAATCCATTACTTTTCCTGTTCAACTGTGTCCTCTGCTGTTTCTTTGCTGCCACTTATTTCTTTGCCTGGTCTCCTTTTTCTTGTAGAACTGTGGAGGGAACGAGATATTCAAATTAGCCCGAGAGGTCAGTAGATCATCTGGTTTAAAGAAACTATGAGGAGTCATCTGTGGGTCTGTAGTTTTTCATCAAGTGATCTAAATTCAGTGCACAGAGGCCTGAGCAGATGAAGATTTGACATCCTGGGCTTTACCCACAGATGGGTTTTGTTTTGCAGAAGCCTGACTGGAGCAGAAGGATCATGTTAGCATTAATGAGTCGATTCCCCTCTGGGTTATTTATCCCATTAAGACTTTCGACCACCTTTAAAAGAGGCTGCCAAAACCTCTGGGTTTTCTGGAAGGCTGCCTTTTAATACTTATGATTTCTCAACCTCTAAAGAAACTACATTTCCAGAAAGTAAACCTGGTTTTATGTAGTGCTAACGTTGTTTTAGTTTTAATCAATATTATTTGATACCAGAGAGTATCCATTTGAGATGCTAGAGGAAAGTGATGGGTAAATAGACCACACGTTTTATGTCTTTTATTGCAAGATAAGACCGAAGCTGCTCACTTTAGACCTGAGCATCTGAAGGAAGCACCGTTTAACCATGGATTTACTCTGCCATAACTCTGACAACCTGGCATTCAGCCGGCGTACCTCGAACCTCCAGCTTGCATTCCACAGAGTCCTCTCCAAATTCATTGACGGCCTTGCAGCAGTATCTGCCCCCATCAAACAGGCTGGGCTTGCGGATGTTCAGAGTCAACACACCCTGGTTGTTCTGCATCAGGAACTTGGGGTCACCTTCAATTGTCATGTTGTTCTTCATCCAAATGATCTTTGGCTAAGGAACAGAGCGTTGGAGAAGCAGGAGGAGAGCAGGGAACAGGAGGGAACAGGAGGAGGCGGGAGCGTATAAGCAGAGCGAGGTGTGTAGGGAGGAAGGAGGGAGAGGTGAAATTAGGTCAACGTTTGGGCTTGACAAATCTTTGCCGATTCGCTGGGATAAAACAGAGATGTGTGTAGAAAGATCTGTGAGCTCCACCTCTTGTTCTAGCGTCAGACACAAAAATACTTCCCTGCTGCAAAGCATTAAAATCATCTTACTGCTCTGCTCTATTGGCACTCAAAAACTTCAGTGCTGACTGAAAAAAATAAAGCATGAAATCTGAAGCGTGCACTTGCAGCGCAGCTTCCAGGGCTAAAGCATTTGCAGCATTGTGTTTCAGTAATGCTTATTTAAAATTACAGTGAGCGCATTTTGATCTGTGCATTCAAGAGGATTTTAAGCCGAACGACAAGAATGAACAGTCTATTTTCTTACTCTTCTTTAGTACGCCTTGTTTACATAAAACACAGCGCATTGTGAATGTTATAGAGGATGAACATTAAGTCAGAGGCTTAAAAAACAGAGGCAGTTAAGAACCTTGGGGTTGCCACGAACGGCACAGCTGATGGCTGCGGTGTAGCCCGCAATCACACTCCGGTCCAACAAAGGAGCTGTGAATTTGGGGGATCTGCTCATGTCTTTCTCCTGGAAGGGTGGAGGCTTAAAAAGGAGACCTGGACGAGAAAAAGATACACATTTCTAAGACTTTCAGCCAGCAAGATTCCATTTGATCTCCTGACTTGGACTTTCGTAGATCATCTTCCCTTCCAAAAAACATAAAAATATTTTTCTAAACCATAAAGACTGAGCTCGGAATAAAGAAACTTTTGCCCAATCTGCCCACTTTAGTTCGAGCCCCTTCAGATGTTTTGATTTGACTTTGATGAACTTTCACCTTTAACACCAGAGCTGCAGTTCATCAAAGGTTTTGGGATATTCTTTTTGTGTGGGTTTTTTTATGGTTTTTTGTGGAGGTGGTGGGGTGTTTGTACTGCTGTCCAAAGCTACATTTCCAAAATTTAGTGCCCGACAAATTTCCCAGAAATGTTTGCGAAAAACCTGTGTGCATCAAAGCTGACTAGGTTATTTAGGCCACAACTACTTGTGTTTGAACAATATTTATGTGAAAAAAATGTCTTTTATTTGTTATTTATAAACCGTCAAAGTTTTCATCATTAAAACAAAGTGGATTTCTAAACCATTTTTGGAAAATGTTCATATTTATCCGATTTTTTCTTTGGGAATTCGGCAGCTTCATATTTGCTGTTTAAAAATAAATTGTGAGCATGGTGTCAGAATTGTTTTTAAAACCTAGGCACTATAGTCCCATTCTAAACCATTTTTTTAGTTGTTAGACAATAGGAAGGAATTCGGATCTGGCCAAAGTGTTTGAAATTCTTTCTACTACAGTAACTGCAACGCAATTCACGTAATTCCAGCCAACTTTGGATTTGTGTGGCGGCATAACAGCGTTAGCAGCGCAAATCGGGGTGATTCTATATTCTCTCAGGGGGAGAGGGGCAAGGCAATGATGAAGATGCTGAGGTTCTCTTTGGGAGTGACCAGGATGGATAGGATCAGAAACAAGTCCATCAGAGAGACAGCACATGTTAGAGGTTAAAGTCAGAGAGGCCAGACTGAGATGGTTCGGTCATGTCCAGCGCAGAGACTGTGAATATATTGGTAGAAGGATGCTGAGTCTAGAGCTGCAGGAAAGAGGTCTAGCGGAAGACCAAAGAGGAGGTTTATGGGAGCAGTGACTGACGACATGAAGGTAGCTGGTGTTAGAATAGAAGATGTAGAAGACGGGGTTAAAAGGAGGAAACTGATTGGCTGTGGCAACCTCTGAAGGGGAGAAAAGAAGAAGGAATGTGGGCATGGTTAACAAAAACTTCAGTTGCCAAGGAAACCCCCAAATTTACTTTTGCTGATTCTTCTAAAAGTTGCAAAGATTTCTTCATCACCCCCAGGCAACCCCAAATTAAAATGGTGTGTGGTTTGTTTGTTTTGTTTTTTTACAAATTTGTCAGGTGCAGACAGTTGTGACCAGGAAGGAGAGTGAAAGGCCTAAAGCAGCTGCTCAGACAGTGAGGGCAG
Source organism: Oryzias celebensis (assembly GCA_014656515.1). NCBI lineage: Eukaryota > Metazoa > Chordata > Actinopteri > Beloniformes > Adrianichthyidae > Oryzias > Oryzias celebensis. The sequence continues at coordinate 3,444,321 of BNCR01000008.1, read as the reverse complement.
GTCAAACGGGGGCGGCAGGGAGACTGAGGGTGGGTAACGATGGCAGGCCATTCAGTGCCGCTTCCGGCTTTATTTTATTGTTTTTAAAATCATTCAGTTAACTGTTTCAAAGGACTTTCTGATTTTCAATAGTTTATTTTTTACATGTATTTTTTTTTTACTTTGTCTGGTTCACATTGATCATTAGGGGTTTTATTTACTTAACAACATTTACAAAGCCAGAATTCAACATCTACTTCCGTACGATGGAGGTTTAAGACTAGAAAAACCTTTAATGAAACTTAATTTCAAAAATTAACTGATGCTCTAGAATAAAATTAAAAAGGCACCAAGACTGAAATGACCAGCCGTCTTAGAAGAGTTTGACTTACGTGTCTTTAGAGATGGCGAGCCATTCTTTCGTGTTAAATCATTCCAGATCATTCACCTTACACGGTTTCCCAGCATGCACATTAACCTTGAGCTCGCTCCATAAACTCTGAACTGTCTGAGAGGCCCACTCTGCACCTTAATTTTGGCATCCTTCAACAGCGTTGGACCAGTTTTAGGATTTGAGGTCATTGTTTTGCTAAAACATTAAGACCCAAATACGCTTTTCCTGATGATATCAGTTCGAATAATGATTCTATTTCCATGAAACAGGTTCCCCAAATGCAAAAAACCCCAAAGTTTTATACTTCACATTCTGTTTCAGAGTGATTTTAGTAAATGCATAAACGAGTGATTGTTCCAGTGTTGCTGATTTGCTCTATTTAATATTGGTACCCTGATAATCATCATTTCCCACAAACTCCTGGCTCAAGCCATCTGTCACAAATCACAATGCTCAGCTCATGTTCCAAATGAATTTACCTGCAGCTCTGTACTTATTAGCCACAAGAGGCCACACTGTTATGTTGCAGAGCTCTGCAGGGATTCCATCACCTGTTTTGGTAATCACAGCAGTATTCTTGCTAATGCCAGGAACTTCACTGAGGCCACAGATGTTTTCGCTGAACACTCGAAAGGAGTACTCGTTCCCCATGACCAGGTCGGACACGGTGCAGTTGGGCCTGCGGTTGTGCTCGTAGATGGTGAACCATTCCTGATTTGATGGACGGACAGAGAGAAGAAGAGGTTTGAAAACAGGATTACAGCGGTGGCTGAGATCTGTGGAGCAGAAGAGTCTCCATCCTGTGGAACCAATGCGGTGACACTCCACCTTCCTGCTTTCCTTTTACACCAATATAGTTTATGAAAATAGTAACTATACTTCGCAAGGTAAAACAGCTGATTCAAAGGCTCTGGTATACATTTTCATTAAAGTAAAAAAAAAAGTTAAATAAATGTTAAGAACTGGATTATGGCATTAAAATATTAAAAAAAGAAGAAGAAAGCTATAAAAATAAAAGTGTTTATGTTCATAAAGTATGCATAATCTATGCATAAGTGCATAAATGTCTTTATTTTCTTATCAAGTTATGAATTCATATATTAAATACATTTGATTTGTTTATACATTTTTATTTTATTTTCTTCTTTCTTTGCTTTTATTGTTGAAATTGCTTGAAATAACCTAATCCATCAAACCAACACCTTTTCCAAGGAAGCTTTGGTTTTCCTCTGATAAATAATTATTGTATAAGTTAGTGACCAGTTTCATTAAAAATTTTTAAAACTACAATCTGCAGCAAAAGAGACCTTTAAAAGTACTACCAAAAACTGCAGTGAAAATAAATTTAAACAATTGTAAATGGAGTCTGGTGAAGCAAACAGACAAAGAAATTAAAACTTAAAGACCCACTCCGATTAAAAAAGGTCTTTTTTAACATGCTCTTGTGCCGTTTTTCTATTGAAAGAGGACACAGAGTGTTTTGTCTGAGTTTTTCCTTAATCAAATTGTTGTGAATATGGAGCAGATGAAAAAAATACTGTTTGAAAAGAAGCTTATATGTTGTGCGAGCCCAAGCTCCTGCTTTGAGCTTATAGCAATGGCGATGGGAAGAGGGGTGGGGTTGCTTTGCGTAAACTTTTTTTTTTTTTTTTTTTTTTTTTTTTTTATGAACTCTTGCCGCTCTGCAGGAACGATGTCCTAGAAAACAGCACACTTTTTTTATTATTCTGGTTAGAAACTGCAGAATTAGGATCAAAATACCACTGGGAACACTTTGAAAATATGTTGGACTGGGATTTAAGGAGCTACCTAAAAACAGATTTCCTAACTTGTTTGAAATCTGAAAGAGGCTGAAAAGCACATTTTTGATCAGCTTTAATGGATACATATTAACAAAACCTCTGCATTTTGAACTTTAAATGTTAATAGTAAATATTTATCATTTTTATTATTGACAGAAAGATTTGAGAAAGTTCATAAAACATCTGTTTTATATTTAATTTGTCTCTTAAGAGATAAAGTGTGTAGTAGCATCGTTTGGAGTGATTGAGTTTTGTGTCAAAACGTGTTGAAAATTCCCAGAGAACTTCTGCTAAACTGGAATCACCTTCTGGTGCATAAATGTCAAATGATGTACCTGTTGGTCCTTCAAGCTTACCTCTGTCTTCTTGTCGGATTTCTGAATGGTGTAACCGATAATCTCACAGTTGCCGTCATCTTTGGGCGGCTTCCACTCCAGTGCAGCATTGAAACCCCACACATCTGTGACGACCACATTGATGGGAGGGCCGGGCTTCTCTGGAAAGATTTCAGCCAGAAATGAAGGGTCAGTAGGAGAATTTTAGTGTGTGATTGTGTCAAGCAAGTTGAGAAAGCTTTCTGAACATGCAGAGCAGCTGCAGCAGCGGTGAGAATTTTAATCCTTTCCAAGATTTAAAAGGCGCCAAAAAATTCCTGGAGGTAGACCAAGTCTTAGACGTACGGAGAGATCTGCAGCGGGGAAATCCCAGAGTGGAAGAAATAAATCAACACTTACAGTCTTAGAGATTTGACAGATAAAACAGATCAGAAAGATTGACAGATTAGCTGAGCAAAATATAAATGATGGAGCAAATGCAAAGATAGCTAAGTACACCACTAGAAAACAGTATTGCCCGTCTGCATTTTGAAGGAGGCGACAGTGTGGGGCATTGATCCCTTTGAAGCTGCATTAATGCCATATATTAGGGTGTCTCTGTGTAACAAGTCCAGGGGTGGAGTCTACTTGACAGTGCAAGTTGGTGAGCATGAGTTTTGTGTCTTGCTTGCTCCAACACTACACTCTTCTGAAGCAGAGCGAATGATCAGAGCCTGTCTTTAGCTTAGCCTTCTAAAGGGAGTAAGTGACAGTCACCCTCAAAATCCAAACCTAATCCAGGTCTATACACAAATAATCTCAGAGGACCCCTGCCAATTAATCCAGAGGCAACCCCTGACCCACAGAGACGAGGCGTAAGCTGAGGAATGAGCTTGCGGCTGCAGCAGCAGCAGGGCAGGAGCTGGGATTAGGTGTGAGAGGAATGAGTTCTTTGATGATGTGCTGCTTTGAGCTTTAGATCCCTCCAAGTATGAAATAAGGAATTATCATCAAATTTGAAAAAAATGAAACTCTTGACAGGTCATACAGTCATCCCTTCCTTCAAGCAGGGTTATTAAGCGTGTACCATATGAGGCATGAACATGCGAGGTCTTCTAATCATGCAACAATTCATGTTTCCCTAAACACAGGTCATGCCAGTAAAGTCAGTTTATTTCATGCTCTGGATTTAAAAAAAAAAACTGCTTAATTTGCCTGAACTGCCAAGAAAAACAAAGAATGTACAACTTTCAGAAAAAGCCCAACTTTTTTATTTGTATCAGTGGTGATGTAATCTGTGCACTTTTCAGTTCAATGCAATTCATCATCTGAAAACACTCAAAGCGGCAAAATTTGTCTTTGCAGGTCCAAACATGTAAGCACTGAAACCAAACAGCAAAAAGAGGTAGTCTAAAAATAGGAAAAGAACTTCAATGTAGTAAAATGACCTGTCCTTGCAGCAGGAAATCTTAAAATAAAACATCAAAATAAAACTGTCAAAATTCAAATGTATATTTTACAAGTATTTTCTTGTTAGTTCTGAACAAATAATTTGTATTTTTTGAGTTTTATTGTGTTTTTTTATTACAATGACAAAAAAACTAGTGCAAAAAAGTGGAAATTACTCATTTTAAAACAAAATGAGAACATCAGAACAACTTGCTAAATTCTCATAAAATCTAAAAATAGCTCTTATTCTTAGAATATAAATCTAAATGTTTGTATCCAAAATAACAACAATGAGTGCCAATCTAATTACATTTATTGAACTTTAAAATAACATCCTTTTTTTTGTTTGTTTTAAGTCAAGTTTTACTATCATCAGGAGTATGGAGCAAAAAGCTTTCAACTCATCTGAACAATCATTTCCTCAGATCTTAGCTCCTGATGAGACAAAAAAAATCTGGACTTTGCTGATTTCTTTTTTTTTTTTTTTTTTTTGCTTGGAAAGGCAAAGAGCAAAGTGAAATAAAAAAAAACTTAAAACTGGTAAAATAACTGTCTAAAAATGAGGGCTTCAAATAGTTTGCAGAGCACACATGGGTGGGCGATGATGGGACTGACCTACGACCTGGATGTGGATGTCAGCACTGTCAGACACGTTCTCAATCTGAACAGACAGAGTGTACTTTCCAGAGTGGGTTCTCTCCGCAGAACGAATGAAGAGGATGGTGTCCACCTCACTTGTGCGAATCCCTACACTTTTGTCCTCCAGGGGAACATCATCTTTGTACCAGGTCACCACAGGACGAGGCTTCCCCTGCGGGGAGGAGTTACGGTTGGTTTAGGAAGACGACCAACTGGAGGAGCAGGTTACAGTTAAAAGCATGTATCTGCGTTTTAAGAGCACTGAGAAGAAATTGTCCAGCTCAAAGATAAAATCAGTGCATGCTCTTCTCCCAAGAGAAGTTTGGGTCACAACATTTTTGTTTCCCCCTCTTCCCCATAAGGAATGGAACACTAGCTCATTTCTTCTTGTCTGGTTTTATTTAAAACGCAGCGCTTCTGTTTGCAGCTTGTTTACAGTTCCTGTTTTTTACCGGCTTCATATTTGCACGTTGCTGTCAGATGCAGTTGTTCTCTCTGTACCCTTTAAGCACTTGCTCTCCGAACATTTACGCAGCGGATTTGCATTCAGAGAGAAGAAAATCTGCTTTGTCAGACTGTACACATTCAGGAACTATTGGTATTCAGAACACACTGGTAAAGTGCATTAGGACTCTTTATTACTGTAAATGTGAAATATCATGTCTTTTCAGGCTAGCCTTTTTCTTCCTCTAAAGCTGTTCTGTCCTTTTATTTCAAAGCGAAACAAATTTGGCTTCAAGTGATTCTACTTTCACCGTTTGGTATGAAGCCAGTTTGAAATGCTTCTCAACGACCCTTTAGTGTCTTCTGACGGAAATAGAAAAGCTAGACTTGGACCAACCTGGAAGGGGATGACCAGGTTCACCTTCTCGCCCACCAGGGTGATCAGCTTGGATCTCAGACGGCGAGGCAGGCGGATCTTTGGATTTTCTGAGTGTTAGAGACAAGATGAGTCAAACTGTGGAAAGTGTGGGAGGTGTGGAGGACTGCAGACAAAGGAAATGTGCAGTGTGTCCAGCATTGATTTACAAATCATTTTGGAAAGTGATCGCCAAGACCAAAACACGAGCTTTGATGATTAAATATTTATTCCCCTCTGTGTTGTACTGTCGCTGTTGATTTTCTCAGATATATTTAACACCATCTGCAGAATGTCCTGTGTGGCTAAATATTGTCTGACCCATGATCTCTCTGATGGTGACAGGCTGGGAGAGGGTGGCAGGAGGGCTGCGTCCAGCCACGTTGACAGCCACCACTCGGAACAGTATCTTCTCTCCGACCGGGAGACCTTTGACTCTGTACTGGTTCTTTGCTACTGGTTCCTCATTAGCTTGCACCCACTGGTCACCTGAGGGATGAGATGACAAAAAAGTCACATTTGCAGAAGAAGTAAATCAGCAAGTCGGTGAGTTTTCCCTCACTGACTCATTCTACTGGCAGGATCTTGAACCTGCACATAAAAACCTCATCCTGCTGTGCTGTAGTGTCCCACCACATGACTGCATTTAAAGTCCCACTCCAAACATCTTAAGATCTATTTCCAAATTATTCCCAGTAGTCTTTTAATTATGCCGTTTTTAGTCAAAATCAAAGAACTTGTGTTGCTTTCTGGAACATGGTTCATTACAAATTGTCCTCTGAGTTGTGGGCGTGGAGCAACCCCGCCCCCCTTCCCCTTCTCATTGCTGAGAGCTCTCTGTTGACATGCTCTCCTACAAGCTTACAGCCTCTCACACCCAGAACCTAACAATATTGTTGCAATACTGGAGAGATCCGTGCATGGATCTATTCGGCTACACGTGGATGGAACGGAATGAAGCTTGACTTCAAGTAATTCCACTGTAATCCTTTGGTATAAAGCCAGTTTGAAATGCTCCTCAACAACACTTGAGTGTCTTGTGTTAGCCATCAGCAGAAAAATGACACAAGAACATGTTCAAAACACTTTTCATCAGAATGGGTCTTTAAGTGGCCAACTTAAGAAGAAATCCAACTAAAGCAAGATACCTTCAAATCAAAATAGTTTAGTGACCAGAAAAGATCATGATTACTTAACATCGTCAAGCCCAGACTATTACCCCTCCACCACTGTGTATTGAAGTAGAGTTTGGTCGTCTGGTCATCTTGTATATTTTTCATCAAACATCTAACTGTGCATTAAGGCCAAAAGTCTTTTCTCAGAATTCTCTGTTTCAAACAGCTTTGAAGTGGCTTTAAAATCCCTTTCTATTTGTTGTGGAGCTACATTTGCTTCTCCACATCCACTGCTTGTGACTTTCTCTCAAACTCCAGACAACCAAAGTGACTATAAAACATCCTATAAAACATGTTTCTTCCTAGATGGCACAATCATGAACCCCTTTCCAATATGCATCCCTCAGAAGAAAATTTGACTGCAGAGTTATGAAGAAATTTACCAACTGTCCAAGTTTTGGTTTTGAAGCAAAGATCTGTGACCAGAAATATGAAGAAATTATATAAGCAAAGGTAACAGAATATAAAAGAAAATTTTTTTTAAAGAAAATGTGAAACACACAGTTTTAAATGCAAACACATAGGCAGTAACAGCAAAAAACAATTATATTAAAATATAAAATAACAGCAAAAAGTTCATTTCTTTTCTGCATGTCATTTTTCCATTTTTGCTGCTTGATGAAATATCATAAACTTGACTTTTGATGTATTTTTGGTTCTAGTGACAAACATCACTGCTGACAAATAAATAAAACCTTAGAATACAGCAATGAAAGACATTTACTTCCTTCTTTGCAGTACTCGATGATGTACCCATCAATGCCACCAGCTCCAATTTTCTCGGGAGGGCGCCACTTGAGCGCGCAGGTGGTGTCTGTCACATCATCCACCAAGAGATGAGTGGGCTCTCCGGTGGGGGCTGGGAGACACAGGAGTTAATTAATACAATAATAGCCAATGTAAATGGGATGGGAAGGTGGATTAAGCGTCTACAATCTGAGCATTGTGTGAAAAGCCGTTTTTAATTATCCATCCCGGTAATGACATAAGCCAACGCACCGATTGGCATGAAGGGCTCGGAGCTGACACTTGGCTGAGAGATGCCAATGCCATTGACTGCAAACACCCTCATTTCATAGAGGACACCTTCAATCATCTTCTTAGCCTCGTATGCGGTGGCCTCATAAACATCAAAGTTCAGTTTGGTCCATCTGCCCGAGCCCGTCTTCTTTCTCTCCATCAGATACCCTGTTGGAAGCAGCATCAACATGCCGTGAAAACAGTGAAAAAGCCGCTTTGGACTGAAAAACAGCCACAAATGTTGCAGTATAATAAACAGAGTGGAACTGCTGTTTCCTCCAGGGGGGGGAGACATCAGATGTGAACATAAATGCTGCATGTTTCAAAGGTACCTTTAATGGGAACTCCGCCGTCAAATGAGGGAGGGTCCCATGTGACCGTGGCAGAGTCCTCGCCAACTGATGTGCATTTGACGTTCTCGGGGGGGTTGGGCACATCTGCGGAGGCAGGTTACAGTTGGAAAAGGGGAAAAAAGGAGAGCATGAAGCAGAATGAAAAAGAAGAAGAATCAGCTCTGAAAGAGTAAGTGTAGTAACTGTTGAGATGTGGCCTTAAATTAAGCAAAAATTCTGAAAAGATTACTACAGTCACATATACAACTGCCACCGTGCCAGTGCCATGGGGAGGCACCGGCAAAATCTTCAAGATTTATTTTTTTGAAAGTCGTAACAGTCGTGAATGTAGACAGTGGCAGTCAGGCAGCGGGGATGATGCCATTACAAAATCGGGCGCCAGCTGGGTTTCCACAGGGCATTGGCAGCTTGATGGCCGGCCGGCAGCAGCTCTGATTGAACGATGTGCAAATGTTTTAAGACAGTGGCCATCTATATCAAGCACCACTGGCCACCAGCCGCCTGGTAGCCCGGGTTTTTTTTTTTAAAAAGCAGGACAGTTTGCAATGCTGGTCATTTGCAACTCAGATTTTGAGCAGGCTTTGTAGTCTTGTCAATTTACAATGTACACATTTTTAGACAACATGCCTCCCAAGAATGTGCTGTTCGGTCTTCATTGTGTTCTTCTCAGTATTAAATCCAGTTCGTCAATGCACATGTCTCAGAGTCGCTGTGGTGCTATCAAACGCCACGATTTCTAACAATTGGACGGTGGCAGTGGGACAGCAGCACGGGGGGGAGTCTGAAATCGGCAATCGTCAGGCAATTTTGGGAACTTTGTAGACCCTCTCATCAGTCGATTATTGCGCTGCTGCCTTCCTGCCACCTGCCTGCCACTGCACCGCCATGTGTGACCTCTAAATGTGCCCGGCCAATGTCAAAATGTTGTCGTGAAATCTAGTCTTTTTCTTAAAACCTCTGCGATCACCTCGTGGCGTGTAAAAATGCAACTGCTGCCGCCCGATTACAAATGCCACCTGCTGAATTTGCTGAAAAACTTGCATTTAGGTCGTTGCGCTGCGCCATTTTGGAGTATGTGACTGTCATGTAAGAATGAGAAAATACAGAAAAGGGAGGAAGCCCCTGACCCACAATCCGGACAAAGACTTCAGCTTTGTCTTCTCCTGCAGGGTTAGTGACGGAGATCGTGTAGAGGCCTTCGTCAGCCCTCTCTGCCCCCTCTATCACAAAGCTGCTTAGGGTCTTCCTGGTCTCCACACGCACCCGTCCCTCCACTTCACAGACCACCTTTCCTCAGGAAAGAGGGAGATATTGTTGAAGATGACGGTGTCGCATTTCAGCAGCTACCACAATGTCTACAATGACAGGTGATTCAATCCTCCCACTCCATGTCTGTTTCATTTTTCTTTTGTACTGTTAGGTGACTAATAGCTGGAAGCTCCATCTGACGCACAAACACGGATAGAATCTGACGTGGGATGGAGCGAGTAAAAGGTGAATGATGAGAATCTCCCGTTTCTGTTCTCACCTGTTCTCCTTTACTCCAGCACACAGTGGGGGCCGGCTCTCCTGTGACCTCGACGTCAAAGCGGAGTTTGTTCCCAGCCACCACTGTGATGACGTTCTTGTTACCAGAGCCGCTGGCATCCAGGTGGATTTTAGGAGGGTCTGTCGTGTGGCGAGAGAAAAAGAGACTTTGGGGGTGATGTTTGATCATTCTGGTGCTCTAAGGACTCTCCACATGGATTTTGACTTTTTTTTTTTATTATTTTAGCAGTCTGATGTTTGATGTTTCTTTAGCAGAGCCATTCTTTGTCTCAAAAAGACCCTTTTCTAGAGGTTTCCTCAAAGACACTCCTGTCACATCTGGTATTTCCACTCTAATGGTATCAGCCTCCAGCCAATTTGTCTGTTGTTTTGTGTCAGCAGTAAAGACCTGCAGTTTTTAAACAGATTACCACACATTTGAAAACATCTCTTCAAATAATGATGCTTCAAATGTGTTATGTAAGATTATCAAGCCTATTTTTTGTTATTATTAAATAATGCAATCATAGATCTGACAAACAAATGTGCATAGAGATCCAGATGGATCAAAAAAATGCAAAATAAAAAAAAAAAAAACTTTTTTAGAATTTGTGTCATCTGAAGAAACAACATTGCCTAATCCATCAACAAAGGCTAAAAGAAAATCAATTCTATATTTGAAATATCACATTATGACTTATAAGATACGACTCAAAAAGTTTTCAAACAATCAGAAACATAGTTTTAGTGTGATTTATTATGTTGTTTTTGATGTGCCAAATACTGAATCAAAAATGTTCATTTCAAAAATATTTGAGAAAGAAGCCACACAGATTTTGTGAGGGTTCCTTACTTTTCAGTGCAGTCAAATAGAAGCTCCACTTTTAACCAAACCTTAGTTTGTTTGGGAAAGTAAAAAGTCTTTTGTTTCATGAAAAATTGTTTTGCAAAGAAAAAACTCTTTTAAAGAAAGTTCTTCAGTTGCGAAATAATCTTAGTTTGAGAAAACATGTCTTGGTGACTAGAGATTTTATTCCTTAAATAGGAATTCTTGGTAAGAACATTTTTCTTATCCTATTTACAGATTACTTTTTATGTTTAAAGAAAATCTGTCAATGGGGTGAGAATTTTTGACAATGCCGCTCTGCAGAAACTATGTCCTAAAAAATGCCCCTTTTTTAAAATGTTGGCCATAACGGCATGATCGTAGTTAAAATTCCTCTGGGAACGCTTTAAAAATGGATCAAAAGATGAGTGTAGTGAGTCTTTAGGGTGAGAATAAATCTGGATTTCTGATTTTCTTTTATTTTGGTAACCTCCTGTATTGTTATCCTAATGCCTGTCTTGGCAGGTTTGTATCAAGCTATGTTTTCTTTGCTCTCTGTTGATGATAATCATCTTAAAAATGGATTTGGACTTGCACAGTGGATTTCTATATAAGTTCTGTTTTGGGTCCGTTAGCAAGTTTTGAAAAGGTTTACAATTGTTGGATGAAATTCTGGCTCCATTTATTTAACTTCAAGATCTGTTTCAGATATCATAGATTTTTAAAATCCAATATTGCCCTCTGACATCTGCAATTTATGAACCCACCTGCGTTGAATGTATTATGCTGAGGCCTTGGGACAGCAGCATTACCTGCTTTAGTCACTGCTCGTCATTGCTTCTTCAAAAGAGCTTTCCATTAACTGAGTCGGTGGTTTAAGTGAAATAAAAACTGACTGACGTCTGAGCAAATATAGAAGATTTTCAGCCCAAACACGCTCTGCGTGACACGAATGATAAGTCAACAGAAGAAAAAATTACCTTGTCTGGGAACATAATCAATCTTGATCTCTGTGGAGAAAAGTATACAATTAGACCTTTTAAAAATGCTGGGTTTACCATCGAAATAGCATACATGTTTCATGAACCGGTCCGTGCATCTCTCTCACCCAAGAAATTGAGTTTTGCCGACAGGGAAAGTGCATAGCCATCTGGGACAAAGGTATAATCTCCAGCATCTGAGGGCTTCACTTCATCAATTGTCAGCTTGTGGGTCCTGAAGACATTACCCGTAGTAACCAAGGAGACGACGCTTGTTATGACATGCGTTTATGCAAAGGACAGTTGTCTTGGCAACACACTCAATGAGGCAATATTGCAAAAAAGGAGAAACAAACTAACTGGCTTTCACCTTGTGTGACCGTGGTCGCCTTGGCATATCTGCTGCCAGAGGCTGCAATGATGGAGGGATTACTGAGAGAAACCTCAAACCCTCGGTGCGTGTACACTACATGGGAGTGTGTTTGAAAAGTGTGTGGATGTGCGTGGATGAGTTTGGAGCCTCGCTGATTGCAGTGTATCCAAAAAAAATGGGTCAAACAACTAAGAAAACCCTCAGGTGATGGCTTGCCAAGCCATGTGGAAGATATTGCTTATGGTTTTGAGCCCCTACATTTGTGTGCGTTTGAATGTGTGAAACTGGGCGTGAAGGAAAAAAGCTAAAAGAAGGAGAAATGACACTGTCTATTTTCAGTGTAAAGGACATAATTAAGATGGACATAATTCAATGTGCAACCAGATTTCTCACAACCTGTGGCAGACCTTAACCTGTGCTGTCACTACAGCAAACAAACAAATATTTTTGCCAAAAAATAGCCTTTTCATTAAAATCCTGGCACTTTTTTCTATAAAACTCCTTCATGCCGTGTTTCACTAATTTGCAACGTACCAAATAATCCAGGTCTCTGCTTAATTTACCATCACCTGGTACAGCAAAAACATTAAAGAATTGTTTTTGATATGATAGAAAATAAGTCCGGGCATGAAGGGGTTGATGTCTTTTTTGTTTTATAACCAATAAATGCCTAATTTTCTTAGAGAACACAATTGGTTTTATTTATTTTAAGGTGTATTCATACCGAGTCAGCTTAATTTGGTCTGGATTGAATCCTGAGTTGAGTTTGGTCTGTATTCAGAGGTTTCTGTTTCAAACTAAGGCTTGTAAACCAAACCAAGTGACTGAAGATCTCTTCAGTCATTGGCTGGGAATCACAAGGGGTGGAGCAAAGCAGCGACAGACAGAATAATGAAAGTCCTGCGCTTTGCAATTCTTGTTTTGGGATAGTTCACTTATTCCAACTTTATATTTCACTGACCAATTTTGAACGTCTGGTCCCGGACCAGGATCCTCTTGGATGGATTCAGACTGAAAAATGTTTCCAGATTATCCGTGAAAACAACCCTTCCAGTCTGAAAACACCCTTCAACAGAGAAAATTTGTGGTACTCTGATTGTCATTTCCCTCTGCAGCTGGGAAAATACAAAATTAAGGTTTTTTGAGCAATGGAGTTCACATTGCAAAGTTGCTTTTTAAACTAAAGCATCCTGATGACCAGAAATACCTTCCAATGTGGGATATTTTGATCCGATCGCTGGCTTCAACTTCTACGCCGTCCTTAAACCATTTCCCCGTCACCTTTTCATCAGAGACCTCACACTTGAACACGGCCTGTTCTGCTGCTTTCACTGTCAGATCAGCGATGCTCTGAAGAACCTCCAGCTCTTTTTCTGCAGCAGGAAAGCAAATAGAAACACCAGGGCTCATAAAAACATCCAAGAATTGCCAAATTTAAACGTTGTTAAACCGCCCACAAGATGCAGAAAACAACTTGACAACACATAACCTTTAAAACAAACATCACCTCCGAGTGACATGCTTCCACTAATTATTGCACCCTTATATCTGCTGGAGAGTTAAATGAGTTGTTGTGCATCCGTTTTGAGTCTAACTTGCTGTATCATCATGTAAACAGCTGACCTGACCCACATGGAGGGACACCTCCATATGCCTGAGATTCCATCCCAAGTTTGAACATTTATCATCTCGCGATCCATTTCAGCTGCACGTTAAACCCAAAAAACTGTCCCATTTTTAGAAAAGTTATTTTTATCAGTTCTTAGATCCATGATGGCTTTTTAAGTCCACTAAACCGGGAGAGGAAAGCTTCCCCCACTCGTTTAATTGCTCCTTTCATGGTTTTGATTAATCTTAAGGCACCTCAGCATACCGACCTTGTTTCTGAATGAGAATCCTGTTGATTTTCAGTGACAGCTTATGGTTTTTAAACAGTTTAGTTTAGTTTCAGTAGGATTTACATGCACCTCCTAACTTAAAGGACTAGCTACCAATGCAGAGACACACACAGTTGGGTCATATTTGGCCAGTTTGGTGTTTTTTTGAAAAATATATTAAACAAATGAACAGTAGAATAGAATAGAATTTAGTTACAGACTCAAGGTCCAAATGCCATTAAAAAAACTTAGGACAATCAGAAGATATCATATTGAATCAAAATACAAGTAAAATTGAATATGGTGGAAAAACCTTCTGTCTTAAAAAGGCGTCTATACCAGTACCACCAAATTGGGGCCTGGTAATGAAAGCTGTACCTGATGTTGGTGACGGAACGATTTCATTCTTCGAAACATTCAAATGTACCATAAATTAGACGTTTTAAAAGAGCTTGGAGAGTGTTAATTCCTCCACCAAAAACCATCTCATTTGCACTGCACCACCGTTGTCTTTTTAGTGAAATCCAGAGGGCATCACTGCACGCCACCTGCAGCCTCTGCATGGTGTGCAGTATACAGAGCTGAGCAGGAAGATTTAAATAAAAATATCTTGATCGTATCAAAGTATAAATAAAATGTCAACCTACAGGTCCCATGCTTACATTGGTTTTGTTATTTTAAAAGTAACTTTTAAAAATAAAGATTCCTAAATTACCTTTTTTCTTTAATTCAGATTAAGTTAAGTTATAAATGTTTGACTGAACTGCACCTAGAAGTTTGATAAACTCTTTACATTACGCTTCTTCAAGAATGCACAGATTTTTAAATGCAAAGTGAAACAAGGCAAAGCAGGATCAAATTTTCCTAAGGTGTTGTGCTCCTACTAAGTATTGATCAGTGCAAAGCTGGCCCAAATGGCTGGTTTACTCTGAAGGGTTGCATACCCCTGGGCTAGACAAGCCAGTGGAGATTTCCTTCCTCTCAAGTGATCCGTAAGAGATGTAGCAATACTACTGGCGTAGCGTACACTTTGTAATACATTCAGAAAATGCCCAAAACTCAGTTAGGTGAGCAGACGTTTCTGCTTTCAAAATACAGCTTCTTGTTTTTGCTGCTTTTACAGTAAATCTTGATTTATGTACAAAAAAAGATGATTTTTCAGTATCTTGTATTTTTGTCCTATCTTAAAGCTGCTTTTTATGAAAAACAAAACAATGGAGTGCTTAATTGTGAGTGTCTGTGTGTATAACTGGTTAAATTAAGCATTTAATAATGTCTTGTTTTAGCCTAACTTCAAAATCTTGCTTCATTCATGCTTCAAACCCTCTTTTTTTATATATTTGTATTAAATACAGCACAGAAATATTTGAACCAGATGGTAAATGAGCACACTTCCAAAAGATGTTGAGTTATTCTTTTCTAAGAAACTTTAATGGTGTGAATGATTGAAATCTTCCTGCGTCATGTGCTGGTATCGAGAAGACCGTGGCTTCATCCTCTCACACTGTAATCGATTAAGAGGCTCATCTGGCTTGCAAGTGTGCAGTGACTGACACGTCTTGATGGTTGAAGGCAGATACCAGTGTTGGAGGTGTATAAGAAAATTAGTATGACAAACAGTGTGATAAACTAGCGATACAGGGGATTAATGGCGGAATATTAATTGTGACATCGGTAATGACTAATTTATTGCCTTTCATGCTTGTCAGAAGGGAAGGCGTCAAGATGCGGAGATGAAATTTTCCTTCATAAAATCTAAATTTTATGTTGCTGTGCTTTAAAATCAATTGATTTTCTGAAAGCTAATGGATTGTCCTCGTGAAACTGCCACTGCTTTTATATTTTAAGCTTATTAAGCTTTTTAAGCTACATATTTTTGTTTCCTGTTTTGCATCTTTCCTGAGTCTCACCATCGTATTTCATACCTTCAACTTCCAGCTCTGCCTTTGACTCTCCACCGCTGGTAAAGGCGTAATACGTTCCAATATCCTCTCTAGTTGCCTCATTTATGATCAAAATGTGCTTTTTCCCATCTTTTTTGAAGCGATACTTTGAACCTGCTGTTTCTCTGTTCAGCTCATCTCCATCTTTCATCCTGTGGAGAAAAAAAAAGGAATTTTGACACTTCAGAGAAGAGAGTAAGAGCTTCTGATTGACATTTCAGCAACGTTCTACATGGTTTGACTTCAGAGAGTTGTGCAACAAAGATGAGAGGAGACTAATAGGCTGGCAGGTTGGCTTGAACCCAAAGCCTGGGTTTTCTATACCAAAGGCTTCCTCTTTTAAACCTGGTAAGATCAACATGGTTGCTCTTGTTGAATACATAACCAGCACCAGAGGCAGCTTGGGATAAAAGGAACTTCCACACATGCAGCGATAAGCATAATAATAATATTGATGTGAGCATGCACACTTCTGGATAATGGGGTTCTATGGGCAGTGACGCCACCATCAAGCACGCCGCTATACTCAGGCCTGAAACAGATCAAGAAGGACACCAGGAGGATAGGAGTTCATGAAATCCTGCAGAGACAGGAGGAGTGCTAAGGGTCAGTAACATGAATGGTCCATGTTCTCTGACTCATCTGTCTTTGTCCTTTCTCATTGCCGCTGCTTGTTCCACACATACACTCGTGTGAGCCCAAAGGCCACAGTGTTTTGGACTCAACACCAGCAGGCTGAACAGTTTACGTAACATGTTATCAAATTAGTTCCATTTCCAGCAGTCCTGTTTCCTCTTTGGTTCACATTTAAGCTGTGACTTTTTAGAGCTAAAATCTAAGTTTGTTTGTTTTAATGCTTTCAGAACGAAATAATTGCATTTATAACTTTAAAAAGTCATGCAAAAACAAAAGCTCAATACTTGCATTTAAATGTAAATGTCTGTGCTACTTCTGAGCACACCTTTGTGAAGAAATGCATTTTCCTCCATGTCACAACTGCAACGCGAATCAGCCTACCGGCAGAGGTATGGCAAGCCCTAAGTTCCTACTGCTCCTCCTAAAAAGACACCTTTGGACATCACTACAGCTTCAAATGCTCCTATAGTTGGAACAATGGGGGTAAGAGGGATAGGGAAACAATTCTGGTTTGGCCTAAATCATCATAAAGGTGAGCAGGAAATGAGTGATCCTGCAAAGTCTGAGGCTGGCGACTTTTCAGAGTCTGACGTGTCTTATATTTTGGTTCATGCATTGTAGAACCTTCTGGGCTGATCAGAGAAATAATGACTCCAAACATGGGTCTAAGCCAAGGTAGAAACACCTCATGCCTTAGTCACAGGAGGCTTTTGGGTTGTCCGAGCCCAAACCCTCCTAGTTCACTCTTACTTACCCATATAAGTTCGCTATGACCTGTCGCCCGGAACATGCCCTTAGATAAAAATGTGAATGAACTGCCTTACGGCCTCGTACAGGTTACAGGTTTACGCATTTTTCACCTGCAGACCACCTGTAAAGACAGTTGTGACTAAGGCATTGCTTGTTTGTTTGCTTGTTTTATTCTTTAGGTTTAGGTCACAGTGAGTCACCAAGCCGGATAGCTTTCCCTGAATCTCTGGAAAAAAAATTACGAAAGAAAGATTAATACCACTCAGCTATGAGAGTCTTTTTTCCATCTTATAGCTGATTTCCCAACAGTTCAGACTGGAGATTGTTATTAACGTAATCAGAGAAGAGCAACTTGCAAAAAGCAAGTGGACATCAGTCAGATTACTTCCCAGAAAATCAGAGTGTCTGTTCTCGGTGTGGCTTTAAAAGCACAACTTCCATACTTTAATACAAACATTTTGATTTATTATCTGAGCAATAATGTTCCTTTAAATTTATGTAATGCAGAAAATAGTTAAGAGTGTATGTAGATTATTCATATATTAGGATTTTTTTGTGTATTTTACTCTGTAGAGGTTTTTTTTTTTAACATAAGAAAACAATATATCTTATTGTGATAACGATGAACTCCTTTAAATGACTTTAAAAAAATCTATGTTATTAGCAGTTCAATGAACTTTCTTTCTAATGTCAGAGCTGTATTGTACAGTTCCTGCACTGTAAATAGACGCATTGAGTGTGTGGAGTTGGAATAAATAGCCAACAGAAGTTACTGATTTGCACACTCCAAAATTACAGTCAGCCTTTTTCTTCTTTTATTATTTACATCATAAGTGTTGCTTTGTGCTACGATAACTCTTTCTTATTCTTCACAAATCTGCTTTACATAAACCCCCTCTGAAGCTCATCTACTTACAACAGATTGAAGCAGTTTTGCTGCAGAAAACAAAAGAGAGCATGAGGTACATGAGCAAGCACAGGCGGCTGGATTTGAATTTTCATGCTGAGGTAAAGTAAAATGCCCGACAGTTCACCATTTGACGCTCGCTCCTTCCTCTGAGACTTCCACTTCAAACACCACCTTCTCACCCTCCACAGTATGAACATCGTCGAGCAGCTTGGTTATGGTGACGGGAGGCTCTGAAGGAAAACAAGGCAAAATTTCAAATTCTTTTGATGAGATTTGTTGTCGAGATGTAAACATGTATGTTCATTAAATCCAAAACAGCTCGTATGTTGCATGATTGTTGCTGTTGTTGTTAGTGTCTCATTTGGAAAAGTCGTGACACTTACAGCACAATCGCACAAAAAACACCACACAAGTCATTGTTTGCACTTGAATCACACCACAACATACTCCTAAAGTCCCTATCAAAACCTCCGAACTGATCCGTCATGTGGAGGTACGTGGAGTCTCCTGAGGGAGTGGGGCTCACGTTGTGTAACCACATGGTGTGGTGCTTGATGCTCTGCTAGCCCCAGCAGTTTGTCATCGTCAGCATCCAGTCCCCCTCCAGACATTTTAATACTCTCAGCCGGTGAGCTCACACACTCTCTGAGCCACAGTCACAGCGCCACAAAAACATGAGCAATTTGACTGCGGGCCTCACAAAATGAGTTGGATGCCTTTAGTGCAAAACATGCTTCTTTTTTTTTTTATTAAAAACAGAGGAATATGTTTCCGTCAAAAACATACACAGAATAAGTGAGAAAAGTAAAATAGCTATGGGCTGCTTGAAAATGGGGTTGTACTTTTATTTTGGCATATGCAGAGCGTTGCTGGGGAGGACATTACATCAGTGTAATGGGTCATAACACGGTGGTTTGAGGGGAAGGGTTAAGCCTGAGAAGTTTTCTCCTTGTCCTTTTATTATTGTCATTGCCCTTAGGGTGCATTCAGACCGGGGTAATCCACATTAAAGGACTCAGTTGAATGGAAAAACACAAAAAAGCTTGACATTTGTTTTTGCTTCTTTGCTTTCACATTGCACTTTTGAGACTGAACCTTCCGGATAATGTCACACAGTTACAACAGCTGATTCTTTAGGGACAGTATTACCTAAAATGAGCTCCTGCCCATGAGACAAATGTACACATTCTTAGGTTACTAGTATTATTAGACATTGTGTTGCACAAATACTAAGCTCATTGGTGCCAGACATCACTTCTGACTAAATAGGCAAAATGTAGGATAAAAGTCATCAAGAAGATTCAATGGTCACATGTCAAATAATACCCAATAACTGATATTTATTAGTTATTTGTTTACTAAATTATTCTAGGTTTGGTAAGCCAACTTCATTGTCACTTTTATTTTGTTTTTTTGTTTTTTTGTTTTTTTTTTTGTAAAACACAAAACCAAAATTAGATCAAAACAAAACTGTGACCTGAAAATTTGAGGTATGAATTGGGGGTGTAAATAATAATCAACTTAAATATTCCAACAATCCAACCAGATCGATCAGTTGAATTGACTTTTAGCATTATAACATTGTTTCATAAAGAAATAAACCAATAATTATCCATATTGGAAAATACCATTTGGGTTGAGACACTGCAAGTTTATATAACTAAAACGTAAAAACGACCAAGTGCATCACAGCGGACAACACACATGCGATGCAGTAAAAACTGATCAACCAGCATTACAGCTCAATGTGTGAAAACACTGAATTTTCCAAAGACGTGACCATACAGTGTGCTAGAATGTTCTAACTTTGAAATTTTATGCTAAACAACAGTGGGCTGAACTTTATCAAACTGAAATGTTTGACATTCGTTCTTGTTTACGTGTTTGTTTGTACACATATTTAATTTACACTTGATTATCTTGCAAGAAACACAAAGAATCTGGAAAACTTCCCCTGCACTGTTCAGTACCAGGTATTTATCTCTGAGTCACACTGGTTGAAGTTTTGGTTAAAGACGTCCTGGATCCATTTCCGGTCAGCGAATCGGATTGTCCAAAATGAATTAAAATCAACTATAAATGGGATTTGCAACCACAAATATGATATGAATCAAATAGTTAAAATTGAATTGTGAAGAAAGTGTATCAATGCATTTCTGGTAAGTATGTCCCTTTTTGTTGTAAACTAAGTTTCACTCTTAGTTAACTGATTTCTTAGGCAACAGAAGAGCAGCAAAGATACACAGAAAACCTGGTCGTATTTAATGGATTAGAAACAAAATCATTAGAAAATTAGACATCAAGACTCTTTAGAAACCATTCTTTTTTAAATGTCATTGTGCTGGACATATCCGTGACATATGCTGTTTTCGCTGTTGCTGTTTTTAAATAACTACACAGTGTAATAGTAAAATACTGGGTTTTTCTGCAGATTTGACTAAGAAACGGTGGAGATTTTTCTTTGTGGATTTAAAATGAAAAGCCAAGTGAAAAATACTAATAATGCTATTTTACATTAAACTGTTTCCAACAAGTACACATTTAGCTGCAGATTTACTTTGAAAAGAGGAAGTATTTATTCTTACAAATAAAGAATTACAGGGTTTATGGTAAATAAACACTAGGTATTCACATAGGTTTGTGCAGAAGACGTAAAAACAAGTTTAAATCCTGTTTAAGCAAAGCAAACTTTTGCAGATGTAGTTTTGTTTTTGTTTTTTAAAGCTAGCTTTGTATGTTTTTATCTGCTCAATTCCGCTCTGCATCTACTGACGTTGAGATGAATCAACAATAAGTTGTAGGTGTTTGAAACAGCAGCATGCGCAGGTTTTGTTCTCACTGGAGCAAAACGGGGCTTGTCTCTCCACATAATGCATCTTCATATATGGATCTGATTATATAAAAGCAGGGTGGCCAGACGTCTGAAGAGCTGAATTAATATGGAAGTATAAGACACTTTTACATTTATTAAAATAGACGCAGGAAAAATATGACAAATTTAAGGCAATTAGTCTGATTACATAGTCCCTGCTGATTTGATTTGACGGTAAGATGATACAATATGTTTCATAATGTAATGTGAAGGCTTTATTGAAAAGCTTTTTCCTGAGAATAATGATCAGCTGTTATCAAAGCACCAAAAGAGACGGGATATTTCTGGCTCAAAGAATAAAATATTGGTTAAAGAAGACAAACATTTGATTGACCTGGAGGCGCCTGAACATCAAAATCATTAGTTGAGAGTTTGGCCACCGAGTTGAGTTTCTGAAAGCGTTCATTTCTGAGTTGCTCAGTGCTAAAAACATTTAGGAACCACTAGGAGTGGATGGAGCGCGCCGTCCTAAACGCCGGCTAACCGCTGTAGGTGAACATCCACGTATAGTGATCAGCTGGATAGTTTAGATTCACTGAAGCCTTAGTCACATGCATCCGTTTGCGGGTTTTGGGTTGTCCGAATCTGTGGAGGGTCTTAAAGAGGAACAGCGCATCTAAAAGGGAAAAGATAAAAGGATAAATCTACTTTACCCTTACTTTTCCTTTTCGTTTTGCAAACGTTTTCTCTACGACCTACGTCTCTGACCTTGACATTTCATGCAGGCTGCAAGCCCCGTACATGTTTACCCATTTTTCACCCACAGACTGCCCGTATCCACTCGTAGGCTAAGGGTAGTTGTGACTAAGGCTTAAGCCGTCTCATTTAGCCATTTTACTTCTGTAACTGACACAGATAGCAGATTTATTCTGGTGCCATATCACATTATTCGTTTATCGATTAAATGTTCTGACTTTTGATGATCCAAAATATTTGAAGAAAATGTTTCACTTCTTGGAAAATCTCCCTGATATCATCATTTCAGATTGTTTGAACAGTGTGGTCTTCATCTGAACAGGAATCTTATTCAGTGATTGATATCGTCTTCCTATAATCACACAGTTTTACCGGTATCTGGAACGTTTCCTTTTCACACGAAAGAGCCAGAGAGGAAACAGAAGAAGGCTTCAAAATAAAAACAAATCTGCATTTAACAGACAAAAACCAGAAGTCTTTACTCCAAATATGTATTTATTGCTACTGTCGATCCCACACACCATAATAATGATCCTTATTATTCAGCAACCCACTGTCTGATGTTACGAGGATGCTATTAATAAAGTTGCTCAACTTTAAGTTTGTTATATTTAATAAATACCAGTTTTAGTGAGACATTTTTTTCTTTTTGTATTTATCCATTGCACCTTAAAAGTCCCATCAGGCTGAAGTTCTATTTTTTCTAGTTTCCACTTTGACAGTTATGGGTTAAGAACAAATGTATATCACATTTTAATGGTTCTTACAGGAAATCAAGTGTACACATAAAGTTTAAAGCAGCTGCTGATATTTTATGAAGATTGGATTAAACTATACCCCCAAAAGTTAAGGGAAACTGGAAGCTAAATAAAAATGAGACGCCAACTTCCGTCTCGTACATGCCGGTCAGTGAAAATATTGTCTGACATTAAGCCAGTCCGTGGCCTGGAAAAGGTTGGGGACCACTGCAGAGCATCTCTCTAGATTTCTTGAAATTGGACCAATGAAAGGTAAATGGAACTAATTAATTTATTACATGTGGAGAAATATTGAGCAGAATCAGTTTGGGGATGCAATTTTGTGTGTTGCTATTCTCTGTATACTCACTTTTCTTTCTTTCATTTTTATTTCTTTATTTCTTTAATTGTCCTTACATCTGTTACGATTAAAATAGTTGGAAATAGAAATAAAGTTTGAATAAATAAATCTATTTAATACAAAATCAAAAGACAAATAAATAAACAAACATGCATGTGTAAGTCATGGCAAAGATGTCCTTCATGCATTAAAAAGGAGTGTCCAGCAAACAGAAAGCTTAGTGTAAATGTGAGTTATAAAAGCATTAAAAAACAGAAACACATAAAAGGAGCAGAACTGACGAGCTTCTCAGAGCTCAAATGACAGCGTTTGCTAAAGCGAGCAGAAAAACTCCCCCTCCTGGAAGACGCAGTCCTCTGAAGACAGTGACTCATATACCTTTGACAAAAACCTCGGTGGAGCTCTTCTCCTCCTCGACCACGCACTCATAAACTGCGTCATCCGACAGGTTGCACTTGTTGATAGTGAGCATCCGCTTGTTGCCCACGTTCTCAAACACATACCTACACACACACACACACACACAGAGGAGGAGATGAACACTACAAGCAGAGAGCAATGAACAACAGCATTCAGAGAGTCGGGCATTGGACTGACGGCTGCGCAGTGACTCAAATTTGCATGCAGACCTCCAGAGTTGTGTCTGCAACACGCACACAGAGGCCCCCTCATGCACGCACGCAGCTCTGTGTAAAAACATGATGACGGAAAGCTGCAGAAAAGAGAGACTGATGGGAAAATGTTACCCTGGTTACGAGCTTCAGCATTTACAACAACAGACAGCTCCAAGACTTTTTAGGGTAACTTGATTAAGTGTGGGCACACCATGAAGAAGAGTTATTATTGAAGCTTTTATTTTGGAAGGTTCGTTGGCAGGGGCATCAGTGTGTGCAAGTTATGCAAGAAGCCTACAAGGTAGAAAATGATGCAGATATTAAGCCCTTTTTACTAACTTTGCGAGTTTTTGCCTGATTTCAACTATCGGTATGCAACCTGTTCCTTTCAATGACTTTTAGTCAGGTTAGAGCTTTGTGGTCAAAGCGCTCAGCTTGGCAGGAACTCCAGGGAGGCGCCGTTCTGTGCGTAATAAAAGCCTCCTCTCCAATGCGAACACTCGTAATGATAACAGAAAGTTAGCTGCCTTACTTTCTACAAACAGCATGAAGATTCCTAAAATAGAAGATGATAGAGCTGTTGGGGAAAAAAAAGACCATTTGCAACAGCTGTACCCTCTTCAATAAAACACCAAAAGCTGCCTTTGAAGGAGGAGAGGGAACGATGAGAGGCAGACACAGAGGCTCAAAACTCAAGCCGCTCTTGTAGTCGTTCCAGCGAGGATTTAAGTAAACTTTATGACATGAAATGCTCTTTCTGGTTAACCTGGAAACAGTCTTCTTCTCATTACAACTGTCCAAAAAACGCTATGCTGGAAGTCTCTGACTACAAACATTTTCATTTACATAAAAGAGATTTTCAAGAAACAGTTGACATCAATCATCGATCATCAAGCTGCTGTTCTAAATCATGAATGAAGGTTTTTGCATTAATGGTCTTTATGGAGCGTATTTCTATTAGAAGTTTTCTACCTCGGATTCTGTCTACTCGAGGTTAGGGTTTCACAGCTGGATTTTAGATCAACTGGAAGAGCAACAGATTACTCAAGAGTTTATATGTAGTGAGTCAAGAAGTAAAGCTTTTACAGCAAACAAAACATCTACAAGTAGAATACACGTTTAGCTAGTATTTTTTATTAACATGAACCAGTGACGGCATTTCAGTCCCACCTCTTGCAACAGGTGGGCATTTGTGGAAAGAGCAAACAATTCCTTTGGATTTGTGTGTGCGTAGATCTTTATTTGTAGCTTGTGTCTGCGTGTTTGTGTGTGACTTAGACTTTGTGTGTGTGTAGGTCTACTCAGCTGTCCAGCAGCCTTTGAGCAAATGCTTTACACAAAGAACAAAGACAGAAAAAGAGTCTCACGTCTGGTTTGTGTGTCAATGTGGTTTTGTGTGTGTATCAGGCAATCAGTGTGTACTTTAGAAAGATTTTTAAGTGTTGTTAATTTTTAGCTTCGTGTGCAAATTGTATTTTGTCATTTTTGTACATGTGAATACACATTTGCAAGTGTACACAGTAACGCACAAAATATATTGCATGAGTTACTAATCAAGATCTACACACAAACAAATCGAGTGAGACTATTTTGACTCCTTATGACATACAGGTAATGCTGTCGGACAGCACATTAATGCCACACTCATTGTTGGTAAGGTGCAAAAACTGTATTGGCCCCTTACTGACCACGCAGGCATGCTGCACGCACAGGGTGTGCACATGATATGTAAGTTTATTGTTTATTGTAAGTTTTCAGAAGCAGATTCACCATCAGTGAGTGAATGGGTGACTGGGACGGTGACTGTAAAACACTTTGGGCTTTCAAGGACAGTAGGAAAGCAATATACAAGTACTAACTTGTTTTTGTTTTTTTGCTTTTGTTTGTCTCATTCCTGTGCTTTTAAGCCCCACCCACTAATGACAGACGATCATCCCCAAAGTCTGATTCTCCTGGAGGTTTCTTCCTAATCTTCCTGTTTGAGGAAATGTTCGTCTCTTGCATCGCCTTTTGCTTGCTCTGTACAGAAATTATACCAACGACACTTCAAATCATCTCATTTACAGTAAATAGGTCATTGCTGTAATACAGTAAAATGTGTTTATAACTGGAATGATCTGGATTATTATAATCTTCAAATGCTTTTTAGGATGGTAAATATTTTGCCTGGTTTAATGCTTTTTGCTTTCTTTGTGCGGCACATTGACAATATCTGAGCTTTGACTCAACACTTCATATATAAACTGAAATGAACTAAATTAAATTGAGTAATTTTCTGATCATTAATTCTGCACAAAACAGCCTCAATAACCAAAGACAATTATCCAGGCTGGTGTTGCCTCAGCATTATTTGTTCAAACTTGAGTTTTGTTCGCACAGATAAACTCTGTGGTGGCTCACTTGGCTGACGGTTTGATTTCCTGTCCGTTTTTCAACCACTTGATGGGAGCGTTGGGATCAGCCACTTCCACTGTGAGCTGGATCTTCTTGCCGTGGTCCACAGAATAAGCTGGATCCAGCTTTGACAGGAAAGCTGACAAAAAAAAGAAAGTCAAGTTAGTGTAATTCTACTGCAGCTTTGATAACAAAATAACCCATAAGAGCCAACTGCCTGCAGTCATGAGCTAACACCCCCCCTCTGCTCTATAACTTCTCCCTCTAGGCTTTAAAACGCTGCTAGTATTTACAGCCTCCTGCATTAAAAGGGTCTCGTTTCCTCCCTGCTGTCTCACCCCACTCCTACCTCCCACCCTGTGCTCAGTCTGCTCATAATATCTCCCGTTTCTCCTCTGCTGCTCACCATCGCTCTTCTTGGGCTCCCCCTTCATCTTCTTCAGCATCTTCAGCATGCCCCTCAGGTCCGTGATGCCATACTGAAAGGCAATCTTCTCGTAGTCGCAGGGCTTGGCTGCCTTCAAAATTTCCCAAACATCCACTTCGTCCTTTGGCCCTTCTTGTTTTTTCTCCTTCCTGGGAAGATAAATCAGTCTGAGAATCAAACTGTGAGAGATGGATTCAGAGGACGTTTCTGGAGACAAACTTACCTTTTCTTTAGCAGTGCGCTGAAGTCCAGCTCACCTGCATCTTCACCTGCATCTCCACTGGAGTTAAAACAGAACAGATGCTGTTTTAAAATACTCTCCTTCATAGTACAAGAGATGCAGTATTTATGAAGTACAGCATATTTTCCCCCAAACCCCAAAACTGAAGCACAGACAGTATGAGCAGAGTGAGGTAAACGTGTGTGTCTGGGTCGGCTTGCCCTTCTTTCATCTTGTGTTCTGACAGGTGCGAAAATAGGATGAGTGAGAAGACAGAGCAGAAGCGTCTGACAAGGACTACATGCCATCATCATGGCCTAAATTCAAGTGACAGACAAAAAGCTCGGCAGACAAGCAACACGTAAACACCAGACATGACAGGAACGAGTATGAAGATCATCAGAAACATCAAACACTGTAAACGCCGCCAAAAAACAAGTCCAAAAAACAGCGTTTTTACTACAAAATGAACAAAGCAGGCAGATGCTTTGTTATGAAGGTTTTCAAATGAGGAAATAACATTTTATGACTGTAGCTTTTATAATTATTCCCAGGCAGACCTACTTAGGCGCTTAGAGTCATTAATTCATTTTGTCTGCTGTGGTTCAAATAAAGATCTCAATAACTTTAGGAGACAATGATTGAATGAGATGATCAACAAACAGAGAAGGGACGGCAGTGGCCCTCAGAGATGAGATATAAATAATTACAAAAATGTTACCGTCAGCAGCTAAATGCTCAAAATCCTGCAGTGTCTGAACAGGGTGTCCAGTCTGCTAGGAATGAAAACAGCTTTAAAAGTTTCGGATCAAACAGAACCTTGTTTGAATGTAGTTTCTGCTTGATTGAACTGTTTTTTTATCCTTCTGGTATCGAACATGTCATTTTTTTGTGTTAGTATGCAGGTTATTAGGCTCTGTTCTTTTTTTTTTTACTTCTTTTTTGTTTATGCAACTTAAAGACCCACTCAAATGATTTTTTTTTTGGTTGTTTTTTTTTTTTTTTGGCCAGAAAAAGAGAACTTTGACGTAAGTCTCTTGTTGTTTTTACAAATGAAGGCTATTCCATGTGAGGAATTGCCAAGAAACTGTGGATTTCCTTCAACAGCGTGTTGTACTCTCTTTAGAGAACAGCACAAACAGGCTCTAACTAGAGTAGAAAAAGAAGTGGACAGCCCAACTGCACAACTAAGCAAGAAGAGACTTGCGTGTCTCCAGTTTTTAACATTTCTTGAAGCATTTTTCTCATGATGGAGGACAGATATTGAGAAAATTAAGCCCTTAATTGCATTTCTGAGCAGTTCTACATTTAAATCATTGTGAATTGGGAGCAGACGAAAAAAATGCAGTTTGAAAAAGATTGTTTTTGGTACATAGAAAATACGCTGGGTGAGCCTCAAGCTCCCTGCTCCGCTTCATTACGATGCATCACTTGCAAACAAAAAGATCCATGTACATTTCTTGTTTTCCTCGTCCGAACTGCCATCTGTAAACAGAGAACTCTCAGCAACAGGGAGACGTAAGGGGAGTGGGGATGCTCCATGCCGACAGTCCTGCCCACAACCCAGTGGCGAACTTCCAATGTCCTAGAAAACGACGGGAGTTTTTTGGGGGCTAAAAACGGCTTAGTCGTTATTAAAAGACCACTGAGAACGCTTTGAAAATGAATCAAAAGATGTTTAGTGCTATTTTCAAATCATAGCAAAAAAATAAAAAATACCTCTGATTATCTTTAAAATGCTTTGAAAAAAATAGCTCAGAAGGTAATTTTCAAAACAAACTTGTCTTAAAAATTCGGTCATCTACAGTCATCTACAAGATTTCTGGTTTGGACAATCGGGACTGATTTCGTTGGTTGAAACTGCTCTGGTTTTAGATTTTACTTGATCTGCTTCTTGAACTCTTTGTCCTCAGCTCATAATTGGTAGAAACTGGCAGTCAAACCAGATTTTTCTATTTTTCTTCTGAAAATGATTTCAGAAAAGCCCCTTTGCTGCATGTTTTTTGAAGTGTCTTCCGCTGAGCTCCTCGGAGGCCGAGATGAATGCCAGTGAGCCCAAAGTCATTCTGGGTAATCACGCTCATCCCATGGATGAACAGTTCATCCAAGGAAAACATCCATCCAGCATCTCCCTGAGATCCTGATGGGAGTAAAATCTCCGAGGGCCATAATGTCCTTGTTCACAAAAACACACGTAACCGTCAAACGGTTGACTGAGTCTTGAGCTGCGTTCGCTGTGCGCTCTGTCCACAGCATCTTCATTATATCAGTGGAGCCTCAACACTGTGCTAATACTCACTGATGTGAACAAAAACGGGACAAAAGCTCAAGATAAAACCTGATGACTGAACAGGCAAAATACAAACTTATATGACTTAACAATTTATGGAAAAAATATGAAGCAACACGAAGGAAAATGTAGTGACTAAACAAAATCCAATGCAGCCAATCAATCACGCCCCGCCCCTGAAAATGATCTACATGAAAATAAGAATGCTTTGAGCTGCAGTTTGCCGTGCATCACAGGCAAAAGTCTGGGCTCATTATTTTGTCTTCCAGCTCTGAAACATTATCTTGACATTAATACTTAAATGGGTGTACACATTTACTCGCCAAGAATAAAGTTAAAGTGGAATCATACGAATGCAGGCTGTGAGTGTTTTTGAAATGCTGTCAAACCCTCCCAGAGTGCAGTGTCAGCCTGCAGTTTACATTCTGCAGGATGGGTTTCCTTTGAAGCCCCTTCAGTCAGCCAAATAGACACAGAGGAGGCCAGATAATGAAGAAGAAGAAACTCCCCTCATGCCCGAGGCGCAAAATGAGGAGCTTGTTTTTTCTTTTCTTTTTTTTTTTTAAATAAAACAAACTATATAATCTATTCGTCCGGTTACTATACCAGTTTCATTCCAGTTTGTTTCAGTTTAAAGGTGCATTACAAACAATTGCGCACCCGTTTAAGACCCACTCCAATCATCTTTCCATCTATTTTCAAAGTGTTCCCAGTGGTTTTTGAATTATCAATATACCGTTTTTTCCAAAAATTATTTTTAAAGTGTCGTTTTTTTCAAGGACATAGTTTCTGCAGAGCAGCAGGCGTTGATCAGAAGTTCCTCTGAGTTGTGGCCGGGACAGTTGAGAGTGAGCCTTCCCTCATTTCACATCATGCCTTTGTTTACACTCTCTCCTGTTAGCTTACAGCCCCTCACAACCCTAACCTAACCTTTCCAGTGCTACTAAAAAAGTGAGCAATATCAGAGCTATCCAACAATGCAGTTTTGAGCCAGATACCAGTTCTGACAAGGAAAACAAAGATGTTCATGGATGCGTTGGTCTGCAAGTGGATGCATCAGAATGGAGCAGAGCAAGGAGCTTGTGGCCTGCTGACTGTAGATTTTATGTAAGAACTAAAAGCTTTTTCCAAACTGCTCCTGATTCACAATGATTTTAATAAAGAAATACTAGAAATCTAGTTTTAATCTTTCTTTCTATACAAATATCCGACCATAGCCTGTAAATACTATGTATTTATAATTTATACTGTACTGTTAAGGAAGCACTTCTGGATGGATGCCAACTGCATTTCGTTGCCCTGTACTGCAGGTGCAATGACAATAAAATTGAATTCTATTCTATTCTAAAACATTTTATATCAGCAATGGTCTTATTTGGATTTTGATACTCAGTTTTGTTTAAAATTATAATAAGAAAAATGTTCTAACCTATCAGACACATGTTTTAACTTTCACTCAGAGAAGGAAACTAAGTTTACATATGTTGAAATATTCAGATAGTTGCAAAGTTATTTTAGGATTTATTTCATAGACAAACTCTAAATGTGTTATGTTGATGGAGATTGTTCTTTAGGGATGTTTTTGGAGGAAGGACTTAAGCAGCCGCAGCCTGATGTCCTCAGGAGAGGATCCTACAAGTCGCGTACACCTTTTCTGCTGAGGATTCTCCCATTATTCCTGGCAGACCGTCAGTGCACAGCCATTTTTAGTCTCTCAGCAAATGCTCTGCTGGGAGTTGGTCCCAGTCTGGCTGTGTTGCTCCAGAACTTCCAAAGTTCTGTCATGTGCTCTCAGCGTTCCGTTTCTTATAAAAGCTGCCCTCTGCTTCAACTCCTGAATTTTCTTTCACAACACAAGTTTTCTGCAGTTAAGTTCACAGATAGACTCTGGTCTTTCATGTCCCACATTGTGAAGCTACTCCTGCCATGTTTAGGTGTAATATTGGGATTTGTGGCTCTTCTATTTCTGACCAGAACAACTCATTAGCAGGGAATTATGGCATCTCCGCATAGAGTCTTAATTTTGCTTCTCATTTTGAATTTTTGCCATTCTCTATTTAAGTCAGATTTGGAGAAAAAATGAAGACTGCTGTGCCTGTCTGAGCATGAAATGCTGCAGAAATATTTGTGCATCTTTTCCCATCTCTGTGGTGTGACAACACGTCGTCCCTTAACTTCAGGGCTCATTTTTCTCTCTGTCACTCTCTGCAAACACGGCAGGTCTCACATGTTTAGTATTCATGAAAAAAGCAGTCAGACTTCATGTGTGTGATGCCCTTGTTAGAACAAACACACACACAGAAATGTGTCTTATTTGAAAGAGGATCCTCAGAGTTAACTTCTAGAGGCTGAGCTGCATGCCCTCCAAAAGATGATGTGTTTACCACACTCGCACATTATCTCTCTAGCAGCATATTTCAATTACACCCAAGTTCTCAGTTTTGATTTATCACAGCCGCCCCCCTCCTGCACCCTTCCTCCTCCTCGTATCTGCATTCTGTAAGTAAGCAGACTGGGAACCTGTCTGAGCTGTAATACGATGTCGTCTTTTTTTTCACCTGCCGTTCTAACAGAGCTCAAAACAATAAAGGAAACATTATTTTTGAGCGCGCTTTCCAAATATGGAGCCTGAGCACACTTACAGTGAAAGCAGAGAAAATTCCTCAAGAAAGCCGCACAGTCAGCAAGGAAACTGTTGCATCCTACAAAGAACCAAAGGCCTCCTAATAGACGGTTTCTGAAACATGTGAGATGGTTGTTACCAGACACTCCTTGAGATGCAGAAGAGTGAGGCAGCAGACGCATTGAGACGTGACAGTAAGAGAGAGATGATAGACTGAGTGAGTGACTTGCTGGAACAAAGTCTGCTAACAGTGAGGGATTGACAGACACATGGGCAGAGACGCTCGGCAAGAATGACAGATGCCCAGAGGCAGCGATCTACAGAGGAGCATATGGGAGACACTGTGACGGGTGACATGTTGAGCAGACCCTTGCCAGCTCTGACACTTACGATCGCTTAAAAGCCTCCAAGATGTTGTCCTGCTGATCCTCTTGTGCAGCTGAGAGCAGACAGGAAGAGAAAGGCTGGTGAGAGTGCGCCTAGGTTAATTCATCACACAGTGGGCTGGAGCACCACACGAATAATGGACTGATGACCTCGTGAGGCCACTAAATGATAGGACCTAATGTGTATCACACTCACTGAGTTATTGGCTGACAAAGTCAGTTACATAGTAATGGTGGACAAGCTGAATGGAAGATGACAATAATGTGATTAAGTGTCTGTCTGCAGACCCACCCTGCACAGAGACTTCGAATGTGCAGCTGTCGCACTTGTCTTTGGAGGTGACCTCGCAGCGGTAGCCACCTGCGTCTCCATCCACCACTTTGATGATGCTCATCTCATAAGTGTAGATCTGACAGAGAGAGGGGATGATAAGAACGCACGCAATTAAAAGAGCCGCCAGCACACAGGTACACGCACGGATATGTGGTACGTGCTCACCAGCACACTCCCAGAGCGCACCGACACAAAGCCATCACAACACCTTCCTTAAAGTTACATGGCTGCTTTTCTGACTTCATATGAATTATGGTTCATTTTATGCTAATCGCAAGAGTGTCTGTTTTATTTGGACATGTTTCATCCCCTGATGACGAGCCTGTGATGTCCATGACACTAACTGAAAAACAAACTGCAGTCTTGCAGATGCAGATCATTATCTGCATCATTTTGGAGCTGACAGACAGTGACAGTTACATGCAATCCTTCACACATCGCAACTGTTGTGAAACAAAAGCTGATTATTTAACAGCTGCTGGGTTTTTGCTCTGCTGTGTTTGCTCTTGATCCTTGCAAGAAGTACAAATATAACTGACACGCACAGAAAAACATGTGGAACTTCCATCATAAATTATGTTTTAAGATGTGTGTATGTTCTGTTTTCCATGGAATCACGGTGGCGTTGTGAGATTTATTCATTCGGATTGTTAGAAACAGCTTTTTTTTCTTAAATACATTTGGTAAAATTATTCAGTTTTTTAAGTTAAATGTAAACACTACTTCCTCTTGTAAAGGCATGACGCTGTCTGAAGGCTTTATAACTTTGATATGTCAGAAAGGAAATCTGATGACATCCATCTTTTGCAACAAGATGCTCTGCTCACGTTTACAGCAGTTAAACCTTCAAGTTAAGTCTAAAAAGTAGAACGTTAACCCACCTATTTCAGCAAGAAATGGAGGGTTTGACCATTTTTTATTATTCTTTAGAAGTAGATTCAACAGCAAAACATCTGAGTGAGTATTTTTTCTGTCTTTAATTGTGCTAAAGTGTTTTCTGTTTTTTTCTGAGGTTCCCATTAGTATTTGTTCAGTTATGACTTAATGCCGATGCTGAGAGATTTGTGGTTTGGAATTTTGTACATCCATTTGAAATATTCACATTCACTACCGTTCAAAAGTTTGGGGTCACTTAAAATTGTTCCTATTTTTGAAAGAAAAAGCACTTTTTTTCTATGAAGATAACTTCCAGCTAATTAGAAATACACTCTATACGTTATTAATGTGTTAAATGGTTAAAAAATGACTAGCTGTGAATGCCTGGTTTTGGTTCCTACATAAACACTAGAGGCCCATTGCCAGCAACAATTACTCTAGTGTTCTGGTGGTGTTTGCTCATTGTGTCGGGAGGCTTACAGTTGATAAGAAAACCCTTGTGCAATCATGTTGATGCAGCTAAAAACAGATTAGCTGGTTAAAAAATCTATAAAACTACCCTTACTTTTAGTATCTGGAGCATCACATTTGTGGGTCGATAAAAATGCTAAAAATGGCCAGAAAAAGAGAACTTTCATGTGAAACTCGACAGTCTATTATTGTCTTAGGAATGGAGACTATTCCATGAGAGAAATTGCCAAGAAACTGAAGATTTCCTTCAACTGTATGGACTATTCTCTTTAGAGAACAGCACAAACAGGGGGCTTCTCGAAATTAATCTCCAGATTACCTCAACAAACAACTAGAATGCCAAAGGTCTGCAATGCTGGAATTTCTGCAAATGGAGGATTCTTTGACAAAAGCAAACTTTAAAGGAAAAAATATTATTTCAAATAAATATTATTTCAAACCTTTTCAATGCTGTGACTATATTTTCTATTCATTGTATAACTCATTTGGTAAGAAAAAGGGCATATTTTCATGGAAAACACAAAATTGTCTGGGTGATCCCAAACTTTTAAACGGCTTAGTGTCTTTTTGATGAAAAAGAATTGAGGTTTCCTGCATTTATTGCTGTCATTTGGTTGATGGATAGAGGGACTTTGCTCTTCACTGCCCACTTATTGCTGTTGCTCTTGTTCTTGCATTACAGGATTTTCTTCTTTGTTTTTTATTGCTGGAAACTCTCTTTGGTATCAAATGGAGTTTTAAAATAACTGTAAACATAGTTCATTCATTAAATTTTTCATACAGGAGCATTGTTACAGATGCTAGGATCTACATTTTTGATAAAATAATGGTATTTCACTTTTGTATTCACCATGTTTAAGTACAGTCATTTAAAAGGTCGTAATAACGCCTTGTTTTGATGGACTCTTCCTGCCCAAACCCTAACCCTATAACCACATATCTTGTACCTTGGTGTTCCTGTCATAAGACTCCTTGAACTGCAGGTGTTTTCCAGCTTTGCTGACCAGGTCCAGCCACTTCCCCTTCAGCCATTTCATGGCCGGCTTCCTGGTCAGGCTTGAGGAGTCCACTTTAGCCACAAACGTGATGTCCTTCCCTGCCGTTACCAGAGATGAGAGGCTGGGATTCATTGGAGGGCACATTGCGTCCATGTCCACCCGTGACATTGAGCATTTAATTCGTTTGATGGCCGGTCGTTCTCCATACCTTTGGTGGCGGTGGCACTTTCTGGCTTCAGCACGAACAGCCCAGTGGCCTCTGGGTTTTCTCCTGGTGATTCATCTGCAGAGAGTAGATGACACAGGGCGAATCACAACAAGCACTTCAGTGATATGGAGACACAGTGGACGATGTGAGACAAAAAGACCAAGCAAACCCTTAAAATCTGCTTTTGAAAATGAATTTTACAAAATGTGTTTATCTATTTTGAGGATCAAGTCTCAAACCAATAACCTTCCTCCTCTAAGATCTTGGTTTTTTCTGCCATAGTGTTGTCTTGAGGTAAAACTGCAGCTCAGTTACACTTTCTCTGTGAATCCGTGGGCAATGGTGTGCTCTCTGGATCAGACTGTGAAGGTCTGTGAGTCTGTGAGGAGTAAAGAAACTTCCCGGATCACCTCTGAAAACGTCACATTCGGGTTGACTCTGCTATGTTCTGCCAGCAGGTAGAGTCTTATCTTGACAGTAAAAAATAAGCCGCTACTTTATGTGCTTACTCGTTTCTTTCTCAAGTAAATTGATGTAACCTTTGAAAGGTGTTTGCTTGTCAGTCGATACGCTTACAGAGACGCTAACACGTTCATTTCTCTTACCATCAGGAGGCAGCTCTGCACAGAGGGGGAAAAAAACAGGGAGAGCGTCAGTCTGAGCAGAAGCTGTGCTGTTGAACAAATGCGTTCATTTGCCCAATGATAACCTTCGCTTCAGGTGAGAAAGACTCACCTATCAAAGCAATGCTCTCACACTCCCAAAGGCACACCTTTCTGTCTCCAGCCCGACATTAACAGCTTTTGTCTCCAGCTTTTGAAGCCCAAAGTTCCTCTAAGCGTGCTAAAGTCAGGCTGGCTAAGTCTGCATACATTTGTCTGGTTCATGTCATGCTTTAAGTCACACGTCCTGCAGCTTCACAAGCAACAAGATAAAAGCACCAACAATCAGGGAAAGTGAGAGGAGCCCCGTTTGAACATCCATTTGAGGAGACCAGTTGTGGAGAGAATGGATCCAGGGTCACGTGTCACATAAGAGCATGCGCCTCCATAAATCCAGAGAGCTGCGCCGTCTGTGGCTCTTCGTCTCTCTGTGCTTTTATGGGCTCAGTTAATTTGATCTTTTAATCAAAAGTACCCCTGAGGACAGATCCAAGTTCAGATGTTCAGGATGATTTAAAATGTTTCACTTAGAATGCTAAGTAGGACGAACCGATCCTGGGATAGAACCCAGGGGACACTTGTGAATGTTTACTCTTGTGCACAGTAACAATGATTACTCTCTGCGCTCGCAGACGTTTTCCAACTAAAAATAAGCTCCTTGGCTATAAAAACTGCTGCTTCAAAGTTAGAAACAACCTTTTCTGGAACTTTCTTACTCTGTTAATAATTGTTCATTTCACAATAATACACAAAAATAGAAATCCAGTTTCTTCAGATCTTTTCAACAAAGCTCTAAAATCATATGAAGATTTAATGTTCACTTTGAATTTCTCTGATTTAAGATATAGAATATTTGATGAACTTTCATCTCTTTACTTTTATCACATTAGGGTTGTTCTGCATGTTCTCAGATCCACAAATCTTGACTCAAACAGCAGAGCCATGAAGGATGTGGCAGAAACCTAACATCTGTAGGTGGTTTCATGGTAGGGGCTTATGATACATCATCTTTAGAAAATTGAAGTGATGATGCAGTCCATAGACCAGGGATCAGCAGCTCCAGGCCTCGAGGGCTGCAGTGTCTGCATGATTTCCAGATATCCAAGCCCTACTCATGACTTATTATCTGGTTCAGGTGTTTCCAGCCAATTAGAACACGCCAGAGCATGGAATGTTGGAAAACATGCCGGAATACGACCCTCGAGGCCGGGAGTTGACCATCCCTGCCATAAACAGGAAACAATTGTTTTTTTCCACTTTTTGATTGATTGGTTGGTTGGTTGGTTGGTTGGTTGGTTGGTTGGTTGGTTGGTTGGTTGGTTGATTGATTGATTGATTGATTGATTGATTGATTGATTGATTGATTGATTGATTGATTGATTGAAACTAAAACTAATAACCGTTTTTTTCTGAAACTGACATAAGTCATTTTTGTGTTTTTAAGAAAATGCTTCTTGAATTAATGCTGCACATTATTCCAGCGAAGCTTTTCATTAAACTTCTTGCAAAATTATGTTCTAATTTGTAGAAAGTGATCTGGAATAGAGGAGCGAGGCTGCACCTGCTGTCGCTGAATAATAGTGGAAACTTCACCGCTGATATATATTCACCGTATCAGCAGTTTATTACAAGACGAGATCATCAACATAATGAAAATTCCATAAATTCCACGAGGTACTTCAGACATTTATAACAGAACCATCACTCTGTTAATCACAAGTATTATGCTGTAATATTCTGCAGCAGGAGGACAATGCTGTACATGGCACACACAGATAAAACATATATCCACCTGGAGGATATATAACTTTTATAAACCAGAGTTAATTTCACCTCTGGAACTCTTGGATGCTTTGGTGAAAGCAATACCACTGCTCCTCAAATCACGCTGAAAGTCTTCTAACTGTGACAAGCTCTCCTGTCGTCGCTTATCATTTTATTTACTTAACAGCTAAATATTTTCATCTGACAGTTTATCTGAGAAGTGATTTGAATTGCTTTTAACTCGGCTTTGTTTTCACACCTTTGATTTCGCTTCCTTTATCTTTCTGCTGAGACACTTTGACACTTTTGTTTGCGACGTTAATATTTATTGTTCTCGTTATTCTAATCCTTAATTTCCAGAAATAATATTACTGCAACAGAATTAAGGCTTTGACGACAAATCTTTTTTCTGGGTGAAAACCTGAGATGTTAAGCAGCAGTGATAGCCGTCACCAGAGCGATCCCGGGCTTCAGGGAGGAAGATTTGGTCTGATAACCATGTCTAATCTCAAACACAAAAGATCAGGAAGCACCAGAAGGCTGGGACGTTTTGTGTTGTTTTCTTACCATCGCTAGGCTCATTGTGGGCTAAAGGAAAGGAGACAGTTATGAACATGGAAATTAGCATCGTAAACAATGAGGGTTAAATCATTTACCACAGTACAGATGAGTCTGTGGGTGTGCCGAGAAATGGAAAAGCTGTTTGACAAAGATCAGATTAGGACAAAAGAGTGCGTCTATTCTCCGAGAAATCTGCAACATGTTGAAGCTGCACACACTGACAGCAGCGCACCGACTGTAGGCTGCACTTCTACTGATGTGAGCAGCGCTTGTGCCAATAAACAGGACCAAGTTAGTCCAGGTGCGACTGTGTGAAAGCCAACTGTCACCTCCACGACTTCTGTCGATTATTCTGCTTGAAGGTGAGTACAAAAATTTGGAAAAGTGCTCCACATCTTACTGCTATGTGTAATTCAACCAAAACCAATGCAGCAACTGTGTGTTTTTTTTCTCTAAGCATTACCGGTGAAATTAGACATTAGATTTTTGAAAATCTACATAAATAACATGATTGTTTGCAGGGAAAAAGGAATCAGTGGGAGTTAGCGAGAATCATCCTCTTTTCAGGTGTGATTGATCACGGTGGAATTCTGGAGAAACCTGCTATCAAATTTGCTTTAAGGCTTCATCATTTCCGAGAACTGAAAAAGCATTTTGCTTTTCAAGTAGAGCAGAAGAGTAAAGACTGACGTGGTGGAAAAAAATCCTGTCCTAAAGGGGGGATTGATGTAAATCATCTCCGTTCTATGGGGTGCTCATCCCAAAAGAAGAAATGCACTGCAAACTGTGTGATACTTGAAAAGATTTACAACCATTTTTTTAGACATTCAAGATAGTTTTCCAGGTTTTCAGTTAACTTCTCTTTGCTCTACACCTTTCTTAGCTTTTCTCAGCACATTTGAGCATTTTTTGTTTCATAAAAGAGCTAGGATCTGAAAAATCATCATTCAAATGACTCAAAATCCTTTTTTTTCCATACTCTTAACAAAAGAAAAAAAACGATTTAAGACTCAAAAAGCAAAACTTGCACTGTAATGTTTGGTTCTATTTTAATTTAAACGTCAATAAATCGAAAGTTAGAGTGGCATTCATTGTCATTATCTTGGAAACACAAATTTAGATTTATGTTCTCTGAATAAGTGCTAGTTTTAGATTTTGAGGATTTTTTAAGGTGGATTTTGTCCACATTTTGTTCTAAAATGAGTCTTTTCCATTCATTACACCAGTCATTAATGACACTTTTGTCATTATAATCAAAACAAACTGTAATTGGGCTGTTAAACATTTAATTTGAAGTAGTTTTAACTAAAAGTTAGCTCTTTTAGCTTATTTTTGTCCCTTTTGAATACTTGAGTGGATCTCTTTGTTTCTAGGTTTTGACATCTTATTATAAGATTTCTAATTAAGTAAAAATGACTTGCTGCATGGACAGATAATTTTACTACTTTCTGATGATTTTCATCTTAAGAATTGTCTTTTTTTCCCTATTTTTAGGCTTCCTCTTTTTGCAGTGTGGGACGTGTCTTTTGATCGTGCATAAGTTAAAAATTCAAACATTTCTAATAAACCCCAGACTTTGTTGATTTAATTTGACATGCGCACACATAACGACCCCTTGCATGTGATGGCGCTCTTTTCCAAACATCCAAACTTCCTCCTTTTCCTCTGTTACCATCAGCTGTGGATTCGCTTTGAGGAGTTTAAATTTTTAGGCAGCTGAAATAGTAAGGACACCTGCAGACACTCACAGCTCATGACTCGAACACTGCAAACAGATGCTGCAGAGCACTAGCGGCCTCTGAAAAATTTACTGCAAACGCATCATCTCTACATGGAGGAGTTATAGGATCAGTGGCGCAGCTTGGAGTGCTCCAGCTATTCAGGGAGTCAGAAACTGACTATGTGTTACTTTATAAAACACACGAAATTTACAGAACCAAGCTTTAGTAAACTTTCAGAAGAATTTATTTTTGATATACTGAATATAAATCATTAAAAAAACCTAAATGATTATTGCTGGGAGCAAAATTTTCCAGTGCGAATAAAATATAACCTCTAAAAAACTGTGGCTGAACTTGTTAGCGTTAATCAAAATGATAATTTTTATGTTGTTTTGAAAATACTCGGCTTTTACAAGACAAGTTTTCATGTACTCTAATTTGTTAAAAAAAAAAAGGTTCACAAAGTTTTGACAGTTTTTAAAGGTTTTAAATGTTCTAAACCGTCCTGCACCAAAACTAAATCTTAAGAAAGTAAAAAGACACTTCACACTAAGACAATCTTAGTTTAAGAAAACAAATCTGAGTGACTAGGATTGTTTTCTCAAAATGAGAAATATTAACAAGAATAATAATAACTCTTGACATGACTAATTTTCTCAAAAGCAGATTTTTTTAAGGGGTTTGTTTTTGCAAAGTGAATTCCATATTGTTTTCCACATGCTGGAGTTTTCTAGACTCAGAAAAAGCAAAGAACCGCAGAGCATCATTAAGCCACCGCCATGCCTTCCTGAGAGCTGCTGAGTTTTTTCAACATTTTGTTTATTTTTCCTTTTAAAGTTAAAGAAAAAGTTAAAAAATATGGAATCCAAGATGCTTTTTGCATGTTTTAAGTGGGAAAATTGTCAGTGAAACTAGGAGCATTTGTCTTGGTAAGATTTCTTGAAATGAGTTGAGCCGTCCTGCCCCTTTAAGACAAAATGATGCAGCTGGTTAGCTCATTTGTTTCAGTCTAGAAACAAATCAAGCTAGAAAAGTAGAACGTTTTTCTTTGCTAGTCTTAAGGAAATATATGAATGTATTGTTTTAGTTTTTAATAACCTAATAGTAGTCCAATTTGATTGTTGACAAAAAAAGAAAACTAGTTTAATCAGTTGACATTACTATTTTAGAGCAAAATGTGAAGAAATGAGAATCTAAAAATAAGTTAATCTTAATAGATTCTCATGAAATCTAAAAGTCGCACTTATTCTAATAACAAAAATCCAAATTTTTGTTTCCAAAATAATAACAGTGAATGCCAGTCTGACTTGTCAACGTTTACTCAACTTTAAAGTAACAAATTTAACCAAAAATAATGGTCCAATTTGAGTGTTTGAGTCTTAAATCAAGTTTCTCTGTTGTCAAGAGTTTGTAGCATGAGGATTTGGACTCATTTTAATAACAAATTCCTTATTTCTATGTCCTAGCTCTTAACGAAACAAAACCATTCTTGATTGTGCTGATTTTGAGAAAAGCTACTTAAAGATGTAGAGCAAAGAGAAGTTAAAACAACTTCAAACCTGGGAAAATATCTTGAATTTTTTGAAGTTTTCAATAGCTTGCAGAGCAACAGTTATATACAGAAAAGCGCTTCTCCTTTCGAGTCATAAGATAAATGCCTTTTGTCCCGATGACAAGCTTCACCTTTCAAATGTGGTTTCATGGCCCGTGAAAACATCACTGCAGTCATTTGGAGCTTGCTGAAGACAGGTGCCCTTTAACACGAGCCTTCTGGCTGTATTATGGTTCAAAGTAAAAGAAACACACACACACACTGCTCTTACATGACAAAAGCAAAAATGCTGCAGCTGTTTGATGCCACATTTAAATTGTGCCGACATCTTGACTGATCATTTTGACACTTTGACCTGGCGGCAACCAAAACAAGAAAACGTGGCGGTAAAACAGAAAAAAAACTGCTCAGCATGTTCCATATGGACTGCCTTCATGGAGCTCCTTCCTTTAAGACGATTGCACTTTAGCTGAAGGACGAACAGTCACGTGCTTTCGCCATGAGAATGAACAGGATTCTATGTGTTACAGCTGAACTTGTATAGTCATATAAATAGACTCCATACAGCAGGAGTGCTTAACAATAAATGAAGCACCTTCTGCTTCTGGTTTATACTTTGTGGTGCTAAAAAATAAACTTTTATGACCAA
Organism: Oryzias celebensis; assembly: GCA_014656515.1. Classification (NCBI taxonomy): domain Eukaryota; kingdom Metazoa; phylum Chordata; class Actinopteri; order Beloniformes; family Adrianichthyidae; genus Oryzias; species Oryzias celebensis. Next base: position 3,403,099 of record BNCR01000008.1, on the reverse strand, counting down.
TAAAATAATATTGAGACAATGAGCATCAGCTCAGCTAAATGAGTGTGAAAGCATCTAAAACAGTCATGTATCTCCACTCTGATGGTAGAAGTTCTGCCTTCGTCTCATCAGTCTTTCTTACCAAGCTCCTTTCTGAATGAGTGGAAAGAAGCGCTTTATCATGACGATGGGAATGATGATGGGAGCGAAGAAGTATTTTTCTCACCTTTCTTGCCTGAAAAAGAGAAAAAAAATGCATGTGCATCAAAAATGTAAGCCTCTTTCACGTAAATATTAGTTTTTCTGAGCTCCATAAAAGGTAAGTGAATGTGCATGGCTCAGAAAGGAGCTGCAGCCCTGCAGCACCGCTTATGGGGCTCAGATGAGATGCCATGGAGGCACTTACCAGCAGGGGCTGCTGGCGCCTTATCTCCACCGGCTTCTGCAATTAAACAACAATTATGTAAATTAATTTCTAAACCCTCATTTTTCATATCATCCAGTAACAGCAGCTCAGCGTTTGCACAGTCATGGCTTTAAAGAAAAGGAGGAAAAAAGCTCAGACTCAGTAAGCAGTTGAAGGAGCAGCATGTTGTGATCTGAATCCTCAGGTAGCAATAACTAATAATTATCAGGTTATATAACTGAAGGCGCTCTGATGGCCCTGTTACCCAAAATACTGGGCTTTTTCTTCAAGATGTTTTCTGAACAGCGTTTTCGCAAATAAATCTTGCACTTTTTTGGAGGTGAAATGTTTAATTGCAAAGCAGAGAGACGTTAGAGAGAAGGCGCGGAGAGAAAACACCTCGTCTTGGTTTCTGCAGGGACTGCCTCTGGCAAAAGAACTGGAGTTTAACAGGGGAACTGTGCTTGATTCAAATGAGCCAGCCAGACTCAGATGAATATAAGGAGGTTTTGCAGAGATTGTGAGTAATAATAATTGAGCTTTAAATGTTCTGAAAGGGTCAGCCTGGAGATAAAAATGCTTTTGATACGATAACTGCATCAAAGTTCCAGGATATCAAATCTAGGTTACTTTAGATGCTCATGGGTGTCTTAATGAGATGGCAGATTAGGCATGAATTTTTGACTGCCAGACAAACTAAAGCACACAGCTGCACAGAAATTATTTAGCTTTGCTGGCGTCCACACACCAACCCTCTATTTCAATAATTTCACAGGACTGTACTCGCAGTGGTTTGAATGTTTAAAAAAAAATTCCCTTCCTTGGTTTGCAGCTGAAGCGTCGAGGTTTATTACGAGGCTGAGTGACAGAAATGGACGAGGACATCATCTTCAACAGCTATCATCTCTCCAAACCACTAATAGCAAGCTCCAACTGGAGCTGCAGCGTGTCCCATGGGCCCTCTTAGCAGAGGGGCTGTGATATCAAGGCTCGGCCTTGGCACTCATCTGAAGATCTGGGCCGGCACACTACACTATTGACGAGGCGGAGATAACGCTTCTATTTTGGAGAAGGTTTGTTTTTCAGGCCACAATCTCTTAATGCTCCTGTCAGCACTCCAATCTTGGAGAGGATCACGGAGCAGTAAAAACTTTCTTAGGGTTCCTGCTGAACCATCAGTCCTCCTCTTACTGTAAATGAGAGGAAGATCCCAGTTTTTCTTAGCCGTTGATGTCACCTCTGGAAGGATTTAGCAACACGAAAGACAAGGAGGGAGTTTGATTTTTACAAACCGTCCTGCGAGGAAACCGGGCCGTTAAATAAACGCCATGAAATCACCATGGAAACAGCATCATGATCATTTTCAATATGTTTTAAAGAGAATGTCTCCATAAGACACAAAAAGTATTTGCACTGGAGACGTCCCCACCGGTTTCTCACATCTACAATCAGACTAAAACAGCCTCTGAGGGGGAAATTCCACATCAAAGACAGCTCATAAATGCTAATAAAACTCTGTGCTTTAACTGTATCTGCCCAGAGATCACACTCCAAAAGCGCTGCTGCTGCTAACCCAACCTTTTTCACATTTTCGGTCGAGTTTTATTTCAAAGAATTGTATGAAGGTGTGAGGACAATTTGATCTCATCCAGCTTCCATCTCCTCTCACCCGGCTCCAACACCTAATGACACACCGATGCGACCAGTATGAAGAAGAAAAGGAGAAAGATGAGTATGAGATTACTTTCTTGGATGTTTCAATTGGCATAATACTCGTTCAGAGCTTGACATATTACAAGTGGAGTGGCTGCACACCAATATAAGATTTGAAATGAGAGTTTTGGTTCAGTGGAGTCTGCTTGGATGTACTGTATGCAGTGTGACATCTGGAACAACCTTTACAGCACAGATTAAAGCTGTCACTGCGGCTGATGCAAATCCTGCAGAGAAAGCTCTCCTGCACAATGAATAAAACAAATATTCCAGTCACAAGTTGAACTGGAAAAACACTCTCAGGTGCAGGAGAGAGATTAGACTTGCTAATTTTTTTTAACTAGTTATTCATATTCTGGTAGACATAACTTGAAAACGTGGCAATGAAGCATCACAAGTAAAGAGAAAGTAAAAATAAGACATTGAAGCTGCAAAAGCTGAGGTAGGGAGACTCATAAATTTCAGCAATTTCCCCCAGCAACAATCGTCATGCACTAAAAGGAGTTTCCACAAAAGAATTTTTAGACCGTCAAGGTCACTGCTACCTCCTTTATGCATGGTTAGACAGGGATTTTATACATGATATCAGGAGCTTCCCTTCATATCTAATTTATAAGCCTTACTCTCCTCTGTGTTTCCAATTTTCACTTCATTTTGGTGCTTTGCAACGAAGCAAAATGTCTGGCACCTGCTTTAGAGATGCTTTTTGTTTTCCCTGGGCATCCCAGGTGAGATGTTTTGCACAGATGAGTTGGGAGAAAACTGCAGATTATTGCACAACATCAAGAAATACCAAACAGAGATTATCTAAAAGCTTGACCGACGCTCACTTTTATGTAAGCAGCTCCAACTGGGATCGAGGGGGTGACATTTTTGCAAAAGATGATCATAAACGTTCTGAAAATCGAGTGTAAATGATGCAGGGCACTGGGGTTTTCTTGCTTGAACCCTAAAGCTGCAGAAATCCTCTGGTGTGAGTGCGCACATACACACATGACAGCCTCTGCAGCGATGGATGGTTTCCCTGAGATCTCGGCACAAATAGAAATCCTGAACTATTCTGTAACCATGATGTAATCCTGGCATTCAACACATTTTAAAGGAGTCATGTGAGGCCAAACTTCAATTAAACTACCTAATTTTTGTAAAAGGTGTGTGAAATTTTTACATTTCAAATGAAGTGGCCATAGCAAACTTTCCATTTCTATATTACAGCTGGAGGAGGGGGGATGGATGGATGGATGGATGGGGGCATAATTCCTTGATTGGCGGATGGATGGTCCCATGGCAGATCTTAACAACACACTGACATTTCTGTGTCTTGTGACCACTTCTTCTTTAATTAACCACAAAATGACCTTTTATTCTCGTTCAACTCGTCTTTTCACAAGTTGTTGTCGGCACTTCCATAATCACAGGTCTCGGCTGAAAGCTGAATACGCCACTCAGTCACCAGCAGAGCAACTGTGACCCTTGAAACTCCATGCTAAAGCTAATGCACAGCTGAAAAACACTGTCAGCGAGGATCTGTCGACGCTCCCATTACCATCCACGCTTCCCTGGCCAGCTCCTCTGCTCAAAATAATTTACTCTACAGCCGCCTGTTTCCTTGTATTTCAAATATTTATACATGTAAAGCATCTCTGTCGTTCCTCATTGCACTCAGAACCTTTGTCACAAAATTTCTTTCTTTAATCTGATTCCACTTTCCTCACTGGTAAAAAGAGATGAACAAAATAGAGAATAAAGAGCTAAAGGGTTTGAGATAGAAGAACAATGAAACAGGCCAGCAGAGTTCAAGTATCTGGAGAATTGGCTTCTTTAGTGGAGGTGATGAGACTCTGGCCACACCATTTATATTTAATATAGCTGCTTGGTGAGATGCCTGTTGACAGAGAATTCCTTAACCCAGTGTTTTGTTGACCTGGTGACTGCCAATAAATCCACTGTCTTCTCTGGTCAGTGCAAAGTGCATGCAGAATTCAAACCTCCTCAGCTTTCTTTATTTATAATTCAGTTTCGGATTGCTTTCCCTTCGTTGAACCAAAAAAATGAATGCCTTCTTCAACTTAAAGCTTAAACCTCCACCAAAAACATGTAAAGTTGATTCCGCTGATTCATATTTTCCATGTGAAGGAGTGCAGTGGTCTGTCATCTATGGCATTAAACAAATATGTGTTTGTGTCAGCAATTGTTTTGGATTCTTGAAACGTTTGGCAGTTTTTTCTGAAGAAAATCTTAAATGTTTCTTTCCCTGATAATGTGCAACAGCTCGTTGATCCAAGCCAACAGCATTTTTTGATGAACACGTTCTGCTGACACTCAGAATGAGGATCTAATTTGTGACTTTGTTTTTTTTTTTTTGAGGCAAACACTGTAGACTTTTCCCAACATCATTGTCAAAACTAACTAGTACTTGTCTGGAAACAGAAATTTAAAGCTACAAAAACAAATTTGTGGATTCACACCGATTCAGAGCAATGATTGGGCATGGAGGTAGTAGTCTTATGGTGTGGGAAATATTGAATATTGCTCGGATGAAAATTCAAGAGATGACGGGCTCAGTCCAGCGGAGGCAGCATCAATGACAATCAAAGCATCAATGACTACACTGCAGTGGACAGTCAGCTTATCGACTTCACTGTCAGAACTTCAATGAACTTTTCAAGTTTTCAGGTTTTCAAAAACATCTTCAAAGCAAACACAGAACTAGAATTGGTGCTCATAATGATGAAACATCCCCTAATTCTTTTCCAGTAGTTGATCAGACTGAGAATTTGAAAGTCCAGTTGGAGGATTATTTCCGTGAAATCCTTTCAGTAATGTCAACACAGACAGAAAATGGAAGAACCATTTTGCAGAGACTTGGGGGGTGATAGAGCCTGTTGAGGTTGCTCTAGGTGTACGGTACGACACTAGAAGAAATCAAAACTCTGCATTTGCATATGATCCAGTTCCAGTAACAGATACATTTGTGTACATTCCCAGATTGGAAATTTTTTCCAACAAATACATTTTGTTCAGCCTTCAGATCAGCATGGGTTCCACAAAGACTTCTGTGATGACAATTATTTTAAAAGTCATCCTCTCTTCTCAAAGAACAAAACTGCTCTTCAAATTCAGATTTTCTTTGATGAGTTTGAAACTGCAAATTCCCCTGACTCTAAGCTGGGAATCCATAAAATTAACATTTACTTTGTTCTTAGAAACATGGCTCCCAAAAGTAACTCTGCTCTGATGAATATCCATCTTGTTTCACTTTTTCACAGTCAGGATATTAAAAAGTATGGCATAAACATGATCTTGGAGCCCCTGCACATGATCTCAAAATCCTTGAGTCCTTGGGAATTCAGCTCCCTTTTTTTGAAGGCCCAGTTTATGGAACAGTGGCACCAGTCACTGGAAATGGTCTCTGAAAATTACACTGTTGCCATTATGCATGACATGTCGGAGGGTGAGGGACAACTGGAGTTAAAGTTGCTATTTGGTGACCTTTCAGACAAAAAAAATCCCATCCAAATATGAGGCAATTGAAAAAATATACTCGTTCAACTACAGGTACCTTGAATGGAAGAATGGTCCCAACAGAATAAACCTGGACCAAACGGGCAATGCTATTGGTCTAAATGCTATTCAAGCATTTTGTTTGGTAAGGAATACCCCACTGATATTTGGAGATGTTGTGCCAGAAGGCAATGCACATTGGAGACTATTGCTACTGCTTCTGCAAACTATCAATAATGTTTTTTCACCAGTCATTACAGATGGTAAGACCATTTGTCTGAAGCATCTCATTATTGATCATTATAAACTGTTTAAAGAGCTGTACCCACAACTTGAAACCAAAACACCACTTCATGATTCACTACCTCAGAATTATTCAAACTTCACTTTTGGTCAACCAGGTTTGAGGCAAAACACAGATTTTTTTTTAAGAACACTGTGAACATTTATGTTGCCTTGTGTTCTAATGATCTTCTAAGTAAAAACACTGACCAGTTCATCAGCATCATACTTTATAGAGAACAGATGTTAGGTGTCTTTGACTTTTTCATTTTTTTTTTAGTCTCTCCTTGCTTTAACTGTCTGTATTATTTTATGCTCAGTGTTCACTGGCTCTTTTAACTGGCATATAAATCTTTTTGAACTGCTGCCGGATTGTTTGCTTATTTGTGTCATCTTGAACCTGAGTCACTGTTACTAATTAGTGTTGTGGTACATATGGCTACGTACAGTAAAGGAGATGTAATAGAATGTGTCAGTTTATGACCTGAGTATGAAAAGGCAACTCTGATAATCAACTCCCTTTGGAATAATATTTAGACTTCATAGTGTGTCGATGAGAGTTAATTTGTACTCTTTGAGAGTAGATGCAGTCAACATCAGATCTGGACAGAGTCAAATAACATCTGCAAAAGAGTTCATTTAAACTCTCACAGTGCTGGAATTTGATGCTGTTTTGTTGTTATTTAATTAACTCCAATAAACAGTGGTTTTTTAACACTGGGATTTAGGACCCAAATGATCACCGAGTTTAGTGTATACTTTACTCCTATGGAAGAAAATGTACACTTCCTAATTTACTGTGCGTGTTTATGGAGAGAACAAGACTGGATTTGTGTGTGCGTGATTCTTAATTTGTAACTTTTGTCCACCTGTTTGTGTAACTTTAGATTTGTGTGTGCTATCACTGTGACTGTGGAAGAGCTCCGTCCTGGAGGCACTGTCAGGAGTGTCCAGAAAAGGTTTTTAAACAGGATGATTGTTTTAAAAATGCATTTTTGGACTGCCCCAATATTCTTAATTATTGGGGCATATTTGTTTAGGAAGTTTTTACTAGAAATATTCACTCAGGGGCTGATAAGAAAACTCTAACAACCCAATTTAAATGCATCATCTGCGCATAAAGGAGTCTCCAAATCCCACATTTTAATCTGTGCATTCTGACAGATCCACTTGCAGTCAAATGGATCCGTGTACGTCGTCGTTTTCCTCGTCTGAGCTGGCGTCTGGCTTAAACTGCCCGGCTGCATAGTTCCGATATCGCTCTTTATTTTTGTTGCACCGCTAATATTAAGTTGGGGGTTGGAGGAGCTGTAAGCTAACGGGAGTGTAAACAGAGAGTTTTCAGCAACGGGGAAGGGAAGAGGGACGGGATTGCTCATCACCAACGGTCCCGGCCACAACTTAGAGGCAAAATTTGTATTTACTGCTGCTGCTAAAACACAATAGTCATAATTAAAAGACTGCAAATAGATCAACGGTTGATCAGAGGGGGACTTCAACCCTTTAGGACTTACTCCTGAATCTTCAAAGCTGGCACTGTGTGTCAGATATACTTCAAAATTTTAGCAGCTGCACAAAGCTCATGTCAGTTTTAATCAAGATATCTTGGAGACATTTTCAGAATCTTGATTAGTTTTTTCTAGAAGTGCGTTCTGGACCAAAACAAGGCCTACAATTTCTCAACCATTTGAGGAAACCATCTGCATCTCTAACACGGAATTCACCAAAAGCCTGATGTGACTTGGAGCAGAAGGCTTAGCGGAGACAGACTTGAGGCTGTGGAAAGGAAAACCTCTGCCTCACATTAGACTAGAAATGTGGATTTGAACACGATATCTCTGGCCAAATGTATCTGAAGAACAAATATCATATTTTCCGCGTAACATACATCTCCAGAACTATTTCCAGATACGCTCAAATTGCTTGTGTCCCCTTTTGGGAACATATTTTGTTGCCTTTCTCACAGATTTATTTACACCTCCTGCGCTGAGCATCACTGTGAGTTTATTTTTTAATCAGTCAGTTTATTTCAATAAAGCACAAAAACATCTGAAGGCTTTCTAACAAGTATCTAAACAGTTCTGTCTGCCTGGTTCTCTCCGCCCAGCTTGCTTTTGAAGGGAAACCTCGGTGGAATGCACTTTATTCTTCTCTCCTGACATTTCTTCTTCTGCTGCTGCTGCACTCATCTCCTGTTTGCTCAGGCAGTTAAGTTGAAATAGTCAGGCTAAGCCAAACATTTGAATCTTGAGCACATGTTCTCTTACTACTAAACAAAGTCCAAGATAAAAGGCAAACAGCTGTTATTTGCATTGTGGCTTTTCTGGTTACAAAGTGAGAACGCTTCACTGTAAAGCTGTTTGGTTCCTGCTGGAGCCTGATGCTGAAGCGCGGCTTCACTAGCTCATTAAAGCATGTCTACAACCGTCAGCTATGGCAACAGCAGACGTGTTAACTAGACACCAGGGTCAATGCGACCCCGTCTTTGGTGGAGCACAGCTTCATTGGTAGTAACATATTCCCACCGCCTGTGCTTTATTAATGCACCCTGCTAGCCTAAAGGCAGCCGTGCACGTCATGTGACAGGTGTGTTGGTGTAACTCTGCACTCACAACACCTCCAGCAAGTAAGCTTCAAAAATGGAAAAAAGATTTTTCTGCACATGTTTGAGAAACATGGTTTGTTTCAGGATAATTAGCTTTCAGGTATCCGAAGGTTGATTATATTTTTAAAATGAACCGATTTGTTGCTCCTTATTTCTACGCTAAAGCTTTAGCTGAGGGACAAATGCCCTCAGGAGGGGACTCCTACTGCAGCGCTTGTATTCTTTAAAAGGGGTTGTTTTATAAAATTTAGTAAGGGAATATTTTTAGATAAAAGCTTAGTCAAAGTAATGTTCATTATTGCTGAATTGTATGGATTTTTTTTAAAGAAAAAAAGCATCTGTCAAACTTAAAAACGTAAAAAAGTAAATCAAAAAGCTTCACATTAGATAAATAAAGCACACACAATGCCCTAAACCGCCTCCTGACCCCCACATATGTAACATAACAAACCATAGAATAACCTATGAATATTACACAAAAAGAATTCTGGCTTAAAGCTTAAGGGAAGAAAATATGTTTTGTGAAAAAACCCGTTCACTGAGAAGTCTCGGGTCACTCAAGTGGAAAATCCACACAACGCAAGAAAGAAGAAAATGCACAGCTTAACAGAACCCACGGCTCAATTATGGCCACGGTTTTATTAGTTTTCAATGTGTTTATGTATTTATTTACTTGTTTATTTATAAGTGGGTTTTTTTTTGTCCTGTTAACTGCTTCAGCCAAAAACAAACAAAGCCAAAAAAAGATCAAATTAGCTTTAAAAACCCAGAAGAAAATTGTTGGGTTCTCCAGGGTTGACCCTGACCATTTTTATGAGTTGTCCACACCTTTAATAGGATCACAGTTGTCCTTAAAAATATCCAGTTTTCTGATTCTCTTCATAACTGTGGTCTGGAGCATTTTGTGGTTTGTTTGTTGTTGTCTCAGCATGACATTCATCATCTTTAATAAGCATGTAGGTGCACGTTTCCCAGATGATCTTTTAAGTCGTCCTGCTTTTTATTTTTGTTCTGCAACAAACCCAAACATCACTATTGACATGGAACATTTTTATTTTATCTATTAAATTTTTTTATTGCATTTTGTTTTTGAAATAACATTTTCCTCACACAGACAAAAGTACATTTTTAAGCAGATGGCAACTCAGAAAACTTGACCAAATAGAAACCTCAAGGCATCTGTCTAAACAGAAAAGAAGCCGTCCTAAAATCATGCAAGAACAGAAACATCTGTGCATTTTTACGCAGCATCAAAACATCTAAATGTCAGTCTGCACTCATGTTCTTTACTATTTTAAGACAACTTTGCAGGATTGTTTCCCACAAAGACACTGATTTGAGTTGGAGATCCTTCCTTTTATTTTCACTCTTTCCTTTTTGATTTCTTTTTTTAAGCATTGTCATGGTAAACTCAAAAAAAGGCTCACAGTCAACAACAACAATGGTATCTCATAAATATCAGATGAGAAGATGCTGCAGAAAATACATTTGTTTCACTGGATGTGTTTTTAGAAAGAGAAAGCTGACATTACTTTTTTTTATTCTTGTTTTATTTAACTTTTCTTAAAAATGTGAAGCATGTTGTCATATTTAATAGATTTCTTTTAAACTTGAAGATCTAAAAACGTTAAAATTAAAGTAAATCCAGATTGAGTTGTGACTATTATTGTTTGTATTTATGTAAACAAAATGACAGCACAACATTGTCCTCCAGCAAAACCACTCTTCACAATGCAAAACTTTAACGTTTTATCTACTTTCTGTTTAAGGTACCGTATATAATCACACAAAATCATCCATTTCATGCGGAGTGCCTCAGGGCTCCTTTTTAGTCCTGCTTTTTTTCCTATTTCTTCATTTTTTAAATAAATTGTCTGATTTAAAAAAATATATATATATTTATGACCACAACTATGTCGACAAAAGAACAAATGTCAAACATCTGTCCGAAAAGGCACTAAGCGAATCAGAACCCTGAATTCAAGCACAAACCGATTATCGCAATGATATCCAAACTGTTCAAGTATCTGCCATCCGTCACTTTCATATATCAGGCCTTTAAAAGACTTCTATCGAAACCATTAAAAACCTCTCTTGAAAATATATATCAAAGTATTACTGCCAATTTAAAATGATCATCTGCCATGGCAAGACATCCATCCACACTCACAAATGCTGATTCTAATCTTCTAGTATTGATTTACAGCATGTGCTGGCATGCTTTTTACTGATTCTGTGTGACTCTTCCAGATCTACAACAAACTCTCAGAAACCTGCAAAAGACTCTCCACAAATGAAATTTTAATGGGAACAGAAACAAAATGTTTGTCCAACAGCTTTTATTGAAGGTTCGTGGAGATAACTGGGTCATTGAATAACATTAGATGTGTAGTAAAAGACAACTCAAGAAACAAATCTGTCCATCTGAAGGTTGTGAAAATCTCTTATTTTCTTAGTATATCAGCTTCCTGAGACTTTTAGTCCCACAAAGTAAAGATGTAATTGAACTTGGTTTCCAGTAATTGAGTCGCAAAATGTTCTTTTTTTTCTATTGTTAATTTTTACTCCAGGTCATTGATCATGTGGAAAAAAAGCTGAACACATTTGCTGAGAATGGAGGGATGATACTGACAGAGTCAGGTTTCACTCAAGCCTCTGCCCTCATCACTCAGTGCTCTGCCAAATGAAAATGACAGCCTTGGTGGTCTCACCTACATCGCTGTAATGACCTGAACCGAGTGTCATCTCCTGCAGGAGGAGGAGTTCCCGACATAAATCCGTCATGACGTGCGAGCAGAATTTGGAAAATATGAGGAATTCTTCTAATGTTGGAAAAAGTAATCTCATGTTGCGATGTGGCTTTCCGTGTATCAGACTTCTAATGTGTTTTATGGCAACATCCCCAAAACTACTTGATAAAATAACGGCAAGAACAGAGATTTTCACTCAGGGGGTTGCTGGTTTCAGTCCTTTCCAAATTAGGCAAAGAATATTTAAGCTTTACACGACACATTTTCTTTTATTATAACCATGTATTCCCTGATTTCAAGACCACAAGCCTCCAGAAGTAGATTCAGAAAGTAAAAGTGAAATGAATAAACCTTTTTTTTTTTTTTTCCAGAAAGCACATTGAACGAGGCACACGGGACGTCTTTGCAAATTTGGTTGACCTACTTTCTGCCTTTGACTAGAGTGCTTTTGTTGAAAGAAAAATTTCCTTTGGTAAATATTTTAAAGATTCTTTTTGTCGCAAAAAAAACCTCACATCTGTGGAAAGATCTCAGAAAAGGATTTAGAAGAACCAGAGCTTCGCCTCTTAAATGCATGTTGGGAATAGAAAAGAAATGTGGTTTGTAATAAATATATTGCATTTGCACAGTAAACGTGTGTTTCTCTCTACTTATTTAAAATAAAATTGACTCATTTACTTCAGTTGTAGCAGGAAAGAAACAGGAGATGAGACTGCTGAAACTTATAATGTCTTATATTCATGATGACAAGAATTAGGACGTGTTTGTGATGCTCCTACTCCATTGTGCCACTTTCTGCCGTGTTTAAGTTAAAGATGTGTGTGAAAGAGGGGAAAAAGAAGGAAATATCTTATCTATTGGAGACAAAAGAGGAATAATAGGAATGCGTCCAGCTGTAAACTTTTCTCCGGGGTTCAGTTGTTTGAAGGAACGTTGCTGCACATGGTTATGCTTTAGGGGTGAATCTGCTTGTATTGAAGAGGACAGATTTAAATTTTGTATAAAGTTATCATCCTCAACAGCATCAGCTGTGAGCGTACACAACACTCTGCTCAGGCCGCCTTTACAAAGTCAACTTTACAGACATATTCCTTGACTTTTTCCTTCTGTCTTTGCAGGACCTGTCAGCACAGTCGGTTGGGTCTGCATCTGTCTGTAATCCATCACCCAGCGGGTGCATACCTGTGGGAACTCGATGATGGCTACGGTATGAGGTAGTGTTACGCTGGACCGCTTGTTTTTTCAGGCCTCCTTCTGCCTTGCTGCCCATACGAGAGGTTTACTCTTTCATTAAACAACTGCTACACTGCAAAAACAAGAAGATGGACTTGAAGACATCCAGAATTCTCAGGCTGCTGTTTGACTGCCAAATTCACCCTTTCCACACATGTAATGAGTCCGCAAAGTCATTTGCATGAAACTTTGGTCATCTGAGTAAGGTTTCAACCTCTGCTAAACCTTTAACACCCTCACAAAAAAATGGTTGTGAAGAATTTATGGACTAAATTCAAGTCCGAGCCAAGCAGATATGCACATTTGTCAAATTTGACATGAATTTGATGCAAAAGTGTCATGTTTAATCTGAATCCCTACTTTTGCCTCATTTGACAATCTAAACCTGCTGTATGCAGTATGAATGCAAACATTAAAATTATTTCTAGAAGGTTTTATAGCCTTACTCAGTACGGCTAAAAGACATGAGGAGCTGTAGCACTTAACCAAAACAGAAAACTGGTGGAATTTCTTAATTTAACTCATCTGAACCTTTCTACATTCTAGACTCAGACAAGGCCAACTTTACTATTCTATTATTCTGTTCTAACTATTCTAGAATCTAGAATGTTCCAGATTACCAGTGTAAGCGTAGAATGTCACTCAAAGATGAAGTTGTGCCGACTTAGCAGTTAGAAAACATCTTGGCTGAACATGAGAACACGGATAGGTTTTGTTGCCATGTTCTTCATTCTGACAGACTTTTCCACCCTCGCATCAGTCTTACTTTATTTATCTTATTCGTTTTACTGTATTCTTATTTGTTTTTATGTCATTTTTATGCTGTTTTAAATTTTTGTTCTTAATTTGTCTAACTTTAAACCTTATTTTGTATTTCTTTAAATGTAAAGCATTTTAGACCCTGAAGGAGCTGTTACGTGCTGTATAAACAAAGCTTCATTCTTTCATTCGTTCGTTCATCATGCTTTGCTTTTTGGCAACCCCTATCATCACACTCCTACCTGCATGCTTCACTGTTCTTTAGCAGCCCTGTCATGTTCACAGAAAATGAGCTGGCAGTTTCATTTTCTTTTCCTATTATTTGTTTTGATAAATTTGAACTTATTTGATGAGAGGGATTACTACAGATGTGGTTCATTTCTTTCCCTTTTAAGAGATTCGTCAGAATCCGTTTCCACCACAGAGCAGTTGTGAAGCAAACATGGAAAGGTGTTTCATGAACGCCATTTAGTGCAGTTAATCCATCATCAAAGGTGCGCTTCGTTTAGTTCAGGTGGTCACAGGTCCACCACCTGCTGTGTGCAGGTACATTCAGGTGTTGTATTCTAAAAGGGAAATGCTCTGCGTGTCAAGTTGACACAGAGGTGAACAATCTCACTTGTTTTTTTGCCTGAGGGCCTCTTTTTAGTTAAAATCTGGGCCGCAGTCGAAGCCTTTCTGTGTGGAGCTGCTGCTGCTGCTGCTGCCTGACCAGGAAGGGAGGGCGTTTTCACTGCTGACCTCTGGCAGTGTGACCAGTAATTAAAAATTAGCTTGTTATTTCTGCAGCAGCAGCAAACCCCAGCCCTGCAACTGTCAGCATTACTGGTTGTTCTGAGACAGAGTCACCGTCTCTGCTGATGAAATGAGCCAATGTTTCTGTCTTTTTTTATAGATCGTTGATGTTCTTTCCCCTCCTGGGTCCACGTCTGTCACCCCCATGGTTGAAAACTATTCCTGTTACTGTTTATTGGGATGCGTGCTTCCTGCAGATCACAGCGGCGAAACGCTGCGGAGACGTCGCCTGGGGAGTCACACGAGCCATGACCAGCTGATCGACAGGGGCAGAGGGCAAAGCTGAGAAAGTGTGATGAAGTTCAAGACAGAGACAGCAACGGAGGAATGTGTGGAGGCACAAGAGCAAGAAGAGCCACACAGACACGTTGGTGATGTGTTGGGAATATAATATGCGTGATGTCAAGACACTGGATTGGTGACACATGGGTAAGATATAATGAAATGCTGGGGTGGAATTACTGCGTGATGTGGAAATAAAAAGGGAGAGGATCTGAGCTCCTCTGGAGGGGTGAGATATCAAATCAAATGCATTTTATCACGCATCCACGCTCACTAAATATGGACTATTTGTCTTCAGAAAAATACATCTCTTTTTTGGCTTTATCTGCCTAACTTTGACGAAAATGCAAACGCAACCTCAGAACTCCTATCAGTCCAAACTAAAAAAAAATAAAATAAAATTAACGAAATGTACAAATGGGTGCTGCAGCTTTCTCACACAGCAGCAGTAATATAGTTTCATGCAGATGGGCGAGGAAGGATGGAGAACAGCGGAGAGGCAGTCAGGGTCAGACAGATTAGGTGTCTGAGGTGCAGAGATACGACGCAAGGTAGTTACACCTGACTTGGCAGAGGTCTCTCGAACAAATCATCCCGCTCATCTCTCCACTTTTATCTGTCACCTCCTCCTCTCCTGCCGCCCTCCGTCGCTGTTTTGCTCATGCATGCTTTCATTTCAAGCCACGAGTTGATTTATTAGACTGTGAAGCTGCTGTTGACAAAGGCACAGCACATATTTCAGAGCCTGTGACTGATAGAAACATTACAGACTGTACGGTTTAATGTCACGTATCCTTAATGTTTCACTGCTGAGGTTATTGAATGTTCAGCCACATATACTGCATGATTATGCATCATTACTGGGATCACATGTGCATTTTATGGCCTGATGAAAGGGCTTATCATCAGTGCCACCTCAATTTGTTTAAAAGAAATTCCTTTTTTGCTTGAATAAATTGTAGTTTCATTTATTTTTTCAGATTTCTTTCAAATCAAACTTTGTTTATAAAAGACTTTTCATACAACAGTAAGTCTTGACAAGCTTCAATTTAAATTAAATAATAAAATACAGAACTGAATAACAGAACATTTTTTCTGTTAAGCAAACATATTTTTAATTAATAAACGGACATAAAAATGTATTTTCTTTTTATAATTTATATCTTC
Organism: Oryzias celebensis; assembly: GCA_014656515.1. Lineage (NCBI taxonomy): Eukaryota > Metazoa > Chordata > Actinopteri > Beloniformes > Adrianichthyidae > Oryzias > Oryzias celebensis. Next base: position 3,387,624 of record BNCR01000008.1, on the reverse strand, counting down.
ATGTAGACCATAAAGATTAAGAGATTAGAATTCCATTGATTTAATTTCTATAGCTTTTTGGGCCTCTTTTTTTTGGATTATCTGGTTTTTGTTGCACGTTTGTTTTAATTTAACTTATTTATTATTGAGTGTATTGTTTCTGTAAACTGTAAAAAAGGAAACTGAGACATTGAAACATCTCTGTGTTTCTTTCAGTATGGCGGAAAGAGTTGATGCAGACTGAATCCTCAAAGTTCCTCAGGGTTGCTTGTGGACTGAAGGATATAAGCTCCTGTTAAAAGCCAAGCTGTCATGTATTGTGCAGCATTAGCAACATCTTTCCTCCTGCGCTGCACAGTTTTATCAAGAATTCCTAATGATTTTAGGCTTCTTTTTTCACACATAAGCATTCACACTCGACCGGCAGATTCCGCCTCCTGATCAGTCACTTCCCAGATGGAGCCGCTTACCTGGATTCTGGGGCTCCGGCATGTCTGCGTCTCTTTCTAGAGTTTCCTATCAAAGCGTCTTCCTCCCTGCTTCTTTAAGGATCTGTCCGCATGTCTCCTCATCTCTTTTTATGACCTTACGCCCCCCCGCCTTCCACCATTGCCATCCTCCCACAAGTGAAACAAAAAAGGAGGAGAGCGACAGAATGGCTGTCACTTGAAACCTTGGCAGAAGTCGTGAGGCTTTGAGGAGGAGGAGGAGGAGGAAGACACCATGAGGGGTAAAAGTGGTACATAGCCATAAAGAAAAGTTCAGCCCTCTAGAAAACCTGCCAGCTGATTAACTGCACAGATTTGTTTCATGTTCTCTTGAGGGAGGAGGCATCTGGTGGAAGGATGCACCTATGTGTGTGTTCAGCACAAATCTGTAGATTGGCGAGAGGAAAAGGTGTCTTTAGGCTTTAAAAATTGAAATCAGCTTGGCTTCTGCAGCTCTGCCGTGTAGCTATTATTCCTTTGAAAGCTTTCTCAAGAAATGAGAGGAAATACTACAACTTTCAGACCCTCAGAAACATTCTTGGGAGGCACGTTGCATTCTTTGTTGGTCAGTTAGAGTGGGTTTCTCCTGAAGTCAGCAGGTCTCATATTCAAGCCAGAGAAAAAGGAGGAGAAAAAAGGAGTCAAAGCGAAAGTAACAATTCTGTTTGTTCTTCTCCTTATGCATCTGTCAGGAGGTTCAGGAAGTATGAAAGATTTAAAGTGTCGCTGTGCACGACTCTGTTTGTGCTGGGCTTTGTTAAGCGAAAGCCTGTGGGATTGTGTTTTCTCTGTCAGTTGGTTAAAGGCTGCTCACACACAGGAAGCTCTTTTAGGTGACATTTCAGGGTTTTTTCCAATTAAATAATTCACTCTCTTTGAGGAAGGTTCTGTTTGAGCTGTAAATATTCTGAGGAGATCTACAGTGAAAATCTGTTGACAATGCAAATCAATCTGAAAACCTCCAGCTCAGATTTCTTATCAGATGTTGCCATTTAGGTAAGAATTGTTCTTTGAATTTTGATGAGAGGTGTGAATTAGAATGAAATTTTCAGACTTTTAGTTTGGGAATTCAAATGACTTAACTCATACAAATAATCCACAAACAGTCAATCTGCACCTCACTCTGCAGAATTAAGAGAAACTCAACTTGGCTTCTTCGGAAATTGAAATTGTGTACATTTGTTTAAATATGTATATTTTTGCAAAAAACAAATGAGTTTGTTTTTCAGAAAATTTCAGCACATCTACAACATGGAGCCAGGTCATAAAGAACAAGCATTTGACTTTTATTTATTTAGCAAAATCTGTTTATCTTATATACTGATTTTTGGCAAACATTTTGCTATGAATAAACCACAAAATAATTTCAGGTTTTGAAGAGTTTGTTGTTGTAACTGATAAGTTAAGGGAAACAAATTACAGATCATCTTCCAACAACTTGTTAAAAAAGAATTGCTCCAAAAATGCAACAATGAACCATGTAGCTTAACTCCTGATAAAACTTAGAAACTCAGCAAAAAGACACAAAATGACCATTGTCAGAGTCATTCTAAACAGACAGATGAAGCAAACAACAAAAAAAAACCTTAAAGCATAAAATCTTTATATAGATGTGTGCTGATCATCACGATAGGATCACAGGTTCACTTCTTACTGCTTCAGATCATGAAGGAAACATTTGTTTTGAAGAAGCCTGCATGTATAGAACGTTGTGACCAGAACTTCTTCAGGAACACCCAGCAGCCTATCAGGAAAGAGTATTCACTCTGAACCACTTAAAGTGTAGAAACACAATGTTAGTTTCTTCTGGCTGTATATCAGCATCTTTGTTTTCTGTGAGTTATACTGCAGACGTAAAAGTCTTTACAGTTCTGCTTATCTTACTGTGTTTTGTGCACACAAATTAAATTAATTTATGAATGTAAACCTTTTGGACAATAAAAATGAAGGAAATATGTTCTCTCTGTTTTTGTTCAAATGCTGCCTCTTGTCGTATAAAGTTGTATTACTTTTGTTAGTAACAGAAAAACTTAATGAATTATTTTTTAAATTCCAGTAATTAAATTACAGTTACTGGACAACAAAAACCCTCATTATTTCATTGCTCACATTTTGGTGCAGTGAAACCATAGGTGACAAATAAAACAAATTAATTTTTGTGAACAGTTGGCTCTAACATTGTTTTTTGGTTAAATGACACAAAACTACTTAAAAAAAAACGGAGTTACTGATGCGTGAACGCTAATGCAGAGTCGGAGATTGGTCAAAGTAAGATGAAGAGAGCAAGAAAAGCAATATCAACCATACATGAAAATTCTAAACATCTTTGTTAAATTATGCATTTAATAATCTGTTCTCTTTACATTTCTTCATCAACCCTGCTCTGTATTCCACCCTCGCTGCATCTCCGGTGGAACGGCTCGATTGGCTTTAACCTTGGCAATATCAATAGACATTCTTGGAGACTTTGATTTTAAAGGGAGAACTTAAGTCAAAAACAGAGGTGGAGATTGCTATTTAAGGCAAGTGCAACATGAGATTTGGAAATCCAAGGACTGCTAAATACTCGGGAGGAAGATTAAGGAGAGCTGTTTGAACAGGACATAAAAGCTCCTCCAGGCTGTTACACTTACTGTATATTATAACTTACATTTTAGACTGAATTGTCTTCCATAAATCTTTCTGATGCATGCACAGCTCATCAGCTGTGATTCATATTCTGCAGGAAGTCTCTGAATCGATACACATTATTAACATATTATGGATCTGAAGTGGATATAAGAGACTAACTTTAGGTGTCCTACATGATCCAGTGGTCCGCTGCAGAGGGTGACATCAACGTTATTTAACACCTTCATTAGTTAAGCCTCACTGAAGTGAACATTAAGCCAAGTGAAGCAGGTCTCCTCCTCCTCTTCCTCCCCCACTGAGGGCGTCCTGCAACTGCTGCATACTGTTCCAGAAATTAAAACCTTCAGCGGAAATCAAAATCTGATGAGCTGGAGTGAAATTTTCTAAGTTTAAACTAAGAGGGTTTACTGGGTGAACAGGGATGGGGGTTTCTGCCAGTGAAGGGCAAGACAAAAAACAAATCAAGATCTAATCAATATTTAACTAACTGGATCTGTGGGTCAGCAGCGAGCAAACCCAAACGTTGTCCACAGTTCCTGTGTCCACAGTTGTCCCATAACAACGCATGTGTGAGCTTCTCTTTGTGGGTAAAACATTTTATTTCACAAAAATCACAAAAAATAAAACTTGCAATTAGTTAAACCTGCCGGTTATCTTCAGAAGTTGTTTCAAATAATCATCACAGATCTTTCAAAACGTGCAAACACAAACAACCTTCATGCATTTACCTGCAAGACACAAAATATGTTTAAAGATCCTAACCCCAAATCAAAACTTTAGCATATTTGTGCTGACGTGATCATCTTCGTTAGCTCCATCCTCTGAAAATCCATTCAAAACCATGATTTCCATCCATTTTCTTTACCTCTATGTTCCTGATCGGAGTTGCTGGAGTTGACCCATCTAATGTGGGAATCTGGACAGTTCTCCGGGCCATCACAGGACCACACAGAGACAGAAAACCACACCAAGTTTTTGGTTGGAAGCTGGAATGCTCAGACAAAACTGGAGAAAACCCACATATGCCAACACATTCTGCTGTATATGCACCACGAGGACATGCAAACTCCACACAGAAAGGACCCAGCTGGGATTTGAACCAGCGGCTTTAGGATGTTGTAATACTGATATTGAATCCTGCCTTAATTCTTATCTTCAAAATGTCCATAGTTTTACACCACTAAAACAAACAAAGAAATCTCCTCTTGTTGGTTTGCTTGTTTAATTTCTTTGCTTGTTTACTTGTTTGTTTGCCTTAAAGATCAGTTAATAGCACCAGGACAAAGAGGTTGCAAAGCAGATGCTCCTTATAATACAGTATGTAAATGGTGTGAAGAAAAAAATGCAATTAAGTTCACAATATTTTCCTTAATTATAAAAACAATCATTTTAGTTTTCATATGGAGATGCAGCAAAAGCCCCACAGAAATTCTAAACCATAAAAGAACATCTTCATATAGTTTGGAAAATACTGCTGACATGGAATTTTAACCATTTTTGCAAAGTAGATGAATATGAGATTTTATTTATCTGCATTTCTGTAAACTTAATGTTGCTTTTCTGCTGAAGCTGAATGCTTTTATGTCTCATTCTGTGTAGGGAAGGCGTTTGTCAGGCAGCCACACTGCACACTGGCTTGACCTTTGAGTAGTGTGTGCAAATGTGTGGTCATTGCTTGTACAGCTACTTCATCATGGATAAACCTCATTAGCTCCTGCTTGAAGGGGAATTACTGCAGAGGAACTGACACTGATCACAGCAGCTCCAGCAATGATTGCAACATTTTCAGTTTGTAAGTAAAGTGCACAATGATGTTCCTTGCTCTTATAAAGGAAACGCTGAGCTTTGTCAGCTTTTTTATTTTTTATTATTCAACATTATGTAACTTTGAAGCTCCTCCCACTGTCTCTCTACTTTGCTTAAGCCTCATTTTCCTGCAGAGATTGAAAAAGAATCTAGAATGTTTCTCCCTATAGCTGTTCATGAGCAGCAGTGTTGGTAAGAGCATGAGAAACCTGCTGATTCTTGTCATTTTCTTCAGTTTTTTGAATATCTTTGGATAAAGTCAGCACATTTGACAAGAAAAAATTATAAAGACAAAGTTCAGATGCAGAATCAAAGTGATAAAATCCTTCATTTTCAGTTCCCAGAAAGCCTCAAAGGCTCCATTAGGAACAGGTTGACAAGGTATAAGATGTAATTTTAAGTAAATGTTATGTTTTTATTTTTCTGAGGGAATTGGGAAGTGACACTGTTGCTCAGGACTGTGACAGAGAGTAATCGGCTGGCCCAGAAACAGCATAGGTCTGCACAGTTTCAGAGGCAGAACCCCAGGGAATCACATGCCTCTGTCACCATATGCTCCATACAAAGATCTGCACCTTTGCAGAAGCCCATGGAGACCCATTCTGCTTCCACCAACGATAACACAGCAATCTCTGGAATAATTAATACACAGATGAAGCTCATCCAAATATCATCAGTCTCTCCTGACAGAAACTGCTGCACGATGCATGATCACAAAAATCTTCTGAAGAGGTTTAAGAAATGGAATTCAAAACTCCTTTTTCAGAACTTTAAAAGTGGAGTATTGACATTTTAAATGATGGATTGCTTTCCCGTCTATCCAGAGAGGGCTTTCAGCGTGTCAGCAGATCTCTTCAGCTAAGAATAAGCATACAGGAATCATTGACATCAATCATATTTGGCAGAAAGCCGCACCTGATTTCTCTTCTCTCTGGTTTTAAGTTTTGGTCAGCTATGGCACCTTGTCAGTGCAGTCACAGAGTATCTGGCCTTTAGTTGACCCAAAGTGTTTAACAGCATTTTGACAACTTTAGACCTTGTTAAATTAACAGCCTGCATCAGCATTCCGTGAATGCAGCACAGGAAAGGAAGAACAGCGATCCATGACTGCTGGCTTGGAGGTGACACATACCATAGTCTGTTCTCATCAAGCCTGTTAAACTAAATAAAAGAAAGAGTAAAAGAAAAAAAATCCAATCAAATCTATTGTGTGTATTTTGTATCAGCTGAAGTTTAGCCAATTCTCAGATCAAAATCATGCACCACACGCACTTTCATTGCATTCCTCTTTCTACTTTTTCTACTTTTTATGTTGTCCTATCAAAATGTTTTCACTCAAAAAGGATATTTGAGAATATAGAAATAAGAAGATCAACACATTGGGGTGTTCAAAAAGACACCAGTCAGATTACCCGGGGGGGTTAGGTTTCTGTCGTTCAGGCTTGAGTACAGTGTGAACAATGTTATTCAGAAATAAAGCCTAAACACCCAAATGTCACTTATCTGTTCAAGATTCACAACAGAGACAGATGTAAGCAGCAGCCTGTTTCACCAACATAACACACAAAAAACACACTGATCGACATCTTTAGATCAGTGCCGGGAGATTTAAACTTCTCAATAAAAAAGAGCTCTGAATGAAGGCTGCTTTAAGGTTCTAAAACTCTGAATGGCCTCTCTAAAACACAGCACATAAATATTTAGTATTGAGCTCGGTGATTAAAATGGAATTGGCTTCGTAGCACTTGGGGGTTAAACATTTTCTGGAGTGCTGGCAGCCTCTGCTGGTCTTGGATGTGTCAGTACAAGAGGATTTATAATCAAGTTATTGTTGTCATATAAAACAGCTATTTTAAATTGTTTGTTTTATTCACGCCTTTAAAAATACAGGAAATCCCATAAAACAGCCATGTGATCCTGCATATGTATGTGAATGCAACACAGTACACTACTCTTTTTATGTAGATATATTACATGTTTTAGGTCTGCAACCTATAAAATGTTAAGAAAAAAATTACTGATGCTATATTAAACAACATAATTTCAAAAGCGATCAAAAGATTGGGTTGGAACATGCTTTTAAATAGAAAAACTCAGGAAGTGCTTTTACTGCGAAGGGACCCCGTGAAGCTCACTTCCGGTATCTAGTTCACTTAAAATGGCTCGTGTGTTAACGAATAATCGAGCAGGTGTTCTCTGCGTTTGGTTATTTGTATTCGTCAATTTAGTAAACTGCAATAACGGTCGAAAGGTAAGACTGAAAAATGAAATTTGCAATTTTGTCATGAAGCGTTGTAAAGCGGAAGTTGTACATGTTAGCAAGAATGTTAGCATTAGCATTTTGGGCTACAGAGAAAAGGTTTAAATCGTTTTTTTTCTGTTTCTTCTCCAGGTTAGTGATGGTTTGGAAACTGAGTTCAATGGTTTCTCGGTGCCACTTGAACACTCGTTTGAACTTGGTGAGCAAAAAAATTAAATCGTAAATTTTATATGCATGCTAGTAAGCTAATTAAGCTTCCTAAAGGTAACATGATGTTCTGTAAATAAAAAAACGGAATTCATAAATACGAGGTTGTATTATGACGCTCTTTTTATCGCATTAATAATGTCAATATTTACTCATTTTGACTTAACAACTCTTGTTTTATTAGTTTTGGGAAAGTGATTGCCGCAGTAGTTGTTAATATTCTTAAATAACCTTCAATAATTTGAATTAACATTTGGAATTGATTTATATTAATATCTTATATATATATATATATATATATATATATATATATATATATATATATCTCAAAAAATACTAAAGAAGATGACATGCATGTATACATAGATGTGTGTTTTATAGAGCTATCTATGTATACATCTATACTTAGATGTATGAAACTTAAGATGATTAGTCATTTTTGATTGGAAATAAAAAATGTAAAGAATAACAGACTCATCTTTATGTTTATATGCGCATGCGGAGGATGCCCATTTAATTACTTACTACCAAAAATAGACATATTTGTGCATATACATAAAATAAAGTGACAAAGCTGTCACCTATCTTATTTTTCATTTTTTTCTTGTTTTCTAAACAATCCTTTAGTTTTTGCTAGTTCAGATTTTAGATAACATCTAATTATGCCCTTTGAGATGTTGAATATACCTGTTAACTTTAATATATATATATTTTGTTTTGTTTGTAATTACATGAAAGCTAAAACTACATTTTTATGACACCAGTGTCATTCTATTGAATCATATAGAGTTGAAATTTTCTTGAAAAAGCATTCAACAGTCTGATTATCTGTGCAATTTTTCCTCAAAATGGAAGCGATTTTATGCAGTATTCTTGCGATCAATTGATTTGCAATAGTTCTAGACTCAAGTTTTTACTTAGAGCAAAGACTAAAAGTAATAGAAGCCCTGTTATCTTGAAAGTGTAGAGAGAAAATAGAAATACATGGAAAAAATCATCATCAGACTGATTTCTGACCATTTTTATACTGATTGTAAATGCTAATAAGTTTTTTTTTTTCTTTTTTCTAGATGATGTTGCAAAATTTCAGGTACGTGGATCGCTTGTGTTGAAAACTGGTCGGGAGCCAAGCGTCTCTTTAAATCAGAACCAGCTCTCAGAGGAGGACAGAACCAAACTGAAGGTAAGCTAATATTGTCATCGTAATGACACCAGGACACTTTACACAGATCCGTGTAAAACAGCATTGCTGTAGACAGATATGACTTCAATTGTGTCAATACAAAGGCGATGCACACACTTGTATTTGAACTACATAACAGCCTCTGGTTTGTTTTGTGTCCCCAGGAAGTGGCTGCAGTCGACGGTCTCTACAGAATCCGAGTTCCCCGTGTGTTTATGCAGGCAGACAAACAGACAGAGTGGCAGCCTGAAGGCCACCTCACAGCATTTGTCAAAGCAGTATGTGGTTTACTCTTTATTAGATTCAGTTTCAAGGTTTTCAATAAATACCACATTCACATCAGGTTATTTTATTATAAAACCAAAGTGTCTGTAAATGTGTTGCAATCTTCTCTTTTTTTGTATTCTTTTTGTTAAGAAATTTCCATTTTATTAGTTTTCAAAAGACCATTTTCACAGTAACGTCAGACAAAAAGGCAATATCTCAACTCAGCTACTATATAATGTTACTTTCGGTGTTCAGGTCTAGACTGGAAAAGCTGACAACTGAACGCTGTTTACCACAGTTCTACGAAAACAATAGAAGTTACCAATTGTTAAGGACAATTTTTACAACATTTAATTTATAAATGTTCTACTTAACTGTTTTTTTTCTCTCATGGATTGTTCACAAATCAAAATACATATTTGAATAATCCTCCATTATTTGAGGTTCTTTTGAAAGCATCGCCCTTTCATTTCAGCAGATTTTAGTTTGTCTAACGGTTTATATTTTGCTAAAAGTTTTAAGCGCAACCAATCACTAATAGGGAAATGATGGAAATGTATGTTGGCCGCATGTAATGCATGCGGCAAAGATGCACATTGCTGCATGTCTGCACGTACTGTATTTTAGTGCGTTCAATTCTAAATGTAGTTGTTGATGTTTTTTAAATTTTATGGGGTAATTGTAAAAACAGGAATGGTTACCAACTGGCAAAGCATATATTTTAAGTTCAGACATTAAGCCACATGTTTTTAGCTTTTATAAAAGGTTTCCAAGTCATTTAATCCTTTTTTACCTTATTTTTCTGCAGATCAGACACGGTTATGAGCAAAAGCAAAGTGGAGCAACGTTAGAAAATAATGCAACAGTAATTAGTTTTACTTTAATGTAAGACACACTGAAATTGTCGTACTTTTGCTCTGTTTTCAGTGATTTTGTAAACGTGGAAAATTAAGCAACTGCAACTGGGCAGAAAAGATCTTTTGCATGATCTACTTCTCATACCCTCTGTGATAGGCTACTGTTAGCGTTATCATGAATTAGAAGAATAAAAATCTTAATTACCTTCATAATTAATCAAGTAGCATTTAATGAAGTCCTTGTAACTTTTGTTTAACTTTGACCGAATTGTAAGAGAGAAATTATCCACAACTCGTTAAGTGTTGTCCATACGAGTTTGGGGAAGGAGCTGTTCAGTATTTTGCAGGATTACTTCCATTTGTATTTTGATTTAAGAACAATTTAAGAGAGCAAAAAAAATATCGTTAGGTAGGACATTTACAGAATAAAGATTGTACAAAATTTCCATTACAGTTGATAATGTTACCTTTTTATTATTTACATAAAACTGTGTCAAACAAAGTTCAGTTGTCAGCTTTTCCTTTCCAGACTCATAAACCAGAAGTAACATTAGATAGTGGCAACAATGTCGCCATTTTGTCTGACCTCACGTCAAGGGTTCATTCATTTGGTGAAAAAGTTCAGTTTGAGTAATAACTAAACAGAGTAACAAGTTACAAAAAAACATGCTGTTGTTCATATAGAGGAAACTGAAACCAGGGATTTATTTTGTTTGGGATTAGCTTGATGATTTTTTATTTTAATACACTATAGTTAAGTCATTCATTTTTATAAACCTGTTTTGTCCTTTTTCATTTATGTTGATTAAAGTTAGAGTTTAGCTGAGAAAGTTTGTCTGAAGGCCATCTTTTATGACCTTTATGTCTGTCAGTTGAACTAGATAAGAAATGTATGTTTAAACTTACAGTCTGAAAGTCATTGAGTCCAGTATAAAATGAACACTTTTCTGAAGGTTCAACTAGTTTGTATGATTAAGAGATAACAGTGTAGTAATGTTGGCCTGTTCTCCTGTGGGATCCTCAGTGTGCCATGGTGGAGTCTCACCTTAGTGACGTGATCACGCTTCACACCGACGTCTCCGGATACCTCATTGGCGTCTCCATAGTAACCTTCCCCGGAGCCTGCAGGGGAACCGAGGTGGAGGACGAAGTTGATCTTGAGGTTTTCAACACCACGCTCAGCATCATGGCACCAGTCAATGCACCTGGGTCAGCTCTGTTAACATTTTCTCTTAAGATTTTCTTTTCTCATAACTATATTAAAAAACGTGTGAAAATTGGAGCTGATGGTAAATCTGTAATTTTACCACTCAGCTCAGGTTGTATATTTCACCACAGCTACCAGTCCGAGCTATTTGCTGTGTTCAAAAGGATTGAAAACTAAGAGCTAGTGTAAAATAATCTTAATTTGTGTATATCTGCTTAGGGAAGCACAGCTGTATAAATATCCGTGTGTTCTCTCTGAACCTCTTTTGTGGGAGTCCCGTTTTCCTGATGTCTTGGTCTGGTCATTTTATTAAGAGTTATCTGTTCCTCAGCGTGTGCTCATATGTAGAACAAGTTTTTTACCTTTAGGTCAACCTTTTCCTTCTGGGTTTGTTTGAATACTGATAAGAAATTTCCTGCAGACCTGAGACGGCTCTCTTCATCCAACGAATGGAGCAAGAGTTTGAGAAGAAAGGCAAAAATCCACAGGAGCAGAAGTCGTTCTTTGCTAAATATGTAAGTGTTCCACCTAAATTCTGCAGTTTATCTCCATCAAGCTGACCTTTATGATGGTTTCTTTAACCTGTGTTATGAATGTGATCTAAAATGTGTGAAGGTGGCTTCAGGCTGCAATGCCTCCCTTCAAAGTTTTTATGATCAAAAGCAGGAATTTGTTATCTTTACTTTCTGCTTGGTTATATTTTGATGTTTCTTTCTTATCATATAGTTTCAGCTTCCTATGCTTGTCAGTTTAGCACCTGTCCAAATCACGTAGCAGTTTAGTTTGAGGGAAAATAGTTCTTGTTTTTCCTTTGACTCAGCTCAGTTCTTCCTAATCTCGCTGCCTGTTCTTTCCTTGCTTTTAAATAAAAAGAACAAAATAAAAGTTCAGAACTGCTGTAACGCTTAGATTCTTTTGACATGTGGTCGTGTGCTTTTCATTGGAGACGTATGTTTCCCACAGTGTCCCTCGTCTCGGCTCCTCTGAGCTCCTTTCTGTCTTGTTTGGTCTTGTGCCGTGTCCAGTGCCTCCGTGTTGACTTGGTGCTGTGCTGTGTTGCAGTGGTATTTGATTCTGGGAGGTGCTATCTTCCTCATGGTCACCAATTCGGCCCAGCCCCCAGCAGGGGGAGGCAGAGAGCAGAGCTGATTCCCACTGAAGTACAGTCTTCTTACTTGTGGCTCACCTGTCCTGCTCCATCCTCTGTTTGTGTCTAACGTTTTTACTGTGTGAATAACTAACAATTCCTCTGTAACGCCTCCTCTTTTTTTTTGCCTTTTCATTGGAGTGTGATCTTATGGTTTTAAAGCTGAATACATCTCAGTATGATAAATGAAACCATAAAATTAAAAAAAAAAATCTCTCAATGAGGCTCCGATCAGTTGAGAAGCATCTTGTTTGTGTGGGTTTTTGACCCTCAAATCTTAATTCTGCTTTTCCTCATCTGCTCTTTTGTCCACAATTAGATTGACCTGAATCAGGAACTTCTCATTGATCACACTTGATCCTAAAAACAAATCTGCTTTTGTAGTGACCTTTCCCCTTCTTTCTCCTCTCCCTCCACAGTGGATGTACATCGTTCCTCTGGTTCTCTTCTTGATGATGTCTGGCGCTCAGGATCAGTCTGGAGGTGGAGGCGGCGGCGGCGGGAATGGCGGTGGGCGATGATCAGCGTTAATGCCAGCAATTGTTTTTTTTTTTCTTCAACATTCAATGAACAGCAAAGCTCTTTGATTTCCATATGTGATATTATTTAAGGAAGATCAGTGTCAGTAACACAACCTAAACCTGAACTCAACACTGGTGATACATCAAGGACTGCATTTTTCACACTGTGAGAATAAAGTATTTATTACACAGATAAACGTGATTGTCTTCATCATTACAGTTAAATACTAAAGTTATGATGAAAACAGTTGGGAATGGGCCTTGAAGGCCACCGTCCTTGTTTTCCAGATAGCTCTGTCCTTCCCACCTCTGCTCACGTGAACCAGGTGTGTCCGGTGGATCAGGGGCAGGAACCTGTTGGCAAAAGTAAAAGCAGTTGAAGTCGAACATTTTGATAATGTTATGATTTAAGTTTTACAATTATATAAAAGCTATATTTTCTTTTTTGTGGGATTTTGTGGCTCTCGCTGGCTTTTGGTCTGTAAGTAACTGAACCAAAAGGCTCTTAAATCGTTGATTGAGGTAAATGAACTGGTCTGTATCGTATCATCACAATGTTGGTTGAATCTTTTGTTTCGCTTCATGGACCGTGTATCAAGAAATGGATCGAATCAAATGAAAGGGAAAAATACACACCCCCTAAAATATTTTATCTACTGTAAATTAGATGTGTCATGGTAATCAGTCGTAGTATTTTGAGTAATAACTACTTTCAGTACTACAGTGAAGATGAGAAAGGGCTGTTGAGTGTGATTTCATCAGCTGGATCTTTATTTTTTCCTGTCATATGCTCCTAACGGCTGTTGGAAGCTATGAAGATTTTAGATTCATTTATTGGCTCATTCTGAATCTAACTGGATCTGCAGGAAGTCCTGTATGTTAGAAGCAGGTGTAGCTGATCCACTGCAGCACCAGGCCTAAAAGGCAAGAACGCAGCTTCATTAATGAGCGTGATCAGCCTGTAATGAGCAGAAAGTTTGTCGTCATTATCAAAAACTCTGTGACATCCAAACCATCTCTGTCACCGTCAGGTTAAGTCTACAACCACAACCAGAGCTTTGTTGACCTTTGATGTCAAAGTGGCCGCTATTTAAAATGTTCAAAAACACCTTTAAAGTTAAACACTTCTTAGTGTCTTTTTCCTTTCAACCCTTTGAGCATCATTAGGAAGCTACTTGGGGAACAAATGTTGGAATTGGAAGTTGTGGAACAGCTTTAGTGTGGCAGGCTTGCAAAAGCGGTGTTGCCGGTTGCTTGCACATTTTGTATCGGAAAACTGGCTCAATCTGAATGCAACAATATAGCATATATCAGAAGTGTGGGCGTGGTTAACACAAAACGTCAGTTGCCAAGGATGTCTAGAAGTTGACTTTTGCAGATTCTTCTGAGAATTACATAGACCTGTCCGTCATCCCCAGGCAACCACAAAATAAAATGGTTGCTATGAAGATAAAACCAACAGAAAAACACCATTTTGAAAAAGTTTTTTTTTTTTTATTCATAGATTTGTCCCATGAAGCTCTGACCAGGGGGGCAGTGGCAGAAAGGGGAGAGTGAGGGCAGATAGAAAGGATGAGGAAGGCGAGTGCGGGACATGCAATGCCAAGAGGCTTTAAGTTTTCCTTTTTTTTCACTTTGCTCTTTGCTTAAATACGTCTTCTAGCTAATGTGGACTTTTATTCAACTCTTTGTATTTTTAAATATGAGTCAGGGAGCTCACAGTCTCACCACAACACAGCCCCAGAAACAGAATGTCCCAAAATCCCTGTGTCAACATCACAACTCCTCTTCCTCCTGTCAGTCACCCGGTCTGGCTGTTTATAGTCAGCACCTCCAACTGTGAGGACTATCCTCTCATTCTGGGAGGCTCAGTTCTGAAGTGCAGCTCATCCAATCAGCAGAAAGCCTTTTCTGAGAATGACACGCCCTGTCCCGGACTGTGAGCGTCCCACACATCGCTCCCGCTGTGTGGCTGAGGAACGAGAACCATGAGATGGTGATGACAGCTGAGAGGAAGGAGAGATGGAGTGAAATCAACCTCACGACAAAAGTCATCTGTTTGAAAAGAGATCTGCTTCTGCCGGGGGGCATCAAAATAGGAAACAATCGATCCCATCCTGAGATCATTTCTGTCAAAGAGTCCCAAAAACCAAAGCTGATTCACCTTGAAACTGTAGGACTTCTGTTTCTTTAGGTCCAAATATCAAAACTTTAGTATATCTATATAAAATATCTATATATTTTTTGTAGATTTGTAAGCTTGGTAATACAGAGAAATACCATAATAACAATGCAGTAATTATTTTTACTTTTTGATGTTTATTTTTCAGCATTTTTGCACCAGAGTCTGTGAGGACAGACGATGCATCTGTGCCGTATTGTAACAAATACTGCACATTTCACAATAAATTAATATTGAATCTCTTATTGTTTTATTGAATATGTTATAATAATTATAATATTTCTGAATTATGTTATTTAAAAACTTGAAAGCATGAAACTGTGCTTTTGTCTGTTTGGTGCAGAAAATGAGCCATACTGAGACTGAAGACAGTGTAAAAGTGATTTATTGTTGTTTTTTTTACAACTCAACTGCTACTCAACTGTTTTTAACAGCGCAGGATCTTAAAAGGGGAATGCTATAAGGTTTCCTGATCAAACAGTGATGGCAGAAACTAAAGCAGAAAAGTATAGCTAACAAATACCAAAAAGAACAAATCAATAAATGTTTTAAACTGCATTTTTGGTTAGTTTTTGTAGCTCTATCACAGAAATTAACCCAAATAACACAATAACTTTGTCAAACTTGAGTTAAAAAAACTTGATCCACTAAATTATCTACATTTGAGAAGAAAAAATAATGATGAATACTAGAATGTACAGAGGTAATTATGTGGATAAACTAATTTCATTTTTAAATAATTACCACAAAATTAATAGTCTCAAATTATTATTTTTTGTTTTTTTTGGACAGGCCCTGCCCATTTTACACCAACACTATTGTAATGGGTATAAGCTCCAGCATTTTGTTGCCTGTAGATTTACAACTCTACTTTCCCTTTCCAGTAGTATAATCCAACTCTCTCTTTTCCCCCTTTCTTTTTCCGTCCAGACCAACAAAAAGAACACAAACAAAATTAATATTATTAAAGTTTCATTTAAATTACAAAAGGGGCTTATACCAACATACATTTTGTGTTCCCAATGATTTATAACCCCCGATTGTAAGAGTAAAATCTGTCTAATGCAAGAGGCTCTCAGCTCATATCTGTTTACTCAGCTGTTGGACAGGACAAGTTAAAAAGAAAAAAAAAAAATTAAATTAAATTTCTTGTTCTTCCTCGTGTGCATCTTTTGGTTTCTGGTTTTCGGATTGATAGAGTTTTAAACTTTATGAAAAACAATCTAATTTCTTGTTTAATATATCAGGAATGGATACATTAAATGTTGATTAATTTAAAAACGAATAAGCTGGTCAAACTTTGAAATCAGAAAAAAAAAAACATCCACTGAGGAGCGGATAGTAAAAGATGTGCTGTCATTAAAATATTGCTGTGATTGTAGAGAAGCAACTGCTGCTGCCCATCAGTATGAGAAGGCTTGTGAGGCCTGTATGACTTTTTAGGTCTATCAATTTACAGAGACGAAGATTATTTACAAGTGGAAAACATTCAGGTCAGTCTGGCAGGGTTTCTAAGAAATAACGACTCGACAAATTACCTCCAGAGTCGTGCTGTGCTTTTTTTGTAAAACACAATTCTTACTGAAGATAAGTCAAAGAGCAGAAACAACAAACCAGATCGACTAAATATGACAATCAAGACAGTAAAACCACATTTACACCAGATTCATCTGCTGTGACTAGGAACAAGATTTCAGATCATTTTTACAGGTCTTTGCCTTTTTTCTAGGAAAATACAAATATCCTATAGTTACATCATGCTGACGTCGGTTATTGTTTTGTTAAAAAATAAATAGTTCAACAAGTGGTAAAATGGTAATTATGTGCGAAGTTTATGCTCGCAAAGTTAAACATAAATGGGCCAAAAAACATTTGCAAGTATTTTTTAGTAGGAAAACCAAAGTGGACATAAATTAATTTAGTGCACAAGATCACTACTGTGTGAAGCACGGTGGAGGAAGGTTGATGATTTTTTATGCTATCAGAGGAGACAGAGTGCAACCAGAAACAACTTAAGAACTGAATTTAAAGCATTACCTGTGATCAAATAAGTGTAAATGCTGTAGGCTCAATGTGACCGCTAAAAATGATGAATTTGAAAGCTTGCTAAAATATTAGCTGTGCCGAAATAGCCAAAAGATCAAGCAAAATGCTAAAACAGTAGCTAAATGCCAAATTAGCTTAAAAACTCCAGTGCTTTTAGTTCATTTAGAGCACAAGATCACTACAGAAGCACGGTGGAGTAATAAACAATCAACAATAAAATACTTCAAATGACTTAGATCCAGTTTGATGGTGACAAGAACTCAGGAGAGCTGAGCTAAAAACACAGGGATGTGGAAACCGGCTGCTCTGTCCGTCAGACCACAGCTGAGAAGCTTCAGAGTCGTGTTTTGACACGAGGAGCCTCCCAGTGGGTCTGCACAGCTTACAGCCCTGTCTGTCCATATTTTATCCCGCTGTTATATCTTTCAGCATCCCCCCATCATGTTAGCATGTAATGAAGTAACATGATAAGGCTTTTAACTGCCAAACCGGGCAGCGGCGCATTCTAGAATATTACTCTGTGATCGCTCACTGTATGAAATAGCGGCCCTAAAGACACCCAGAGGTCACGGTACAATATCATCGACGCCCAGTCGCTGACAGCGGTGACCAGCTGCTAAAATATGTTTTTACTCTCCCCCCTTCGCCGTATATGTGGTCAATCAGAGCCAAGTAGGTAATTATACATTATTACATTACTTCCTCTAATAAAAAGATGACACTTTATTATGACAAGATGTTATTTATGTGATCAGCAAGAGCCAAGAGAAGGTCCCACATAAAGGGGCTCCTTATCTGCTTTGTTAATGAAGTAATGCTCCTGCAGTGCTAATTTAATGTGTCTGCCAAAGACAGGACAGGAAATGGTACTCTGTTCTCAATGGTTCCTCCTGGTAAAATAAAGATTAGTTAAACAAACAAATACATGAATGACTCAGTCAGTCAGTCGTTGTAGTGTTTATTTTTTTCTGCTGAATTTGTTAGATTGACGGAAACATTTAGCACTTTTTTTTAAAAAAGCACACTTTTTCAGAAGACTTGGAGGTCCACATTGAAATGAGAAACTACCTCTGAACCGCATGATTTGAAGTAGAAAGTAGATATTCAGGCAAATGAGAAACAGAAGAACCAACTCTGTTCATGCTAAAACAACAAAGCAGCTTAAGAATAAAGTATTTCATTTAATGGTACTTCAGTTATAAAAGGTGAATTTATTCATTTGTGTTTGAACATTTAAAATTTTGGTCAAAATCAGAACAACAAACTCTAAAAAATTCAACATTTCCAGTTATCACATCATTGCAATTGTTGTCTTTTGGTATTTTTCCTCTCTGCTCTTTGCAGATGATGTTGTCCTGTTGGCTTCATGGAGCCAGGACCTCCAGCATGCATTGGAACAGTTTGCAGCCGAGTGTGAGGCGGCTGGGATGACGGTCAGCACCGCTCAGTCTGAGGCCATGGTTTTCAACCGGAGAAGTTTGTCCTCTCTGGGTGGGTGGAGTGCTCCCTCCCCAGGTGGAGGACTTTAAGTATCTTGGAGTGTTGTTCACGGGTGAGGGAAGATTGGAGCATGAGATCGACAGGCGAATTGGGGCGATGTCCACTGGTGAAGAGAGATCTGAGCCAAAAAGCAGAGCTCTCAATTTATCGGTCGATCTACGCTCCAATACTCACCTATGGTCGTGATTTCTGGGTCATGACCAAACGAACAAGGTCCCGGATAAAAGCAGCCGAAAAGTGCTTCCTCCGTAGGGCAGCTGGCGCACCCTTACTGTCTGATAATGTATTCTTCTCAAAGGTTTCAGATTTGCATTGCTTGGGCAGGAAGTGGTCAGTAAGAGGTGGTACATAAATTCAAGAGAACGAAAAAAAATATTTTGGGATATGAGAGGAGAAATACTTTGACTTCCAGGTTAAAGCTTGTTTAAAAACAAAAGCAGTCCAGTCAGATCACCAAATGACAATCAGAAGCTTGTTACATAAGGAAAACAGTCCGCCATAAGCAAAACTTTAAAAGTTTGCTACAGTTTGGTTTCTAAAACTTTTGTCAAGTCTTTTGTTAAATGTCTGTAAATTAAGTAGAGGCGAGGTATATTAACCCTGTTTATAAGAATGTTAAATGATTTTCACTTATTTTTAGTCAAATCGTCGGTTTTAGGTGAGGCCAGGCTTTGGTGTCGTCATATGAAGGCGATGACCAGACAGCTGAGACAATGGCAGCTGAAACCATTGACTGTCAGTGCGAAAAGGAGTGAGTGAATATGACATCACCCATAATGGCGAACCTACAGCTCCAGTGAAATGAAGTCAATTCAGTCGCCATTATTTCACAATATTGTGCCATGTTGGGGCCAGGTGTCATCAGTAAGCAGTGATAAAAGGGACAAAACAGCGTAAAAGATGAATGAATGAACGAATGAATGAATGAATGAATGAATGAATGAATGAATGAATGATGAGCAACCTGTTTCTTAGATACTTGATAGCAATAGAAATTAAAATCTGGTGCATCCATTTTTAAAAAATACTGACAGAAAACAAAGCGATGGAGCAAAGGTTAAGCTTTGCTGAGCTAGAGAAAGATGATAGACAATCTAAAAGCTCAAGGCACTTGTTACCAACAACAAAAGAATGTTTAATGAAGTCATTTCTTAAAAATGATGGAATGGTAACATCTGCACATTTTCTGCTGTCGGGCCCTCAGCGCCAGCCATTGGGTACATTTTGCCCCAGGTCATTATACCAGCAGCTGCTGACTGATGGAATCTCTGATTGATGACAGTTCCTCAGCGGGAAGCTGGCACTTGTGAACAGATTAGATTTGCAACCATCGCTTGTGTTTAGTTTAAACTTTGCTACCATCACGACCCACAGGACCTGAAAGTGCAGATTCCTTCATTTAAAAACAGAGTTGTCAGATTTGTCTATTCCTGTTGTATGGTCTGAAGAGGGGTGTACAGGTCGCGCACGGAGGGTCAAGTGCATACAAATACGCGCACATACTTGGGATATTCTGCGTACTCGCATGTCTCTATCAGTCCGATCCCAAGAAAGGATTGAGGGTTTCATGTGATGGCAGCGTTGGTGACTGTTGCACTTGATTTGACCAAACTTTCTCACGATCCCTCCTCCAAGCAAGTTTTTCCTCCACCCCACCCATTTACAAGTTCATAAAAGTGACCTGCAGAGCCCCTGAGTCAAATCCCAAGCAGTGGGCAGTTGATGTCAAACACAGAGTCGGAGAATCATGCCTGTCCCCAAGAAAGCAGGTAAGACGACGTTCTCACCCTTACCCGTGACGCCTTTACCTGTGAGCGGTTACAGAAAAAGTTGGGTTTTTACCTTTGTTCTGGCTGTGCCCTTAACTCTGTCACTTTCAGTGAAGAGCAGCGATGGTTCACTCATCACAAACGTGTTTGCTTCATTATTTCCCACTTGATTGAAATGGTCACAGTCACGGGGGATAAAAGGGACAATTTATTGCTGCTCGCAGCATTTTATTACCAGTTCATTACATGTTTCCAAAGCTGTTTATGTGCTGTTATTAAGTGTCTTCCAGCAGACTATGACCCTGCCAGACATCCTTCCACAGCTTTTTTCCGCTGCCCATAAATCATGTCAGCAGGGTGCGTGAATGAGCATCTCTGAGGCTGATCGAGCTCTCAGTGTCACAGTCTGAATTTCACAGCTCTTATTTCCATTGCGCTTTCTGTCCGTTTCCACTCGCACTCACCTGTTTCTGCATCCATCTCTTTATTGTTGCCCTCCTTTAGACCGAAATCATCTTTTTCTTTCTTCTTCTTTCGGTTTACGTCATCAAAGTTCCCAGTTGTTTCACATCCCTCTTCTTGCTGCCACTGTAATGAAGTGTGAAACGCTGTTCAGTAACCCAAGAAGCTCCATGTAGAAGCTTATATGGGTGTTATTTATGGTTGTTTGATTTGAAATATCCATCCATTTTCTTAACCTGCTATATCCGTTTAGAGGTCAGGGGGTTGCTGGAGCCTGTCCCGGGCGCTGTTTGGCAAAGGCGGGGTACACCATGGACAGGTTACCACTCTGTCGCAGGGCACACAATCACTCCCACCCACACACCCATTTACACTGACACTTTAGACTGACCAATTAACCTATGAAGCATGAATTTGGACTGAGGCAGGAAGCTGGAGTGCCTGGAGAAAACCAGGGAGAACATCCAGGACCCTCTCCCTGTGAGGGCTGTGCCACCGTGCAGCCCTGATTTGATTTGACAGATCATGGAACTGTACAACCATTTGTGATCTCCTCAGACTGGTATCCAAATCTATCTTTCTGTAAATGAAATGATTGATTTGGAAGCGCAGTTGCACTAATCCTGATCGTGTTTTCTGCTATAAACTGAAACTTAAAGCCTCTGGGCTTCCACCCAGACTTGACACTCGGCAGGAACCAGAAGGATGAGCCTGGATCCCCCATCTCCTGCCCCTCCTCCTTCTCCTTACTTCTTCTTTTGCTGTTTCAGTGAGATGTTCTGAACCTGATCTGCACAGATAATGTCACTCTGTCCCACAGAGAGAGGAATCTGGAAGACAGATGAACGCCCTTCATGAGCGTCCAAGACAAACTATTTTCAAGAGGCATCCAGAGGTCTGGAGGTGACCTTTCTGCTGCTAAGCTGTTGGAGCTTTTAAAGTCCGACTGAGTCTGACTGCTGCTGGTGTCCAGCTCCAAAACAAGTCCTCGGAGGAGCACATCTTTTAACATCAACCTCAAATCCTGCAAAAAAAAAACTGCAAGAAAAAACATTTCCTCCACGTTTCATCTTCTCCAAGGCCCTGCAAGTAGTTTTATTTACCTCATCTCTATGTGGATTTCAATTCATCCATTTTTTCATGCTTATCCTTACTGCGCTTCCGATGATCCCGCTGAAGGAGTTCAGACAAATAATCTCTCCTTTTCTCCAAGACGAAAAATGTGTCAGAGGAGGAATTTTACACCAAGTCTCTAAGTTTGTGTCTTCTTTCCTCATTTCCAAGTGAAGACGGAGAAATGATATCAAGAATCTGTCGTCGTTCTAACCATTTTTCTTTAAACAAACTCCAGCACCTTCCAAAAGCATAAGAGTTCCCAATGAATTATGACTTCACTCTAAAGGATTTTTATCATGTTCAGCAATAGTTTGCAAAAGTTTTGTTTTTGAGTTTTAAATAAACGAAAAGAAATTCTGTCAGAGTTCTAAAAGCCTTTGGACTCGAGCATCACATCATTTTGTAAATATTTAATCAAATATTTTTACAAAATCACAAAAAGCAAATGAAATAGATTAAGTAAAGACATAATATTTAAATGCATCTAAAATACTGTCAGTAACCTATTGAAATATCAGTATATGTTTTTATCTTGATATTTTTCATTGACAGAATAAGCGATGCTATCATGATAGAAGCCATCAAAGGAGAAATATTTGACAGTTTTATGTCCCTTGAGGTATTCCACTTAACTTTAAATAAAAGGTTTGGATGAATTTACAGATTTTGAAATATTATCTTGTTTAAAATTCCCACAGAGTTTTTAAATATAAACAGTCATTTCTTGTTTTGAGTCCATTTTAAAAATTGAAGTCTCACTCTAATCATCTTTTGATCTATATTCAAAGCATTCCCAGTGGTCTTTTAACTATGATTATGTCATTTTTAGGGAGAACCAAAAAGCCTGTGTCATTTTCTAGGACATCGTTTCTGCAGAGAGGCAGGAGTTCATTAAAAAATTATCTGGGATGTGGGTGAGATCGCTCCCCTTCATTTTCTTCATATATGTCCTCCATTATCAGGAAAATGCCAAAAGAACATATTAAAAACAACAAAAAAGCAGTTTTCATCATAGTGGGTCATTAAAATAGTCAAAAGGTGGGAATTATGAAGCCTTACTGTGTCAAAATAAGAATAGATAAATAAGATTTTTGAGTTTAAAAAGTATGAATCCAACTTTTTTCATGAAAAAAAATGCTTCTCGGGCACTTCCTCATGTTTTGAGTTTATTTTTATTAAGAAAAGAAAAAAAAAGCAACTGCTTTTCAACTTGAGTAAAATTAGGGACAAATGATGTAAAGTTTAGACCAAAACATCAAATACAATATAACATTTATGCCAAGAATTGATCTAAAACAAGCACTAATTCACCAGGAAACGGTGAAAATCTTTACTGAATATGACTAAAAGATGATGATAACATTTAAAAGCAGCAATTACAAAAATAAAGTCTCTGGCTTTGAGAAGAACCCTCATGGCCATGAGAACAGTTGGAGGATTCCCGACATGGGATCATTTAACTAAACGCTGTGGTTTGACCTTCTGTGTGCAAGAACGATGAAAGTCTGAGTGACATCTGAGATCTCAAGCACAGACGACGACCTGCATGGAATACAATGTCCTCCAGCATCAGGAAATCTGACTTCACGGCATGACCAGCGCCAGCATTGGAAGGCAGTAGCATCCTGCACAACATGCATTCTACCAATGGGACGCCCTGCTGTCAGAGCCACGCTGCGTTCTCCCAAAATCCAGGCTCTGGCCTTCTTAGCTTGAAACACAAAAGCTGGGAAGCAGCTTCATGAATCAGAGCTGAGCCGGCGTTGCACGGGCCTGTGATCTACTGTGTCTGCAGAGCAGCAGGTGATTTAGTTCAGATGAGTGGCCCTGGCAGCTGCTTTGATGAATGACGGGCCTACAGAGAGAGATGAAAAGGTTTAAAGTAACCAGCAGTACCACCCTGAGAGCTGTGCATTTCACTTCTTTGTTATAGAAGCCGGAGAGAGAAGGAGCTCTGAGGGGAAGCTGTAATTCTCTGCACAGCATCTGTGGGAGATGACAGGGAAGTGACACGTTTTTCTTCTCTTCCAGGAAGGAAAGGCAGCTCTGCACAAGAAGGTAAAGAGCAGCAGGGAGCATTGCTGGGAAACGTCTTGGTTAATCAGCGAAGGATGAGCTCATCTGGGCATTGCTGTCATCTGAGTTACAGATAAAACACACCTAAGGAAGTTTAATGCATTTCCTCTCATCTCCCTTTAGAGAAGCTGCCACCATACGAGCCAAATATCCCTGAACCAACCAGCAGGCCCGACTTCGTGAAGTGTAAGGCTGCACCTGCATGGCTTTAAATCAAAGTGTGTCATGCAGGAAAAAAGATCCTCTTTGTGTAAAAAACGCTCACAGTGAAACTATGGAGATATAGTTCATGTGTGGAAAAAATCAATAAATATGTGCAATATTATTTCAAACAAAAATTTGTTTGATGTCTGCAGAATATTGTTTTTATATTTGCAGGCTTTAAAGCTAAAAAAACAAAGGAAATCATACTAATTTGACCCAACCGTGGATGTGCAAATGCAGAACTGAGCATTGTCAACAGTTTGGGAGAGTTTGTTGGAGCTTCTGCAGAGGGGCTGTCATTTCCTGAAAGGAAAGCTTTGGATTTTCTCCAGTGTCACTTTGAAATTGTTCAATTTCACCAGATTGATCTAAGAAACATTTAACTAAGACATCAGCTCTGTGATCAGAAAAGAATGACTTTATTTTGTTAATTCAGACTATAGTGTCATTTTATATTATTTTGGTTGGTGGTGTGCTTTGCAGTGGTGTAACAATTAATCAATGAATCGATTTATATTTCTAAGATCTAACCAGATTGATCTGTCTGAGCTAAGCTGTTAATCAAATTGACCTATACCATTAGAAAATCATTTCAAAATCAAATAAATCAGTTTTATATTGATAATTCCATATGGACTGATGCATGGTAGGTTTATTTTACTATAACTTTAAAATGACCAAGTGAAAAAGTGCAAAAAAGATCTAGCCATCATTACAGTCTAATCTGGAAATCGTCACCTGCTCTGTTCAGTGCCCAGGGATTTATCTCTGCATTAGACTGCTTGAATTTTTGGCTAAAGATGTCGTGGATCGATTTTAGGTCAGTGAATGGGGTCGAATCGACTATGAACTGGATCATCAACCACACATTACGATGTACATCGAAACGTTCAAATGAATCGTTACGCCGCTGGTGCTTTGTGAACCTCGGCTCAAACAAAAGGTTGAAAAACACTGTTTTAAAGCAATGGAACCT
Organism: Oryzias celebensis; assembly: GCA_014656515.1. Classification (NCBI taxonomy): domain Eukaryota; kingdom Metazoa; phylum Chordata; class Actinopteri; order Beloniformes; family Adrianichthyidae; genus Oryzias; species Oryzias celebensis. The sequence goes on along the minus strand of BNCR01000008.1, from coordinate 3,362,740 downwards.
GTCAAAATAAAACACAGCTTCAGCTGCAATCCTTTTCAAGTGACATTCTGAGCTAACAGAGCAGATTTATACATTTGTTTCTGACTCCACAGGAGACAAGGCCAGAGAATGTCTTTCTTTTTAATAAAGATTGTTCCATTTCTCTTCTCTTGGTCACATCAGACTGGTTCCCCCTCTCTCTGGATGATAAAACTGCACAGAAGCTTCTGTGGATTTCTGAAAGCGGCTCCAAGGTCGCTCGCACATCTGATGCAGTCTGTCCATATCCAAACAGACCTGAGAGATATGAACACTCTCCGCAGGTACGAGCAGCAAACACTTGTAAATAAGGTCAAAAAGTTCTTCGCTCAATCGATCGGATCAGACTGTTAGGGTGACCCAAAAAAAAGCTGTTATTATATTGATTTTACGTGAAAAATGACTTCATTTAAGCTTTTTAAAAAAAGATGTTCTTAATTTTATGTTGATTTTCTAAACAAATTTAAGATGTTTCAAATCTGCTACGATATGTTTTATCGTCTTGAAAATTTAAACCCATCTTTTAGCCATCTAAAAAAAATAAAAAGCTTGTGAAGCCAGAATCAAAGGATTACTGGGATTCAGCTTGAAGATGCTGGTTTTAGGCTCTACTGACCTCTACTGGTACAAGTTGACCGTTGCATCCAACTATCATTCTGCATGAGCAAGTTTAGTCTTTAGTAAAAAATAAAAAAAGACAATGGCATAATTTAAAGAACTTGCTGCTGTAGTGAAAACCCCTCAGATGATCTTTTGACTTAAATCTGCTTTTCCAGGTCTTGTGTAAGGAAGGGCTCCTGGGTTGTCGAGGCTACTGGGAAGTGGACTTTGACGGCTGGGTGGTGATTGGGGTGATCTCTGAAAGCTCTCCTCGGAAAGGTCAGGAGGTGCCCTGCGGCCTCGGGGAGAACGCCACCTCATGGGGCGTGGGCTGGTCCGGCTCCTGCTACCAAGTCTGGCACAACGGTGAAAACGTGGACGTCCAGCTTCCCTCGTCCTCCACAATGGGCGTCTACGTGGATCAGCCTGCTGGCATCATCAAGTTTCTCTCTGTGGAGGGGGAAGCCGAGAAGGAGGTGCGGCTGATCCACAAGTTCAAAGCCAGCTTAGAGGAGAAGGTTTTTCCTGGGTTCTGGATCGGCACAAATTCTTTCTGCCTCATTAGGAAAAAAGATCAGTGACAAAACAGATGTGGGGAGAGGGGGCGTTGTGTAAATGTATGAAAATAAAAGTCTCAGAAGGGAATATATTGTGATGTTTGGGGATCAAATGTGCGAGTTGTGAAGCAAAACAAAATTTGACAACTGTATTTGGTTTTCTTCTAATCTGATATATATAATCTGATATATATAATAATTAATAAAACATGTGTTTTATTTAATTGGAATAGGAAGAAAAACAAAGTTTCGTTTTTATTGTGTTCAGGCCTTTGCAAAGTGGTCTGTATCTGTTAGAAATGTATAAAAATTGATATCCTTCCTGAAGTGGGCTGTTAGCGCCCTCTACAGGCCACAGATAGCACAGCAGTCGATTCTCTGTTCTTGGTGTTGCTCCTTTTATTTTGAAACATCAAAGAACAAACGGAACAGTTGTTTTTGTAAAGATGGATGCTCTGCTTTTCAAACCCACTCCTTCTGTCTCACAATCACCGTTTCATTCATTCTGTCATTTCCACAGAGGATGAGGAGCAAAAGGAAAAAACAAAGAATACATCCTATAGAATTCAGTATTGATTTGCATTCAGTCAGTCATTCATTCATTGGCAAAAGTAAAAACAGGTTTGATATGAGGAGGTGCTGGTGTTCCCTGCTCATATTTTAGCGTCAGATTAAAACATTTCTGGTTTCTGCTGCCCCTATGAGCTAAAGGGAAAACCTGTGGGGGGCAACAGGGTAAAGAGCCTTTTGGTCATCTTACCTGGTAAATAATGAGCGCCAACAGCTATAATAAGTCAAATGAAGAAACTCTAGCGACACGGATGCAGTTTTTCTCGCCTTCAGGATAGGTTTTGATGTGTTCTTTCAAACAGAAGACGGAGAACATGGAAACTGCCTGCTCTGGAGTTGACCTGAGGGCAGTTACCATAACCCGGTGTTTGCCGGCATCCTCGTCCACAGCTAAATAAAACAGTTTTTTAGTAGAAACTATCAAGTTTGCAGACATATAAGATGGTGCCGTTTGGATAACAGTTCAAGCAGAAATCCTTTAGTTCATTTGTAAAGCGGAGTGAGCTGCCAGCTGTGTTTGAGGTTAATATTTGAAGCCTCTGCAGTCAGTTTCAAAGGCTGGATGCTGGATTGAATGACTCTTTCTTGCTGTTAACTGAACTTCTATTTTCAATTCCTGCGTGACAAAGAACTTTGAAAGTCTGAGGTTAGAAACAAATCCTTGTTAAATAAAAAGCTTCTGTGCAGCTGTTCACTAAAATTTATTCTTTTTTTCCCAAAAAGATCTCCAGGTAGTTTGACCAAAAAGCAAAGCTCCCAAAAACTCAGCGGAAGTCGTTCACGCCGCGGTGGCTGCTGGGAACCGTGGGTCGCAGAGCAAACCCTCAGGCCCAGTTTAGTGTTGTACATGTCACAGCTAGTTCAAGTATGGAGGGGGGGCGTAGTAGTGTTGAAAATGTTATTAGTGTTGATAACATTTCTTTAAGACCGTTTCTTTTGCAAGCATGTGCCGTTAATTTGGGTTAGTGAGGAATAAATGGAGGTACTAGCTTTTACGCTTTGTCACCAACTGAATGTCACTTTAGCTTCTAAAAGCCAAGTTCTCCGTCGTCCCAACTTGACCCTCCATCCCTTTCTGTCCACTTATTCTGCCCCCATCAGTGCTTGAGCGAGAAGTCCCCCGTGTTGAGGCGGGGCCGGGGCAGGGCCCCAAACATCTCCGTTCCATCAGTTGCTCCGGGGACCAGCAGGGCCTTCATACTGGCAGCAATGTGCTCCAGGTCAGCGCAGCCCACCTGTGGGGGGGAAATATAAAAAAGAAAATGCAGAGATGAATGCTGGACCCCCTCAAAAAGAAATCCTTTCAGAAAATAGCATCTGACACCCTGAAAGGTTGCATCCCAGCCGTGACCCCACACACTTCCATGATCACATGCAGAAAAAGGAGCCATCGCGGCTGTTTGCTGCTGGATTAGTAGTGAGAACTGAATGGAGTCTTTGTCTTTAAACGAAAGAAACTCATCAGGATGAACTCATCCCTGAAAAAATAAAACCACAAACAACTTTCTTTCATTTTCAAGCCAGAGAAAGTCAGACTTGTGTCCTTTATTTACATGGTATTCGTCTAAAGGTTTTTCATAGCACCTCCAACAACGCCGAGCAAAACTATATCATCAAATCAGCAGCACGCGACTGCCGAAATGTAAAACTTTAAACATTACAATAAACGGAAGACGAAATTATTTCAAATAAATTAACTTAAAAATCTCTAATGATCTGAGTATGAAAGTCAAAATGTAAGCATTTCTGTCAAAAATAATGCACACAGATTTGAATGGATTACATACAGGTTGACTGCGTCACAGAGAGACAGCTGAAGGCGCCGTCATCCTGACGCAGCTCCTGCAGTAGATGGTAAGCTCACCGTAATGGGAGAGTCTGAATGATCTCACAAATCCAGACATGGAGACGTGATAAGCAACACTTTTGTAGAGCTCTTTAAAATAAAGAAATCTGACATCGTCCATGTCTTCCATACATTGTAAGATATACACAGACAGTAGTGATCAGGCTGAAAACTTTTAACAGTGGCTCCTCCCACACACGTCTGGAGCGTCAAGATTATGAACACATTTTGGTGCAGGCATCCTGCAGCGAATTAGAGGAGCATTTCATGTTCAATGTGGATGCAGCATGAGAAGCTACAAAAATGTATCATCTTTGAAATGTAACTTGAGAGAAACCCCATAACTGTTAATGGTTTCCAGTTTGGAGCAGATGAACTGGGCAGTGTGGAGTCATCAGCAGACTACAAAAAGTAACAGAGTGAACCCTCAAACCTGTGTTCATGTGCAGGAACAAACAACTCACTAACTTCTGGGACTCTGAAAATTCTTGCAAAGTTTGACTCATTCAAGTATTGATTTGTTTATTTTTCTGAAGCAGAATCTGTAGACTTTCCCAGCTTGATGCTGCAAGTATATTTCCATGTGAAAAACTGATTTTTACCAGGTTTTCTTGTGTTCTTAAATGCATCTTAACTGTTTAAAAAACACCTAGTTGTTTCCTGATTCATTTTGCTTTAAAATGCCAGAGGCTTTCTCGGCGTTAACGAATCGTAGCTTACCCGCTCGCCACTGTTGCTGTCTCCCTGAGCAGCTCTGTTGCTTTTGCAGCCCCACACAGGCACAGACACGGGCAGGGAGCGTGCCAGAGCCGTGGGGTGGGCGTTACGGGATAGGAAAGCTGGCTGACCCACAGCCATGGAGCGTGATGGTGGGGGTGCATCCTCGCTCAATGAGCCTAGTACAAAGACGTCACAAGTTTATGGAAGCACAGAGTAATATTTTTCCTGTGGGTGTCGTCATTGTAATGTTTGCTGTTAATGATAAATACAGGTGGATTAGCTGACCTCAGACAGGTGTATTTCAGCCAGAAGGGAAATAGATTTTCGACCTCTATTGCAGGAAATGGAAGAATGAAAGTGAATTCTGTTTTTGACTTTGATTGTACTCGTCGTACAGGGAAATGACAGTCTGCTAAGCGCTACAGCCCTGTCAATCTGGCGTCACACACCTGAGCTCCAATTCCTTCAATTCTTAGACTTAGCTCCTCAAGTTATAGACCAGTGATGTCAAACTCCAGGCCTCGAGGGCCAGCAACCCACTGGTTTTTCATAAAAATCTTGCCTTATCTGCTGCTGCTGATTACCTGGATCAGGTGTATTTGGCCAATGAGGAGCTTCAATAGCAGGTGGTTGGAAAACATGTAAGAAACTGGCCCTGGAGGCCTGGATTCTGACACCTCTGTTCTAGTCTTGGCTCAGTCCCACAGTCCAAAAAAAAACATGACAAGTGTGGCAGAACTGTTACCATCAGTGCTCTCTTCCTCTCCATCGGACTCAAAAAACGGCTCACAGTCACGAGATACAGAGTCCTCGTCCATGGAGAAAACTCCTACAAAATAATTTTCAAAAATAAGACACTCCTTTGAATTACACATTCAACTTCATCTAACTAGTGAAGAAAACTGCCTTTTTGTGCCGTAATGCGATACAGAAAACCTTTATATTTGAAGTCTCACCTGCACTTTCATTTCCATAGGGTTGCCTGTCATCCATGTCATCTTCATCTTCACCCTCTTCTTCCAAATCTACAATCCCAGCTCTTTGCCTCTCCCGCTCAGCTTCTAGAGCGCTCCTCTCTCGTTCCCTCTCTCCGTTACCGTTCTGCTCCTTGGCCGCCCCGCTCACAGCTACCGAGCTGTAGATGGAGGGGTAGCTCTGAGAGAAAAGCCTACCGTTGGGGCTGACTCCGCCCAGCTCACCTGTCACGCTCTGCAACATCAGCACAGATTCACACTTATGAACGAGAGCTTTCCGAGTGAATATGTGTGCGTGCCATTCAGCACAAACAGTCCACTCACTCCTCTGTGTCCAGGGTCAGAGGTCAAATCAGCCGTCAGCTTGGCTCCTCTCTCTTCAGCGGCGGGGCGGGTTTGCTTCTGGGCCGTCAGCATGCTCGTGGAATGCAGAACGGCGATGTCGTCCATGTAACGGCGAGCTGACTCTGCCAGAAATCCGTGACCCCACACATTGTAGGAGAAGTCAAACTCCCTGGGAAAAGCCACACTGCCTTCCCGCTTCTTCACTCCTTCCGAGTCTCCAGTCAAGAATCGGAACTTCTTACAGGCCGTGAGTATGGCCAAGTCGCAGCCGGACTTTTGGCAATATGCTTCTGCAGCAGAAAGTAGAGCCAACCAGCTCTCTTTGTGGTTGTCTGGGATTTCGGGCTCTGATGGTTTGTGTTGGGCAGCCATGATGGTACTCAGTACCGTCTACAGATTAATGGTTTAGTAACCGATAATAACGTTTCCAGGATCAGATGTGTTTGATCGTAAATGGGGTCTCAGGAGACAGGAAAAAAAAGAAACATTAACTTTGGTGTGATCCGTCTTAGGTTTAGTGGCTGGTGTTGTCTGCAAACTTCTGAACTGATGATGATAAAGTTCAAACTTATCAGGCACTCTGTGGCTTAAATATCTGATATTGTGGGCGATGTTCTTCCAAACTGGAAAGCCAGGGGAGAGAAGGGATGTTCCCAAGTTGCTGGTGATACCTGGAAATGTTTTCAAAATATAAACAATGAATGTAGCTTGAACTAGTTGCATTTAAAGTACCAAGCAGCCCCCGCCACCTTTGCACAGACCAAAGCTAACACTGTAGCCAGGCTAAGCTCCTTCTCCTGGTTTCTTCTGATAAAACTGCAAAGCTGTCTTTGTCATCAGATCGGTTCCGTTTCAATCTGTATGCAAACGACTTATCGGCGCAGCCGCTGTCGCAGCTGTTGTTTATCTGGCTGTTTGTTCGGGGTTGTGTGCAGTCTCCTCATGATGAAGCCGCATTTCACCTCCATTTTTAGCCTTTAACTGCGCCTGGGATTGAACAGGAGAGCACGTGGAAAGACGACAAAACTTTCACCCACCTGTCCAGTTTCTTTCTTCCACCTTGCCAGATGTTATTCGAGCTTATTATTCCTTTGGTCACCCGTTTTCAGCCCTCTCCCACGGTTTCTCTCCCCCAGCTTCGGTTGACGCCAGCGGCAACAAGCTAGCAAGCACTATTTAAAGCATTTCCCGTGTGACCTTTCAGAATAAAAGTTGTGACGCAGAGCCAGTTACTTGATTGTTTCCGAAGTATTACTTGTTTCCTCATAGATATTTGTTATTTTACCTGGAAAATGTTTAATAATCAACAGTCAAGTCCTTACTGAATAAGAACAAAAATAGTTTGTTGAAACATGACTTCTTCAAAAGTTTTTAATTACTTGAAAACACCACATATCAAAATAACGTAATTGTTAGCTGGGCGTAGTAAAACACGATAGGAATTAATTATAAATGTTTCAGAGTTTGTGGTTATTTTTCGGTGATGTAAAGCGCTTGTCCACTTCCGGTTTTACATCTAGCTTGACGTCGTTTGTTTACTGAAGTTCCAATCAATCGCACGTCCAACACGTGACCAAAACCTTCGGGCGGGCACGTTCTCGACCTGTCCTCGTGCTCGTAGACTTATTTCTCACTCCCCCTAAAAAATGACCTTCCAAGTTTTTGTTTACTTGTGTTTATCAAGTAAACAAACACATGAACGCCATTACACACACTGGACGGATATTAAGTATCAGTTCTGACATTTGTAGCTTTGAGGTTTGTCATATAGGTTGAAAGAACAAGTATTTCAAACAAAAGTTTTGATCACTTTCATTTTCTTAAGTAAATCGGCCCATGTACTACATTTGCTGTTATAAGCTGTTGTCCTTAAATATTTGTCCGAAGCTTTTATTTGTACAATTCATTCTCATTGCAGTTTATTTTTAAAGCAGATACAGGCAATATTTTAACGCCAGATAGTCTTAATTGTTAAATGTGAATAAAGTTGCATGGTTTAGGCATCAAAGCACTTTAGAATCAGCAGCAAACATGATCTCTTTGTCGTCTCAACGCATTTTTTATTTTTTTTGCTGGAACAGCATCAAGATTTGTCATGGAACCAGTAAGACCGTGTACAGTTTGAGCATTCACCTGCAGCAACATTAAGACAGGCCTACGTCTCAGTCTAACTGCATTGAACCTCACCAAAAAGCAAAACAAAGTCATATTACATGAACCTGAGAAGACAGACCAAAACACTTTGAGCATTGATAAAACAATGGATAAACTGAAAACATATTCATAAGACAGTAAAAATATATTAACATAATGAGAGTATGATTTATTAAGCAAATAAAAGGGGTGGATATTTATGATGTAAGCATGTAAATATGTTAGATATAAGTCAAAATTGATGTGAAAATTAGTAAACTGCTGCAAATTGTTCTTTTTTTGCCCACCTTGAGTCACAAAAACTTAAAATCTTATGAGCTCGTGCACATATTTTCTTAAAACATAACTTTTTTTTCTCTACAATCTCTGGTATTAGACCTAATGTTTGCTTTTTGCATATTTTCTTTGATGCATTTTGTGACACGTGACTTATGTTGAAAATAGAACATGGAAAACAGGAGTTTTGCTGCCACCAAGTGGTCTGATAAGGTACTGTCAAAAATCGAAAATAATAATTTAATGAATATGAACAAACAACGAATTTGTTAATTTATTTTTATTAAAAATGACAAAAATTCTGACTGCAAAAAAATGAATGCATAAATAGAACACAACGAGAGGCTGTTGCACGACATGACGTATCTGGTGGGCGGGGCTACGTGAACAGGAAGACTGACGTAACGTTTGTTGTGGTAGAACGACTCAGTGCAGTGAAGAGAAATGGAGGATTATAAGGTATTCTTACATTTGTGTTGTTTTCATTCTGTTCGGCAGCTTTGTTGTTTGTCACTGTTGTTTTTAAGCATTGTGGTTGTGTTTTAATAAGTTCAGTTAGAAAGTAACAAGCCAAATGGGCACTTTTTACGTCTTAAACCGTTCTTATTCCTCATTCAATCATCGCTTAACAACGTCGAAATGCACGTGCAGACACGAGGGACGTCATCGACTGTGGCCAAAGTGCTTGGATCTATTTGAAAAAGTGAATACAAGTTGCCCTAAACTGGGCTCGGCTCGCTTCTCACACACAGACCTGACTGACGAGTCACCACGACGTCATGTGACCCGATTGAGTGATTGACCCCTTTGTTATTTCCTTCACTGATTTTACCCGGTGAGCGCGTGCCGTTTGTCTGTTTCATTCAAATTATAGATAAAAATACATTTCCATGTTTCAATCTGTAGTCTGAGTTGTGGAGAAATCCGACCTGTAATCAGCTGCAGGTGTGTCAGGTGACATAATGACGTCACGTCAACGTGGGAAGAGAACCAGATTACTGAAAAATAAAGAATATAGACAGCAGTTTCACATTCATTATTTCTAAGAAATATTGTATTAACTGTGAGATTAAAACTGATTTATTGTCTTTTATACTGATTGTTTTACCTTATTAACTCTGTACATTTTTGAGAATTATACAATTTTAGCTCATTCTTGTTGTCATTTTAATTTTTTAGCTCATATTTGAGAAAGAAGGGGTGTACCTCCACACGAATGCCAAGAGGACCAACCAGGACACTTCCATCCCAGGCTTCATCCGCATCGTTGAGCGGGTAAGCAAATCTGTGCCAACCATGTCTCTTTAACAGTGGTTTACATAATTGTTGTTATTATTATTATTTTGTATGTTTATGAGATTTTTTCCTCGCTAAGGCTGGGATAGCAGCTTTGGAATGGAGTCCTCTGTCGGATGAGGGGCGCAGTGCTCCCGCAGTCCTCTACACCAAAAAGGTCTGCAGATGATAGTTTGCCACACGCTGGAACAACTGTTTGCTATGAATTAGATTCTGATTTTTAAGTCAGATGATGATCCACCATTTTTCTCAACCAGGACGGGGAGGGAAGGGAAGAGGAAACCCATTTTGACCCCGGTTATGAACCAGACTGGGCTGTCATCAGCACTGTAGTAAAAGATCGTGAGCCCGTTCCTATGCAGGATGCTGGTGCGTTTTTGGTTTCTTGTACATTACATTTATTAGAAACGCATGTCACACTAAACATGCCATGTTTCTTCTTTGCAGGACAGTGGGCTTTCTCCCTGCCTCTGTCAGAGCTGTACTCTCTCCGGAGGGCCCGCTTCTCTTTGGGTCGAAACTTTATTGTTCTGACAAGTCGAGGCGGTCACCCGCTGCCCCCTCTGCACTTCCACAGAGGTGGAACCAGGGAGCTGCTGCGGGCGATGTACCGTTACATTGTTCTGGACCAGTGAGTGGAACAGCACTCTGTTCGGCAGCAGTTTGGGTCCTGTGGTCGGATCTCATCCTCGTTTCTGTTGCTGCCTGCAGGTCACCTGTGGATGGACGGCTTTTCCTCGCCTATCCCCGCGATTCGGATGCTCTCCCCCAGAACTTCGACAAGCTGCAACTCTTTGATGATGGAGGCTCTGATCTCGTCTCGGTAATTTTAGGAGAAAGTACCTTGTAAATGGACTGTTGTCAAAAGTTGCTCTTTTTATTTTTTAATCCAGCCTCAGAGTTTGATCTCTAAATAATTTCCCCACAATTTTATCTTTTAATTTATTGATCAACCTCACAATCCAATAAAAACCTCAGTAAAAGCAAAATTATATTTTGAAAATTCCTTTTATTGTTTTTTCATCCTTCTGCTCGGATTCTCACAGAGGTTTATCCAGGACCCGTATGCCACCACATTCGGTGGATTCTCCAAGGTTACAAACTTCTTCAGGGCAGCCATTCGTCCTCCCGAATCCTCCCTCCATCCCCGCTCCTCTCAGGGTCCTAGTCTTCCATCCCAGATGGATGACGAGCCTGGATTTGAGCTCATCACCTGCGTAAGAAGAAGCCTCTTTTCATGTGGAATCAAATGTATCAAGGTGACACACCAAGATGTTCACCATGTCATGGTTGTTGTCCCCACAGGGCATGGAGCTTGGTCCCCGACCAGAAGTCACCAGGGGACAACCTCTGGACAAGTGGGAGGGCTTTCTGGACCCAGAAGGACGAGTAAAGAATCCAGAGAAAGTCAAAGAGCTTGTGTTCAGAGGGGTATGAGGTGTAAGAGCATCATATGTACGGCGTCAAGCCAAACGTTCAGAGTTTGATGCTGTTCTTTTTCTTGCAGGGCATCACTCCATCTTTAAGGAAAGAAGTGTGGAAGTTCCTTTTGGGTTTTTTTCCATGGAACAGCACAACAAAGGAAAGAGAGAACATCCTTCGAGTCAAAACGTTAGCCATGCATACCATCCGTTTCCTATCAACCTCATTGCAAGAAGGTTCGTTTTTGTAAAAAAGCTGTTTTCTTCTCCAGGGACGAGTACTTCAGGATGAAGGTGCAGTGGAAGTCAGTCAGCGAAGAGCAAGAGATGAGGAACTCGCTCCTCAGAGGCTACAGGAGTCTGATAGGTGAAGATTTCCACAGAACTGCACATGGCTTTACCCAGATCCACAGCAGACACTGAAACCGCAAAAATATTTGCTTTGTTGTGACAGAGAGAGATGTGAACCGGACAGACAGACACAACACGTTCTTCTCTGGAAACGACAACCCAGGACTGACGCTGCTTCACGACGTGCTGATGACGTACTGCATGTACAACTTTGACCTTGGTGGGTTTTCCATGCATTGACTGGATATGAGATTTACAGATATACAGTCAATGTTTTCATGTACTGATCCAGTTTATGAACACGTGTTTTGGACAAGCGTCGAGCAGCAAATCTGACGCATGTCTAATTAGAGGCGAATTTGACACGTGAAATCCGTTTGTTGTGAAAGTAGCTTTAAACTCAGACCCTCATTTTGCAGCAAATTTGTTTTTTTAACAGAATTTTTAAGAAGTTCAGAAAGCAGAGCAGAAATATGTGCTTTGCATGAATGTTAACATTTTAGAAGCTTGCTGAAAGAAATGTTTGTAAATGGAAATCAGAAAATATTTATCATTTGTTTAATTTACCGACACACACTAACACACCAATTCATCTTTACAGCACTTCAACAAAATTACTCAACACTGTGGGGACAGAGATCTCTGAGCTGGACACCCCATGCCCATATCCGCTGTGTCTTCTAATAATCCTTCTATCTTTGTCTTTTCTGGTGGGCTCAGGTTATGTCCAGGGGATGAGCGACCTTCTGTCTCCTATTCTGTTTGTCACTCAGAACGAAGTGGAGTCTTTCTGGTGTCTGACAGGCTTCATGGACCTGGTCGTAAGTGGAAAAGTTCTTCTTTAAAACTACTCTGTTGATGTAAGATAGTTTTGGTTTTAAAGACCGACTCTGAATACAAGTAAAAGTCCCACCGGTTGTCACGCACCGAAGTGTGTGACGTTTGTTCTCTGCATTTGACCCCTCCCCTGGGTGAGCGGTGAGCTGCAGACACAGCCGCTCTGTACCGATTTGGTGGTTTAACACCTCAATCCAACCCCTTAATGCTGAGAGTCTTTGGTACAGCCTGGACTTAAACTAATGGCCTTCCAGTCTCAGGGCGGACACTGTACCACAAGGCCACTGAACTGGTGTAAAATAGTGTTTCTAAAGGATTTTTGTGTCATTTTACTGATGATGGAGCTCATGGATTAAGATCATTAAGTTTAAAATTCAATTTCTGAGTATCTCTTTATTCAAATCGTTGTGAATCAGCGGCAGACGAAAAAAGTGCTGTTTGAAAAAGATATTTGTGATTTAAAAAAATATGCAGGGCATGCCAAAAGCTCTCGCTTATGGGTAGCGGGAACGGGGGGCGGGGTTAATCTGCGATCCCTCCCACTACTCATTGGTGAATTTTGAATGAACTGCTGCTGATCTGCAGAAACTATGTCCTAGAAAATGACAGATTTTTGTCTAAAAATGGCATAATAATAATTCAGATCACTGGTAACGATTTGAAAATAGATGATCAGAGTAGGACTTTAAATGTGTTGAATTTTCCTTTTTTGAGGTAGCCCTTTGTGTTACACACAAACTTACTAGATTCCCCTCTTTTCTTGTCATATTTCGGCAGCATCAAAACTTTGAGGAGTCTCAGGAGGCCATGAAGCAGCAGCTCCTTCAGCTCAGGGTCCTGCTAAAAGCTTTAGACCCAGAACTTTGTGACTATCTGGGTCAGTCAATGTTTCTCACATTTATGGGGAGTAACGTGATCCTAGGGGAAGTGAGGAAAAGGTGAGCATGTGGAGTTTGTTTGTGGTCTGCAGACTCGCAGGACAGCGGCTCCCTCTGCTTCTGCTTCCGGTGGCTGCTCATCTGGTTCAAGAGAGAGTTCTCCTTTGAGGACATCCTCACGTTGTGGGAGGTGAGTTCTCTGTTCACACAATCCTGGAGGCTTCGGTTGTCAAATAACCATTTTCTGTCCTGTGTCTCCTTTCAGGTCCTCTGGACTTGTCTTCCCTGTGAGAACTTCCACCTGCTGATCGCATGCTCCATCCTCCAGTCCCAGCGGGGAGAGCTGATCGGCTCCAACCACGACTTCAACACTATTCTGAAGGTCCGTGTCCTTATGCAGTCTCACTGACTTTTAAGATCAAAATGTCTATTTTTCCTCCTTTTTTCTGTTTAACGTGCAGCACATAAACGAGCTGACGATGAAGCTCGACCTGCAGAATATTCTGCGCGACTCTGAAGCGATCTACCTGCAGCTGGTTCAGTGCAAGGTGAGACCTGCTCCACATGTATCTGAGAAAGTTCCTTCTCTCCACTCAGGTATTTTCATTGCAAAGTCTTTATTAGAGGTTTATTTTCAAACGAGAAGATTTGGACACAGCACTGATTACCAGCTGGTGGTTTGTCACTTCTGACATGTTCTATTATTCTCTTCCCGTCTGTTTAGGAGCTTCCTGTCCAGGTGGAGCAGGTTCTGGGTCTCTGTGACCCGTCCAGCTCCGAGGAGAACAGCTCAGAATCTCAGAGTGGCGAGGAGCACCCCCCTCTTAGCCAATCACATGCAGGAGCAGCTTCTTCTAGTTCTCATGTTCCCACCTATCCTTAGATCTGCAGATCAGCTGGAGGGCTGACCGCTGCGGGGAGAGATGTGATGGACAAGTCAGCCTTTGTGTTATGTTTTGCATGCAAAGTTCTGAATGTTTTAGGAAATGTTCCTCAAAATTCTGGCAATAATCCTAAATTGGTGATGTTTCAGTTTTCCAGGTTTTCTGAAAACGTTTTGAACCTTTTCTTCCATCTCCCACACAACCTCCTTTGATCACTTTAAAGGAATACATTTGGGTTTTTTTGCCACTTTACTCTGATTTTATAATGAATATTAATGCGAAAAGGAATTTAAGCCCAATTTATGAAATATGTTTAATGTTTTCATAAATAATGCAAACTTCATGTGTTTGCTTGTGTCAGAATTTGAGCTAAAACGTGTTTCAAGTATAATTTTTTAAATTTCTTAGTTAAAATAGCTTTATAATTTTGATTTAATTCTGGAAAACTGTTCCTAAAGTCACCTTAAAATAAGGAAGAGGAGCAAATGGAGACTTGCGCACAACTTTCATGCTTACAGGAGGGAGTTGCTTCTGTTGGAGGCAGGGGGTGCTGTTGAAGTCCTCAATGTATCCAAGTCACTCCAGTGAGACTTGCAAAGACTGTGGTTTGTAGTTTTATGCCATGAGGGATATTTTCAGTCTGGATGGGTCAACATTACAGTGTTTTTTGTGAATAATCCTGCTTTTTCTTTGTATTTTTGCCTTTTTGTGCACGTCTTGCCTACAAGTCGGTTTCTCGTCCCGATGCTGCTACTCTGTTGTCAGACTGTGTTCTCCTGGGTTGTCGTCCTCCTATGTTTAGTTGCTTCGTCTCTGCTGTATCTGAAAGGGAATACAGTTAAGAGGAAACTTACAGCAACCTGTAGGAGCTAAATGGTCTCATTCCAGATATGTGCAAACGTTTGGCATGAATGATAGTTTTTACATCATGCATAAAAAAACATTATTTAATGCCTTGTAATTTGTAATCTGCATTATGTATTACATTTCCATCTGTGAACTACTGCCAAATAAAGGGTTTCATCTTAACAAACAGGTTTGTTTTAACACATTTTTTATGTTGTGATCATTTAAAAAGAATAATAAGGTACTAGCATCTTTTTTTAGAATAATCTTTCTAAATTTGTTACGATTTAAACAAGCTCCTCCCACAACCAGAAAATGCTCAAATTCATGAGCTAAATCAAGAAATGTTTATTAACCTGAAAGGGCTCATTTAAAAGATTTGGGTACGCTTCAAAGATTTTTTAAAGCGGCTTCTTTTGTTTTAAATTAGGCAGGAAAAGTGAAGAGCAACAAATCAGTATTTCCTTACTGGGATAAAATCATTCACTGTAAGTTTGATTCTTAGGTAAATAATTTTGTATTTGATGAGCTAGAAATTCAACTTGTTTCTGAGTTTCTTCCATTTAAAAAGGAAACATACAGATGTGTCTGCATTTAGAAATACAAATATCTGTTTTTCTATTAAGTTTATGACATTATCTCAAAAGGATAAAACTAAAAAGAAACTTGGGAAGATTTTATTCGAGTTTCTCTGTGAGTTCATCTTCTTAACCTAAAAAGGATATTTTAACAGTAAAAAAGTTCATTTAAAACTTTCTTTTTTAGCTGAGTGCTTCCATTTTTCTGGTAAAATATGGTTGCTTCTCTTGTGTGTTCCTGACATGAACCTGTATAGACATCGAAACTCAAGTTGAAAGATGAAAAAGAACATTTGCCAACTCCTTCATGCTGTGTGTCACTTTATTCATAACATACCATTTAATCCAGGGCTCTGTTTAATTTGGAATCACCTTGAAAAAAGACAGAATAGAATAGTTATTTTTTATGATTGGAAATAAGGTCAAACATTATACATCTAAATTTTAAACAGAACAACTATGTGTCTGCTAATTTTCAATGAAATATAGATTATTATGTTTCATTTTTTATACCAAAAATGAATCAATGTCATAAGTGCAATAGGGGTGGGATTAAATAAACTTCACCTTTAATGGATTCAATGTGCCATTTTAAAATATGTTTATTTATGACTAATTAAAGTAGCATTATTTACATGATTGTGGGGATTTAAATATCTTTTACTCCATTTTTTAAAAATAATTTTTCCAATCAAGTCACGACTAAATATTTAGGTATAAACATATTTTTTTTTGTTTATCTTTCTTAGTTTTTTTGTCTGAACCAAACAAATTACAAACAAAAAGTAAAAGATGTTTAAAATTGAGCCGTTTTGAATTTGTGGAAACTCAGAGATAAAATTTGACTAAATGAAGACATGAATTTTAAGAAGTGAACTCAGAAAGTAAACTTACCAGTGATTTCATTTAAAATCATGGTCGTTAGTGCGACTTTAACCTGTGAAGCGTTTAAACTTTGGCCTCGCCCCCTCCTCACCCACAGGCCAGCAGGTGTCTGTGTGAGGGGAACGTCTATGAGGAAAATAGGACCTCTGTTCCCCTCCATCCCGGGAAATGAGCTGGAAAACGAGGGGCGGAACTCCACGCCTCCTTCAGGGGGCCCGTTTCTGTCTCCGGGCCGCTCCCTCCATGCTGTTTGAATACAGCTGCGGTGTATGAATTTAACAGGCTGCTTAAACAGGGCCCCGATCTGTCACTCTGCCCCCCCACCCAGTCCACCCCAACCTGACCTCACTTGACTGAAGGGGGCCAAACTCTTTCAGGCCTTCATTCAAAGTCAATCTGCTTTCAGCCCCTCTCAATGCTGCTCTTACAGCCCGGCCACTTGTCGACAACTTTAAACCCGATGATCTCTCACTAACGCTGCCGTCAGCTTAGAGGATTACAGGGTCTTCATGAGCTCTACATCCAGGGAAACTTTAAACCACCTGAGATTTGAGTCGATGAAACAAATAATACAACAAACTCCAACTTTGCATGTTTCATAAAAGGAGGCAAGTCTAAAGCAAAAACTAAAGAATACAGTTCTCTTTTTTTAGGAGTTTAATCACCTCAGTGATTTTGTAAACTAAGCCCCAGGGCATCACACAACTAAACGGTTTACAACTTTGTTAAAAGTGTGTGTTTTAATCTTTAGTCCTGATTTATTTGGATTCTCAATTAACATGTATTTATATGCATTTTAGGATAACACAGTTAACACAAACTGAAAATCTAAGTGACACGGAAAGACGTTTTTACCATTGGCAGTTCTGGCTTGAAAGCATCTGTGAACATGTTCTGCACCATATTTGTAAGCTGATTAGTCTAAATTCCTCTTATGTGAGAAAATTCTTCAGCAAAGCAGATCAATTTGAAAGGTAATTTTTGTTATATAAAATCTAAAAAACCTTGCAGAAATGATGGTCACCTTCACCATAAAGACATGATGATTTCTTGGTCATTTTTCATGGAACATGAATGAACACAAAAACTTTTCTTTCACTCTTAGTAGTTGAGTGAAGCCAGTAAATGTTGTTTACACTTTTCAAATCATAAAAAAAGCTTAAAAAATAAGCTGATAAAGGGGTATGAATGGCAACTAAAAGTAACCATCCTCACATGTGACTTATTTGCCTGTAATCCATGTTTGTGCATAAAATGTCTTGGACTTTCTGGGCTCCCAACAGTCCTGTATCCTTCATGCAGTGCTATACTGAAATTTCTGGATCCTGAGTCTTTGAGAAAGCTTAAGAACTGTTCAAAGGTCTACATGAAAAGGTAACTGAACTGTACTAAACAGGAAATGACCATAAGAAGATATCCAAGTAACTGAGAATGCCAATTCAGCAGTGTTCAAACTTTAATCAAGAGATGTAAAGCGTGGGGTTCTGTTGAAACCAAACCACTATCAGAACAATTTATGCCACAGCTGCCAGAAAGATCGTTAGAGATGCAAAGAAAACCCACAAATAACATCAGCTGTGATTCAGAACTCTGCAAAACTGTGGTGTGGATGTTTCAAGATGTACAATAAGGAGGCACCTGAAGAAAAACGGGCTGCAGGGTCAAGTCGCCAGAAGAAAGGTGTTTTTTGTATAAATGCCACAAAATAGCTCGCTTACAATACACCAAACAGCACAGAGACAAGCCTCCAAACTTCTGGAATAAATTCACTTGGAATGATGAGACCAAAACTGAACTTTTTAGCCACAACCATGAACGCTGCATTTGGAGAGGAGCCCACAAGGCCTATGATCAAAATAACACTATTCCTACTGTGAAACAAGGAGGAGGATCACTAATTGTTTGGGGATGTTTGAGCTACAAAGGCACCAAATATTTTAATTAAAACTGATGTCAAGAGGAATGCCACACGTTATCAGACGATGCTAGAGGAGAACTTGCACTCCTCAGCTCAGAGGCTCTGCGTGGAACGGACTTGGACATTTCAACATGACAATGATCCTTGATCCATTTATGAAGGTTTTCCAGTTAGTCTGTAGTGAAGACCAGCAGTTCAGATCAAGAGGAGCTGAGTTACAGTTACATGTAAACAAGAGTATTTATAATTTCTTTTGGGGAGACTTTACAAAAAGATCCTCTTGCTTCTGAAGCAAAGTTGCTTTTTATCCAAAGCTGTAAAAAGATGAAAAGTCGGAGTTGCTGAATGGAGTCTGAATTATTGATGATTTGCTGAAATCAAGTGTTGGGGATCACAGCATGGTATCAGCGTGGCCGTCCATTTAACTCCCATTGGAAACATTAGCTGCCATTGAAGCCTAAAATGTGTGAAAAGCCACCTGTAATGAGTGTGTCAATTACAATCTGTATCTCCTCTGGTGAGTGTGACCCCATTGTGAGCAGCAGAGGGTTTCATGTGGGGAGTGTGTCTGCCTATGAATGCGTGACGGGAGGAGCCAGCAGCAGGCAGAAGGCCAGGGCCTGTTGTCTGACACTGATTTGTTAAGGGAGACAATACGGCTCATTGACCTCCGCGGCTCCACTGTCTGTTGCACATACCTCGCCCGAGCACCGCCGGCCTTTAAACAAGGGCAGCAGATTGCCACAGGCGAGAAGGGGGGGCGGCAGACAAGTTGCTTTGACAATGAGAAAAATGGAGAGCCAAAACTTTTATGAAAATATTTACAGATAAATATTTTTACCAACAAAATTCATTATTATTCAGATATTTCATTTCTATACACTTGCTTGTATGCAAAAGATCAAGTTGGAGAGAAAATATTGTCATTTTCTTTGTTTTTGGACGTTTCTTCAAAAAAAAAAATACACTGGTCAGTTCTTTAAAATAAATCCTACACATTTTGAATTTTTTAAGAAATTAGAACATTGTTTTTTCCAACATTTTCTTCTAGTGTCCTTAAAACAACCAAAACATCCACATCTAATATAATGGGATATATTTTTCTATTCAAACGACATTAATCTCCCATCAAATTTTCCTTTAAAACTAGATTTCCTTTAAACTTTGTTTGAATTGTTGTTCAGAATATTATTTCTCTGATGTGAATTTGTTAAAATTAGTCAGAGGGTTCTTCATGTCAAAAGTTTTAAAATAAAACATCCAATAAGCTTAAAAAGGGAAAACGTTGAGGACTTTGTCAAAAGCTGATCAAATTCGTCATCTATCACTCAGAGGTTGACGTACTTCCTCCTGAACTGGTGATGTAAACAAACACCTTCGTCCTTTTGTCATCCATGCCCATTGTCAGAGTCTGGAGATGACCTTTTCTCTCCTCTGTCTTTTCTTTTTCTCCCTTCTCTGTTTCACTGGCGAAGACAAGCTGTTCTGGGTCCCTGCGGGGACCTCCCTCTCTGGTGTCCTCCCTCTCTGGTGTCCTCCCTCTCTGGTGTCCTCCCCCACTGCCTCCCTGTGTCGCTGTCTTTCTCCCTCTCCACCTGTTGAAGCAATTGTTTTGCCGACCTTATTGTTAGTACCAGTATAATGTTTATGTCACTTGTGAGGGTCCTGGCCCCCTCTTTTTGGTCACTCCCTCCGTCTTTCTCTCTGCTGAGTATAAAACTCTGAAGGGAAGAGGAGAACTGATGTTCAGCCACAAGATCGATAAGAGATGCCTGCTCACTTGTGAAGCATCTCAGCCAACAGACAGACTTCTGATCTTCGTTTTCTTCCACACTGGATGTAAAGGATCCAGCAGGCTTTGCAGATGGACAGAGGAATGTGCATGTCCCTGTGGTGTGAGGAAGTGGAGGACGATGCGGCTCAGGATCAGGGACAGACTGAAGATCAAGCCAAGGGACACACAGGGAGCTCGCTTCAGCTGCGGGCCGCCTGGGACCCCACAGTGTCAGGACATCGAGTGATCCAGAGGCTGCTTCACCTGGAAGAGAGGTACCTGCCCTCCATGCTCTACACCACCCTCATCCAGCGGGATCCAGAGCGCAGGGAGGAGCTCGCCAAATGGGCCCTGGAGGTACGAGACTATTATCCAGTCCTTCTGTTTGTTGCCATAGACAGGAGTTGATGTCCATGTTTTTTGTGTTCCAGGTGTGCTGCGACTGTGGTTGTGATGAGGCGGTGTTCCCCCAGTCTGTGTCTCTGATGGACAGGTTCCTGTCTGCATCTCTGTCTCTGGCTGTGTCTCCATACTGCCTGGCTGCTGGCTGCATCCTGATAGCCTCAAAGCTCACAGAGTGTGACGGCGTGACTGCAGACAGCCTCTGCATCGCAGCTGAGCACAGCTTCCAGCCGTCAGACCTACGGGTGAGTCTGCTTCTCAGCATCTGTGGCACAATTTGTTTTTAAGTCTGGATGCAAATTCCCATCATCTCGACTGTAAGGTATTGGTTTAAAATAATCATAAATGTTTGTTTCTGATTCACCATCAGGAGATGGAGCGTGTCATCCTCAGCACTCTCCGGTGGGACACCGCAGCAGTCACCCCACAGGACTTCATCCCTCACTTTCTGGCCTCTGTCGGGGGGCAAGGAGACGCTGAGAAGGAGATGCTCTCCACTTTGCGGCGGCACAGCGACACTCTGTCTGCCATGTGTGTCTGTGATTCCCGTTTTCTAGGAGCTCCCCCATCACTTGTTGCCGCAGCATCACTGAATTGCGCCCTGAGGGGCCTGAGCAACAAAGGACCCACTCATCTGTCCAACAGCAGTGAAGCCCTGGCAGAGCTATGCCAGACCGATCTTGTAGGTCTACCTTAACCTGAATAGACTTTGGTTTTGGACGTTCTTACTGAATTTTGCTGCCAATTGCCATTGGACTTAATATTCAGTTGTTTGTTTCTGTGTTTGTTGTGTCCAGGTAGTGCTGCAGTGCTACAGTGAGATGATTGAAAATGCCCTCAGACAGCGGCTGAGGGGTGGGCTCCAGCAGACCCCCATGGAGAAGGATGAAGAGGTGGAGAACGAAAGACCAGGAACACCAACTGACATGAGAGAGATCGATTTCTAATCACCGATTAACTTTATAAAAGGACTAAAGTTTTTAGACTCATCAGTCAAACTGATATGAATTAATTCATGTTTTTAAATAAGTTGGTTTCTTTTACTGCTATTTATTTAATTTGTCTATTTATTCTTGAAGATTGTGTGATTCATGTGCCATAACCGATAAAACTGTCCATAAATTTTGTTTTCAGGCTACATATTATTTTTATGCACTCTATTTATGCCTTATTTATGATCATGTGCAATTGGTGACTTTTATCATGTTAATTTATTTCAATTTGCCATGCGTTTGTTTTGTGTCTCAAATAAAATATTTTGCAAATCTATTTAATTTTTTTTTTTTTAGCAATTAAAGAACTCTGAAGCATACTGGTGTCTTTTCAAGGATTTTGGAAAGTCAAGGTTTATATGAATCATTTTAAATGTCTGCAAACACAGTGCTCGGCTCAACTGCAAAGTCAGTATTTCGGATTTATCTTCTGCAGTGATCAGATTTATCTAGAACGCAGCAGAAAGCAGCACACTAATGACGTCATCAACACTCGCCGCGGAAACAGATTCCTGTTTGCTGTGTTGGATCCGTTTGGATCACATTTCGTACACATTTATGTGGTAAGAGAACTCGTAAAATGCGTTTTACCCGTTTGAACTTATTATCAAACCTGTGCATTTGACGTTCTTTTCATAAATATGGTGACCGAGTTAGAAAAGATGACGTTGGTAAAAACGTACGAGTATTCTTCGAGGTTACAGACAACATTGTTTAACCTGTATATGTTTATATATATATGTTAGTTCAAATCAAGCATTAATCGGGATTTTTGTCCCATCATCGGTGCCTCAATAAGAGTGTGTCTATTCCTGGTTCCATATCCGTTTTCACATCCGTGTTGCTTCGCTGTTTGGTTCTTAAATTCAAGGCACGAAAGTAAATTGATGCAGTCATCAGCTTTAGAGCAACCCAAGACTGTTTTTAGATGATCCTAATAATAATCACAACGTTAGACAGAGTCAGGCTGTAGTGTAGTTGATTCAGCGTTCGTGTTTGTTGGAACTGACTCGTGGCCTTCCCTGATGCTCACCCTGCAGGAGGATGTACTTGCATCTTCGCTGGCTGCTGCTCCTTTCCATCTCTCCTGGGGTTTGGTCTGTGCCCATCGACCGCAATGGAGGCAACCAGGAGCCCAAAGAAGAGGTGCAGGAGGAGAACATGGTAACTAGTGCATGTGAATGTTCTCCACATCTCAGATCAGGCAGATTCTGTTTGGTTAAAGATGTTTCCTCACACCCTGCTGCAGGACACAGGTCTGTACTATGACAGGTATCTCAGAGAGGTGATTGAAGTTTTGGAGACTGATCCACACTTTAGAGAGAAGCTGCAGACGGCAAACACAGAGGACATCAAGGTCTGAATGCTGGAGGTTTTACTTTCAGTTATTTTTACAACAATCTTTACTGTGTCAACAAAACTCATGCAGTGGTTTGTCTTCAGAACGGGCGTCTAAGCAAAGAGCTGGACCTGGTCGGCCATCATGTCAGAACCCGACTGGATGAGCTGAAGCGGCAGGAGGTTTCTCGGCTCAGGATGCTGCTGAAAGCAAAACTGGACAGTACCAACACACAGAGTGAGTAGGGGTGCACTCTCTCAGGTCAAAGTGAGATCTCTATTCTAATGTTCGGTACTGACAATCATTGCATTTGTGTTATAGATCTTTTATTATTATAGTTATTCTGTAACTATGCATTGTAAAGGAAGCTATTCTCTGTTATAAAAAACTATACTTTAGCAAAACTAACTGTTTTTTAATTGTACATTTGATTTATATTCCAAATAATTGTGACAAAAACTACCACAAAAACTGTGGCAAGCATTTAATTATTGAACAAATAGAAGCTTAAGTGTAAAAAAATGTATTGTATTTTCTAGCAATCATCATAATAAAATATATTTAGCTTATTGAAGCAAATCTGAAATCCTGTAGGTTTATGGAACACATCGAAACAGATAAAACATTTAAAAGAAGAAAAGCGAATGTAATGCAATTTATTTTTTCACAAAGTTAAAAGATTTTGTTGGAATATCAGACTATTTCACATCTTATGCTGAGTTTTTGCCACTATCCATCCATTCATCTATCTACTGGATGTGTTTGCTCTTCAGGCCTTCAAATGGACCACGCCTCACTGCTGAAGCAATTTGAACATCTGGATCCTCACAATCAAAACACCTTTGAGGCCAAAGACTTGGAGCTGCTAATCTCAGCGGTGAGATTCTGCTACAGTGAATATTATTTTTATGGCTGAAGTAGAAGATTGGTCTGTTGACCTAATTTTATCTAAGAAATCAGTTATATGAGTTTCAGGGTGGTTGTTATATATCCCCTTCTAGGCCACTAAGGACCTGGAGAACTACGACGCAGAGAGGCACGAGGAGTTCAAACGCTACGAGATGCTGAAAGAGCATGAGAGGAGGGAGTACTTGAAGAGTCTGGACCAGGAGAAGAGGGAGAAAGAGGAGAAAAGGATGCAGGAGTTGAAAGAGAAACACCGCCAGCACCCCAAAGTCAACGCTCCGGTAAAGGGCGCCAGATTTTGCATTTATAACAAAACAAGGGAAAGAAATGGGATCTGATTCAGAGTTTTATTGACACTCAGGGGAGTGTTGATCAGCTGCGAGAAGTCTGGGAGGAAACGGATGGATTGGATCCACAGGAGTTCAACCCTAAAACCTTCTTCAAACTTCATGGTAGATTACAGCTTTTAGTTTTTAACTTTTGCCTTAACTTCAGTCTGTGTTCTCAGTATGAAAAAGCCTCTTATTACCTTTGTGTTCCACTTAGATACCAATGAAGATGGAGTTTTAGATGAGCAGGAGTTAGAGGCGCTCTTCACAAAGGAGGTATGATAGAGTTTTATGCTCAAATTAAGTTAAAAGTTACAGTCTAAGCTAAATTTTTTCTTATCTGCTCCAGCTTGAGAAGGTCTACAACCCAAAAAACGAGGAGGATGACATGGTGGAGATGGAGGAAGAGCGGCTAAGAATGAGGGAGCATGTCATGAAAAATGTGAGTTATTCAGTCTCTGGGCTTTTGCAAATTCGTTAAGTCAAACTCATGCAGATTACCTCCTTCTGTCTTTAAAGGTGGATACAAACAAAGACCGACTCGTTAGTCTAGAGGAGTTCCTTCAATCCACAGAGAAGAAGGAGTTCAACAATGCTAAGGAGTGGGAGGTAAAGAGCACAAAGAAGGAATCATTCAGAACCAACACAAAAATTCACAGTGGAAAAAAAAATTTAGCCGTGAAGGGAAAAAGGGAGTTTGAACTTGTGTTGTTGAACACTGCTGCCACTTGGGGGCAGTCTCAGAAGAATTCAGAGCAGTTTGAGGTGTTGGCTGCCCTCAAATGTGCTGGTGGCTTTACGTGGACTGTGTCTAAATGCTAACAGTTAATTAATGGCAGATTAAGTTTGTTTGTTTTTTTGTTTAAAAAAATTCAAATGTGAATTTTTGCATTTGATTTTAATGCACAAAATAAAGTTGGGTCTACATTGTGGCTCTTTTTTTTTTGGAACCCAGGCAAGTAAACTCAAGATTTGAAGTCCGACATTTTTAATGCAGTCGGTTCATATTTATCATAAAGCAATATAAATATGGTAAATATTCATTCAAATGTAACTTCTTTTGTTTAAAAATGTAAAATCTTAAGTAACAAAAACATTAAATCAAGTAAATACAATTCTATCAGGACAAGAAAAGTTATTAACTCCTGAAGGTCGTGGTGAGCTCTTATGATGGACTGGTAGAAAGTTCCTCATCTGGAGATGCAGAGCAGAGGACATGGTTGCTCCTAGTGATCAGTTTCATTCTGGGGAGTAGGAGAAGGATTGATAATAGTGGAGGGATTGAATGATAGCTGGAGTTTATTGGGTAAGTTTAAGGATTTCCATAGATGGGCAGTGACAGAGACCTTTTATTTAATGCTTGCAGAGACGGGGAGTCAGTGAAGCAACGGCAGGATGAGTTTGATGGGCTCTGACTTTCTGCTCCTCATGAGGAGTCCGGCAGCTCTGTTCTAGATGTAATGTAGTCTCTTAAGCTCTTGGAGACAACAGAGAAGAGTGGGATGTTGTGGCCAGACACATTGCTTATGGAGAATGATCAGATCTGGAGAAGAGTTCCTATCAGGGCTCCTTCGAGTTTCTAACACTTTGATTTAAGGAAGTTTTCTTGTATTCACACCTGTACCTCCTCCAGAGAGGATCTGAATACCAAGATGAAGAATGAAGATCATATTGAGACAGTTGGAGTCTTTTTTTTAACACATGTTTGAATATCATCAGCGTTGCAAATGACTGATGCTAGTCTGATAATCCCACCGAGGGTAGGTAAGTATTGTAGAGGGTGAATAGGATTGGACTTTGGACTGATCTTTGTGGAACACCTCAGGTGATGGATTTCACCTTTAATGATGTTAGATCCCCTGGCCATTTAACCTCTATTCAGTGTTCAACATTTAGAAGCTTCAAAAAATATAATCCTGGTCAGTTTAGCTTTTGAGTCTTTTAAATATGCTCTCTTCTTGTTCAGACCCTGGACTCAAAGCCAGTGTACACAGAGGAGGAGCTCCAGCGCTTCCAGGCTGAGCTTCGAGACAAAGAAGAAGAGTTGAAGAGGAAGGCAGATGCTCTTCATCAGGAGCAGGAGCTGCTGAAGGAGAGAGGAAAAGCTTTGGAGGCTCAGAGGAGAGAGTACCAGCAGGTAGCTATCATATCACGTCACAGAAAAAAGGTGAAATGTTAGATCTGAATACAGTCTGAAGGTTTGAAATCTACTGTTTTGATTACAGGCAGTGTTGGAAATGTCTCAGAGGCAGCAGCAGGGAGCAGGCAGGGAGCCTCCTGTGGGTCCAAATGGAGATCTTCAGCAACAGATACACAAATCTGAAGGTGATGCTCTGACTGAAATTAATGTGTTGTTTAGATTGAACAGTTTTAATGAAGACAATCTTCTTCTTTGTTGCAGAGGCCAAAGCCAATGCTGAAGTCCAGAACAATCTGCCTGCAGAACCACCACAGAACCTTCCCATACACACCTAAAGCATCACCTCCTAACAACACAAACTTCATTAAGAATTCACACATTATAGCTGGTCGGGGTATGCAATCTGAATCATAGGAGCCGTACGATAAAACTTTAACAAAGCTGCTTGTTTTTCATGACCTGTTGTGCTGTGTGTTTCATTACTGTGGTCTATATTAGATTCAAGATATCAAAACACCAGCTCTTGGTATTTGTTTTTGCTTTTTTTGGTTTCAGTCGCACTTTTCATTCTAGCACGTTCATCAAAGGAAAACTACAAAAGTCTTTAAATAAAATGTTAC
Organism: Oryzias celebensis; assembly: GCA_014656515.1. Lineage (NCBI taxonomy): Eukaryota > Metazoa > Chordata > Actinopteri > Beloniformes > Adrianichthyidae > Oryzias > Oryzias celebensis. Next base: position 3,336,284 of record BNCR01000008.1, on the reverse strand, counting down.
CTTAAAACCCAGACTCTTGAGCTCAGTCTATTTCCAGATAAAAGGGGATCTGTAGCTGCAGTCACAAATGTTACACTCAAAGCTGCTTGAGTATTTTTTGAGTGAGAAGAGATTTTTGCACAAATTAAACCTTAGTTTTTTAATATAAAAGCAACTTTCCTAATCCCTTAATTTCTGATATACATTTTAGTAGAAAATTGGTGTTTATCTTTCAGGCTTATATTGTGAGACAACTCACTTTCAAATAATTTAGGTAATGCTACATAAAAATTAAGGCAATTAATCCATTTTATAAATAATTGTTTTTTTCTGGTAGTCATTTCAATGTTTATATTTCCTTTAATAAATTATTTTCATGCAGTGCTATTAAAAAATTTAAGAGCTTATTAAAAACAAAAAACTTATTTAAATTTTCTTTTTAAAAAATGCAATGTGTGTTTAATAAACGATCCACACTCATTTATCAAAAAATAAATTAATAATGTAAATTGTGACTTTTACAGACATGTACTTCCGGTGTAGACCGGAAGTGAGTTAACGGAGAGCGATTTCTTGTTGCTAAAAATCCCAATATTTGGATTTTGCTTTTTTCTGGTAGTGCCTCATAATGCCTCGCAGTAATGAGATCCCCGTAGGTATACGGTTAAAAATTGTTGAACTGCACCAGGCTGGTAAAGGTTATAAATTAATATCAAAGACTTTAAATATTCATCAGTCGACTGTGAGACATATTGTATACAAATGGAAACGCTTTAAAACTGTGGCGACTCTGCCTCGAAGCGGCCGTCCGTTAAAAACCAACCCGACGTCGAGGCGACGAAAGCTCAGCCAGGTGAGACGAAAACCGTTATTAAAACGCCTTTTTTTCCTTCAAAAATGTCTCCAATCCTTGCTGTCAGGGTTGCTCACATATTTGATCAAAAATGCGCTTTCTCTTTGGTCATTTTTTGTGTTTATTTCTGTCACTAAATCCTTGTTTTTTTTTTAGATGATTAGTCCAGTTTACGAATGTTTGTTTTTATTCAAACCACGTGACATTTCTTATCTCTGCAACATTTACTTCTTAAGATTATTTTTCTTGCTAGCTAATGACCACTTGGAAGTTAGCTTCTGATTCATAGCTTCCGATTCCCGAGGGCACTAAATGAACATTCCACTACGTTTTTCACTCTGAGACCACCTAGCTAAAACCACAAACGATGTTTAATGTATTCTTTCCTATCCAGAGCATGATTTATTCCAGGATTGAGCAGTCTAGGTCCAGCGGTTTTTGAACAGAACCTGGTCTTAGACGGTCTAAGTGTGAAAAATACAGTGGAATGTTCCTTTCGTGCGCTGGTGAATCAGAAGCTGTGAACCAGAAACCAACTTCAGCGACGTTAGCTAATAAACTGTTTTAAAATTGTGCTTTCTCATTAATAAAATATGTAAATAATATTTCTGGTTCAATCCAGGATTTAAAAATTACACTGATAAAATAACCTTTATTAGATGCTTTTATTTTGTTGCAAACAAACTTATAAAACATCAAGCTATGTGAAAACATTTTTGGTAGGGATGGAACAATTAATCATTGAATTGATTTCTATTCATATGATTCAACCAGATCAGTCTGAGGGAAGTTGTTAATCGACCTATACCATTAAAAATTGTTTCGATATAAAATTAAATCTAATATATCGATAAAACGACCAAGTTTCATCACAGCGGGCAACACCCATGATGTCGGCACTAAAGGATCAACCATCATTACAGTCCAAAGTGTGGAAACACTTTGAGATGAAACATGAAGTGTGGTATAATGTTCTGTTTGTATATTTTTCATGTGGAAAAACAACAGTGGGCTAAACTTAATGAAACAAATCTGAATTGATTTGTCATTATTTTTAGTACACATATATTTAATTTACACTTGATTATCTTGCAAGAAATACAAGGAGGCTGGAAAACTTAACCTGCACTGTTCAGTACCAGGTATTAAGCTCTGAGTGACACTGTTGGAAGTTTTGGCTAAAGATGTTCTGGATCCATTAGTAAGTTGGATTGTTCAAAATGTCGACTATGAATTGAATTGTCAACCACAAATTCTGATCTGAATCGAATCGTTACACCCTTAATCTCTACAAAAGCAGATGTGTTGTTGCCATGGAGAAGGAGCAAGGCCACATTATGCTCTTCAGCCTGTTACAGCCCTTTTCTTTTATTGTGGTTGCTCGTAGATGCTTCTATCAGCCGTGTGGGAGAGGTCATAGTTATCACCTGTACATTTACAGGATAGGATCATCATACTGGGTGTCATGTTTGGGGAAAACGGGGGCTTAGCCCACCAAGAAATAATTCTACAAATGCTAAAACATGCTTCATAGTTGAATTGATGTTATAATTGTCGTGTAGAAGTCAGTGTGTCTGTGTGACCTTTTTGATGGACTAGTAAACTGGGTGTACTCTTGCCCCAAGGTTTTTCTAGTTTTTCTATATCTCTGCATTCCATTCTTTAATTCTTTAATTCTGAAATTGACTGTAATGATTATGTCTAGCAGCAGTCCTGGACTGCAAACCAGATTGTTTTCACAAGTCTTCTTTCTCACTGCGACTTTGGCCAAAAATAACTACCAGCTTAAGTCTACAACCTCATCCAAAGTTTTGCTGACCTTTGACCTCGGGAAGAGGCAGTCCTGAAATTTCTACAAAAATCTCCTTTAGTACGTTCTACAAATTTATAGTCCTCCTATGGATTTCAATCTACAGCCTCCTAACTCCTCGAGTATCATTGGGAATTTCCTGGGGGAAAAAATATTGGTTTTGAAATTTTTAAGATTTTAATCAGTGTTAGCGTGGCGAGCTCGCAAATGTCTCATTTTCTCTGTTTTTGCACATATTGTATCGGAACATTGTTAAAATTTAAAACATGAATCCCTGGCTCAAACTGAACAACATTATTTGAAATATAATATGTGGGCGTAGGCAGGAGCTGGTAGCACCTGCAGCCCATATAACACTATTCACTGCTGAATTTTACGCAATAGTTCCTTGTTTTAACTTAAAGGCTGTCTGGGTTTCCAGTTAGATCTTTTCTGTAAAGTACTTTTATAATTGTGTGAATGAAAAGTACTTTACAAAAAGATCTGCCTTTTCGTGTCTAAATCGTATTGAGCTCATTGGACAATTTTGACCCAAAACTTATCTAACATGACTAAAAAAACCTGTCTCTTGTGTGTTTGTGTCTGTCTTTATTATTGTTTTAGAATAAGGCTGAGTCTGCTGGTCCAGCGGATGATAGTGGAGTTCAAAACATCAAAAAGGTAACATTTGCTCCTAAATGATTTTTCAATTTTTGTACAAAAAAAAATCCTTTATGTTTTTTTTCTTTACATAAATGCAGAAAAATAAAAGTCGAATCGTTCCTGATGTGGTGAAAACAGAATGTTTCTCATTTGATGCTGAAACCTCCGACAAAGATCCTTCAGTATGTGACCTCTTCATTACGGATAAAGATGTCCAAACTTCAGGCAAAGAAAACCTGTAACTTGTGGATTTCTGTCCATCAGGTCTACCGCATACCTGTGGAGGACGTCCACGGAGAAGATTCAGACAATGAGATGGTAAAATTTGCTTTTTTAGATTTATTTTCTCGTCTAAAAAGTCTTTATTCTGTCTCTCTGTTAAAATGAAGGGCCATTATAGCATTGTGTATGAAGTTGGACAGAATGCAGATTCTTCCTCGACTGATGTTGAAGAAGAAGATCCCACGGTGAGTTTGATAATAACTATTATCCACAGGTATTTCTGATTGCAGCATTTTTATCATATTACATTTTGGGTTCTTTTTTTTTTTTTTTACCTTTTTTAGGCAAATTATTTCTATCACAAGAAAACAGATGATCCTGAAGATCCAGGCCATGAAAGGGTAAAATCCAGCTTCTTTCCACTCCACCACATGTGGAATGTTTTTGTCTTTGGAAATGTGAAAAATGTTACTTTTAGTTTTCAAAGTAAATATATTCTCAAAGAAATCACATACAGGAAATTGCGTTGTTAATCTTTTATTTATTTTTAACAAGTTTCCATGTAAATTTTCGGTTGCTTTTCTTGTTGTTCACAACCCAAACAAAGACATGCCTGCAGGGCAGATTTAACTTTAACCAGACACTGAAACACAAACAGAGAGAAGACATCCTGTCAGCAGGAGCAACCTCAATCCACCGCCAAAGTATGGTGGTGGAGGTATTATTGTGTCCAGTATCAATTGTTTTTGAGCAATAAGTTTCAGAAAAAAGTTAGCCATAGGATTAAGCAAAGTTCACCTATTCTTAAGGTTTTCAAAAAGATTTAAATTGGAATTTTTCTGGAATGAGTTGATCAACCTTTGAACTCAATGGAAACACAAGGCTGCAGCCAACATATCCCATTTGTGAAACACAAGGAGGAAATGTCAAGGTTTGGGGCCTTGTGGTTTTTGAAGGTCAGGTTAAAGACCCACTCCAATGAAAATCTTGTTGTCTTTAACATCTCCTTTTGACATGTTTTTGATAATGGAGGACATATATAAAGAAAACGAAGCTTCAGATTGCATTTCAGTGTATTTCTTGAGTCAAATTGTTGTGAATAAGGAGCAGACAAAAAATGGAAAAAGACCATATTTGTTAGGAAGAAAATGTGCTGGGTGGGCGACAAGCTCCCTGCTCTGCTCTATTCTGATGCTTCCTGGAATCTGGATATAAACTGTATGGCTGGATAGTTCTAATGTTGTTCACACTTTTGTTGCACCGCTAATGTTAGGTTGGGGGTGCAAGCTAGCGGGAAAGAGTGCAAATGTAAATGGGGAGGGGAAGAGGGACGGGGTTGTTCTGTGCCAACGATCCCAACCAGAACTTGGAGGCGAATGTCTGTTAAGCTCCTGCCACTCTGGAGAAACTATGTCCTAGAAAACGACAGTGTTTTTTTTTATTTTGATCTAAAAACAGCATTAATCATAATGAAAAGACCACTGGGAATGCTTTTGAAAAATAGATTAAAAGATGGTCTTACAGGTTTGAAGTGCAAACGTTTTGAAAGATCAGATTAAGAAATGGTCTCAAAGGTAAAAACCAACCAAAACTTGGGCTTTCTTTGATGTTACAGCTTGGAAGACGCTCACTTTCATCTGATGATGAGACGTCCGAGGAAGATCCAATGGTTAGTTGTTCATTTGGCATTACACAGCGTTGTAACAATCTGCTAATTTGGTGTTTCTATGACACTAGGCACGACTGTTTGACCCAGACTTCAACCAGGAGAAGATTTACTCTGGCTCCACGGTCACATCCGGCGCTCTCCTGCTCCTCCTCTTCACATTTATATTAAAGCACAGACTGTCGAATGCAGCAGCCAAAGACCTCCTGGACCTCCTAAACCTTGTTGTTCCCGGATGTGTTCCCAAGTCACTGCAGTTTTTAAAGAACCACTCCACCCATTATAGCAACAAGGCAGAAATCCACTTGTACTGTCCCAAATGTGGAAACTACATCGGCGTGGAGCCTGGAAATCAGTGTGAAGTGTGTCAGCAGAGAGTGAGTAAAAAATGCCTGCTGGAGACGGCTCATTACTTCCTGGTGATGCCCCTTGAAATCCAACTGCGAAACATCCTCACTTACGTCCACTCAAAGTTAGGGACGCATTTCGTCAGGGACGGCTGTCTTTCAGATGTCATCACTGGAAAGGAGTATGAGGGCGACAGACAGGAGGGCAGAATTACGCTCACCTTCAAATGCGACGGCTTCCCCCTGCTCAACTCCAAGTTCTCGATTTGGCCTATCCTGTGCACAATCAACGAGCTCCCGTATGCGGAGCGAGGCAAAAACGTTCTGTTGCACACGTTGTGGTTTGGCAGAGGAAAGCCGCATGTCCAGAGCCTCTTTACGCCGTTCATTTACGAGCTTCATAAACTCTCTAACGAGGGCTTCAGGTGGATGGACGAGACCGGCGCTGAGCGTCACACCACAGTCGCAGCTAAAGTTTGTGTTTGTGATTCGGCTGCCAGCTCCATGATGCAGAACTTTCCGTCGTTCAGCGGGGAGTTTGGGTGCAGCTTTTGCTACCACAAAGGTGAGCTGGTGCCCGAGGGTCAGGGTTTCTCCAGCGTTTACCCTGTCCAGACTGACGAGTGCGATCTGCACCACATGGCTGAAATGGAGAAGCTAGCCAAAGGTTATGCGCACGGTCAGATGGGAGTCAGGCGTCCGAGCCCATTGGTTATGCTGCCGTCGTTTGACATCATCAAAGGTTTTGTTCCGGATTACATGCATTGTTTTTGTCTAGGTGTTGTTCCAGAGTTTGTCAATCTCTGGTTTGACTCCGTTCATGCCAACAAGCCCTTCCACCTGACTCCTCAGCATTTGAACAACCTGGACCAAGCTTTGTGTGCCATACAGCCACCCAATGAAATCAGACGCAGACCTCAGCGCCTCAGTGACAGGAAGCACTGGACGGCCTCTGAGTGGCGAGCGTTTGCTCTTCTCTATTCTCCTGTGCTACTGGAGGACGCTTTACCGATTCTGTACCACATTCACTGGATGCTCCTCATCTCTGCCCTTCACATCCTGCTCTCCCCGTTTGCCACGCAGGACGAGCTCAGTCGAGCAGAATCCTCTCTGGTTCAGTTTGCTGCACAGGTTCCTTCCCTGTATGCCCTGGAGAACTGCTCGCTCAACTGCCATTTGCTGACGCATCTGGCTGAGAGCGCCCGTGACTGGGGGCTGTCGTGGGCCAACTCGGCCTTCGCCTTTGAGGGAGTGACCAGCAGGCTCCTGCAGATGTACTCCGGCTCAAACTCCGCTTCCTCCCAGATTTTCTCGCACATCTTTTCATATGAAGATGCTATCCGCAGAGGGAGTTTGGTTCTTCAGAATGCAAGTGCAGAAATTAAGGACTTTTTTTGTTCCATGACGAGTTGCGACGTCGTCACGAGGTCATCAGGTGACTCGGAGAAGACTTTGGGAAGTGGCTCTCAGAGATTTCTTACCGCAACTGAAGTTGCTGCACTGCAGAAAATGCGGCATGAGCAGCATCAGAGCTGTGTGACTGAATACAAGTGCTTAGTTCATGATAACATGCTGATCTCCACGATGGACCACAGCGTCACAAGAAAAAGGAACAACTCTGTGATAGAAACAACCAGCGGCTTTGCTGTTGTTCAGTCAATAGTCGTTTTGAACCAAGTTTGCAGCTGTGAGAAGCTCAGCTGCTCCTGCAAAAACTGTGTCCTTTTTTGCAAGAAACTGTTCCCTTGGGACAGCCTTGACGCCAACATGGCAGAGTTCCTAGTACGAGTACAGCGCTCTGATGAACTGTGTGCGGTGACGTGTGGGGACATCGTGGCTAAATGTTTTGCAGTTGAACGGGAGTGTAAGTTGTATGTGATGAGAATGCCCGTCTTTGAGATGCACTAGCTGCCCTGTGGTGTTGCCGGGGAGTCAGCAGGATCTAAAAAACCTTTGTGTCGTCTTCAGAGCTGAAGAAAAGCTTTCATGCTGGTTCTTCACCTCTTCGGCTTTACTTGCTCCATGTTCAACACAAAACTCTTGATTTATATTTCACTTGAGAGCTTTGTTAGCAACTGGTGACCGCACCGCTGAAGTGCGTCAGTCTTGATTTTGCTCATTTTTAAGCAGGTTGTACTGTAGCTGTAAATTTTCATTCCATTTTTTTGTTTTTGTCCCAGTGAATCACTGATTCCCCCCCAAACCTACATGCTTTGTTTTCCTGTTGAAGCATCAGGTGAGAATTCACCATGGCAACGATCAAAGGATTTCTGCTTTTCAGGGCAGCGTCTGAGGAGCAGAAATCCTGTGATAACATGGTCAAGATGAATGAATGAGAACCTGAGCGACAGGCTGACTCGATTTGGACCTGAAGAATGCAGACAGAAGTGGAATATCTAAACATTTTGTTTCATATTTGGGCTGCCTTATACGCCGCTATGATTTAATTTTTCTAATGAATAACTTCTGGCTTTTCCCCCCCAAATTTCTTGATCCAAACTTTAAGCATTAATCTGTGGGAAATGTCTCTGGATATTTTCTTGGTGGTCTCTTGTTTTGTTCTTCCTGTGTAACAGGAAGTGAAATGTAGGCCATTGCGGTCAGGTGAGCCGGGGCAGGTCAGTGGATCTGTTGATCGGATTTAAGAGGATTTATTTCTTTTGAGAAATGTCTTTTCTTTGCACTCCAGTATGATGACATTTACAAATCATGTTCTTCAGAACGACAGCCTAAAGAAAACATAACCACCATGTTTATCGCTTTAATTAAGATGAACAAACTCAAACTTTCTTCAGGTCTCATCGCTGTTGGGAGTTTGGCTTCTTGCTTTTTGCACTTGACGTTTACTGTTTTACTTTAAACCTCCTTCAAGCTGACTGGTTTGTGGTCATCTTGATACCTGTGGTTTGACCAAAACAAGCCCACACCATTATCCCTCTGCTTCTGTGCTTCCCCGCTTTAAGGTGATTGAGAAGTCCAAAAGCTTATGTAGATGCAAATCTGAGCTGTTTCTCTTTGAATGTTGTTCATTTTTCTAACTTGGAAAACTTGTGGATATTATGAAGCTTCTTTTTTAAAAAAAAAAAAGTTTGAAATCCAAGAGCTTGTATGCGTATCAGCGATGAGTTTGCTTCAGGTTGTGAAATTTTTTGGAAATCGACTTTCTTTTCTATTCAGCCTCCAGTAAAAACGTTTGTGTATGTATTTGTATTGTGGGATGTATTATATTGTATTGTTATGTGGTTAAAGGATAGACATTTCTGTGCCTTGTCCTGTAATGAAGGAAAACTCAGTTGTTTCTATCCTCTCTCTCTGTCTGCTTTTTCATTGCACGTCATCAAATCAGTTTGAGATTTTCTGAGAGTCCATATAGTAGCTGTGACATGGAAAAAAGGAGCAAATGTGAGATATCAATAGAAGTGTTTGTTATTTTATTTATGATCAGTGTTAGCAGGTGGTTGGAATCAAAGTTTGGTGCAAAAACACGTGAGGGAAACTAGTGAAAAGCCAGGAGAGATGCAGATGTCTCCGTTCTGCAGACCATAATAACCAGCATTTCAACCAGTCGTTTGCTTTTGATGCATTGAGTGGGACAGCCCGGAGAAACATTCACAAAACCTTTTCAGGTTTCTTTGAATGGTTTGATCAGGTAAACAACAAACTTTAGTCTGCATCAGAAATATAAGAAAACTTGTTTTTTCCAGGGAAAAAAAAAATAGTCATCATAGTCTGTCATTTCCAGCTGTGTTTTTGGACACAAGGCACACCAGAGAATGCAGCGGACACAGAAGATAAAGACTAGCTTGCTAAATAATTGCAACTAAAGAACAGAAACATCAACTTTTGCTTTCTTTACCTTAAATATCTTAAACAGCCAAAATCAAAAGTGAGATGAATCCTAATTCTGTCCTTGTAGGAGTCTTTTCAGCTGAGAATGTGAGCCTCTGAAGAAGACAGGTCAGCGCTCCACCGTCTCAGCTCCTCGGGGACCGGCTCCTCCTTTCTGTTGTCTCCATGACAAGTTGCACCCTTGGATGCCCCTGAGGGCATTCCTGCAACCCACTGACCTGTTGTGACCCTGCAGGGTCCCTCCCCTCCCGCTGCATCTGCTGCGCGTCAGTCACCGCTGTCACTTCAGACAAATTAAGAACGTTTTGATGAAAACACATTGATTCCAGGTGACGTTTTTGAGGTGCAGTTTCCCCTTTGGAACCACGAGCAAACGCGTCAGGGAATACCTTTAATTACAATCAACATTCATGCTTTAAAACGTTTTCATTGGTGCACTGTCAGTCCACAGCGGAAGATGCAGCTTTGGGTTTTATCTGTAACTGCTTCACAGCACAAACTGGCCTGACCTGCTGAACTGGAGGTCAATTCACAGAATCAAATTATGCAATTCCACGAACCTGTACTCTTTTAATTCTAAGAAATGTGACAGTCTTGATTTTATCTTTACAGTTGCAGAATGCTGAACAAAGCTTGAGTTTTATCTTGAATATCTATAAAATCAACAGCAGTACTGCCAGTTTTTAGATGTTAATCCTACCTGCTTCGATTTGTCAGGAGTCAAAGGCAAACTTTCCTTTTTATTTTTACATGCTCCACTGTGAGGCGCCTCATGACAAGTCTGCATTACTCTGAATGGGTTTGGTTACATTGTTCTGATCTGAAAACATCAAGTATGTAAGTAGATCAAGGAACAAATTGTAGCAGAGTCCACCTTTTTTACTGTTGTAAACCTCTAATTCAGTTTTATTCCCCCTAACAGCTTTTTTAAAGGTGTAGTTTGATAAAAGACCAGAGTGTTCCTGCCCTTACTCATCATCATGGCCAGTGTGCTCTTCACCAAAGAGGCGCAGACGCTGTAATTCTGTAAATGGAGCCTCCTGCCTCTGCTGTTGTGCTGAGCTTTTAGTAACAGATCTGATTGAGGCGGTGTTGCCAAATCGCAGTCTGCCTGCCGCTCCTCTCCTGCCTCATGATTTTATAGATTCCCAGATGAAGTTGCATAATCATCTGATAAATGTCCAACTTTCCATCACCAGTCTACAGATCACGGGGGTTTCTTGTTTATGTGTTTACCGAATGACACATTCCTCTGCAGCTTTCACAGCAAACAGCCATGCTTATGTTTTGAACACAAATCATGTTTCTCATCTCCCAGAAATGACATTTAAATTTAAAATATTATCTTGCCACAAACATCCAGTACCTTCATGTATTACAAACATAACCGGAAATGGTTTAATTATAATGCATTTTTAAGCAAACATAGAGCACCAATAATTTTGTGTGTTTCTTACTATTACATAAAAACAGAAACTTCTATACTTTATTTACGTCACGTAAGATGAGGACGTTTGACTTGGAACTTTTTAATACCGATGTTCGGCATTTCACCGCTAGAGAGTGCTATTGCACAACTAAGTTGCTGAGTTTTCAAACAGAAATTAAACTTTGAGGGAAAACCTCAAACAAAAAGAACTTAAAATGAAAAAAAGAAAATTGCCTTTAAAATGAACAATATCTAAAACTTCAAGATTCAGGCTGGAGTCAGGAAAGCCGGTAAAACATTATTGCTTTAAGACCCAGCATCTTAGAGATGGAGATGGAGGAGAAAATGAAAAAAGAAAGATGAAAAAGAAAAGCGGAAGCAACACTTATTACCTTCAAAATAAAACTTGTTTTTCTCTAATGAAACATGATCGTGATTTTATGTATATGATAGTTTCTCATTAACTTAATTGTTTCTTTTTTTCAAATGACTTTATCTAGTGACATTTACTCATGACAACATATTATTAAAATAGTTTAAACACATTTGAGCATATTTCCATCAATCATAAGAAAGCCTTTCCTAGCTATTATACTAAAAGTGAGGCAGTATTATGAAGTTTACTTTTTGTATGCCATCTATATCATAAATTACAAATGTTAAAATTTAGTCTGAAGAAGTATTCAGTTAGTATATTTTCTATATTACATGTGTACATGGGCTATAGTAGACTTGCCATAAACTTATACAAGTAATCTTCAAGTGTACTATCTTTTGCTTTGTCAGAAGAAGTTTTCATATTATTTTAAGTGTTGCATTTTAAACATGAACAAGAAAACAATAATTTTTTGAAACATCACATAATATTATTTAAAGTTGTCTTTTGCTTTGTTTTTGTGATTTTTGTTCACTCTTATATTATTGTTATTGTCTGCTTATTTCTAAATAATGTTTTACCCTGACTTGGTTTGTATATAAAGAGTAAAAAAACAAAAATGTACTGAAAGATTCTAGGGGACTATTGCTGGTTCCGTTTTTATTAGTTTGAAAGTTCTCACCGGATGTTGCTCCTACTTCCCGCACGCGGCTTGACGCAGCAGTTCATCGGTTCCGTCTCTCCCACAGCAGAGTGAGGGAGGGAGGGGTGAGGCGGGCTGGTAACCGGGTTGAACGTGAATAACCTGCAGCCTCCGTCTCTCGGATGCTCTGATGGAGTAGACCGGGCAAAGATGCGCGTTTCGGGGCCTTTTCTATCGAACATGGAAGGGGTGAGTCAGAATGTTAGCTTAAATCGGCTAGGAATCCGCGCGCGGTGCGGCACGCGCTGATGTAGCCGCTCGTTAGACCGTCCAGCTGTTTTTTTGGGTGGGGGTGAGGGGCACGCGGGGAGAGGAGGAGGAGGAGGAGGAGAGGGGGGTTCCAACAGGGAAATATCGGATCGGAAATGAGACGCCTCGTTTGTCGGAATGAAGCCCCAAAGCGGCGCACCGTTTGCGCCGTTTCAGCCCATCACATCTGACGGATGCGTGCGTCTTCTGACGGCGTGATGTTAATTAGACCTGCATCATTTACAGGATGATTGGCACCTCCCACCATGATGTGATAGCTGTCCTCAAACAGGCTCCTTCTCTGCCCGTTTTTCCACATCTTTTTTTTTTTTTTTTCCAGGACAGCGTTTGATTTTTCCGTCGATACACTGGAGATAACGAGACAGCAGACTATTTGAACAGATGGGTTTCTGGGGGGGTTAAGAGAAGAGTCTCTTCTCTTGGTACATCCAGTAATTACTATTCATGATGACACCCTTTCCCCCTCCTCAACATTCCCAAAACAGATCCGCATCACTTACAGGCCTGACAGTTCCTTAGCTGCCTCTGTTTATCTCCTCCTTCCCATCATGAGCGTGGACTCAGACACACAAAGCACTGACACACACGGAGGGGTGTACAGTATCACCACGCAAGGCGGAGAGAGAGACTGTCCTGATGCTGCCATGTCTCTGAGGTTGGGAGGAAGTGCATCCTCTTTGTCAGATCCAAGAGCAGACTTGCAGGAAAGCGTGGCCTACATCCTCTCCCTCATCCTGCTGCACCTGACACCCTCCAGTTATGAACAAAACCGCTGATGAGAAATGTCTGTATCTTCTCTTTGCTCCAGGTTCTCCAGGCAACTCAGTGAAGCTTGGACCTGGGGGTCAGAGGTCGCCAACTATAATAAGCTTCCCCCTTTACCCCTGTACCCAACTTCACTGCCCCCTCATCCTTCACCTGTACAGCGGATCACCTAGTCCCTGGAATCTGCCATTCAGGATCCTTTCCTTTGGTTCCTCCTCAAACGTTCACGGTTGCCCTCACCTGTGAGTCTCACGGACCCCGAAAAGACACACTCCCAAACAGCCACAATACCTACTGACCTTTTGATGTCGAGCAACCAGCTCCTCACCACGCCCTCCTAGTCATCTCCTCAGACAGCACCTCTAACACCCAGGCCTCAAGATGATGTGCGAGGTGATGCCCACCATCTCAGAGGATGGGCGTGGTGGCGGAGGGGGCGGCTCGTCTTCTCCGGCGGGCGGCAGCGGAGGAGGGATGGGTGGCGGGATGGGAGGCGTTGGGGGCTACAGCGGTCGAGACCCTCGAGGGGGCGGCGGAGGAGGAAGCGATGAAGGAGGAAGCACGGGAAACCTGGAGTCGCTGATGGTGAACATGCTGACGGAGCGAGAGCGGCTGCTGGAGAGCCTGAGGGAGACGCAGGAGAGTCTGGGGACGGCGCACCTCCGCCTGCGAGAGCTGGGCCACGAGAAAGAGTCTCTGCAGAGGCAGCTGTCCATCGCCCTGCCGCAGGTACGCACTACTCACTCATTTGAAGAGCCCAGGTGGGTCAGCCAGCAGGACCACACCAAACGACAAGCGAGGAACATGTGGGAGACAAAGGGGTTAACGGATTAAGAATCTTTTATCATCAGATCTGGATTAGTTGACGTGGTTTGAGGTAGTTGGAGTGCCAGACTGCCTCTGCTTATGCACAACACACTGAAGCTACACAGTTTTACTTCTATCTGAATGACGTGACAGTTAAAAGCCTCCAGCATTCAAAGCTTAAATTAACTTACAATAAACACATGTGGGGAAAACTTTTCGTAAACTAAGAGCACCAAAATTGATCAAAAAGTTGAATGTTGTTGCAGCTGATCAGGAAACTTCTTGAATAAACTTCAGGCTCAAACCTCATGTTTGTTCTGGTTCTTGTTGATGTGCTGAAGTAGTCTGCACCGAGTTTCTGAATTCTTTATTTGATTTATTGAGACACAAACGAGAACATTTGATTAAACTTTTTATATTTGGATGTAGGTTTGCTTTGTTTAGGAAACGCTTAAGAAATACTTGTATTTTTTATCAGTAAATATACAAATGCACAGATCTCAACATAAACAAAAAACAAAATATTCATTATGTACGTCAAATATAATTATTAGATGTAGTTTAGAATTTTAGGCTTCAGCTTTTTTGTTTTCCAACATCTTTTTCAGAAATGTTACTTTATGTAATTGTTTCTTTACCCTAGAAAAACAAAATTTCTGAAAACTTTTTTTTTTACTTCTCCATAACTCTTATTTTTTTCTTGAGAAGCAAAATGTTTTAAAATTTGACAGTAAAACTACATGTAAAATCCAGCAGAAAGATAAATTATAGTAAACTGATAAGACTTGAGAAAGAATCTGTCACTTTACCTTTGTGCGTAGATATGTAGCTCTATAATTCTTTGGTTTTTGGAGAATTTAAGTGTTTTAGGTAATAAAATAGGATCTTTTTAAACCTTCAGCTGATCCCTATAATTTTAGGATGGAGCGATCTGTGAACCTGACGATTAATAAAGCAAAGTTGGCTGCAGGCAAAAAAAAATAAAGTTATTTAACATTACAAGATGTTCCAGACACAAAATGTGGATTGACTTTTGCCTTATTATCATTCATGTGAAAAAGATTTTCTCACATTTTCACAATTGATCATAAATGACTGTTTTGTGATGGTGTTGTGGTTTGTTTATTAATTTTTATGTTAGAAAGGGTTTGACTTGCAGTTGGTTTTTTTGAGCTGATTTTGGGATATTTAAGTGGTAAGAACTCATTGATAAAATCCAATTAATAGCTTAATCATTGCAGTTGCGTGACTTTAGACGTAAAGTCACACTCTGATCCTCTTTTGATCTATTTTAAAAGCGTTCCCAATGGTTTTTTTGAATTGTGATTATGGCGTTTCGAGCTAAAATCCAAAAATGTTTGCCGTTTTTCAGGACGTAGTTTCTGCGACAGGAGTTCATTAGGAACTTACCTGAGTTCTGGGCAGGTCAGTTGGTGCAGAGTGAGCCTGCCTCCATTTTCCATCATCCCTATGGATAAAGACGTACATGGATCTAGTTATCTACCACAAGTGCATCAGAATGGAGCAGAGCAGGGAGCTCGTGACCTACCCAGTGTATTTTCTGCGTTTCAATTACGATCTTTTTTAAACGTCATTCCCTTCTATTTAAATGAAGAAATACTCAGAAATGCGATTTTAAGCTTTATTTTCCTTTTATACGTTCTCCATCATGAAGAAAATGCCACAAAAACCTGTTAAAACACCAACATTTTCATCAAAGTGGGTTTTTAACTATTCAAATTATGTAAAAATCATGTCTCTAACTGAACAACTTGTATAAACACATAAATGCTTTGATTTGTGACTTAAATGATAAAAATTAATGTTATCATATTTTGTGTAGGTGCTATTTCATTAGAAATAAATGCTTTTTGACCCTTAGCAAGCCCTGGACACATTTTTCATCATTTCAGGGGTGATTTAAGGTGGCCCTGCCTTAGGGAAAAAAGCCTGCATTTTTCCTGAAGCCTTAAAGCTAATATTATCCGGCACCCTGGTTGGTGGCTGGGAGCTGACCGTGTTTTAATTATGATCAACATAGAAAGAATAGTTTATTTTAGACAGGAGAATACTCAAGACGCCTTCGGGCGCGATGATGCCTCCTCCCCACTTTCGTTTGTACCCATTTTTCTCTGTCGCTACACCTGAAATATCAAAACGAAACAACCCGAGTTGCACGTTCTCAGAGAGAGTGACCGGACATTAAAGGGCCATATTACCTCAGCAGGAGGAGATCAATATAACGCACACACATACACACACATGCAGGAACACATGGTGTGTTGTAATACAAAGATGAGTTCAGTGAGTTTGTCTGTGAGTGCCAAGAGAGGGAGCCATGAGGAGTACGACAGTATGGAGAAAGGAGAGAAAAAAAGCCTGATATGAAACACGCAGAAACCATTTGCATATTGCTGCATATTAATCAGGTGGCTCCTGAAGTCTGTTTTCCACGTGTTTGTCAGGACAGATGGAAAAGCTGGACTTTGATGGAGAAAAGCACAAGCGAGCTGAAGGGATTGGTGTAAGAGCAGAAGATAGAGGGGGAAGTGTCTGGTTTCTGTGGTTGCTCTCACACCATCTTTTACATGAATAAATCCCAGAATCATGATATCCTTTGGGCCAAGAACATGCCATCTGTACACTGCAATTTCCTCCCTTTTCAAACAAGCTTCCTCACTCCACTTCTCTCCTGCATTTCAGCCCAGTGAGCACATCAGCTCGGAGGCCTGACACAGACTGTACATGCTGTACTTTTTCAGTGCATTTTGGCAGGAAGAGGGTGTGAGGCGAGGCGCCTTGTTTGCTGCTGTGTGAGGTAAACTGATCGCTGTTAGCACGCGGCGAAAGGCACGCATTGGCGCCCTTTAAGGGCTCGTTGGCATAGGAGCTTCCCCAATCACGCATGATTTGGCCCTCACGTGGTCGCGGATGTGCTCTGTGTCATATGTGTATCACGCCGCGATCACACGCAAGCTCAGCCGCTGCACATCATTCGGAAAAAGTCTCTGGAGAGCAGCTGAAAGTTCAGCTTCAGTGAGCTGCCACTCACTCCCATGGTTTTGTTCACAGCCGCGATGGATTCAAATGATTTTAATATAACACTCCTGTTACCGATGTCACAATTACGCATAATTGGAGTAAATTACTCAAAACCAAAACAGTGGAATTGGACAGCTGTCAGACAGAACACGGCACTGGTCTGATTTCCCTTAGTCGTGTGCTTGTTTAACCTCCAGGTTTTAATGAGGGGCAGCAGACAGAAATGCTCCCCGCACCAATTCCAGGTGCAACACGTGCAGCAAACCCTGCTGGAAGATGGTATACTGAGGCCTGGTTGGAGCTCCTGGAGTCTGAAATGCATGGAACAGATTAAAGCATAAGCGCTGGCAGCCTGCTCTCCATTGACCTCATTCAAACACGTTTAATGCCCCCGAATTCAGTCAGGCTCTGTGTGCGAGCAGGCTAATGAAATCAAGATTCGCCAAATTGTATCGTATAGTTAATGACTGTGCAGTAAAACTGTTGAAAAGTCAAGAAAGGTGCAAGTTAAACACCCTAACTGGTATCGCGGTGCAGCCAGAGCAGCTTCGTCGGGTTTGAGTGCCGCCTCCAGACCTCTGGGGGTTTCCTGTTGTTCCTGGCAGCAGGAGGCTGGTGGCAGATCCTCTGGGCGCTGAGGGAGGCAGGGGTGGGGGGCTCGGTGAATCAGACTGATTCATCCCTCAGATTCTCAGGGATGCGGAGAGTCTGAGGTCTACTCCCGGGGCTGTAGGTGGTTAGACTGTGTTTTGCAGCTTTTCTGAAATGTCGCTCTCGTGCTGACATGAAATCATTAAACGGAGCAACTCAACCAAAAGTGTGCTGCATTCTGGTGGCTTTCTGGAGAAATGCGTGTTAAATAGCCAAGTAGATGAGGTAGATTAAAAAAAACTACGTTTACCTTTGCTTTTTGTATGCTTTTGTTTCAACATGTTGACAAAACTCTGTTTTTTTTAAAAGTGTTTCCTCGCATAATAATCAAGTCCTAAAATGCTTTTTTGCACTTAAAGGAATATGTGTGAAATTCTTTATCATAGTAAGTTTCATTTTCTTTAATCTGCAGAGTACACTGCAAAATCTTCAAAAAAGACATGAAGAGAAATCTCAGACTATTTTTTAAATACCCACTTTGCTCATGTTTTCATTTATTTTCAAAGCCTTCCCAGTAGTCTTTTAATTATAATTATGGCATTTTTAGCCAAAAACATGCATAGTTTTCTAGTACATAGTTTCTTCAGAGCGGGAGGAGTTCATTTGAAATTTCCAGAGTTTACTCTCCCTCTAGCTTATAGTCTCTCAAATAAACCATTTTTCAAACATAATTTTTTCTTCTTTTACGTTTAATTTTCTTATTACATGTCCTCCATCATCAGAAAAATGCCACAAGAATGTGTTAAAAACACCAAAAACACAGTTTTCTATTGGAGTGGGTCTTTAAACAGGATTTAGGTATTGAGTCATAAGCCCCACATTTTACTAGTGTAGCAAAAAAGAGTTTAGTTTCTGACTGGAAGAGTTCTTATGTAATAAAATCAGGATTCATTCAGTTAGTTGTTGTTTTTTGTTCCATTTACACTCTCATATAATATATATATATGTGATCATTTTTTCAACTGAATATATGTTTTTGTAAGGTAAAGGTAGAGTTAGATACTTAATATCAGGTGTTGCATTAGAGAAGATGGAAACGGGATTATTTTAGAGCAGAAGTAGCTTAAAATGATTAGAAGATATAGAGCCCTGTCCAATATTAAAGGCTCGCAACAAGCTCTTCTTTTGTTCAGATATTAAAGCCCAGGACTGAAACTTTGTTCTGTGTGGAAAATGGAGGCATAAAAGCAGTGAAATTTGGGAAATGTAGGATCAAGCTGTTGCTGTAATGATCATTCCAGTGTGTTGTGTGAGAGATCTTGCATCAACAAAAAGAGCCTCCTCTGGTGACCCTGCAGGAGTTTGCAGTGCTGACCAAAGAGCTGAACCTCTGCCGGGAACAGCTGCTGGAGCGCGAGGAGGAGATCGCAGAGCTGAAGGCTGAGCGCAACAACACACGAGTCAGTACGCCGCTCCCCTCCTGTTAGCTTTGTGTGAACATACCTGCAACAGTCCGGTGGCACACTTTGACGTGAAAAAACATGCTTCCAGCTGCTCCTGGAACATCTGGAATGCCTAGTGTCCCGTCATGAGCGGAGCCTCAGGATGACCGTGGTGAAAAGGCAGGCCCAGTCTCCTGCTGGGGTCTCCAGCGAGGTGGAGGTCCTGAAAGCTCTGAAGTCCTTGTTTGAGCACCACAAAGCTCTGGATGAGAAGGTGCGGGAAAGGCTACGAGTGGCTCTGGAGCGTGTGTCGGTCCTAGAGGAAGAACTACAGTCCTCCTCACAAGAAGTAAGTTCCTCCTTAACAACAAGATCTAAAATAGAACCACTGTTAAAATGTCAAATGATCTGTTCTTTTATCTTTAGGTTGTGACTTTAAAGGAACAAGTCAAGCGTCGGCAGCAAGGGCTAGAAACCGGCAAAGAGGTAACAGACTGTGTTTAAACTTTGTTTAAGACACGGACAGCATATATATATGTAATATTTAAAAATGAAAATCTATAAGATTATTGCCTTTTAGGCTAATTTCCATCTTAAGTCCCTATAGAACAGGTTGATGGTCCTAAGTAAAAGTTAAATTAAAAAAGTAAGGATAACAGAGAGCAGCAGTGACAGAAACAACACAGATGAGGTTGTCAATAGAAAAGCGTTCGCAGTAAATTAATAAAGATAGAAGCATTACATAAGGAAAAAAGTAGACAAAAACTAAATAAAATAAAATGGGTGGACAGATATGACAGAAACGTTTTTATGTCTGCTGATGTGCTGATGGTTAAGCAGTATGATCAGTGTGACATAATTCACTACTCACTCCCTTTGAGAAATACATACAGTTTTAGACTCATTTAGATACAGCTGTGAGCTTTACAACCATGTACTTTGATTTTTTGAGACTGATGTTAGCTGTTGTGCAGCTTGATGTTTGATGTTTTTGCATGAAAATTAAAGGATCGTCAGCATACTACTCAAAGGTTATTGTTGCTGGACAGCAACTTGCCGGATCATTAATGTCCAGGCAGAACAGCAGAGGACCAAAGATGGATCCTTGTGGCACTCCATAGGGCACTTTCGGAGAGAAATCATAACAACTGATATGTTTTCTTTGATTTAGTACAAGTGAAGACACAAACTGTGGAGTGTTGTGAATAGGTCCCAATTTAGGTGTCAAACTAAAGATAAATGGCACCAAATGACACATTTAGACAGACGACATGAGGACAGAAGCATTCTTTGCGCTGATCCAAACAGCCAAAATTTGAGCGACTTGAACAGACACATTAGCTTGAATCAAAACTTACATGTTTGTTCTGAGTGTGATTTTATTCCAAAAGGCTACGTGACTCTTCAGTCTGCAGCTGGAGTGCTGATCAAGGACCCCTGATTGCCAGAAGCTGCAGCTAATGCAAGTCTGCTCCGTGTTCTTGGATCAGTTCTGCTGCTGTGTTGCTTCCAGCCATCACTGGCATTCAGTGAGGAGGAAGTTAAACGCCATCTTCTGTTTTTAAGCACTATGCTCACTTTGAAACCTCAATCAGCAAGAGTGCTTTGGGAAATTCTTCTTTTATGTTCACTTGACAGTCTTCTCTCCCAATAGCTCAGTATTACCTTTAACTATCTTTCTATGCTTGTTTGTGTGTTTAAAAAACATAACTCAGTGTGTGAGGATTCAGTTTGGTGAAATCTGCTGACTAATTTTACTGTCAGGAGCTGTTATGTCTGCTGCAGGCTTTAAAAAAATCAATTATCCGAATAAATCAATCTATACTTAGAAAAAGCATTCATGACTCATTGTTATACATAGCCACTTTTGATTGTAAAAAGGCTTTTTTTTAGGTTTTTTCTTTTTAGAATTCATGATTTAATTAATACTATCTCTTTTTCAGTTTAAATTACTGGTTGTGTGAAAACAGTTTTTCATAACCAAACACGTCAATGCTGCTGTCATGTGCCCCAAAACCCATTTTAATTTTACCTTTGTATTCAGTTCTACCCACACCTTTGTACTATACTACACGTGTTATTTTTTTTAGTTTCTACCTGTACTTTTGCTTCAAACTATGCTTTGAGTACCTCTTGATTACTTTAAGCCTTATTTAGCCTTATTTAAGCCAGGGCACTTAAGTTGCACACGTGCAACTTACATTATCCATTGTAACGACGATTCGATTCATATCATAATTTGGGGTTGCTGATTCACAGTCAATATTGGTTTGTTTTAAACGATCTGATTCGATCTGATTCATTGAGCAAAAATCGATCCAGGACAACTTTATCCAAAACTTCAACCAATCTGACTTAGAGGTAAATACACTAGATTACCAAAAGTATTGGCTCACCTGCCTTGACTCACATTCCCATTTCTAATCCATAGAGTTCAATATGGTGTTGGTCCACCTTTTGATTGATTTGTTTATTTCAAGCATAAGTTTGACAATACACGAAAATAATTCCACAAAATAATCAAACTCATTATTAAGACAATGAAATGCATTGATTGAGAGGAAAGAAAGAAAAAACAAAAACAAAAAAACAAACCAATGAAAAATGAACAAACAAAAACAACGCACGTAAGTCACATTTGCACCTTCTGCAGCTATTGCAGCTTCAACTTTTCTGGGAAGACTGTCTACTAGGTTAAGGGGTGTGTTTATATGAATTTTTGACCATTTTTCAAAAGCACATTGGGGAAGTCACACACTGATGGTGGAGAAAGCTCGCCTCTCAGTCTCTAATTCATCCCAAATGTGTTCTATGGTCAGGTCAGGACTCTGTGCAGAATAGTCCAGTTCATCCATACCAGACTCTGTCATCCATGTCTTTATGGATCTTGCTTTACTCTTTGATGCACAGTTATGTTGGAAGAGGAAAGACCCGCTCCAAACTGTTCCCACAAGGTTGGAGCATGGAATTTTCCAGAATGTTTTAGTATCTTGCAGCATTCAGAGTTCCTTTCACTGGAACTAAGGGACCAAGCCCAAGTCCAGAAAAACAACCCCATACCATAATTCTTCCTCCACCAAACTTCACACTTGGCACAGTGCAGTCTGAAATGTACTGTTCTCCTGACAACCTCCAAACCCAGACTCGCCCATCCCATTACCAAATGGAAAAGCGGGATTCATCACTCCAGATAAGGCGTCACCACTGCTCTAGAGTCCAGTGGCGGCGTGCTTTACACCACTGCATCCCACGCTTTGCATTGCACTTGGTGATGTGTGTCTTAGATGCAGCTGCTCGGCCATGGAAACCCATTTCATGACGCTCTCTGCGTTCTGTATTTACTAATCCTGTACTTGGACACAGGTGGCATCCTATGAAACTTCCATGCTGGATTTCACTGAGCTCGAAAAGAGCTCGGTTCTTTCCCAAACATTTGTGAAAACAGTCTGCGTGCCTGAAGGGTTTATTTTATTCACCTGTGGCCAGACCAAGTGATTAGGACACATGGTTCTGATCATTTGGATGGATGAATTCAGTGTTTCCACACGTTGGACTGGAATGATTATTGATTATTTTTTGCTGCATCACATGTGTGTTGTCTCCTGTGATGGACCTTGGTTGTTTTTATGTTATGGTCAAATATAGCTACTGTGCCTTAAACAAGATGGTATTTTCCAAGATCGGTTATCGATATATTTTATTTTGAAACAGTTTTTTAAACGGTAATCGGACGATTCGATTCTATCTCAGACAGATCGATCTGGTTGGATTATAGGAACAGTAATCAATTGTTACATCCCTGTAATGTAGATGTGCAGGTGGGCAGCAGAAAGAATGGCTGAGAATAAGAACAAAATACTCTTTTATGTGCATTTAAAGTTTTTCTTACTGCATTAAAGAAACATGTTCAAGATTAACTTCCAAGGCCACTAAAGCGCGTCATCAGAACATGTTGCTTTTTCAATGAAGTAAGAGTTTCTAAAAAGCTTCAAGAGCACTCCTCTTCAGGGTTTTTTTTCCGATTTCTTTCGGATTTCCGTCTATTAAGGTCATTGTTTTCATTTTTCTTTTGTGTTGTGTACAATAGCAGCCTCATTGAAAAAATATTTTTAAAAAGATCATTGTTGGTGCACAAAAGCACCAAAATCTGATTGTTTAAACTTCGTCTTTTATCTCTGAACTATTACTAGAGGAAAAATATATAATTTTGCATCCCTTTTAACATGTATTATCATAGCAATCTGGGTTTTATTTAAAATGTGCTGATGCTTTTCCTCTCAGTTTAGCTGATGGCTGATTCCTCTAATTGCTCATATATTTTCCACCTAACTGCATAGAACAGAACATCAAGTCTTCCTGTAGTCAAATTAACATATTGTTATGCCCACGCTTTTCATGATAGCCCAGAGCATCACATAAAAACACCAGATCCTTTCATCGTGTCTCTATAAAAGTTCAGGGTTTATTTATTTCAGCCGAATGGGATGGGATGTGATGACGCGTCTCTGATTTGGTCTTTGTGCTGACCTGTTGTTTCTCCATCATTTTTAAATAGAAGTAAAGCCACAACAACTAAGGAGAGGATAAATTCTGTCTCCAAAATTTGTACTTGTACTCATAAACCCTCATCTGTATTTATTTATGTAAATATTTCCGTTCAGCGGCTTCCCAACGGCCCATCTTCCATCTTGGACGATGGCGACATGGACCGACAGAGGGAGGGCGAGATCGAGCGGCAGAGGTCAGAGCTGGGGCAGCTGAAGGAGAGGCTGGCCCTGATGTGTCGACAGGTATTTGACTCAGAGACACCCTTAGATGTCAGCACTTTCCCCAAAACTAACACGAGGAGAGAATGATCCCTCTCAAACGTTCTCTTCCTGTAAGGTGGGGGAGATTGAGGAGCAGCTCACATCTGCGAGGAGGGAGCTGGCCCGATCCGAGGAGACCAACCAGAAACTCCAGAGGGATTTAAAAGAAGTGAGACTCGCTGTGTTGATGACAGACAACAAACCGCCTCTCCGTGTGTCTGTCACTGTGGCATCAGCGTGTCTGAGCGTACACAATATTTTTTTACAGTTTTCTATGGTAACCCAGCGTTTTCCCACTTGGCAGCGGTAGCTGCTACTGTATGCTAAAGAACCTTTACGCTGTAGCCATGGTGACAGTCATCAGTCGAGCAGCATTTCTCGCATGGATGGGGGCCTGTTAATCAGCGAGTGTGCTGGCAGCTGCTTTAAAGGTGCGTGGAGCGTTTTGGGACGAAAAAGGCGGCAGAACCAGTTTGCTAAGAAAACCTCCTCCACCCCCTCTGTGCATCTTTGCCACTCCTGACAGCTACCCCTCACTTATTCTTCTTCAACCCCCCTTAAACCACATAAGAGGGTGCTTCTGAGATCTGTCAACACTAACTGTTAACCAGTCATTATCATTCTTCAGCTAATAGCAGCTGAAGCCAAGTTTCAACAGCAGCTTCTTGTAAACATTTGACCTGTCATGGTTTGTCTGACCTCTGCTTTCTGCTCCTGCTCAGTCTTTGCACACAAACGCTTTTCTGTATGCTCCTTAGGCGCTCTGTCAGAGAGAGGACATGGAGGAGAGAATCACCACATTAGAGCGCAGGTTTGCTTTCTCCTCTGAACTCTCTGAGATCTTCAAAGCGCTCCCCTCTCACCGCTGTCCCCTGTCTGCTGTTCTGCTCTGGTTTCCAGGTACCTGAGTGCCCAGAGGGAGGCGACGTCTCTCCACGATATCAAAGATAAACTGGAAAACGAGCTGGCCAGTAAGGAGTCTCTCCACAGACAGGTAAGAAAAACAGCCTCTTCATCCCTCTTTGTGTGTTTTGTGGATCTGATTGACAGTTTGGCTCCGTTTCATCTTGGCAGACAAAGCTCGCCTTCAATGCATTTGTTTTTCTCCTTCTGCGGCTTTAATCATGTCTGCTGCCCTCAGGTTTTACCTCCTCTCCTTGTCCTCCTGCAGAGCGAAGAGAAGAACCGGCAGCTTCAGGAGCGTCTGGATGACGCTAAGCAGAAGCTGCAGCAAACCCTGCAGAGAGCCGAGACGCTGCCTGAGATCGAAGCGCAGCTCGCTCAGAGAGTGGCGGCTCTCAACAAGGTGTGTGTGCCATCTGCAGTGATCCTTCTTCTAGCGGTACATTTAAGATCTGGAAAAATCTCAGGGAGTTTTTGTTGTCATTCCTGTTAATATAATAAATCAAAAATGGAAATTCAATACCACAGTGCGTGACCTCCTGTGGAGACGACATGCATACGTGGCCTCAGGCGTGTAGGCAGGGTTAAGCATTCACTTTAATCCTGCATAAAGTTGTGGTTGCATGCATGACCAATAAACAACACAAGACGTAAGATGACAGGTAAACTGCAAATATTTTATTCAGCCTTTGCCAGAAACTCCTATCCAGTCGATTCACAAAGAGAGGGAAGTATCCGAGCAGGCCGAGAGCTGCACAGATTCCTCACTTAATTGTTTACTTTTCCTGTACGCACAAGTTTCTGTCTTGCCAAAAATGCGCGTCGCATTCATTACCTTCCCATGTGTGGAACCTCTCAAATGGCCACAGTTTTCTCTTACATGTTGAGGCAGGATACCTTTATGGCTCTGCCTGTTAAGAGGCGAGCAAACAAACCTGCCTGTCACATTGTGATCTGTACAGGCGTGTAGCTAATTGGTAGACTCTGTGAACAAGATTTTTCCATTGTGTCAATTTGTATTAGTGTCGCAACACGGCTCCTGCTGTAACCCTGCTTCCTTTCCGATCATTCAGGCAGAGGAGCGTCATGGTAACTTTGAGGAGCGGCTGCGACAGATGGAGGCGCAACTGGAGGAGAAGAACCAGGAGCTTCAGAGAGTGAGTCATGCTCTTTTTCTCCTCTCTCTGTTTTCATCCTCCCCCTCTTTCGCGGCGCTCCTTTTGTCAGGCCGCACAAAAGAAGACTAATTTTCTAAACCCTCTTCTTGACGGTGCACATTCAGATAGAAATCTCTGCCTCGCTCTCCCCTCAGTCAAGTGAAAGGACGTGTTCGGAACTCCTCCCACTCTCTCCTCTTTTTTTTTTTTTTTTTTTTTTACAATTTTTTTAATCTTCCTCTTTTGACTCATCTCGCTGTGTCACCCCCAGGCGAGACAGAGGGAGAGGATGAATGATGAACACAACAAGCGTCTCTCCGACACCGTGGACAAACTGTTGTCTGAGTCCAACGAGCGGCTGCAGCTCCATCTGAAGGAGAGGATGGCTGCTCTGGAGGAGAAGGTGACCGGTTCACACCCCATCAGCAGTTCTTGACACCTAACACCTTCTGCTCTTAGTCTGAGCCCAAAAAACTTTTTAAAAATTGTGTCTTTAAACTCATTTTTTTCCATTTACTTTCTTAATTTGTTTTTTCTTATTTATTTATTTTTTTTCCAATAAAACTAAGTCATACATTTTAGTTTTAACATCGTTTTGTCTTTAACATTCACTCAGATGTCAGCTCTGCAATAAAAGTACCTAAAGTCCCACTCCAATTATAGTTTTTCTATTGTTAAGTTGCTCGCTATGATCTTTTAGCTATGATATTGCATTTTTTAGCTAAAATTAACAAGCTTGTTGTCTTTTTTAAAGATATTTTCTGCACTGCAAGAACTCGTTGACTGATTTGTGGATGGGACTGTTGGCATGAAAGTTAGCTGCGCTAATTTCCCAGCATTAATTTGTTTACACTTTCTCCCATTAGCTTGTAGCACATCACAAGCCCGAGCTAACATCAGTGTAGCTTTTCAAATCATGGGCTTTCATCTGCTCCTGATCCAACACGATTTGAATAAAGAAATGCAAGTCCTCCTCATGAGAAAAATGCTGCAAGAACATGTTAAAACTCCAAAAAAGTGATATTCTCGGAGTCTTTAACATAAAATCACCAGTCATTTGAACAAGTGAAAACATAAATAGTAAGGAGATGTCCAAATTTTCTCCCTACTCTCTAACTACAAAAAAACGACATAGTCTGGGGCTGTCTAGTGCCCTGAATTTAAAAGCAATTCAGACACCAAGCTCACTTTTTTTTTAAAACAATAAATATGACATCACTGACTTCAAAAAATGAAAACCTAATCAATATGAGCCTGTTACAATGACTATATATGAATCCACTGTGTTCTGAGGATGAAAAGGTTGATGTTTTATTTAAAAAAACATTTAAATATATTTTTTCATAAAAATTGTTCAAATGCAATGCATTATGGTCCATAGTCCCTAATCTAGTGAGCATCAAAGCACACAGATTTTTCGCTAAGAATTCTGAGAAAGTTCTAGTGCAGTTGATTATGGAATTGTAGATTCGGACAGCTCTGCAAAATGGCGAACGAAAGTTCACTATGTAATGAGTAGTGAAGGAATTCTGACATAACCTGAGTCATATTGATGAGTCACAATAACTGAAATCCTGTAGGTTACAAATTTGTTTATTTTTCTCTCTTTTTGAAGAATCTTTCAGCCAAATTTGGATGATAAAATGAGATTTTATGAGATTAAGAGAGTTGCTTTAACAGTCTTTTGCTGTTAACTCCAGAGGTGCATACATAGTTACACACCTTTGGTTGAAATGTTTAAATCCACGGCCAGTTTGTCCATCATTTTTCACAATATTGTTCTTGGCAGAACGCCCTCTCTGAGGAGCTGTCCAACATGAAGAAGCTCCAGGATGATCTGCTGGCAAACAAGGTGACTTCATCTTCAAGTTTTCTTCTTACCTGAGGTGACTTTCAGCATCCGCCTGTTTTGTCTTCAACCGTTTCATGTTTGTTTTTAGGACCAGCTCATTGCAGAGCTGGAGCGTCTCCAGCTGGAGTTGGATCAGCTGAGAGCGAGGCCCGGGGGCTCCTATTCAAGGTTTGTGTCGTTAAGACATCAGAGCAGCTCTCCCCGTTATTATGGGACTTCTCCAGAGGAATAACTCAGAGCTGTAGGCGTTTAACGCAGTCAAAAAGCTGCATCGAAATGTCAATTTGAGTGAAAAAGCCTAAATGTCTTTGATCTGCAGCCGTTCTCTGCCGGGCAGTGCCCTTGAGTTAAGGTACTCACATGGATGCGGGTCGCTCCCAGCAGGCTCCACCACTCACCTGGACCCCTTTGGCAACACCTCCGCTATGGCTGTGGGGCGGCGGAGAGACCGGGCTCGCTGGAGCTCGGCCCGTGAGGACTCAAGCAAGGTGCACCTCCAAAAAAAGATCTAGAAAATTCTGCTTTGGACACCACAATTTAAAGAAAGAACTGGCTTTTACTGCTCAATTAACCCCTTGATGCGGGAATTTAATTTTAGTTAAAAAAAAAAATCACTTATGTTTTTGCTTTCAAGTTGATACATATTTGCAACAATAGGTGACAAGCAGTTAAACTATTAACTATTTTGTAGGATGATCAAAATTATTACTTTAGGTAAACATGTTGTAGATTCACATGGACATTATTTTAAGCATTTTAGTTCATAGCTGTAGTTTCTGATCAAATTTATGTTCTAATAGTATTCTAGGATTCAAAGATCTTTATTGTCATTTCACCACAGGGTGAAACAAAATGTCTAACTCTGGTACCGGGCTAGCCAATTACACAGCAAATAAAAATATCAATATGATAAAAATTGAGTTAATTACAATTCTGCTGGTATATTGCTTGTAAATTAAAACCAACAGTATCAACATGAGCACAATGTGAACGATATTTGGTCCATATCTCTTATATTTACAAAGAAATTCCATGAGTTGAGTTTTTTTTACCTTCTGCTTGAATCCTTTTAAGCTTCTTTAAAACATGAACATGTGTTTTGTTTTGTTTGCAAATTACACTTTTTTTGTAAAGCAGGTCATTAAATGTTTGATGTGAGTAAAAAAAAAGATGAAACCTTAAAAAAATAGAAACAGAATATGTTTCTGGTGTATTCAGATTGGATATATTTGGTTCGCTTAATGTGAACCAGAGTTTGTTTCCCCTGATAATCCAGAAGACAGTTTCAGTCTGAATACGCACAAGGGAACCCTTGTCCGGGACCAGGAACCGCTCTCTCACCCATCGTTTGAAATGGTCTCAGTTTGTTTACAATCAGACTGAGTTTTGGTTCTGAAAGTTCCTCAGTCTGGACACGGTCTGTGCTGGGACCTGAACAACTGAACCAAAATGTCCACCGTAGCCAGTCAAAAGCGGACAAACGTGGGGCAGCGATGCAAGAGCAACTCATTGAAATGTGGTTGGATGAATGCAGGATCTTTTAAACAACTTTTAGCGTGATACACACTGCTTCTCACGCTGTATTCCCGATGATCTTTATGTCACAATCACTGTACTTTGTAACCATAACGTCCCCATTAACCACCTTGCAGCATGCCTTCACCGTACCAAAGTAGCAGTAAAAAGTGTTAAACCTGGCCTTCATAAAGGCGTTCATAACGGATCAGAGAAATAAAGTTTGAATAAGTGAACAATCCTGGCAATAATTTGCAAAGTGCAGCACCTCCATCTTTCTCTTTTTGTTTGACCCGCCTACGTAACTGCTGGCCAATGACTGAAGACATCTTTAGTCACAAGGTGTTGTTTACAAGCTTTGCTCGGTAACAAAAAATCTCCGGTAGACTCCAGTCTGAATCCAGACCAAATGCTTTGCTTTTGCTCGATCCAGAACAAAATAAGCGGACTCAGCCTGGAAAGAGTCATTTTTTCAGTGTAAATAAACCCTAAAACTCCAGTGAAGAACACATGGTTAATGAGCACTTTATTTCATTGTTTATGTTTCTTACTTGATGCAACATTGGAAAATAGTTCTTTGTTCTTCTGAGGATCATCTCTGTGCTTAGACAGATTTTTTTGCTGACTGTATTTGTTATATTATATTTTCTTTGGACTGATTTGATAAAACTCCTTGCCTCGTTGTTTGTGTGTAGTATCCAGACTGGGAGACTGGCGCTCTGTCGGGATCCGGGTACGAGCCAGGCATGGACATAGGCTGCTCTGATGATGAAGATGACGCCGAGCGTCACTTTGGTTCCGAGCTGCTGTCACCCAGTGGACAGACGGATGTTCAGACGCTGGCCATCATGCTGCAGGAACAGCTGGAGGCCATCAATAAGGAGATCAAGTAAGAAAGCTCGAGCAGGGAGGGATGGGGGGGTGGGTGTTCCAGGCAGGTGAGGACAATAAAAAAAAAATAAAAACACCTTCCTTCATGCTTCAATTAATACATCCTCTGAAATGAAAACTGCTTCAGGAAAAACTGCAGCTCAGCTGGAAACTTGGTTCAAATCATTTTCATTTCTAAAATTGTTGGACTGTTGTCTTCAACGCAGTTTGTAGAAGCTGCTGCTGCTTTACTACAGCTTTATATTTAAAGAGGAACTTTTCCCAAAAGGTCACCAGATCATTCTGACTTGTGATATGATTAAAAAATGTAAAATCAATTCAATCTATATTTATTCTTTTGTGTTAAAGTCCCACTTAAACAAATTTTTTTTTCTATTTCAAAATCGTTCCCAGTGGACTATAAAATTATGATGATACAGTTTTAGCCAAAATCAAAAAACATGTTGTCTTTTTAAGACATATAATCTGCTCTGTGACAGAAGTTTATCAGAAATGCTAATCTGGGTTGTAAGCAAGACTGTTGGCGTGGAAGTTAGCTTCGCTAATTTTCCCATCAGAGCTTTGTTTACACTCTCTCCTGTTAGCTCATTACTCCTCACAAACCCAAGATGACATTACCGTAGCAAAATTGTACAGTTTGAAGCCAGATCACACCTAAGACGAGAAAAATCAAGACGTACGTGGATCTATTTGTCTGCAGGTGGATGCATTAGAATGGAGCAGAGCAGGGACCATGTGGCCAACTGAACAACTTCAGTCTTTTACAAACTGCATTTTATCATCAGCTTATTCACAAGATTTGAAAAAAGAAATGTTAAAAAATGCTATTTTTGTCTTAATTTTCTGTAAATATGTCCTCCATCATCAGAAAAAATGCCACAAGAACATGTAAAAAAGCAGAGTAAGTGTTGAAGCAAATATCCTCCTCTTTCTGATAAAATATTTCTTCTTTCGTGCAACTGTTAACCCTCTGAAACATTAAAAGATGCTGGGTCACAAGCCAAGAAATGTTCAAAATGACAATTTGTTGCTAAGAATTTGTAAAAGTTTATTTTCAATTTAAATTTAGTACAACAATCTAAAAGTCTCTTATAGTCTGGTTTATCAGTTTCCAGCCTAAACTCTTTGTCTCTTATAGCTGAGTAATTGAAAAATGAATTTGCTGCTCAGCTGCTGCTAAAACTGTTCATTTTAAAAAGATTTTTAGGATTATATTTCCTGTTTAATCTGGACAAAACACATTATTCATGACCTCATAAAAGTTAGGGTGCTTAATGTTGCTTTTTGAGCTCTCAATCTTTAACCTTTTAAGTACAGTGGTCACTCGTGGTCTATAATGCATTTAACCTTTCTGATGTTTTAGGCTTTTTTTTCTCCTTTTTTTTGACAGTGTATGGTTTTCTGCGTCCTGATTGGCTGTAGACCATTAAATCAAGTAAATCAAGATAGTAAATCAATCTTCCGTACAGAATATTTCCAGTTTGCCAAAATGACATAACGCTTTGATGGCGAGCAGATCTTTGCTTTTATTCTATACTACTGGACTTGTTTTCTAAGAAGGTTTGAACTTTGAGAGTTTAAACAAGAGAGGAAATATGAAAATGTTTATATCTGTCTGAAAAAAGTGTATTCAGAGAGGGGTTTTACAGCCTGAAGACATCTAGAATTATTGTAAAAATGAAAGTTGACTACTGTCATTTTTTTAACCACCACACGCCAAAATCTGATTACAAAAATATGTTAACATTGGTCTTTGAGATGAAACCACATTTTTTTTAGTTTGAACTGATCTAATCTCGTCTTTATGAACAAACCCAACACACCCACGGTGTTGAAGCTCACTCTGGATGAAGACAAAAGTTGTGGAATTTCAGAGATGAAAGTGTTAACAAGTTAAATTTTGAGCTCTAATTCAGAAGAAGCATTTCTCTGTTTCACATCATTCAATGTGTGTTTTTAATTCCGCCCTTTGCCTCTGAAACTAGGCTAATCCAGGAAGAGAAGGAGAACACAGAGTTACGGGCTGAGGAGATCGAGAGCCGGGTTAGCGTGGCTTTGGACAGTCCGCCCGTTCCTCCCTCCTCCCTGGGGAGAGACAGCGCAGGACGGGGTTTCATCCCTTCATCCATCACATCCTCCACCCTGGCCTCTCCTTCTCCACCCAGTTCGGGAACTTCCACCCCCCGTCTGCCTCACTCCCCAGCCCGTGAGACCGACAGACAGGTACCTTGGTATCAGCCTCCCCGTTTATGCAAACAGCTCCTCCACACAGTGAGTCAGATAAAAAAAAAAGTTAATCACTCCAACAGAGACAGAGGTTTAGCTGAATGTAAAGTGCTTGTTGGGTTGCTCAACATTAACTCAGTTTGTGGGGTAGACAGATCACAAAGCAATGGCGCAAAAAAAGAAAAATTGATTTATCCGTGCTAGTTTTGAATGTGATTGTGTGGATGACGGTTTCAATTTAGGTGATTATAAAAAAATCCTGAAATAATCAACCCAAGAAAAACTATAGAACTAAGGAAACTATTTCTAGTTTTGGCTTATGGTCAGGAAAACCCAAGCAAACAATATAATATTGTAATTTTGCATCAGGACTCAAGAGACAGACAATATTTCTTTTATTTTTGTAAAGAAACACAAAAGTAAACATTTCACTACTTTTGTTGCTTTCTTCACCTTTTATACTGAAAACACACAAAACAAATTGATACTTCATAGAAATCAAATATTGTGTGTATTTATCATTTTAGAACAGCAAAGACGATGATCGAGCCCTCGCTCTCATTGATTCCACGCCTCCTTCGACTCCCATCCTGTCCAGTCGTGGTCTGCGGCTGGACCGGATGGCGCTCACCCATCCAGGAGCCATGCTCGATGACCCCCGCGAGTTTCGCAGGTAAGCCAGGCTCACATCAAACCCTCCCAATGTGGCGCGTTTTCCTTTTTTCATGTTGTTGGATATTCTTTGGTTTGCACAGCCTTTCTGCAGACGGCAGCAGCTCCAACAGCAGCCAAGATTCTCTGCACAAGTCCAGTAAGAAGAAAAGCATCAAGTCTTCCATTCGTGGGTTTTTTGGAAAGAAGGAAAAAGGACGGATGGGCCAACCCGGGCGCGATGGATCTGCTTCTGCAGGTAGAGAAAGATAAGGAAGAATGTTTCTGCATTTGACTTTAAACATGGAGGCTGTGACATTTAACCTTCATCTCTCAGCCTCTACACCCTCTGAAGACATGGCTTCTGGAGATGCCATGGGGATAAACAAGACAGGCACTCTTGGGCCAGCAGACAAAGACCGCCGCAGCAAAAAGAAGTTCGTGAACTAGCTTTTGCTTTTTGATTTCTTCTCCTAAACTTCCTAAAATCACTCATGAACAGTTTCGTTGTTTTCAGACACGAACTGCTGGAAGAAGCTTGTCGTCAAGGGCTTCCCTTTGCGTCTTGGGATGGCCCGACTGTTGTGTCTTGGTTAGAAGTACGTGATTTTAAATATTTACCCAGATTATTTTTTTTTATTTGTTTCTTCTGGTGAAATTGTAAAATTCCTCTCCTCAGCTGTGGGTTGGAATGCCCGCCTGGTATGTCGCAGCCTGTCATGCCAACGTGAAAAGTGGCGCAATCATGGCCAACCTGTCAGACACGGAGATCCAACGGGAGATCGGCATAAGCAACCCGCTGCACCGCCTCAAGCTGCGGCTGGCCATCCAGGAGATGGTGTCCCTCACCAGCCCATCGGCCCCGGCCAGCACTCGCTCTGTGAGACCCTGAAGCTAAAAAACACGCTCAAGAAACATTTTTATGGTGCATCAGAAAAGTTTTACAAAACAAGAAAGTTTCTTTCTGGATCTTACATGATACTAAATACAGCCTAACCCGTAATGTCCTAACCTTTAAGTGTGACAGCAATAACTGCATTCACTTCCATACATCTTCAGCAAATTTGGGACCTTTATCTGTTATTCTAAAGCTAGTTTAGAGCAGTTCCTTGTATGTTGGAGATGAAAGGACGTCATTAAATAATAAAAAATGATCATCTCCAGAGTTCTCTAAAGGCAGACGTCTAAAGTGGTCATCAAGACAGCGGAACGTGAACAAACAGCAGTTTTAGGGAAATGTTTTTTGATGAAAATTGATCTTGAAAAAGTGTAAAACTATTTAAATAGTTTAGACTTCTGGGTTCTGCTTTGAAAAAGAAAATAAGATTTGAAAAAAGAAATGGACTTTCAGTAAGTTTATTCAAAGTTCAGATTGTGCATCTAAAGCTGCAGCTCAGCTGAAGTCCACCTTACATCAACTCTAATGCACAGTGGTGGAAGGATGAGGATTTTCACCTGTGATCTGCTCTGGATTCCTCTACAAAAACGTTTATGTCATCGTCTAAATCAAACTGGGTTTAGAGCAGAATCTGGAACTCCAAATGTTTTTTTTTTATTCTTCCATCCATCTTCTTCCACTCATCTGGGACTGGGTGGCGGGAGCAGCAGTCTAAGCAAAGATGCTCAGACTTCCTTCTCCCCGGCCACTTCCTCCAGCTTCTCTGGGGGGACCCCGAGGTGTTCCCAGGCCAGCCGAAAGGCGTAGTCTCTCCACCGTGTCCTGGGTCACTTTCCAGTATCCCTTCGAGAGATACCAAGAAGTCTGGGTACTCTGAACTGCTGTTCGGCCTGTAGGCTGAAACCTACAGGCCTGTGTCAGAGACCTGTGCCCACCCGAAGACGGAGGGACACAACTCTCGTTTATCAGGGTGAACTCTTAACACTTGGCGTTTGAACTGGGGGCTCAGTAAGCCCACACTAGCCCGCCGCCTCTCACAACTCCAGAATTGTGAAGTCCAACCCCACTCGAGGGACTGAGTTTCAGAGCCCAGACTCTGAGTGGAGTTGAGCCCAACTATATCTAACCGGTACCCTCAACCTCTCGCAGAAGCGCAGGCTCCTTCTCTCCCAGCAAGGTGACATCCCATGTCATAAAAACCAAGTTATTGGCTGTTATTTGTCCGAAAGCTGGATAAAAATAGCTCACAAGGTCTTGTTTATAGTCACACAAAGCTGTCGAAGGAGCGTGTATCTATTTTTGTATGTCTGCGTTCACAGTTAAGGCAGGAATTAGTGCTGAACTGCTATTAGCAGCTTTTCAAAGATAAAATAAAAACATGTGTCTCTCTAAGCCTGATTTAAAGTTCTGGAAAACAACTGCAGAATTCCCAGAAGGATAAAAGCACAAAAATTCAAAAGTGATTTTCTTTTAGTTTGTTTCAGCTTTTGGCTTTTTATCTTTCACAAAAGGTTGTAAATGAAGTTAAATTCAAATCCAGAAAAACTGCTTTTTTTGTGTGAAATTAGTGAGGCCGCTCCTGTTGGGGAAAGCATTAACTCGAGGCTTTATGTGATGTTTCACCTTAAACTTCACACGTGAACCTTTTGTTCTCTCCTTGTTTCAGTCCACCAGTAACGTGTGGATGACCCATGCTGAGATGGAGTCTCTGAATGCCGCCACCAAGCCCCCGGTTAGTGCTCCACTTCTGTCCCGTCTGACAAATTCCCCTCTTATCATTTTAAATATTTCTGTCTGTTTGAAGAATGTTGCTTGTCTTGTCTGTTCCAAATCATGTTGATGAGTCTCTCCCCTTCCTCCTCTTCTCTCTGTATTTTCTTATTTCTCGTGTCTCTGTGGGCTCAGGTCATAGTGTTGAGCATCTTCGTTTCTCCCTGTGTTTGCTGTTTCAGTGTGAACTGCTTCTGACTAATTACCCGTTCACTAACACGCTGTTCCTCACTTTTGTCCTCCTTTCCTGCTGCTGCTGTTACTTCTCCCTCATTTGCTTTTCCTCGATCATCTTTCCATCCGTCCACCCTGCTTCCCTTTCCCTCACCACCTCACCCTCTCCGGCTCCGTTTCGCTCTCTCTGCCTCCTCCTCTCTCTGTCTCTTTTCCAGGAGCTGAAAGAATTCAGCTGGGATCAGGTAAGGATCAGCTGCAGCTTTGAAAGAGTCAGAAAGTGCTGAGTGTTTTTCACTTCTTCATCTGTAGTGAGACGGCTTGTAAGTGAGTCATGAGCGCTTTGAGATCCGAGCCAAGCCAAGCATGAATCAGCAACAATCATCTGGGCTTGTCCCTTTCAGATACTGGCCTATGGTGATATGAATCACGAGTGGGTGGGCAACGAATGGCTGCCCAGTCTGGGCCTGCCGCAATATCGCAGCTATTTCATGGAGTCCCTGGTGGATGCCCGAATGCTGGACCACCTGACCAAGAAAGAGCTAAGAGGACAGCTGAAGATGGTGGACAGTTTCCACAGGTGTGACTCTGCTTCAGGACATCTGTCAGCCTCGGTTTCTAAACCTGACAAACAGAAGTGTTTTTATTAATGTTGTGAGTGAAAACACAGTTTCTGAGAACCTGCTTAAACCTCTTGACCTTTTCAGGGTCAGTATGCACTATGGCATTATGTGCCTAAAGCGCCTGAACTATGATCGCAAGGAGCTGGAAAGGAGGAGAGAAGAGAGCATCCACCAGAACAAAGGTGATCTTTTTGACTTCTTTTGGGTTTTTTTTAACCTGTTTTTGCTTCACACATTTGCACATTTTTAATACATTTTGAAAAATGTATTCTTAAAGAAGGATCTAAAATGTCACATTAATGACATCCAGCTTGTTTACTTACTATAATAAACAAAGAAAATTACAACAAGCTCAAACGTGGCACAAAAAACATGAAACCAAGAGAGTTTCACAGCCATTTTAGATGAAGTCTTTAATAAATTAAAAGCATCATGTGTGCTGCAACAGCTCCAGCTAAAGTAAAAAAAAAAAAACACCAAGTTCAAGTGTAGGATGGCGTACAACAATGCACACAATAGCAGGAATAAACATCTTTTATTACTCCTCTGTCTATAAAAGAAAAACCCTTATTGACCATTGAAAAAAAAAACTAGAAAATTAACCAATAAAAATCGGGCCGTTTTTGAGTTTCTGCTCAAAATAATTACTAAAATACATAATTTCTGCATAAAAATGTTTAAAACTTGGGTTTTTCTTTAATGAGCATCACTGGGGTTTTTGTAATCAGTCAAAGAAAAGGACAGTTTCCCAGCAGATTAGAAACAGAAACAGACAAATGTGTTGAAGCTGAACGCTCTTAAGACCATCACAAATGTTTACGGTCAACACAACAGCTTCAGGAGACGTTCAAATCTAAGGTCAAAGTTCATCAATGTCAAAAAACATGATAAATTACAGTTTGATCCAAAGATGAGGTCATGGGAAATGATCAAGGAGGACACCACTGATAAAAGCAGTTCATAAAACAGTCACACTGGAATTTGCCACAAGGCATTTTGACAAACCACAAAGCTTCTTCTGTGTCAACGTCAAATATTTGTTTACAGAAGCAAAACTGAAGCATAATAAGGAAAGAAGGCTGTTCTTGCTGTGAAACATGGAGGGGGCTCAATCATGGTCTGGGCTACTTTGCTGGGTCTGGCACAGGAGGTCTTAAATCTATGCGGGTTCAATGAGTATTGAGACATTTTGGTGCCAAATGTGCTGCTTATTGTCAGAAAGTTTGGCCTCCCAACAGGAAAGTACCAGGACCAGGATCAGGATAATAAACAGCTAAAAACCGTTGGAATAAACTCCTGCTACTCTGCAGAAACTACAGGACGTCCTGGAAAACAACATATTTTGAATTTTGGCTAAAAAAAATGGCATCATCATAAATAAAAGACCACTTGCAACGCTTTGAAAATAGATCAAAATAAAACTATCCTTTTTTTCAGGACAGCTTTTATTTTTTTTCTTTTAACAATTCTGTTGTTCAGGTCTAATTGTAGATGTTTGACAGGATAAACGGATGCACGGCAAAAATGTGTTTCTCTGCCTGAACCTCGACTTTTCTGCAGATCTTCATGCTCTCCAGTTGTATGCTGAAATTGAAATGTGTGGTCTTAGAAGTTTTCACTTTTTTCTACTTATAATTTCCACTTTTTTGGTGTTGATGTAAGCATCTCCTCAAACGGGAAAAAGCATCCCTAGGACGGTTTTTAAGGGTGCAAATTATTTAAAGACAATATTGAATTAAGAGGTTAGTGTTTCAATTCCAGGCTTGTATGGAAAAAAAAACGCCCCATGTTAGTATTACCTTGTAAAATTAAGCTTTGAAAATGATAATATGGTAGCAGCAGATAAAATTGGAGGTTTTTTCCAGACTTAATGAAAATATTTGGACCACCCATGACATGGGGTTCCTTCCCTCTTTGTACCTTGCTGACGTTATTAACCACAGCTTTCTACTTTGGGAGGATAACAAGTAAATAAATGTCATCACGTCATTTCAGGCATTAAACCCACCTGAATATCTCCCCCTCCCTACTGAGGGCCTGAGGATACATATGTTATGCATTTACCTCCAGCTTTCTCCACAGCATTTTTATACAGATTAGTGGATTCTGGATTGCAGCATCCAAGTGCTGAGTGTGCAAAGCAGCAGTATTTGTGCTGATCACTCAGTTTGTTTAACCCCTTCAGTGGAAAATGGGAGCTGGAGAGACCTTCAGGACCCTCCAGTGACGGCAGCATGAAAACAGCTTCAAAAACAGACAGATGCTTTTTTTTCTGCCCTTCTTCACGGCTTCCTCTTCCTCACAGATGTTATGGTCTGGTCCAATGAGCGTGTGATGTGCTGGGTGCAGAGCATCGGGCTGAAGGAATACGCCGACAACCTCCGGGAGAGCGGCGTGCACGGCGCTCTGCTGGCTTTGGACGACACGTTTGACTACACAGATCTTGCGCTGCTACTGCAGATTCCCAATCAGAACACACAGGTAGCCTGTCGGTTCTCGCTCAGGACAACGCACTATTTATTTTCTTGACAACATTTAATCACAGAGCTGGAATACTTAGTGAGTTCAGATGACAAATTTTGACATCTTTTGTGGTTTTTGTTTCTGTTTGTTTAACCTTTGTTGGGACGACACATAAAAGAGAAAGTACACAAAAAATAGTTTCTAAATTGAAAAATAATTAAAGTCACTGCTGATCTTATAGCTAGTTTAAAATATTTTAAAATAAATGTATGTATTCATGAAACCTTTTAAAATTAAGGTTATATAAGGTTTTTAAATATAAAAACCATTTAAGAACCAAGAAGAGCCTTAAAGCTCCACCACAAGTGTTACCCTTTACCTGTCCTTGAGTAACAGCTCTTCAGCAAGTTTGTTTTTTGGTAGAAAATCTCAGAAAAAGTTAAGAGATTAACCCCATTTAATCCAGATAATCTGCCAGGCCGTGAAAGTGTTTCAGATATGTCAAACAGCAGTCAGGCTGCAGCCCTTTTAGTGCGTTTAGGTCTTCAGACATGATGAGGCAGCCTGCTGGAGTGCAAACCGAGCATCAGAATGTGGAGGAAGGTGAATTAAGTGACTTTTCAAAAGCATCTCCCGAGTGCCAGAATAACCAGCATTCTGAACATGAGTCATCTGCCGAGTCCTAACTAATCTAGAAGGTCTTCATCACCTCCCTGCTGCAGGCCAGACAGCTCCTGGATCAAGAGTACAACTCCCTCATCTCCATGGGAACAGAGAGACGACCTGATGAGGTCAGCATTCTCATCTCTTTAGAAAAAAAAAAAGACCGCATTTTGATTTGCCGGCATGGCGTGCATGTCCAGGCAGGTACCTCTTGACATAAACACTCCTGTTTAGCAGGATGGAGCGAAAACGTTCACACGCTCACCCTCCTGGAGAAAGATGTTTCGGGAAAAGGACCTCCGTGGCGTGACCTCCGACTCCTCCGAGACCCTGCCTGCTAACTTCCGTGCCTCAGCCATCTCCACTCCATCTGTGACCCTAAGAAAGGTTCAGAGTGAAGGTGAGCACCGGCGTTCCTCTCATATTCATTTCCTTGAAACCCTTGAGGCGCATCACATTTGTGTGAAAAACTGTTCCTTTGCTTTTCAGACAAAGAGCATGACATGAACTTGGCCAAAAAGTTACTAGCAGAGCTTTATAGGAGAATTACAAACAGGATTCACAAGAGCAGTTAGATGTTTTCATGCCGCTGAACTTTTAGGAGTTACAGTGGAATTTGTTGTTTCCTGTAGCCGAGCAGCAGCCGACAATAACAAGGCGCAGACTCTTCAAAGTACAGGGGAATACTGTTATCCCACTTTCCACTTCTTAATGCCTCCAAAAAGGTCAGTGCTGTTATGATAATAACCCTGTGTCTGTGTCGCCTCCTGGTCTCTAACAGCCAGCTCTGGTGCCCGGGGTGAATCCGCCTCAGTGAGGACGTACTCCTGTTGAGGGGCTGAGGTGAGAACCATCAATTAAATTCATGTGGGGTTTTGCTCGGGAGCTGATGGCTTCCACATGGACCCAACTTTCTTTTGAACTTTGTTTTTTGAATTTGTTTGTTTTAACGGTTCAGTTGAAGTCTGGGATGCGGCTCCTTCCCCTGGAGGCCACAGGCTGCAATGACGTGCTGGTAACGCTGTTTCTCTCCTCAGGATACTGACCGGACCGGGAGGAAAAGGACCTTCTCGCTCATCCGTGGAGAAAGAAGCAATTAATCTAACCATTTAAACTTCAAATAAACTTACGTCTCTGACCATTTTGCAATAACAGAAGCTAAGGAAGAAATGGGAAAGTGACATGAAGAATGTATTCTCACAGTAGAAGGATTGAGAGCTGTTTTCTCTCGGTCTCCTCTCCTTTACGGCCTTCTGCGCTGTGGGCTGAATCGGTTAGGTTGCTGCAGGTCATGCAGCATTCCTGTCAGTCAGGAAGAGCAGGTAGTGTCATGGCTTATTTTATTACCTTTAGAAAGCATCTTTCATTTCACATTTAAGATTGAAAAACAAGAACGCTGTTGGAGGGAGTGTGAAAGAAGGTCAGAAAGTCTACATTATCAGCCATTGTGGTCCATTTGTTAGATTTGACTGTACTGTCACCAAAAAAAAAACTGGATTCCAACCAGCATTTAGCTTATCTGACGGACCCTCCTATTGACTGCATCTGAGAGCTGGATGGA
This sequence comes from Oryzias celebensis, assembly GCA_014656515.1. Taxonomy (NCBI): domain Eukaryota; kingdom Metazoa; phylum Chordata; class Actinopteri; order Beloniformes; family Adrianichthyidae; genus Oryzias; species Oryzias celebensis. Next base: position 3,295,336 of record BNCR01000008.1, on the reverse strand, counting down.
GTAAGTGTGACATCACCCAATGAAAATGGCTTACTTCCTTCTCCAAACAAATGAAGTCCATTCAATTGCCTTTTTTGAATATTTAGAGGTTGAAACCAGACGTCATCAGTAAGCTATAATTGGTCTGAGTCATCGTTTCTGACAACCACTTTAACCAATCAGGAGTGAGCTTGTTGGAAGTTCACACCCCTACCTCTTTAAAGTGGACTAAAGAAAATCTATCAATCAAAAATGTTGAACATGGGGCATGGGGGTCGGCAGGCTCCACCTTCTTTTATCGAGCCATCTGATTGGTCAGTTTATAACTTGAACTACAGAAAAAATATTGTGAAAAAAAGATGATTATCAAGAACATATTAAAAAAGAAATTAGAGCAAGAATGATTATTCTGACCAATAGAATGACTGAGTAATGGCTGTTATTTCTCTATAGAAGTCTCTGGGATTTTGGCTTCTTGGAGCCACCAGAAAGGGGGTCGCTCAGTCCAGTTCTCATATACAGTCCATGGACGCCCCTCAGGCTTATCCGTTAGCACCCGTGTGATCTTTTTTTGATTATGGAGATGAAAGCTTCACAGAGCGATGGGACGAGGCGGCCCGCAGAGCCATTAAGTTTGGTCTCTAGGTGACAGGAAACCCTTGAGTCACTTTAAATGTACTCCTCTTAAAAAGGTTAACCCCCCTGGCACGCCCTGGTTTCAAACCTGGAAACGAGAACCAAACGTCCGGTCTTTTTCAATACGAAAAGTACTTTACAACTCAGAAGTTCTCACAAACGGACAGCTCTATTACAGACAAAGTTATTAGAAAGGCTTGTGTGAATAAATCAAAGTTCTAGTTATTAAAAGAGGATTTGGGTAAAGGCAGAGCTGATGGAGAGACAAAACAGCAGTTTACAAGGAGGAAAACAATCCAAAAGGTGAAATGGGAAAGACAAAAGCTGGACATTTTATTAAACACACAAGCCATAACAGGAATGAAAAGCTTTCTAGAAGGATGGAGAGCAGCAGGAGGCCCAAGGAAGCCCAGGAAACAAAACCTTTAGCCTTTGTGTTTACGATGCATGTCAAATAACGACTATGACCTAAAACTTTTCTTTTTTTGGTAGTGAAGATGAGGTGTTGTTTAAAAAAAAAAAAAGAAAAATTATATAACTGTATGATAAACTTACAAGGGGAGGGGAAGCCTGGGGATCAATTTGTAAAATGTGTGTATTTTTTTCAGTTGTATTTTTTATTTTTTACAATAACTATTTATTTTCTTCAGGTATGTATTGGATAAATGTACGTACATGTTCTTGACTTCATTTCAAAGGTAATCATGAAAACATTGAAAATGTTGGATTCAAATATTGCTCCTGTATGTGTACATTTTGAGAACAAATTGTGCAACGATTTAAACAGATTTCCATGACTCAAGTGATCGTGAGAAAAGTCGAAAATATCGTTTGGAGAAAAAAAAATAAGAATACTTATGGTGATGTACAATGAAAAAAAAAAAAAACAATAAAGGGATCCAGGTGGGTCTGCTGATCATCGTAATTGTTCATCTTTTTTCCCCCCAGTTTTCTTTCATTGCAGTAGCAAATCTACTTTAATCTGATAAATTGATCATGTTTCAGATTAGGATTTGACACACAAAAGGAAATATCTTTGCTGTATGAGCAGGTCAAGTCCCCATGTGCCTGCATGAACGTGCAGAACCAGAAACTGAATACAAAGATACTTTATTACCACATTTGTCAGGCCAATTGAACAAATGGTAGCTTCCCAAAGTGTCACATGATTTACACTCCTGCGTTGGCTTTAGCGAGCCCAATAGATGGAGAAGAATCCTGCTCTGTAACTGACAGTCTACTAAAGTGTGCTCAGGCTGCGGTTTGTCAAAAAACATTTTCCATCTTTTATTCACAAGAGTCCGGAGCAGTAAAAAGAAGCCTCAATAGGTGGCGCCCCTTGCTTTTGTAACCCGAGCAGCTCAGAAGCTGGAGTAATCATTAGGAGAGCGCGACTACTGCATGAAGAAGTCTTCTATAAATACATGCGGATATACATAGCTTCTTACATGTAGGTATACTGCTTTCATATTGTACACAAATATAAAGGAATATATTAATGTCAAAGACATACACATGCTTACATACTAATCAAAAATAAGTTATGAAACAAATCATACAAAAACATCTGGACTTAAAATCTCGCTATAAAAAAGATTTCCCTAAGATTTCGTATTGAGGTCGTCTTGTTTTTTGCTAAAAAAAAAAAAAAAGTTTTTTTTGGAGTTGTGGCGACATGACAAAGGACGGCCACTTCTGAGGAAATGCTGCCCCCACCTCAGCCCCTCCCCTTCTTTGACCAGACATGCCTCTCCTGGTTTGTCCTGGACACCAGCACGCACACGCAGGACGAGTCTATTCGAATCCAACGCCACCCAGTCAAGTTTTTGTCATCTCGGGTGAGCGCGCGGACAAACGTCTGCTTGGATTTGCACTGGCTGTTCCAGTGCCTCTTATCCACGCCCAAGCATCCTCTTCTGGCTGCGCTGCTCGCCGTGCTCCTCCCACCCTCGGCCCTGCCCTGACGCTCTCCCTGGCTGCAGCGCGTCTCATAGAAGTACTGTTTGATAGGCCCAGCCTGCGTCTGAACTTGTTGCAAGATGGTGACGTTGTTTCCTTTCTGGTCGATGGCAGTCTGCTTATCTGTGATCCAAATGCTTTCCGATTGGCACACCGACGTTTCCAAAGTCTTCCGTTTCAAAACTTCTGAACGTTTATCCCTTCTGACCGCCTGGACTGAATCCCTGGAGTCATTGGTCAAATTTGGAGAGGCGGTCCTCTCAATCGCACGGTCGCCGTGCCCCTCGAAGTGCGCCTCCATGTCCTCATCCTGCTCCTCCACATCCTCGTCGTCCTTCATCAGGTCGTTCTCTAGCATCAGCAGAAGGGGGGGGTCTTCTGGGGGTAATGCGGAGGGTGAGAACAGAACCCGTGGATGTGCATACAGGAACATCTCATCCCCTTCCAGAAAGTTGTCCAGCCCCGCCTCCAAAGGTAAAGTCTCTTCGGTTGAACCGGTCCTGGTCCTCAGCGAGTTCTGGCTCCCACTCCTCGACGCTGATCTCATCCTTTTCAATGGAGCTGTTGTTTCTGGTTCTCTTTGACCCTTTAGTGTGGTAGCAGGACTGACAACGTCGTGCATTTTTACTGTGGAAACCTCCAAAGGTGTGATTGTAGAATCCTTAAGATGGTAGCTGTTAGAAAGGTCCTGAGAAATGAAGGAATCATGTCTTCTGCTGCTGCTGCTGCTGACAGACTCAGAGTCCCTTATTAAAGAACGATCTTCTGACGTATCCTCGTTCCTGAGCTCTCCTCCTGTTGGAGGAGCATCCAGACTGACTGTTCTTTTATCATCACTGCCTGAACTACTCTGCGATCCGTACTGCGCTTCGTTTCCCTCTTTGAACGTGGAGGAATCTCCATGAAAGAATTCTTGGCTGCTGTGGAGGCTTTGCTGGCTGTTGTGTTGGCTGGCACCAGCTGTGCTGTAGTCCATTTGCGAGGCATTTCCTGCGAGGCTGTAGTCCACCGGCGGAGCGGCGAGTCGGGCGTCTGGCTGGAGATGCTGCTCTCTGCTGCTGTCAGACCCAGTCTGCACAGTCACGGTAGCAATCCTGGACGTAGGGTTGTGAGGAAAAGGCAGGGCCGAGGCAATCACCATGGCAACCAGGGGAAGCCAGTGCATCACTCCCAAGACGTTTCAGCTGATAGTTGAAAGAGCAGACACAGAGGAGGGGAGAGAATGTTAACTTTATGCAATGCAACCTGTGGGTTTTATAGTAAAATAAAGTACCCCAATTGGAACATAAAATGAGCAGTTTTACTGGGACCCTGCAACTTTATGGCTGGAGCTTTAACTGCTGAGGTATGGCTTTACTGTTCTGGCAGAGATCGTGGAAAAATGGCACCAAGTACAGTTATGTTGGCCTGTTTTTCTGTGTACGCTTCTGCAGTGGTCGTTATCGACTTGGACTCTGAGGAGCTGACCTTCAAATACATCGAGATGACCTGGACTATGCAGGTCAACCCCCTTCCCCCCCAAAAAAAACACTGCAAAACATGCCACCGACTTCATCGAATCTGCAGCTTTGTTTTCCAGGGTGAAAATATTCTCGTTGCAGGGAGGCATGCTCAGGTATTTCTGTAGATCATGCCCGGAGGTGAAAGCCGTTTTCCCTCAGAAAGCTAATGACTGCTCTGTTACTCTTCCAGTTATGGACGTGTTTGGCTGCAGTAGCTAAACCTGCAGCTGCCTGTAATTACAGAAGCATTATTGGTACTTTTTGCATCTTAAAAAAAAAGACAAGTGATAATCACTTTTAACTCTCCTACAAAAAACTCAAAACAGAGCAACTGGTTTGCAAAAGCAGACCCAATGGCAGCACAAAATGTGTCAAGAATGTTAGATTTTACTTTTATGTTCGATACAAAAAGGATTTCTTGTTGGTTTTCAAATGCAAGATTCAAAATGATGTAAATAAAAGCTAAAAATACAAATATCGCTGCTTTATTAGAACCTCAAACCTTTTTCAAAGATTCTAAACTATTCAATCATGCTGCAAAATGACTAATGCCATAAGTCACGTTTTTCCTTCCTTTTGTGTGAGGATGAATGGAGATGTAGGGATAAACGACGCCACGAAAACATAAACATTACCTGTCATTCAGAGAACTTTTCAGGTGGATCATTTTCATCATCTCTGACGTTGCGTGCCCAAAACTACAGGTAATGAGGCGTGCAGGGATGAATCATCTTGGATTTTGCTGTGGGGCTGCTCTGTGACTCACAAGGTAAATATTCCAGTCATGCGTCCTTGTGGCAGGTAGAGCAGCACATGAAGCCCACACATCGACGTGAGTGACTCTAAAAGCAGGGCCTTTCAAATAGGCTTCTGCAGAATTCTGTTGCTTTGCTGATATGTTGTCAAAAGAATAAAAAGTGAAGTATTTTCATGTTGGTTTAGTGGTGTCATGTTTGTGTTTGCCTCCCCGGGTGTGTGAGGGTGACTGAGCAGATGCATCATCGGTGGCTATCAGCGAGTGTGTGCGAACAGAAATCCCCTCAGTGACGGGGCCTGAGCTTTGTGTCAGGGGCCACACCCCTGACACAATGCAGCTGGCGGGGAGCAACAAGGTTTGGTCGACGCATCACTCATGCAGTCACCTCTGCTCAAGGCACCTTTTCCAAACATACAATAAATCACATCAAAGTGTGCAAAGCAATGTTTGTTCTCGCTACAAGTAAACATGCAGAGCCTGCCAAATGTTTGGTGTCATTAGAGCAAGATTGCATGGTAAATCCATCTTCATGGTAAATTACTCCTATGGGCAGTTATGCAAATTGTACTGTGAAAGAAAGTGAATGACAGTCCGAATGAGCAGGAAGAAACTGTGTAACTGTCATGGATAAGCTCTGAGATGACACTCTTTTGGAGCATTCAGACAGGCAGACTCTGTAAAGCGAGTGGTGTCTTAACAGGAGCAGCACTTCAACGCCATGCTCCATTTGCTACAGTGACACGCATCATTTGCCTGCGAGGCTCGACGAGGCCCGACGAGGCCCACGGCGTGCTCCCGCGCTCTGGATCAGGATCAAGCTCTTGATAAACTCTGAAAAGTAAACCTGATGAAGTCAAACTTCCTCAAAGCTGCAGCTTTGTTTTCCACGATGAAAATATTCTCACTGCTTAAAGAAACAAAAGATAATCATTTTTAACTAACACGCAAAGAACCCAAAACAGACCACCCGGTTCGCAAAAGCAGACTCAATCTGACAAGTTCTTCTTAATCCTAATCGCAGATCTCTTTAAAATAATGACAAAATGAAAAAGGGAATCCACATTGAGCCAAATCTAGAAATATTAAAGACGAAAGGCTGCTTTTCAGCGGGAGGCCTCCATGAACTGCAGTGTTCCTGTGTTTTATTTAGCAGTTGACAGCATGTTCGGTGGCTCAGATGGCTTCAGTTCTTCTTAGATGCTTAGAAGCAGAAATAATGTGGAGTTGCAACTTGTTACAAAACTGCAAAGCAATGTTCCTGCATTTCCTGAATGTCTGCTATCAGGAAAACTGAGCTTTTTTTTTTTAGCTGACCTCTGTTTCACTTTTCTCTCTTTTTTTTGCTCAGTCCTCAAATGTATTTTTCTGCTTTTCACACTTGGCTTTCATCTACGTGGAAGAGGAAAAGTAACTGTGAGAAACGTATTCAAGACTTCCTGATGAATAACTTCTATGCCGAGTGGGTTGAAATAAAGAGTTAAAAAGGAGAGGAATTGGAGGATTAGAGCTGCAACCCACCCTCAGGAAAATGATGCCATAAAGCAGCTCCACGCCTGGCTGTGGCTACTGTGCTATTGGCCTGTTTGCAGAGTAATTAAGGTAATCCTCGTCTCCATGTCTCAGCCCCATCAATCTGACAGAGATGATGCATTCTGTTGGTGTTAAGAATGCAGCCCTCTTAATCCCATTTCTTTGAAGCTGTGACTTGTCTGCAGGCTTGGTGGACAGGAGGAAGTTTCCCTGAAAACGTTCTGCAGGGTGCATGCCAGAGGAAAAAACAAGCAGGTCAATGTTTGCAGTAACGAGATGGCCTTGCCGTCCCACTCATGCTCAAACATCAATTCCAGCTCCAAGCGCTCCCACGGGGGCCCCATCTGAGGGGCCCGCGCATTTCTGCGCCTCTTAAAACGCAAATAATAAGACACTTCTAATCAAAATTTTCTCCCTGCGTGTTTCCCCACGCCGGGGCACACAGCCCCGCAATATCAGAGGGATCAGCTGGAGGTTTGGGATCTACCTGCGGCTGAACTCGGTGGCTTCCACCTCACCACAGTTGTGCCAAAGAAAACCAGTGAATAAAACACTTCAACCAGCTGGACTGCCAAGAAAAACGTTCTTTTTATTAGGGATAACAAACTCCTTTCATTTCTAAAAGAAACAAGTCACAAATCTATTGAATAAACAAAATATGACTCAACTGGTTCCAGGGTGAAGGCGGTTCATAAATAGACCTAATTATGTTTACGCAAAAGTTGCGCGCATTTAAAAACGAACATCTGTTACCGCCCGAATGGCTTAGTGACTCCATACCTTTGCGTTTCTAACTATTTCAAGGAAAAATAGACACATGTTGGGTTGTGTGCACAGTTTGAGGCCTGCGTGAATGGTTTAAAGCCGTACCGTTTAGGTGAGATCCGGACCCCGCGTCCTTCCAGCTGACACCACATTGATTATGGAGTCCTGTCGCCAGTTACTCAACTGGTAAAAAAATAAACAAACACCTATGCGTTTTCACTTTGTAGCATCGAAAGCAGTCGCTACCATGTTTTTTTTTCTTCTCCGTCTAACAGTCCGCGGGTTTGGCACCAGAATCGGCCGCGCGTTGGGTTAAAAAAAACAAAAAAAGTTGCCAACAAGTCCCGGGAGCGCCTTCACTGTGGTGGAGACGGCTGACTAGAATAAACCAAAAACTTATTTTAAAAAATAGACTGCGATTGGGTATGCGGTTCTTGGAAGGTTGGTAGTCCTAAGAGGCACGCACGAGAGACTGTGTCAAATCAAATGTGCGCGAGTGCAGCACCGAAGCAGTCCAAATGAGCCTAACTCTGTCTGAAACGCGTAAAGTCAGACTGGCGTCTTCAATCAAGTTGACGTCCGTTGAAAATTCCACTTCCGGTTTTCACCTTCATAATAAAACACCATTTAAAAGTTTCAGCCAAAGTGAGGCTTCGAAACAGCGCTCATACTTTTATTTTGAAAGGGAAAAGTAGTTACTTCCGGCGCTCGGTTTCGATACCTTTCGGTGAGAGGACTTCGCCTGCACCTCTCCCAGGAATCGCAGAAACGAGGCGAGGTTAGTGAGTTGCAGACGGAGACAAAACTTCAATGAAAAGTATGGAAAGCCGCCGAATAAAAAACGTTTCGTTACAAAAACACGCTTTAGCTTAAAACAACAACTTTTAGTTGTGTTCGCGGAATTAGCTAAAAATGTACCGCTAGCAAGAACTGAAACGCAAATTAGTGCGGGGACAAACATTTGCTTGTCTCCAATTATTGCGCTTTCGTGGCTTTATTTACATGTCATTTGTCAGAAAAATATCAGTAATGAGGACTGGCACTGCTTTTGGATTGTAAATTTGTTAGCAGTTTAAAGGTTAAGTGAGAGAAGCCGGATGGTGAGATTCTTCAAGGTTTCCTTCATCTGCAAAATGCAACATGATCCCTTTTGGCACAATCAGACCTCAGGATGTAACTTTCAGTTCCACTGCCAGATCTGGATTGTTTCCTTGCTGGCAGATTTTCTTGGCTGTGTTGAAACTGAAAGCGACACATTTTTACTAAAGTGAACTGAATTGACTGACCTGGAGACTCGGGGTTGGTTGGGCCCCAACTTTAAATCCAGGGGCCACTAAGCAAATAATAATAATAATATTTTTTTTCAGTTTAAATACTTTTCAGCATTTTATTATGTAAAGATTCGATTTTAACTACTAAAATGCAACCATTCAAAGCCATTTTAAAGTGTCATCTATTTCTAAGTAAATGAGAATGTTGAATGTTTTTGAGCCTATAGAATCCTTAGAAATGTACCTTAAGCGCTTTAAAAAACATTTATAATTGTCTAATATTCTACAAGTAACTTTATTACTATTATAAGTTATTATTATATAGAGCAGAATTGCATTTAGATTTATATTTCATTTTGCACAGTCATTTCTCTCTAATAACCTTCTTGGCTTTTAAAATATTTATGATTTCTTACAGAAATATAGTTTTTCACAATGATAAGCACCTGAAATAGTTTTCAATCTTTCAAAAATGTCTTTTTGGCCTGGAATTTGTCAATGGATTCCTTTCTAAGGGAGGAGCGGCAGGCATATCCTGAAATACCATCAATGTGAATCATGAGCTGTTGTGCTTACCAGCTTTTCGGCCTCCTCAAAAAAAGGATTTCCCATCAGTGTTTAATGTTTGTCCCAAGTTCTAGCATGCTTTTTATGTTCTTTTTTTCAACGACTAATGGTGTTGATGTCACTTTGCATAAGTGAATGTTTATTTGTGTACAGATCAAGATCAGCACTAACCTTAAACCCACTTCTGAACCTGTTCAGATTAAATCCTATTGTGTGTGTTTATGATTAAAGGCTGGAGAATTGATGAGAAGCGGCTGGTTTCAGAGACGTCTTTGTGATCCGTCTGTTAATAAAAGCAGACACTTCAGACTGGTCTTTTAGGGGGGGGCGTCGGCAAAGGAGACAGACGAAAGGTAAATGGAGGACACACAGGGCGGCACACAGTTCACTGGGTCCTCGGCGCAGCACACACCAAGCGAGGGTTCAATGCTATTGACCCGCAAGAATAGCACATCCACTGAGCCTCCCCACCTTGAATGGTCTTGTTGAAAAGGAGAGTTATAAACTGGCGGATGAGCAAAGAGGGGGGAGTTTCTGACTCCCCCTGCTGCCGCCTACCCTGTTTCTCTATCACTCTCTCACATGCTATCTCTTTCTTTCCTTTACCAAGTAGTGGTTTCCATCTCACCAAAACCTTTTCCCCCTGAATGTTTAAAAAGATGAAAGGATAAGGAGAAGAATGGAGACAATGGGGTGCGGGGTTGTGTTACATCCCTGCCCCTGAGAGACTGCTCATGAAAGAGTTTGGGGATGGGAGAGATAGGGACCGGAGAGGAGACGCAGAAAGAGACGGGGATCATGAAAAGGGGTTTTCAAGCCGCCAAACGGGTCACTTCTGTATAGACAGACAGACTGAAGTGCAGTCTTCAGTCAGGGATGGAGACATTTAACACAGTCAATGGCCTCAGACGGAAGGAATTGTTGATGTTCCTGCACTCATTGACTGATTGCACTGACTCCCACACACACACACACACACACACACTCTTTCACAAGCGTCTGATCTTCATCAAAATAACAGCAGCACCAGTTTATCATCAACACCACCACCACCACCACACAAACTCCATAACTTTTTCAATCTCCCTCTCTGCCTGAACTTGTCCCGCGCGCTCTGAGATATTTCTGCCTCGGGGAGCATCAGTGAAAGTTGGAGACGAGGAGCAATAAAAAGATGTGGACAGGAGTGGCGGTCGGTCAGGGATTAAAAGGGTTTTAACCTTTCCTGGCCTCTTGAAGTTTAACTCAGACACACAAATGTAATCCAGTTCATTTCATAATCAAGGGGATTAAGGGAATTACCTAAAACCGTTTATCCCCAGAGGAAGTTTTCTTCCCAACATTTAAAGTTCTACCACTGAATAACTTTACAGTTATTTCACATTGATGTTTGGCTGTCATGGCTTCTGCTGGTTCTGGTTCCACTGATGAATTCATGCAATGCTGGTTTCAAATGTCTAATTTCCTTAAACAATCATTGTGGAGTTTCCAGATGTCATTTTTGTTCCCATCCACCTCTCTGATGAAATCAGAGCACCACCACTCACTGCCTGTGCACTGGACATCCTTCATTTCCAGCTCTGGTCTGAGTGTAATTCGATGGCAGCTATTATGGCAATTATTTCAAATAGCTGAGCTGTGGAGGTGAAGCCGACAGTCCGGCCGTTGCAGAGCCACCGACTCTGAACTGAGTTTCAAACCCTCCACTTCTCTGTTTTTTTCTGCTCCTCTCTTTTATCTTTTCGTTTCTTTCTCCTTAGTTTGTTGTGATTCTTTAGCACTTTTCCATCATCGTTCTTCTCGGTCATAAATATCCAGTTCTTCGTCTAAAAAAATGTCTCTCCAGTGAAAGCCGTGCAGCCACCCTTAGCACGCACACACTGAGGTGAAGCGGCATGTGTTTCCAATTTCAGGAGTAATGATCCTCTCTGCGCAATCTGACCCAATTAGCCAGACCCTCCTGGAAATGCCCTGGTCGCCAGCCTTGGTGGCGAAGAGGGAAAGGGTCAAAGGTAAAGCCACATGTTATGGGTGGAGGGGGCCGGGACTCACCTCCTGTCTCTTTGCTTCGCTGTCTATCTGTCTGGCTCTCAGGCAATCTGTGGCGCTTCCTCTGCCGTCCCACTCATCCTCAGACATGTTTGGCACAGGTGTTGGTCTGATCAGAAGCAGGAGGCCAGGCAGGCCTGACATGAAGTTTAACAGCTTCCAAACTGTCAGTGAGGAGGGTTGGAGATACAGACACACTGATGAGACTGCACACATGCAAATAACCCAAGCACCCAAAAGACCCAAACCCTTTACAGCAGGAACCTGAAATGAGTGTGTGGAATATTCCATTTGAGAGGAATGTGTGGTCCTGTGTGTCATAGGAACAGGTTGGAGTGGGTGCAGCTCTTTCCTGGTGAGGCTGACATCTCGGAGTTTTGTGGAAGTGGATAACTGACATTTTTATGAAACTTCTGCAGAGCTGGCGTGCCCACACTCTGCTGGTCTTGTTTACATTTTCTAGTCCGTGTTTTTTCCTCTCTTACTGCACTCTTTCCCTCCCCACATTACCTCTCAAACACTCCTCGAGGTCTCTTTATCTGGCCCTCCTCAGCGTCTCCTTTCAGTCCACCTACAGCAGCTTCACTTTCATTCAATGCCCCTCCAAACACACATCCGACCTGCAGCCTAAATAATGAACAATCTATTTACAGTTTTGTCACCACCTTAGTGGTCAACCTCCTGTGTTCTTGTGAACTTTTGCCGCCGACCGTCTTCCGCCATAAGTCGTGTTTTGTCCCTTTTTTTCGCCAGAGGCCAAACTGTTACACATTGTAAACTTTACCCACTGTACAACAAGTGCAGGGTTGAATTTCAGAGGCAGACTTTATGTTTGAACTGCTCTGGCAATTAGTAGAGGATAGACTTACAGAGCACCTACTGCACAATAGAGGCACCGCTCCAGTTGTACAAGCCCCTGTTCCCATTTAGCCCCTCTCCATCTGTCAGTCCTGTGGGACCTCCTGGCAGACTGTGAGCGCATGAACTCCATGTTGGGATTCTTTTTGACATAGGTCAGAAATTTAAAGTCTTTTGGCTTTTGTTGTACATTTACCAGTTATAGATGTTGTAATAGTAGAAATTGAGTAGCATACATAAACATGACCTTGTTTATTGGTATGACCTGCCGTTGTGGTAAATAGTCCTGTGCTGCTGTTTTTCTGAGTAAACGGAACTATGAGGTTTGTCCTGAAGTGAATTCCTAACGTTCCGAACATCTTTTTCAAATATTTGTTAAATGATGTTTTAAATTATAGTTATTTAACAGGTCGTAGCTTCGAAAACAGTTGGAACGTCATTGTTTTTGGGGGCAGTTTTTGGTTATTTCGGTTTCCTTTTTTTTTCGAAGTCCTGCCGTCATTAGTTTGAGAGCTTTTTGTTCGTCAGCTTGAGTTTCATGTCTCTGCCTTGCCAGTGAGGAAGAGAAAGTTTCATGCCGAGCAGTGTTTTCTCATCAGTGTCAGCCATGTCTCCTTCTTTTACGGCCTCATGTTTGACAGTTGAGACGTTTTGCTCATAAATCAATTGCAGCCCTGTCATAGGGCCCTTTAAGACCAGAGGCCTCAAGTCTTTACGACACTTTTTTTATGACGACTTGAAATTTCCCACCTTCAGTGATCATTCACCTTCACTCCTGAAGCATCACAGTAAAAAATAAAATGGAATCTTGTATGTGGAGAATGTGGTAGCTCCGCCTTGACAAAGCTGACAGCTCTTTGAGGCCTCGTGACTGACACTGATATCTGTCAGGGTGCACTTCAAACTCAAGCTACTGTGCAGGTTTATCCTGTCAAAAAAGAGTCATGGCGCCCCCCTGTGGAGGGGAGGGCATTCTTGACCTCTTCCTCCTCGCAGGCACATACTAACACTTTTAGTTTTTAGGGCGTTTTGCATGAAACTTCTTCCTCTTCTTCATGACTGAAAGCATGGCCTCCATTCACCTGCTGCAGCGCAAATGCATCCTTCAAAATCGCAGTCAAGCAGAAAGAAAGTGGAGAGGAGTGAGACGACAGGACGGAGAGAACGGAGGGGGAGGAGGAGAGTGACATGCTGCAGGGTGAGGTGGAGGGTGGGGGGGCTCAGAGCACCAAGCTGTTGTATTAATCTGCAAATTTTCTCAGATGACGCAAGGACTGCGACTTTGCCTCCCGTCCCCTCTTCATCTCCACATCCCTACTGCCCGGGTTCCCTCCTGATGCCTCACTCTTGTTGGATGGGAGACAGCGACGCACAGCAGGTGAGCCGAGTCACTTCGTTTCTGCGGGTTTTCCCCCTCCCTGCATGTCCATAGAGGTGGAAAAACCACCAACCACTTTGCAAGTTTTTTCTCAGACATTTGCGATCATAAGCTTGTTTTGTTTAATCGCTGCGATAAGAAGAGATGTCTCAGTGTCTCGTTTTTTTGTTTTTTTAAATTCATCATCCGCGACTTTTTGAGTGCTGTGAATTGTGCATGCTTATCATTTGTTGTTCTTGGACGGAAGAAGTAAAGATTTAAAAGCAGAAACGTGAACTCTCTGCGAGGCCAGATATACTGTATCTGCTGCACTGAGGAGGGATGGAAAAAAGGACGGTGACAGATCAAAAAGGAAACAAACGAAAGGGAGAAAGATGGACTTTATAAATAGCAGGGCTTTACGAGGGTGAAGAGAGCAGATGTGAACGACAGTTTGTGCTTAAGGAGTTCAAACAACAGATTAATACACTGAGATTATCATGCAAGAGAGAGGAGGGGAGGGGCTTATGCGTTTGACATGTGCTCACACACACTCTCAATAACACACAAAGACTCACTCTGAATGCCCATCAAATCAGTACACAAACCCCCCAGAAAAGATTTGATTCGTGTCTAAACTTTTTTTTATGCCAAGCAATTTACAATTGAATTGGATAAATGGTCCCACTTGAAATGCTTTTTGTTCAATATAAGATTTAAATGTGCTTTCAACTGTAAAGTTTCTGTTCAAACAGCAATTTCTTAGCTGCTTTATTTTTTCAAATGCAACAAAACTTTTTAAAAAATTCAATTTTCTTTCAAAAACCCTTAAAGAATTGAATAAACACGTCGTCTATACCCATCAGAGAGCGGAAAAGCAGCAACAGTGCTGACATAAATCACCTGAGATTTTGTTGAGGGCTTTGATTTTATCTTGACGGATTCATGGAGGTAGTCATCATTACAACATCTGAATGTTTTCCAAGCTGTTTTTGACTTTTTGGCATCAATAAAAGCATTTAATACCTGTGAAAGACATAAACCGAGAGGCGGATCTCACACATCATCAATCTTTTATTCAGAAAAGTTCAGCAGCTGATGATTTTATTAGGCCTTCCTAGTAAAGCTGAGCTCTCAATAACTACGTAATAAAACTTTTGACGGTGCCAAACTGAGTCCAGGATGTTTTGGCTTTTGGAGATTCAACTCATGATTATTGTTGCCTTAGAGGTAAAGCAGGGGTCCCCGTGGGGTCAGATGGTTTCTCAGGCGGGACTGCAGCCGTCAGGAGTCAGTGGCCTCTGCATACTGAACTCCAGCTTGCACTGCGTCTGCACTTAATAAAGTGGAGAAAGTTGCTATAAATATGTTTGCAAAGTTCCTCAACAGCTACGCAAACCAAATGACCAGAAAAAAATATTAGGAACTCTGGTCTCTTTCCCATATATCTAATAAATGAGCCTTAAAGTTGTGGAAATCCCTGAGAAAACAGGCAACCCGTTTGAACAAGACGCATCTTCTTCCATTAGAAGAGTTTCCTCCAATCTCTCTGATCCCTATTGGGGCACTTAAAAGGTCAACAGTCCATCACAAAGCAAATTGGCAGTCCCACACCTTTTTTACGATGATGGATTGACCAACAGAAAGATCTGAAGAAAAGCCAGCAGGCACGGCAAGAACTTTTACACCCATCATGTTCCTCTTCTTCAGTGTGCACCGTTCAGGGCAGAAACTCTTCAGGAGTCTCCCCATTTACCCTACAAGAGGTTAAAGCAAGTGCGGAAGCATGTTGACCTCTGCGGTCACATCCCATCTCCGAGCGTCAGTCCTGATCTGATTGACTCTGATACCCACTGACAGCGGCAATAAACACTGTTTAACCCTGTTGCCGCCGCCGCCGCCATTGGCCAGGCACGTGTCCCGGGCAGCTGTTCATCCGTCCAAAGTGGAGTTCTTTCACTGCAGAGATTACTCCTCAAATAATTGAGTTTGTTTGAAGACGACAAATCTGAATCCCTCTGAAAATGTCCGATTTTCAAAGATTGTCAATACAAGAAGAAATAAGCATAAAACATTTAAGACGCAGCTGAAGTTCAGCTGCATGGATGCTATCATTTAAAGTTAAAGGCAACCTAAATGCTTTCAGTATGAGTTTACTTCAATTCAAACCAGTCAATGTGATTAAGTTGTTTGTCCTTTAAAAACCAACCCGATGAAAATGGTGTTTTTAACATATTCTTGTGACATTCTTCTGATGATGGAGGAAAAATTAAACTTAAAATTGCATTTCTGAGTATTTCTTTATTTAAATCATTGTGAATCAGGAGCAGAGGAAAAAAATGCTGTTTGAAAAAGACCTTATTTCTGACAGAAAATACGCTTTGCCGGCCACAAGCTCCCTCCTTCAAGCTCTCAGCAACGAGGAGGCGAAGGGGGGCCGGGGTTGCTCCTCATCATCAGTTCCACCCACAGCTCAGATGCAAATTCTTAATAAACTTCATGCCGCTCTGTAGGAACCTCAAAAATGAGACATGTTTATGTATGTTGGTTAATAACGACATAATCATATTTAAAAGACCACTGAGAACTATTTGAGTATAAATCAAAAGATGATCGGAGTGGGATTTTGATATACTTTTTCATTTGCTGAGAAAAATGTAAAATATTAAAGATATG
Source organism: Oryzias celebensis (assembly GCA_014656515.1). Taxonomy (NCBI): domain Eukaryota; kingdom Metazoa; phylum Chordata; class Actinopteri; order Beloniformes; family Adrianichthyidae; genus Oryzias; species Oryzias celebensis. The sequence goes on along the minus strand of BNCR01000008.1, from coordinate 3,279,430 downwards.
AAGTGAACATTTTACAGCTTATTTCAGTGAGAATTTATATATAATGATGATGGAAAAAAAAATCCAGCGTTGTTAACCAAACACCATCAGAAACTGTCATTGCACGGGTTCCTTCTGGTTACTTCCTTTGCTAATACTCACGGTCCCGCCTTTTGTGCAGCACTATCCCCCCTCCCGCACTTGGGTGGTGGAGGGGCAGGGTGGAGATTACATCTCGATCCCTTTGCAAAGCTCACACCAAACAATCAACCGTTGGAAATAATCCTCTGAGACACCCATGCACACCCCCAGTGATGAACACAGATGTGTCCGAAAAACATGACGACACGCTGTGTATTATTAGAACAAGTCAGCAAATTTAGAGAAAATCTGCTCAGGCAACTCCTTTCATTTGTTATGAACTCATCCAACACTGTTGTACATAAAAAAAAGACTCTTTATCTCCCGCCTTTACCTTTCCGTCTTTACGGGCAGCGGATGACGATATAGGATTTGTTGTTTTAGCTGATTCCATTCAGATCAGTCATCTTCAAAAAATGAATCTTAAGTTCTTTTCTTACCAGTTCATCTAAAAATATACAAGTTGAAAAATAAATCTGAGAAAAGGAGAGAAGTTGTGGATCTTCAAGATAGAGACAAAAAAAAGTGTGGCGTGTTTGTAAGGAGGATAAGCAAACATCCCATCACAATTTCGTTGCAACATTTAGCACCGTTTTTGATGAGCCAACATGTGGGGTTTCATTTGGTGTTTTACATTTGAGGTTAGGCTTATTTTAAAGCTCCTCAGTGTTTCCAAACCTCCTGGAGAAAACAAAAGTGCTTCCTGTTCAAAGAAAACAGGTCGACAAACCAGAGCTGACCTGGGAAAGCTGTAATTTACATATATAAAAGACTCAGTCCAAGATTTACTGTTCTGAAGGTGTTCACTCAAATTCTGTTTCTCACTGATGCTGTCTGTCGTGGTGAGTTTTCCCCGTCCTGGATGCTGCTTCCACATTCTGCGCAGCATCTGGTCCTTCTCTTTTTGCTGAGAAGCAGACTTCAGCCAACGGGACAGATGATTCCTCGAGGCCAGCTATGTCATGTCTGGAGGCAGCTCAGACATTTCCTGGAGCAGAGAAATAATCTGTCTGCTGAGGAAGGAGGACATATTTGCAGTCCAGTTTTGGGTCCTTGAGTCTGTTCTCACATCTTAAAAACCTTTCTCATGCAGAAGTTTTGTTTAATATTTTGAGACTTTGTTTTTGGAAAAAACTTTTCTTTTGCTTGTGTGCTAAAACAGTAAAATGAAAAAAGTTTGATTGAATTACTTTGATCTTACTGATTACTGTCTGAAGTGCCTGTTTTATTCAAAAAGTGACGTTTTTTTGTCCATCAATTTATTTCAAGATCAACTTACTTAGTGTTTCACAAACAACTATGTGGTCAACAGGCATTTGCAAACAATGTTCAGAAAGATGACACTGATGTAAAGATTGGAAAGAGGATTTGTGAAGACTAGAACACTGGAACGTCCTCCCCCCTCTGTTCTTAGTACTCCATTCACAGAGGATTACATCTCTGCTATTGAAACTTGGCAGTGAATTCTCCGCCCCGAAAATGTACCATTTCACATCACGCTGGCAATCTGATGGCGTGGAGTGGCCATCTTTGCCTCAGGGAAGAGAGGAACAGAAACATGGTTGAAGGGAGCGGGAGGTGATGAGGATGATGCGTTAGGCAAACAAACAGTAGGTGTATCTTTTGTGCTCTCCTGCTTTACTTTTCCATGAACAAAGATTCACCAGGACAGATACAGACAGTGCCTTCTGCTAAGCTGACGGATTATAATCATGTCTGATTGTGAGCCCGACTCTTCGTAAATGTGAATTTGTCCTTGTGACATGGATTTGGCCTGGCTGCTTTGCTTTCCAGATGTGTTTATAGATGGTGAATGTGGGGAGGTGGCAGCTGTGGCGTCTGAAACGTCTTAGCTGAGAATACGAGTTGATCATGAAGACATTTTCCTTTACAGAGATTTTTTTGTGGCTGTTTAGATTGAATGCTAAGTAAGTAAAATGTATTAATGAGCTGATAGTTTGCTTCATGTCTTAGGCTTTCATCACAACTGTCTTTTTGGGTGGATAGGGGCTGTCTACAGGTGAAAAATAGGCAAACCTGTGGATATGCAGGTGGTCTGCACAAAATATCAAAGTCGTAGACCGCTCGGTGAACCCGTACAGCAAACATGTGCATTCACATTTTTTGGGCATGCTCCAAGCGATAGGTCGTCGTAAACATTTTTTATCAAACTTAAGGGTAAGATGCAGGCATGTCGTCGGATTATCACACATTAGTACAGTTCATGGATTTCTAACATGCAAACTAAAATGTTTACTCTGTGTATTTTTAAATTCTGAGCTTCTTTAAAAGAGCGGACATTTCTTCTCTGTTTAAGCAGGATTTGGTCCTTGTAACATTTGTTTCTGTGTGTATGTGTGGTGTGAAGTGTGTGTGAAAACAGTTGTATTCCTGGGGTCCGTCTGAGTTTTTAAGTCATTAGGGCATTTAATTGTTTTTCTTTCCTTTGGGTTACGTCTTTTTACAGTGCTCTAGATTGAGGTGGAACATGAATTGGGGGCTTGTCCGGGATCACTTCCAGTAACAATGAAATAAAACACTAGGTTACTCAAAGAGAATATAAATGAAAGTCATCTTTCCCATAAAACAGCATAAATGTTTTTGTTCTTCCTGTTTTATTAATGTTGTAAAATTGCAGATAAAACAAACTTTTTAAAGGCTACCCAAATTCTTTTGGGTCTGAATTTTCAAATTAAAAGCTTTTAACTTGTGAAGCTGTGACTTTTGGTGCATAAAAAAGAAAGGGAGGGAAAATATTGAAGCCAAAATATTTCTAACGAGATTTTTTTTTGTTCAAATTTTCTTTAGATACTAACCATTGATACTGTGTCACTGTGCTAAACGGCTGATTGCTGACACATCAGCATATAGCAGTATAGATTATTTGAATATTTTTTATTCTCATGTTTTATTGCTTGTTGCTTTTATCAAATGCTCCATTTTAATTTTAGATTTATATTTAATTATTTTTATATCCAGTGCCTCCTCGGCTGAGTCCTCTCCCTCTGGGTCAGCTACGGTTCAGTTGCTGCGGCTCTAGGTGGGGACCTGCCCCGCCACCCTGTTGTGGTGGGGCTGGGTCCTCGCCTGTGATGCTGCATTAGACTGGCTATGTGGTTGTCCTCGGAGGAAGAGGACCCAACTATAATTGGTTGAAATACCAACTTTCTCTGTGCTCAGCCTGTTTCCCAATGGGTTCCTTCAGTTAAGGGGGTGGGAGTTGTGAAAGGAGTTGGGTGGATTGCATGTGTGTGTTGAGGGTGGGGGTCCTACATTTTTATGGTTGTACTTGTTTTTTAATCTGTTTTATTTTAATGTAAAGCACTTTGTGTTATGCTTCATAGGAAAAGTGCTATACAAATAAAGTTTGATTTGATTTGATCAATTCTGCAGGGTGCCTAAACTTTTACACTTCGTTATTTTGTTTTCTGTTATTTTAAAGGGTAAATGATGGAAATAAAGCCTCATTTTTATAAATATTAAAACAATGTCTCATCTTTAAACTGATGCCTTTAGGAGAATTTCCAGTCTTTCTTTGGGTTCTTTATGCACAGTTATATAACATTTTACCTGGGGTGCCCAAACACTGTACTAATTAGTTTACACTGCGAACGCTGTGGTATTCTTCATCAGTTTCTGTGAAATCCTGCATAAATTAGAATTTTTTTTACAATAACAGTCTTTTTGAAAAGTTGCTTTAAAACTCCCCTTTTCTGTAGTTAATTGCATTCCTGACTTTTCCTGAACAGGATTAGGGAAACTCTAAGAGCACCAACGGTTTGCCAGTTCTTTCCAGTTCCTGAGAAAGAGATAAAGACGCATGACTGCAGGCAACTCAAACACAACAGGCAACAGCTAAACAACTGAGGAGATGTAATCTATCCATCCTCCTCTAAAATGGTGGAGTGGACAAAAAACTTGGTATGGAGCAGCTCACAGGCGATGCTGATGTGTCAGTAATCAGCCGTTTAGCACAGTGACATAGTATTAATGGTTAGTATCTAAAGAAAATTTGTAAAAAAAAATCTTGTTAGAAATATTTTTGCTTCAATATTTTCCCTCCCTTTCTTTTTATGCACCAAAAGTCACAGCTTCACAAGTTAAAAGCTTTTAATTTGAAAATTCAGACTCCATCCAATGAACTTCCTTGTTATCCATCACTACCTGGGGTGCTCTCTCACTGTAACCATAAAAACTGCAAACAAGGAGAGGCACAACACGCTTTGTTCAGGTTTTAACGCATCAACTGCCGATTCATCAGAAGCTTCAGAACAACCAACACCTTCTGAAAAATGGGAATTTCACATGACACAATGTTTTAAAATCTGTGGAGAAATCTTCAGCTGGAAGTGTGCTTTGTGTTCAGTTTAGTTAAACTGCAGGTTTTAGTTCATTCAACAAACTTTTAGTGAATTTATGCAATGTGAGGCAAAGCCAGAGTGACTGCAGACCACAGACTGCAACCAGATGTTTGACTTTTCTGACATGTCATGGAATGCAACGTCTCGTGTGTCCTCGCGTTTTCAACCCAGGAACATGACTGTGAGACGTTACTTGGCTGAGGAGTTTGAGGCAAATGAAATCCAATAACAGTGAGGATTGAAAGTTTGGGCACCACAGGTAAAATGTTATATCACTGTGCATAAAGAACCCAAGGAAAGATTGAAAAATCTTTTAAAGTGAACAGTTTACAAACATGAGAAATTCTTTTAATAGGTCAATAAAAATGAGGTGTTATTTTCATCATTTACCCTATCAAAATAACAGAAAGCAAACTAATGGCGTGTTTCAAATTTTGGTCACCCTGCAGAATTTATAGTATGCACTGCGCCCTTTGGAAAAGCTGAGACCTGACACCTTAAAATTCAACGTTTGAATGAACACATAAACAAGCCTGATGCATTTTGGAAGCAAGTTCTGTGGACCGACCGGGTTCAAATTGAACTTTTTGGCTGCAATCAGCAAAGGTACGTTTGGAGAAGAAAGGGTCCAGAGTTTAATGAAAAGAATCTCTGTCCAACTGTTAAGCATGGGGGTGGATCAATCATGCTTTGGGCTTGTATTGCAGCCAGCGGCACAGGAAACATTTCACCAGTAGAAGGAAGGATAGATTCCTTAAAATTTTAGAAAATTTTGGACAAAACAATGAAGAAGTTGAAGTTGAAAAGAAGATTGCCTCTTCAAATGGATAATGATCCCAAACACAACTCTAAAGCCTTGCTGTTAAGAGGCAGAAACTGAAGGTTTTGCAGTGGCCTTCCCAATCACGTGACCTCCACATCATTGAAAATCTATGGATAGACCTGAAAAGAGCAATCTCAAAGAACTCGAAGACTTTTGTAGCGAAGAATGGATGAGGAAACCTCAAACAAGAATTAAGAGACTCTTGGCTGGATACAAAAAGCCTTTACAAGCTGTGATACTTGCCAAGGGGGGCAGTACAAGGTACTGACTCTGCAGGGTGCCCACATTTTGCACACACCATTATTTTGTTTTCTGTTACTTTGAAAGGGTAAATGGTGGAAATGAAGCCTGTTTTTTTTTTATCATATTAAAAGGATGTCTCATCTGTAAACGGATGCCTTTAGGAGATTTTGCAATCTTTTCTTGGGTTCTTCATCCACAGTAATAGAGCATTTTATTTTGCGTGCCCAAACGTTCGATCCCCACTGTGAGTCTGGAGGGTATTGAATCATCAAGAATGTGACCAGTGAAGAATAAACAGATATGTCCTCCACTCTTCACAGGCAGGATGACAAACAAACCAGCAGCCAACCAATCCAACACCGCAAAGGAGAAGGAAGAACCGCCGCGTGATGACAACACGGAGCTTGCCTACAAAGATGCAGGCCACTGCAGCCGCAGTACTCACAACCTCCTGCTGGGTCTCACTGTTCTCGGTACGCAGGAACTCCGAGCATTTCTTTAAAACCTCTCTTAACTAAATTCTTTCTAAATCCCAACCTCTTTAACTAGTATGCTTGAATTCAGCTTTTGTAAAACGTTTTTTTATCCAGCTTGGTTTACAGAAAATCTTACCACATGCAAGCTTAGCCGTATACGGTCCGTGACCATTTTCCCGTGAGACATCATAGGCTTGTTGTTGTCCTCAGTCTGTTTCTGTAAACACTTTGCTATGTTTTGCCATAGCTGGGCTTTCAATCCAAAAAGAAAAAAAACCCTGCGAAGGAAAGAAGTGTGTTATTTTTGTCTGTAATTTGTCACCAAGATTTAAACTCTGATATGAAGCAGTTTACATTCTAGTAGATGGCTCTCATTAGTCAGAGAGCATTTACACGCCAGATATAAACTAACAGGCTGGGTCTGTGGATTCACTGAGCATTTGCTGAGTTTTTCAGTTAAACAAATATAGTAAATGTGGTTATCTTTATTTTTGATTTGTCTGTCATGTAACCCGCCATGTAAACCAGTACGTAAAAGACTATTCACTTGAAATTAGTCATTCTTATTTAAAAAAAAAAAAAAAAACCTTTGAAAACTTTTCATTTATTGATTTTCTTCAAACTGAATCTGTCAAAAGGGACAAAATGATTTTGTTCCCAGGTGTCGTCATGGGAGCAGTGTTTGGGATGCTGCTGCGGTACATGATGGTGAAAGACATCTCTGCCCTCACTATGGTTTCCTTTCCTGGAGAAGTCCTGATGAGGATGCTGAAGATGCTCATCCTGCCTCTAATCATTTCTAGCCTTATCACAGGTGAGCCACTCACACACATCCTGTTAAAAGAACAAGTTCAGCTATTCTTGTTATTGTGGTCGTAACAACTGTAAGTTTGTACTTTCTCTGCCCAAATTCAGCTCATTCCAACTATTTCCTGCATCACAGACCTTATTCTTATTGGAGAAATTTGTTTGGTTCTTTTGGTTTTTTTATATTAAGCTGACAAAAATGTGCAAAAGGCTGCAAATAAAACCTTTTTTATGCATTTTCCTGCTAAAACGTCTACTATTGTAAAATTGTTCCTAGTGGTCTTTAAAATTATGATTTTAGCCAATATCTAAAAACCTGTTGTTTTTTTTTTACGATATTTGTACAGTAGCGCAGCAGGAGGTCAGCAGAAATGTTGCCTCTTAGTTGTGGGCAGAACTGTTGGAGCGAAAGTTAGCTTCGCTCATTTCCCATCAGCACTTTGGTTACACTCTTTCCCACCAGCTGATAGCACCTTACAACCCCAAGCTAACGTTAACGTAGCAACAAAAAAAAAAAAGGCGAGCAAAATCGAAGCTTTCCAGCTGTACCGTTTTGAAATTGATGGCAGCTCAAACGAGGAAAGGGAAGATGTTGGTGGTTAGCCTGCCCATGGAAGTTGTTGCGCCTCAGACCCGTATTTTTTCAAACCACAGGTTTTCATCTGCTTCTAATCCAGCACAATTTGAATAAAGAAATACTTAGAAAAGCTCTTTTAACCCTAAATTCTTTCATACATATCCTTCCTCATCAGAAAAAAGCCACAAGAACACCAAGAACACAATTTTCATTGGAGTGGGCCTTTAAACTGGTGATTCAGTCCACAGATGGTTCTTAAACATTTTCCGCTTCTCCCTCAGGGCTTGCTGGTCTTGATGCTCGCTCTAGTGGCAGGATGGGAAGCAGAGCCATGGTGTACTACATGTCCACCACCGTAATCGCTGCTGTTCTGGGGGTGATTCTGGTGCTGGGAATCCACCCAGGTAACCCTAAGCTGAGGGGAAGAACCACATCCACAGCAACAAAGAACCAGGAGGTCAGCAGCCTGGACGCCTTCCTAGATCTGATTAGGAACCTGTTTCCTGAGAATCTGGTGCAGGCCTGCTTCCAGCAGGTACTCCACTTTTTTATTTGTTCTTCTATTATTGTTTATCTTAATTATAATTAGAACATACAAATATAAATCATAATGCAATATAGAAATACTTTAATGCAGTAAACTCATCAGGAAAACACCTAATAAAGCAGGAAATATTGGCAAAAGCTGAGTAATTTTCTTAGAAATGCTGATAATTAACTGTCTGTCATGGTTTTTATTTTTCTTCATCGCTAAAAATGACCCTGCTGTTATGTCATGGATTTATGTTACAGTTTTGTGTTGTTTTTCCTCATGTGTTTTCAGTTATCCTTCATTATGCCCCTTTTTGCTCTGCCTCGCTGTCATCTGTTTGGTGATTATGGCTCCCTTTGGGCAGTAAAAAGTTCTAAGATGAAATATTGAATGTGGGTGAAATGGATAAATGGTTTCAATCATTAGCAGACCATTTTCAAAAACCAAGAACTACAGTGCTCAGCAGAAATGAGTACACCCCACTACATTTTTCAGGAAACCATCAGTGTCCTTTCAGAATCAACATTTTCTAGGAGATTTTATCCTATAAAATACTCTCACAAATGTGGGCCATTGATTGCAAACAAGATTTGTTCATTTGCACACAAAAAAGCGATTTTCACAACTAATTAATTCAAGCCCATTCTAATGAACAGGAATTCAACCACAAGAGGATCTCATGAATCATTAGAGATGTGTCCAGAACACAGGTGACAATAAAAGAGCATTACTGAACAAAGAAAAGCCCCTCCCATTTCATGCTGTCAGAAATGGCTCCTCATGGAAGAGAAATGTCACAAAATCTGAGAAAAGAAATCATTTCTTTACAAAAAAAGGTGAGGGCTACAAGAAGATCAGCAAAGCTTTACATATCAGTCAAAATACTGGAGCAAAAGTGATCCAAAAATTAAGAAAGATGGAAGTGTAACCATCTTACAGAGACGTCCAGGCCGTCCACAGAAGTTAACATCTGGACAGGAGCATCTTCTGATGAGAAGGTTGAAGAAAATCTCCATTCAAGTTCACTGCAGTTAGCTAAAGCAGTAGAAAGCTAAACTGAAGGCGACCGTTTCCCGTGACATTATACGGCGCACACTGCAGAGGAATGGGATACATGGGTATCGTCCATGAAGGACTCCTCTCCTAGACTTTACTAGGACACATGCTGAAAAAGAGGAAGACTGAGACTAAACTCTGCAGTGATGAGAGAAAGATCACTGTTTTTGAAACTAATAGTTTTAAAACTGAATGATGTCGTGAAGGTGACGATTTCAAAGAAAAATGCATGGTGCTTACAGTAAAGCATGGTGGTGGTAGTGTCCTAATGTGGGGCTGCATGAGTGCTGCCGGTGTTGGAGCTGCATTTCATTGACGGTATCATGAACTCAACAATGTACTGCTCTATACTGAAGGAGAAGATGCTGCCATCACTCCGTGTACTTGGTCTTCATGGACTTTTCCAACATGACAATGATCCAAAACACACATGGAAAGCTACTGTTGCATTTCAGAAGAAGAACAGGGTGAAGGTGATTGTATGGGCAAGTATGTCTCCTGATCTGAATCCAATCCAACACCTGGGGGGAATTCTGAAGAACAAGTTGAGCATCTCTCTGCATCCAGCATCCAGGCCCTAAAAGAAGTTATTCTGGAAGAATGGAAAAAGACAGATGTTGCAGTATCTCTCCAACTTGTTCATTCCATGCATTGAAGACTTGGTGCTGTCCTTAAAAATCACAAAATACTAGATGTAGTAGTTTTTGATGCAGGGTGTATTCATTTTTGATTCAACCAATTTGAGTAAAACTGCAGATTTTGTTATCCAAGTTACATTATTCACTTTCATTTCATGTTTTAGAGTTCAATAAGTGTTCAATAAAACTCATCTTTGTGGAAAGTCTGGAAATGGTCCCTTTGTTCATCGCGCTACTGATTAAATTAGTTCTGTTTAAAGGGGTAGTCATTAATGCTGAGCACTGTGCATCTGTCTCCTAAGCATGACATAAAACATGATAAACAGTCAAAACCTTTGGTTTTAAAGATCTTTAAAATCTCACAGTTTCTGCAGAGCAGCAGGAGTGCATAAAAAAAAATTGCCTCTGATTTGTGGGCGGGGACCGTTGGCGTGGTGTAACCCCGCCTCCTTGTCTGCCCCCGTTGCAGAGCAGGAGTGTAGCAGAGAGCTTGTGGCCCACCCAGCGTATTTTCTACATCACAAAAGTCTTTTTCAAACTGCTATCTCCCTTTCGGAGTCACAGAGATGCTGGAGTCTGTCCCGGCTACCGTATGGCGAAGGCGTGCAACTCCCTGAACAGGCTGCTGGTCTGTTGCAGGGCACACAGCTGCAATTTTGAGCATTATTGTCTTATTATATGTCCATCATCAGAAAAATGCTACAAGAACATGTCAAAACACCAAAAAACACAATTTTCATTGGAGTAGGTCTTTAAAGTAGCAACAGAGGTTTCTCTGGAAGCTTGAGGTTTTCCACTGTTTTCCAACAGTCATTAAATGGAAGCATCCTGTGTGTTGAGTTGTAATGATCAGTTTAGGAATGATAACTACAAGCTATCAGCAGTCCTGATCATCCCCTCATCCTGGTTGTTGATCCTGTCTTAAGTAGGGTGTGTCTAAATGATTCTTTGTCCTGTTTATGAAGGTTAAGGTCAGCCTTTCCTTAACTGCTAATCTCCTTTTATTTTGCCTTAGTTTAATGTCTACCAGTGAACAGGGAAATCTGCCAAATCTGATTGACTCCCTTTTTTCTCTTGATGTTTCTTGCATCAGTTCTTCCCCTTTTTTAACCTTTCTTTTCTGTTTCTTTTGTTTAAACTCATCAGGAATTCATTTGGGTCATAAAAGGAGTGGCAGTCAGCGCAGGAAGGGACTGTCTTCCATTTATAGTTTTTTTTGTTTCGTTTTTATGTGAGAATCTCTTGTTCTCCGTTTGTTTGTTCTTTAAACACAAATCACTGTCAGTTCTGCAGCAGCTGAGGCTGCGAGGCTTAGAAAATCAGATATTCTTAGCTGGATCTTTCTTGTCATCCTAACCCAGATTATTGAGCATTTTGGTTGTCCTTACTATTGCAGGTTCAGACGGTGCTGAAAACGGTGCCGGTGGCTCAATCAAACCAATCTGAGGCTGCATCAGTGATTAAGAAAAAGCTGGAGTACAAATGGGGGATGAATGTTCTTGGTGAGTTGGGGAAAGATTTTTGCTTTATTTTATGTCCTTTTTTTGCATGAAACATTTGCATGTTTAGCTGCTGCTGATTGGCTGCTTTGTGTCTTCACTAAGGCTTGATTGGCTTCTTCATCACTTTTGGGATCTGCATGGGCAGGATGGGCGAGCGGGGCAAGGTTATGTGCGACTTCTTCAACATCCTGAATGAAATTATCATGACGATGGTTTCCATGATCATGTGGTCAGTGTCTGTGTGTACTTATGTGTTTTTGCATGCATGCATTCCCTGTGTCTCTGTTTCTGCTCTTCTTTGTCATTGGCTGCTTTGCTTTGACGTGCTGAAGACACAGCTCAGAGGTCAGCGACAGTGACGGATCAGCCCCAGCCATTTGTGGGAACGGTAAAATTAGTTAGACAGTGAGGACTGAGCAGGACGGAAAGAAGAAGGAGAAGTTTTGGTGAAGGACATGGACAGATGGGAACGGAGAGGGTTTCTCTGGGACATGCTGGAGTCTGCAGTAAGCTGGGGAAAAGCAGAGGTCGGGCACCGGAACAATGTGGAGGACTCCCATGAGATCTGGGGTGGAAGATTTCCAAGATGTAATGGATCTGCTGATGTGGAGGAGACGCCTGGCAGCAGAGTAGAAAGCAGACAGCCGCGAAGCAGAAGGATAAGCGTGTTTTCAAAAAGTAAGGCTCGTCTTGAGGATTCACAGGAACATGGCTGCTCTTTCAGAGAAAGAGAATATCGGCGCTCTGAGCTGGAACGGGACCAGGAGAGTGGGGGGGCTTTGGTAGGCGGCCTGAAGAAAAACAGCAGGATGCTTGTCTTACATCTCTTTTAGGCCATCCACATGTGCAGCTGGACACCAAAGGAATTGTGTCAGCTCCACATCACTCACTCAATATAAACAAATTACTCAGTGGGCCTGTGGAGCAAACCAAACACAGAGGCCCATGTATACAGAAACACGAAGAACATCCATTGACTCACATATGCTGCCTCTCCAGAAAAACAACTGTCAGGGAACGCCGGCGTTCGCCACACAGCTGACCCGCCTGCTGAAGGAGGCCTTGGAGATGAGACTGGGGTCGGGGCCAAAGGGAACAATGTTTTGATTCACTTCCTACAGAAGACAAGTCTGTATTCATGAATGGGAACAACTGCACTCTGAAGCTGGAACCTAGAGATTCACGAGTGTCCTCTGGCTCAGTGTTAATGAATATTGTGTTATTATAATAGTTACTATTTATAAATTACATGATCCAGTCTGATCCTCTTCTGATCTATTTTAAGTGTTTTTTTTTATTATAATGATGCCGTTTTTAGTAAAAAAATCAGAAAACGTACCGTTTTCCAGGACGGAGTTTCTGCAGAGCGGCAGGAGTTCATTACAAGTGTGTCTCTGAGTTGTGGGCTGGATGAGCAATGTTGCAGCTATCCAGCCGTACACTTTTAGTCACACGTTAGTTCAGACGCAAAAAAACAAAGATGTACATGGATCTAGTCGTCTACAAACGGATGCATCAGAATGGAGCGGAGCTGGGAGCTTGTGTTTTCTACGTCTCAAATGCAATCTTTTTCAAACTGCAATTTTTTGTCTGTTTCTGGTTCACAACAATTAGAATTTTCTAAAAAATAGTTAAAAATGCTATTTTGAGCTTAATTTTCTTAATACGGTAAATGTCCTCCATCATCAGGAAAATGCCACAAAATGATGGTAAAACCACCAAAAAGCATGATTTTCACAGAGCAATTTCATAAGTAGTTTCTCTCTAAAAGAACAATGAACACATCTATCAAAAATAAATAAAAAAGCTGGAGGACATGCATGCAGCATGATATTTTTAAAATGCATCTGGAAACATGTCCTCCTCCAGCCGGATCTTTGCTCTTTGTTCTGTGCAGGTACTCCCCTGTTGGCATTGCCTCCCTGATTGCAGGAAAGATCGCAGCTATTGGAGACTTGGAGACGGTGGCCAGGCAGCTGGGGATGTACATGGTGACCGTCATCGTGGGTCTCGTGATCCACGGTGGCTTGATCCTCCCTGCCATTTTCTTCGCAATCACCAGAAAAAGCCCTTTTGCTTTCTACTCTGGAATCTTCCAGGCATGGATCACAGCTCTGGGTACTGCCAGCAGGTATGCCAGCGTGATTGATCCATCCATCGGGGTATTAGGTAATAGTTTTCTAAAATTCTCCAATCCTGAGCTGGGTCAGCAGAGCCAAAAGTGCGTGAGCGGAGGCTCTCGTGGACAAGTCCATGTCAGACAGATCACATATTTCGGATGCCTAAGCCTTCGGATTAGTCGCCAGCAGCCAAACTGGCGCTACTGTATGCTGCTTGGCCTGGCCTGACTTGGCCTGCCTGGATTCTGCTGACACCAACTGTCATTTTGGCACTTTATTGAGGCTTTAGTGAAAATGGATAATCCTATCAGTGTTTTCTGTAATTATATTATGACCCAAGCTTAGCGGGGCTAGGAATCAAATTCCTTTAATTCACATATTGGAGGACTGAAACCGCGGCTGTCACCAGCTGTTAGGTGTAGGCTGTCAGCCAACTGGAGTTTCTGCTGCCTTTTATTTGCCTTGTGGCCTGTTTTTGCCCCTTCACCTTTCTCCCCTCTGCAGCACTTATGCTTCTCACCACCTGTCTGCTTGGGTCCATTTCAGCTGCTGTTTTTTGCCTCTGTTTCCCTGACTTTCTGTTGATTTTTCTTTATTTGGCGTGTTTTCTTCCAGCGCTGGGACACTGCCGGTCACTTTTCGCTGTCTGGAGGAAAACCTGAAGATCGATAAACGCGTGACCCGCTTCGTGCTGCCCATAGGTGCCACCATCAACATGGATGGCACCGCTCTGTATGAGGCTGTGGCAGCCATCTTTATTGCCCAGATGAACGACATAACCCTGGACGGTGGACAAATCGTCACAGTCAGGTACGTTTGTCGTTGTAGCTGTGTTATTTTAGGCTCCTAAAGTTTCTCCATTGCTCTGCCAAAGTTTGAATTTGTTTATATTCCTGCTTTAGAAACTTATTTACGATTTTTGAAACTTTTGGGCTTAAACTAACAACAACAGAATGTACGCACTCCGGAGGAAACTGAAAGTATACAACATTATTTTCCAATATAAATATGACACTTTTTTTATGGCTGTTAGCCTTGCAACACACCTGTTACTCAATCGCAAACACTCTTTCCAAAAAGACTGCACTAACCAGTTCATTAAGGATAGCCGGGGGCAGAGAGTGGTAGCGAGGACAGATGAAGACAAGAAGCGCCACGCTGGAGGCGATGGTGGCGCTCCAACCCGACTTCAGTCAGGATCAGTTTTGACACGCACGACTTTCTCAATTATATGCAAAATACAGAACAGCCGGCCAATCAGCTGATGGATTGTTGGAGGAGGTGGGAGGAGCTCTTTCACTTCCCAACTTTGCCCTCATTTGATTTAAAAACACAGTTTTTTGCCATAAACCTGAGGCCGTCACTGATGATGAAAATTAAAATCTTGTTGCGTTATTTTTTCAATATTTTATAAATCATATTTTTAACTGTTTAATTTTTAAATCACTGAAAATATTTTTTTACTTCCAAAAAAATGAATAGAGTCATTTTAACTTGTATTTGTATTATTATTATTATTATTATTATTATTTACTTGTATTTTATTTACTTGTATTTTTTTCCCAAACTCACAAATTTCTTTCTTTCACAAATGCATGTAGTAATTATTAATGGTTCGTCCTTTTTTGTATTTTTATTTTATTTTAACAAACTAAACCAGTTTTAAACAGTTTAGGAAAGTTTTCAAAAGTTTTATCTCTTTCATTTAAAGTGACACTTTGCACAGGCTGGCTGTTTTATGTCTGCATCTGTTTAGAGCTGATAAACTTCACTTTTTAAAACTTCATTCACATCATTCAAATAAAAACTCACATTTTTCCAAATACTTTTTAAGTCCAAAGCAGATCATTTTTGAGGATCTGTTACTGTCTGCAGCCATTTCTTCAGCGCTGACTGAAGGCTTTCAACTTTTTTTTAAGTTTCTGCTAAACTTTTAAGCCTAATTGGATCCAGTTTTCTTGGCTCGGATTCAGCTTGTTATGGTTGGGGTATACAAATAATTCTCAATTCTTTATACTGTTTTTCGTGTCTTTTATCAGTATCTGTTTACCATAAAAATCTAAAATATTTTTTTAATTAAAAGAGTTGCATTGTTAGTATGTGACTGCAATGCATCTGTGTTAAACAAGTCCTGCATGAGAGGCGGATGAGGGTCTCAGTGAGGGTAACGATTGGAGCCGTCAGAAGAAGGCCGAGCTTTAGATCAGATAAATTCTGTTGGGGATGGAGATAACACCATTTAGAGTCCAAACTGGCCTGCAGTCACGTCTGGGCCTGACATGAACTGGTAATTTTTTTAATTGCTTACATGTCGGAGCAAGCTGCATTCCTTCATGATGCTGTGGGCAGAACAGTCCTCTGCATTGCCTGTTTTTAAGAGTGAAAAAAGAATGCACACAAACACTCGATTTTCTCCTATTAAATGTCCTCTGGGCTTATTTTATGCTGAGATTATGATGTTGAAAAAATTGTATTGTAAAATACAATCATACTGCATTTATTAACTATGAAAGCATGATGTTAAAGTTGTCTCAAACTAACGACAAAGCTGCTCTTTAAGTTGAATGTAATTGAGTGACATTTGCAGTTCATATATTATTTAAGTTGATTGGTTAGGAGCATTAAAGTTGCTTTTTTTACTAATTAAAATAAATGAATAATCATCAGCATAAAAATTAGACTTTCATTTATTCACTGGATATTTTTATGTGGAAATTCTGACATTTCAATCATTTTTTCTGTTTATATTTTGTTGCAGTAGATACGTTTTTATAATTAGAAAAAACGAAATAAATAAAAATTAAAATAAATGAATAGTTTAGTTGTTAAAAGGTAAACAGTAAACGACTGGTGCAGTCCTGTTTCCGCCCTGTTGGCATGAACAAAAACTGCAACTCCACCTTCTCTCTGCTTACCTGTATCACTGCGTTTGTTGACTTGTGTGAAAACATTTTCCGACATTGTTTTTTTTTGTGTGTCTCCCAGAATTATTTGAACTGTTTTTGAAATAAACAAAAATATCAAATATTTCCTTTTAATCCAACAAGTAGGACTTTTGATGGAAGACAGACACATCATCTGCATTGTTTATTGAGCCAAACCTTTTTTGTCCTGAACTCTTGTTTCAAGGGTTGTTTCTTATTTGGATTCAGACATCTCAGTGGCTTCAAAATCTATTGTTTCCAAACAATCTTTTCTACAACAGGATTTTCTTAGGTAAATCAACTAGACAAAGCTTCAGGACTGAAATCTTCCTTTTCCTCCTCAGTATGACTGCCACCCTGGCCAGTGTTGGAGCTGCCAGTATTCCCAGCGCCGGACTTGTGACCATGCTGCTGATCCTGACAGCTGTTGGCCTGCCAACCCAGGACATCAGCCTGCTAATCGCTGTCGACTGGCTGCTGTGAGTCGGGTGTTTGATGAGTGCGTGGCTGCTGTGAACTCACAATGTCTTTGAAACTGCTGCTTCCGTCCCCTCGTTTTGTTTGTCCGTTCAGGGACAGAATGCGCACCTCCATCAATGTGGTGGGCGACTCTTTCGGTGCTGGGATCGTGTATCACTTATCCAGAGGGGAACTTGCTGATCTGGATGCAGCAGAGATGCAAATGCTCCATCCAGGAGAGGAGCTGGATTTCATCCCTCCTCCTCCTATCCTCACTGACATGGAGTTGGTTGACCCTCTCAAACCCCCAGAGCTGCCACCCCGCTCTCCACGCCCTCCTAAATTAAACCACCATAGTCATGTTGCCTCCCAATCCATCACTCACTCGCCGTCTTGTTCAATCCGATCTCCATCCCCTCGCTCCATCCGTTCTCCCTCCCCGCGCTCCGTCTGCTCCCATTCTCCTCGGCCTCTCCGTACTCATTCGCCACGTCTGCTCCGCAGGACGGAGCAAGGCTACAGCCCTCTGCCTAGTTACGATAACCAGGTAAGCTCCTTGTTTTTTTGGAAAACTTGTTTTTTGATTATACATTTTTCAGTGTAAAATAAGTCAATTATAAAGCGTTTGCAGATTTATTTATTTATACAGAGTTTCCATCAATGTAAGATCTGTGTTTCAAAGCTACGGTCAGTAATGGAACCGTGACGTCTGTGTTCAGATTTCCATGCCGCCACGCTCCTACCGAGAGCGGGATCGGGATCGGGAGCGGGACCGAGAGCGGGAGCGGGAGCGCGAGCAACTGAGGCGAGAAAGTGAGACTGAAGATGACGAAGAGCGAGACCGGGTTCTGTGTGAACTCAGCGACGGTGAAGAGAGTGACGATACCGCTTACGATCGTCGGCACGCCATTCCGCCGTGTGACCTGCCGTGATTTGATTTCGTCATAATTTTCCCAGACTTTCCCTGTGTCATCCCCAATTTTTCTGTTTTCTGGATCTTTGTTTCCCAGAAGAGTGAAGTTCAGCGTCAATTTGACTAAAGATTTGAACAATATTTACAGCATGTAAAAAGAAAAACACCTGAAGGCAGATAATAAATAAATGAATTCTGAAAAAAGATTTCAGAGAAACCAAAAAAAAAAGAAATGTATTATTTTTATTTAAAAGAGCTTAGTTTTTCAAAGTTAAAGTTCTGGTTTGCTGAATCAAATCTTGATGAAATACGTTCTCACAGATTTGGTTCAGAGTGATTTTCTTCCTGTGTTGTTGGATCAACATTAAATGTTAACACCTAAATGGTGTTGACTATTTCTGTCTCCAGTTTCAGCCACCATTTAAAAAGAAAAATGTAAAACTCCAATTCCAAGAAAACACGTGCAGAAAAACAGTCTGTCCCTCCACCTATCAAAGACATCAGATATTAAGAGAACAGTTCGATAACCAAAAACGTTTCAAAGATGAAGGAAATCAGTTAACAGAAAAGTTCAGAGAGCCTGAAAATTTCTTGATGTAACTGGAGGAACAGGGGGCTAGGTGGGTGTCTTTGACCAATGACAGCTTGACTTTTCTGGAAGTAACACCGCCACTCTTCCAGTAAATACACATAAGTATAAACGGTAAATAAAACATTTACAGCTTTCTCCACTAAATTTAAGCTTCAAATTTTCCCAAATAGTGAGTTGTCTTGTATTTTAGGTGTTAGAACTATTCAAACAGTTAAATAGTTGTGCTCATAAATTTGCAAACCCTGAAAGAATTATGATTCCTTGGTCTTTTTTCAGAGAATACGAAAGGTAACAAAAACTTGTTTCCTTTCATATTTAGTGTTTGGGTGAATTCATTTATTGTCAAAAACGTTGTTTACCATTTTTAAAATCATAATGACAAAAGAAAAACTTCCCAAAAAAACCCTGTTCAAAAGTTTACAAACCCTGATGACTTTGTTCTGCAAACATGGACACAGGCTAGTACAAAAGGGTTTGAAAAGTAGCTAAAGGTAACATCCTCACCTGTGACTCATTTCTCTGTAATCATTGCGAGTGCACAAATTTCTCTGGCCTCCCAACAGACTGCTGCATCCTTCATCCACTTCTGCAGTGACATTCTGAGTCATGGGGAAAGCTAAAGAGCTGTTAAAAGATCTATGGGAAAAGGTAACTGAACCGTGCAAAACTGGAAAAGGATATAAAAATACATCCAAATAACTGAGAATTCAGCAGTGTTCAAACTTCAAGAGATGAAAAGCGTGGGGTTCTGTTCAAACCAAACCACTGTCACAACAATTGCTGCCACAGCTGCCAGAAAGATTGTTAGAGATGCAAAGAAAACCCACAAATAACTTCAGCTGTGATCCAGAACTCTGCAAAACTGTGGTGTGGATGTTTCAAGATGTACAATAAGGAGGCACCTGAAGAAAAACGGGCTGCAGGGTCAAGTCGCCAGAAGAAAGGTGTTTTTGTACAAATGCCACAAAATAGCTCGCTTACAATACACCAAACAGCACAGAGACAAGCCTCCAAACTTCTGGAATAAATTCACTTGGAATGATGAGACCAAAACTGAACTTTTTAGCCACAACCATGAACGCTGCATTTGGAGAGGAGCCCACAAGGCCTATGATCAAAATAACACTATTCCCACTGTGAAACACGGAGGCGGACCGCTAATGGTTTGGGGATGTGTGAGCTACAAAAGCACAGGAAACAAGCAGTATGTTATCAGAAGACTGGAGGAAAACGGTCACTCTTCAGCTCAGAGGCTGCACATGGGACGCACTTGAACATTTCTACATGACAACAATCCAAAGCACAAGGCCATGTCTAGCTGTCATTGGTTACAACAGCATAAGGTGAAGGTTCTGGAGTGGTCGTCTCAGTCTCCTGACCTCAGTATTATTGAGCCGCTCTGGGGAGATCTCAAACGTGAAGTTCAACCAAGACAGCCCAAGAATTTAAAGGAACCCAAGATTTTCTGCCAGCAAGACTGGGCTGCTTAGTCAGTAGAGAACATTCAGAACTCATTCACAACGACCACAAGAGACTTAAATCTGGATCTATGTAAATCTTGATTCAGAAGTGGGCAATACAAGGTATTAAGAACTGGGGAATGGCAACTTTTGATTTGTATAATTTGGGAATTTTCTGTTGCCTTGATGATTTTAAAAAGGGTAAACCAAATTTATGGACAACAAATGGCTTCACCCAACCACTAACTGAGTGAAGAAAAAGCTTTTGTGTTATCTTTATATTCTATGAAAAGTAGCCTAAAATTAATAATTTTTTCTAGGGTACATAAACTTATGAGCACAACTGCAGCTGTACACTGTTGGCCTGTTTATAAATGTACATATGATTGAGAAATCTTTTTTTTTTTTGTAAATGTTAAGTTTTGTATGGCTAAAGCTAACAAATGGGAGTTGGTTACAGTTGGTTGCTAGAACATGCTGGTTCCTTCAATAGGATGTCTTCTGAAAGCTCTGGGGAAGATGGAAAGGTTATGTGGTTCCGGTTAGTATTTTTCTACAGTCCTCCACCTTCCCGCGTCTTTTTCATTTTTATCCTTTGCTCTCTTCCTCTTTTCTCCTGCCACTGTCACTGTTGCTGTCTACAATCTAAATGGTTTTGTGTGTGCGTGTGTTTATGGTAGGGTGTGTGCAATCATGAATATTACAAAATTGCTGTTTTAATTCTTAGGTTTGCTTATGTTTGTTATATTGCTTGGACTTTAATCTCTACGAATTACTATCTTAATCTCCTCTGGTCCCCTAAACTGCCTTTTATTTGAAACTATGTCCCTCAATAGATGAGATTTCCTTCAGATTCAGCGGTTGGTGCAGGTGGTGTGTATATTGTACCTAATAATAATAATAATAATATATTGTACGTAATAAAATCTAAGAGCTCTATTTGAAGTTACTTCTGTCTTCCAGTTTTTTTTCTGCTTTTGGTGCATAAAAGATGTTTGGAAAATCCTGCAGGCAAAGATATTACTGGATAGAAAAGTCGCAATAGACACTGACGAACAGCACACATTGCACACTGAGCTCGGCTTGTGCACTGATGAAACAAAGACACTGAGACAGCAGCGCTCTAATCCTCTCAGAGAAGAGGCAGAGATGGGTAAGGCCGGAAAGAGTGACGATGGCGAGAGGAGTGGCAGGGCAGCAGATGGCCAGAAAGACGTCAGTCTTTCTCATTCTTCTCAGACAGAATAAGGACCCTGGGTAATTGCAAACGGGACTGACGTGAGTTTCTGGTCCATCACAGTAGGGCTGTGTCAGGTGAAAGGTGAAGAGCTGCAGGCCAGTGCTCTGCAACATCTAACATTTCTAGAATCCAGGTTTTGGAGAGCAAACCAGACGTCTCTAGTTAAATGGTGTTGGTGAGGCACTAATCTGCTCTGTAGCTTCTCCAGCGCGCAACACGGATATATGTGAGGCAGACCGGCGGGTGGGGGGGCAGCAGGAATGTAATCACAAAAGCCATCATCTGAGAGAATGTTAGCGCATCATCTGCTGTGAAGCCCTCACCTCACTGAAGAAAGCCCTCAAGACTTCATTTGGAAATGTATTCTCCCAAACTGGGATAAAACATTTCTCTACAAAAAAGTCACGCTACATAAAAAAATTACAGTTCTAGATCTGAACATTTGTGACACAAAACTGAAGGAAATTGAAATTTTTGCTCCTAAATGTGATGCTCCTAGACAGTTGAGGTGTTCCTTAGGAATCCCAACAACCAAATAACACAAAAACTATATATTTTGTTGCAAAATGTGGCTTCTCTTTAATGTTTATACTCTGTACCTTTTTAAAAATATTCTCTACACTGAATATTTTGTTTTTTATAATTGCTTTGAGTGAGTGTACCAGTTGAGAACTCTCATCACTGTTCACATAATACTAATTTCTGAACACCTTTGAATCCACAGTTTAACTGTGAAAGTAGTGACTTCTGCAGCTTCCTTTCACTCTTAGTTTTACTCTTAAACATTTTCAGAAATGCAAAATCTATTTTCTACTTTTTTTTTTGTTTGTTTGAACCTTTTAAAAACCTACTCTGGTGAAAATTGTCTTTAACATGTTCTTGTGATGATAGAGAACAATATCAGTTTTGAGTATTACTTTTTTCAAATCGTTTTAAACCAGGAGCAGAAGAAAAAATGCTGTTGTTTTTACTCTAATTAAAAAATATGATCTTTATGATTTAGCCATTTCAAATAATGCATCAGACAGTCATAAGTCAAAGTTTGCTTGTGTTTGTTTCCTTCCTACAAATTAAAAATGTGTCGTATTTAAAAATCAAAAACAAAAAGACTAAATTCTAGTTTTTGAAAATGTTTAGTAAAAAATCTGAATTCAGGTGTTGA
Organism: Oryzias celebensis; assembly: GCA_014656515.1. Lineage (NCBI taxonomy): Eukaryota > Metazoa > Chordata > Actinopteri > Beloniformes > Adrianichthyidae > Oryzias > Oryzias celebensis. The sequence goes on along the minus strand of BNCR01000008.1, from coordinate 3,257,425 downwards.
TATTCTTTTTTAAACCATTATCAATCGTTTATTCAAGTACAAATAGATAAAGTTTTCCACAATGAGGTAAATTTACTTCTGTACAACTAGATTTGCTAAATGTTTTGAATATTTTGAAATAAATAGAGCTGCTTCACACCCAAGAAACTAATCCTTTTTTGGCAACCAAGGAAAGAAAGGAACCCTAAATAAACCCCCCCGATAGTGTGGTTTAAATGAGTGGTATCATTTCAAGATGACAGATGCTGGATTGAATCCTCTGAAGTCTTTCATGTCACATTACAGTAAATCAAAGCCACAGGCAGCAGGGTGCATACCAGACTGACCTGCGCTGGCGTTTTACGACTCGGTCTGACATCTAGAGGCAGGATTACTCATCGCGTGCAGCTCTGGTTCTCTGAGGTTTTACAGCCTCATTAACTAGAAAAAAAAACAAAAAAAAAAAAAACATGCAATCTTCTGAATTACTTAAAGAAAAAGTGTTTAGGTTCAAGTGTCCTCCCAGAAAAATCCCTGCACAACAGATTTGAAGACAAGAATCCAAAAATCTGTGACCGGAGTGAAAAAAACACCATCTTTATTAAGTAAAGAAAGATGTTTTCATTTACAAAGCTTCTTCCACCCTGAGGATTCAAACTGCTGATCATTCACATAAACGTACTTTTAAAAAAGCTTCACAGACACGTCCTGCTAAAGAATTTAAACGTCCCATGTCCTTATCATCTGGTCTCCTATTTCCAGCATTCATGCAGAATTCAACTCCGTATTCGTTTTTTCCACAATGTTGTCTTCAGAAATCCGAAGGCTTGCTTCTTTGTCGCACGTGTGTGGACGTTACAAACACTGCCAGTTTACCAGAAATAAAAAAGGATAAATAGGAACCCAGTGTACAGTTCTGAAAGATTCCCGTATGTGTGAAAATGTATGTTTCTGCTCTCGTGCTTATCTTGTTTTAACTGGTTATTTTCAAAATAGTAGATGCTATAATTCTATAAAAGCTTTCTCAAAAATATTATCGCTAATACAGCTTAGTGCAGACACATTGTAAAAATGTACACAAAGTGTAAATTCATGGAGAATTGACTTGAAAATATGGATTACTTGTAGTGGTTAAAATTGGATTTAAAAAATGGATACAAATCTTTATGAAGCAGACTGCATGGTTTGGTGCATGGCAAAAGATATCTAAACTTGGCACAATGGGGATCGAGGCGAATGGACTGCATGTGCAGAACAAGAAGAAGAAGCACAGCGAGTTTGTGAAAGCCCAACAGCAGGCTGTTTCTCTCCGACTCCTTTCACCACTGGAAATGATGCAACCTCTGGCATCACAGGGAACAAAACGTGTCCCTGACAGGTGAACGATGTGTGGCTCCACACTGACAGTCAACTCTGAGGTGGACTGGAGGGTGAGGACGGTGACGAGCCACAATGATGAACAGTGGTATTTTAAAGAATGTTGGGATCATCTTTTGATTTTCGCTTACTTGATTCTATGTGAAGACGATAATAGTTTTTGTTAAAGTTAAGGGAGTTGTGATAAGTAAAAAGTGTGTGATTTGATCAAGGCTGCAAAACTACATGAGACACATTAGGATTTGGTAAAGTCTATTTGATTTGTGTTTCGAGTGGTTTAAAATCTGTTTGCTGATTATACTATTAATAATAAAAATGTATAACAACGATGTTCGTGTATGATTAGTAATGTTTCAGAAGTGCTAATAGCTGGTTTATTATTTTGGCTTGTTCCTACAGTATTTAGTGTTTGCATGTATGTTTACCAAACTAGACGTGATGTTCATTTTCTTTGTACATACGGTCTTCAATTAGATTTTAAATTGTCCTAAAAAGTCTTAAATGTAACACCCTCATAGCAAAAATTAAGCTTAAAGATGCATTTCTGAGTATTTCTCTATTGTAATCGTTTCGAATCATGAGCAGACGAAATCATTTTGTTTGAAAAAAGTTTATTTGTGACGTAGAAAATTCGCTGTGCGGGCGACAGGCTTCCTGCTTCGCTCCATTCTGAGGCATCACAGATAGATCCATGTCCATCTTTGTTTTCTTCGTCTGATCTGGGATCTGGCTCTAAGCTGTACAGCTGGATACCTCCAATATTGCTGGCTATATTTGTTGCACCTATGATGTTACATTAGGGGTGTGAGGGGCTGTAAGCTAGTGGGAGAGGATGTAAACAAAGAGCCCTCAGTAATGTGGAGGGGAAGGGGGATGTGGGATTGCTCTTCTTCAACGGTACCCCCCACAACTGAGAGGTGAATTTCTAATGAACTCCTGCCGCTCTGCAGAATTGTCCTAGAAATGTCCAAGAAAATGTTGCAGGTTCGGGTAAAAACCATAATTAAAAGAACACTGAAAATAGATCTAGAGATTCTGCAGCACTGCCATCCAGAGAGGAATCTCTGTTCCTGTGCAGCGTTCATGACAGTGTTCTCCAAACGTTCAGTTCATCCGCGTTTTCACACCAAAAACTTGTACGATCAAAAAAATTAAAATAGGAGTCAGGAGAAATGGCTTTTAGCAAGACAATAGGAATCATTTCACATTTGCTGCACACTAAAGCCGACACAAACTCTGAAGGATTAACTCCATTATCGTTTACAATTAAATATGATAAAATAGGTGCGAGTAGCAGCTCTAACATGCTTTGCAGCTGGAGATGAAATGTTTGAAACACATTTTGATTGTTTTTCATTCCATATTTTCACACAAAACGATAACACTTAAAAACCAGTGTTTTAAATCTGCTTTCTCTTAGTGTTGAAGGTATTTTGCCGTCTTGTCAGTACTTTCCCTCTTTTTCTGCAGCAGACCGTAAAGTTGTCAGACCTGAGTAACCAACGGTTCTTTGGGGCAGAACCTTAAGGTCATGGGGTCGCCTGTTACCTGTCCACCACAAACCCCAGACACGAGGGTCCCATTGAGCGGCGGGCACGTTGCCCTGTTCTGCCCGTACAGGGGTGCGTAATCCAGCATGCTCTCCGGATCCTCGTCCATTCCGTCCTCCTCCTCGTCCTCCTCTCCGTCCTCCTCGCCCTTCTCCCAGACGGATGTGGAGACGTGGTGGTACTCTCTGGTGTCCTCGCATTCCATCTCTCTGTGGTAAAAGTAGCTGAAGTTGGACACGATGACGGGCACGGGCAAGGAGATGGTGAGCACGCCTGCGATGGCGCACATGGAGCCCACCAGCTTTCCTCCAACCGTAATCGGGTACATGTCACCGTAGCCGACCGTTGTCATGGAAACCACTGCCCACCAGAAAGCTTCGGGTATGCTGGTGAAGGCTGTGTCTGGACTGTCCGCCTCAGCAAAATAGGCGGCACTGGAGAAGATTATGACTCCAATGAAGAGGAAGAAGATGAGCAGAGCCAGCTCCCGCAGGCTGGCCTTCAGGGTCTGACCGAGGATCTGAAGGCCTTTGGAGTGACGAGAAAGTTTAAAGATCCTGAAGACCCTCACCAGCCTGATGACCCTGATGAGGGCCAGAGACACAGAGGGCTGTGTGCCTTTGTCCTTGGCGAGCTCCGTGCCCACCGTGACAAAATAAGGCAGAATGGCCAAGAAGTCGATGATGTTCATGACGTCCTTGAAGAAGCGCATCTTACTTGGAGCGCTGATGAAGCGCATGATCAGCTCGAAGGAAAACCAGCAGATGCAGATGGTCTCCACAATGAAGAAGGGGTCGTGGAAAGGAGTGAAATTTGGCGGGACCTGGACGGTTTCGTTGGGGATGGTGGGGTGAGGTGTGGTGGTGTATTGCTGCAAGACAAGGAATGAGGCAAACAGATGCAACTTATTTCCTACCACTGAATGTTGTAACCATTGACTGTATGTGAGACCTGGACTGAGCGAGAAAATGGTTTACACTCGGCTCCAATGATATGAAGTCAGTTCTGCTACATGGGGGTCGCCGTGTTGAAACCAGGCGTCGTCAGCAAAGCAGTGATTATTCCGTGTCGGTTTGAGTCAACGTTTCTATGGCTCCACCTACTTTAATTAAAGTATCTGATTGGTCAGTTTAAAACTTGAACTACAGAAAAAATATAAAAAATGAGGATCATCAAGAACATGTAAAAAAAACCATGGTTATTCTGACCAATAGAATGACTGAGTAACAGCTGTTTATTTCTCTATAGAAGGCCGTGAGATTTTGGCTTCTTGGAGGCAGCAGAAACTTCCTGTTTGGAACACCGGAGTAGGGTCACTCAGTCCAGTTCTCATATACAGTCAACGGTTTTAACTCAATTTAGCAAGGTAAATGTGAGAATAAGTTAGGGGAGGGGCTCGTCTCTATGGATACATGTTTACAGAAGTGTATACAGGAGTGCGATTATAATGGAGACGTGTTCTCAGCACATTTAAGCTATGAGGTTTGTGATACTGTGTTAACTCTGTCTGCTCTCCTTTTTCACTCTCCTAGCTTGAACATTTTTCCGCAGACTTTTATATGTCACTTTCTCTATATAAGTCACTTTCTCTATATTTAAACACACAAATAAACATCCAGTTCATGTGACTGAGGCTTGTGTTACAAGCATCTGACACTCCTTCCAAACCAGCTGTGTATTTTCCTCAGATCAAGGTGCGGGTTTGAAAATAAATGCAGGTTTTTGTTGTTGCTCTCCTTGCATTCTGGCAGAAACTAAAGAGTCAAATGCGGCGGCGGCGGCAGCGATTCCACCTTCCTGATTAAAGAGATGCTGATTCCTTTGGGAGCATTTTCTTGGCTCGTGGTGTGTTTGCGCTGTAATTGGACTAGATGTTGTTTTGTTATTAACCTTCGCCTCAGAAAGGAGATGAACAAAGGGAACTGCGTGTTCCAACATCAACATCCAGCCGAACCAACGGAACGTTTCAGCCTGCTGAAATGAGGATTTATAGCAGGACTGATGTATTGGGTTTTATTGGTTTCAGCTGAACACACTCTTAAAAATGGAAACGGAGCCGTTTCTCTTTGCCCATCAGTTCGTGTTCTCATGTCTACTTCTGTACTGAGAGCATTGAGGTTTTTCACGTTTACAAAGGAAGTGCTGACAGACACAACTCATGTGGGTTTGAATAAACACTTTTTTTCCCAGTGTTTACATTTCATTGTCTGAAATTTCATGGACGTTGCTCAGAAAGCTGATATCTATTAAGAATCCAAACCTGATCCAGTTTCTGAGAGCTTCCACCTGGTGAACTGCAGATTACATCGTGTATTCAGGCTTTTGCTGGACGTCGTCTTCAGTGATTATGTACAGTATAACCACGGCTGACTGTGATGCTGCATTGATTTATGAACACTTTCAGGTCGTTCTGCAGCCGTCATCAGAAAAGCTGATCTCTCAGCCTGGTTTCCATGCCGGTCTCAGTCCCAGCTCTTTAATATGGACATGGGTTTATGTGTTGATGTACTCCGAGGGTTGTTCTTCATCTATATTTAGCCCCTCCAGGTCTGTGAGTGGTAACGTGAGACACGTTCTCCTTCCCTGCCGTCTCTACTTGCTTCTCATCTTTTAAGCCCCTCACTTGCTCCCTCTTCTCACTGCATGTTAAAGTATCAACCCAATGCAAAAATACTTGTGGACTGACGGGCTTACAGCATCTCTACAAATCGGCTCTCTCCTCGCTTCTCTTTTTTCCCTCTACAGTTTCACTGCTCTCTTCACGGCCTCCATGGCGTTCATCTGGATCAGATTCACTTCAAAAACCTTCATTCATTTTGACGAGGACTCGCTCTGCGTTCATAGGAACGATAGATATTTTCTTGTGTGTCCCTCATACGCATTTAACCTCAAACCTCTGAAAGCTGCTGTCAGTCTGTGCAACATCCTCACCTCCCTCCGCTCCTTCTCCTGTCTGAACTCGGGCAGAGTCTCCAGGCAGAAGATGAGAATCGAGAGGATGATGACCATGACGCTGATGATGGCGATGATCCGCGCTCCACCGGAAGACTCTGGATACTCAAACAGCATCCAGATCTGCTGCTGCCACTTTTTGGCCGGCAGAGGTCTCTCCTCCTCTTTGGGGAAGCCCTCGTCCTCTTTGAAGCGGTCGATGGTCTCCTCTCCCAGCTCATAGAAGTGCAGCTCCTCCAGGAAGATGTCCAGGGCGACGTTCGCAGGCCTCCTCAGCCTCCCCCCGACTGGTAGAAGTAGAGGATGGCTTCGAAGCAGATGCGGTTTCTGTCCAAGAACAGTTCGTTACGCAGCGGGTCAAAGTAGCGAAGGCGGCGCTGAGGGTCGCCCAGCAGCGTGTCCGGGAACTGGGCGAGCGTCCGCAGCTGGGTCTCGTAGCGCATCCCTGACACGTTGATGGCCAGGCGATCGCTCAGGGCCCAGCCGCTCCTGGGAGGACAGGCCCGGCGGCTCTCCCTCCTGGTCTTTGGTTCCTTCTCGCTGCTCTCCCTCTCCAGCTTGTTGTGCTCATCTTTACTCTGCTTCTGATCCTTGCTGGCCTCTTCTGCGTTTTCCTTTTCCGTTGACTGCTGTCCTCCTCCATCTGTACCTCCTCCCTCATCTTGACTGTGCATTTCTCAGCCCCAGATGTTTTCCTCTTTTTGACTTATTGTGCCTTTTTATCTGAAGGGAGAACAAAGTAAAAACACAAACACGATGAGCAGAAATCCTTAAAAGTCTTTGAACCATTTGAAAATGTTTCTCATCTCTGTCCCAGAATATTTCCTCATAGAACAGGTGATGTGCAGCATCTCAAAGTGTCCTGTCAAAACTTATATACTTTTGAAGCTTTGAAAATCTCAAAAACACGACTTTTCTAACCTCTGAACGAAGGTTAAAGCTTTAAAATGCTTAACTCTCCTATTTACTCCACTTTTCTTAGTTTTCTCACCTTTTTTGCTGCCAACTTTCCCCTGAATCCAGAGAGTCACTCCGTCAGAGTGATCATAACTCTGCAGTCGTACCTTCACCTCCAGGTGCCTCCAGAGATAAACCTCTCCTCTGTCTGCAACACTTTCTGCATTAATCCTCCCATCATTATGTCAGGGAAAACCCTCCCAATCCTCCCTCCTTCATGAGCTGTAGGGAGGAGGCGCAGGCGGAGGTGCAGCTCCTTCGGGGGCTCTGGGTGAAGTTGAGCTCGTCTGTTGGTCACTTGTACCCTCTCTCTCATGCTCAAGTGCAGCACCCGCAGAATGCTGTGGGGCGAAATTTAATCTTTGTCCCACTGCATTTCCAGGAGCTCCAGCAGCTCGTCGCCTCCTTTTTCCTGCTTCCTGACTGCTCCTTCTGCCTGAAATGTCAACCCTTCACCCCCACACACATCTTTACCATTCCATTCCCACCGTCTTCTAACATACAGGGGGAAAACGAAACATTTTATTGGGTCGTTTGACCTGAAATTAAATGGTTTTTGAAAACTGTTTAGAAGTTCTACGGTGACACGCTGAGTCATGTTTAGACGCCTGAAGTTTATCATCTCCTTGTGTGTGAATCCAGACGTTTTATTCCTGCAAGTGTTCAGTTGTTGGAATCATTTTTTTTTAATTTTCCTGAACTTTTGACACATTTCGGTCAAACCCTGGAGCACGTTTGGCTGAAGCGGCTCTATCCTGTGGGGAGCAGTGGGTAACTTTCACGGGTTCAGACACCAGTCATCTAAGCCAGATGTGGCCACAGATCCAGAGGTTAATGTTGTTACTGTTGGTATTCTGTGACCCAGATTTGGTGTCTAAATTCAAAGCAGCCATGTGGGTTTCTTAAAGTCTGACTTTGGTTTAATGTTTTTGTGTATTAAGTTAGAAATGACAAAAACTCTGATTCTTTTAGATCAGGTCGGCCACTTTGATACATTATAGTTTCACTCAAAGTACATTACTTTCCGCGTCAGCGAATTTCAATTAATGCGAACTGTAGAGAAAAAACCAAGTTTGTCACGGTCAAATGAAAACGTAACAAGTCCTGTGTTTTAAAACGGGCGCCGTTGAGATGCAGGTGTAGTGATTTGAGCGCGTTTGTGGATGTGCATGACAGGGAAGAGCATGAAGCACAGGTTTACTTCTTACCTCTTTTTTTTAGAGGGGAGTTGGATATAGTTTTTTCTCTCTTTTTTTGTATTTTGTTGTTTGTCTTTAATTGTAAAGCGCTTAGAGCTGCAACACATGAAAAACACTTTTAATAAATAAAGATTGATTGATTGATTGGCTAGTTCCATTTGTCGAATAGCAACCAAACAAGGTCAGATTAAACCCAGACTTTCTTTCTGTTCTGCCAAATGTCAGTATGAAATGTGAACACATTTTCAAAGTAAAACTACAGCTGATCACCACTCCATTCAGGTATCCAGTTGCGGAAAATTTAAATTACTGTAATTAACAAGGAAATGAAAAAGTAAAAACATTGAATTAAAGATGCAGTAAAAGCACCATCACAGAATTAACTGACATGAAGTTAGTCAGGCCCTGTCTCATAATGTAACAACAGATAAATGAGCTAAAAGCATACGTTTATTAATTTTTTTAAATAATAATACACACGTGGACAAAATTGTTGGTACCCCTCAGTTAAAGAAGGAAAAACCCACAATTCTCACTGAAATCACTTGAAACTTACAAAAGTAACAATAAATAAAAATTATTGAAAATTAAATAATCAAAATCAGCCATCACTTTTGAATTGCTGATTAACATAATTATTAAAAAAAACAAACTAATGAAACAGGCCTGGACAAAAATGATGGTACCCATAACTTAATATTTTGTTGCACAACCTTTTGAGGCAATCACTGCAATGAAGCGATTTCTGTATTTGTCAATGAGCGTTCTGCAGCTGTCAACAGGTATTTTGGCCCACTCCTCATGAGCAAACTGCTCCAGTTGTCTCAGGTTTGATGGGTGTCTTCTCCAAATGGCATGTTTCAGCTCCTTCCACAGATGTTCAATGGGATTCAGATCTGGGCTCATGGAAGGCCACTTTAGAATAGTCCAACGCTTTTCTCTCAGCCATTCTTGGGGGTTTTTGGCTGTGTGTTTTGGATCGTTGTCCTGTTGGAAGACCCATGACCTGCGACTGAGACCAAGCTTTCTGACACAAGGTAGCACATTTCTCTCCAGAATGCCTTGATAGTCTACAGATTTCATTGTACTTTGCACACATTCAAGACACCCTGTGCCAGATGCAGCAAAGCAGCCCCAAAACATGACTGAGCCTCCTCCATGTTTCACCGTAGGGACAGTGTTCTTTTCTTCGTATGCTTGGTTTTTGAGTCTATGAACATAGAGTTGATGTGCCTTACCAAAAAGCTCCAGTTTGGTCTCATCTGTCCAAAGGACATTCTCCCAGAAGCTTTGGAGCTTGTCAACATGCATTTCTGCAAATTCCAGTCTGGCTTTTTTAGGATTGTTTTTCAGCAGTGGTGTCCTCCTTGGTCGTCTCCCATGAAGTCCACTTTGGCTCAAACAACGACGAATGGTGCGATCTGACACTGATGTACCTTGGCCTTGGAGTTCACCTTTAATTTCTTTGGAGGTTGTTCTGGGCTCTTTGGATACAATTCCAACGATCCGTCTCTTCAATTTGTCATCAATTTTCCTCTTGCGGCCACGTCCAGAGAGGTTGGCTACTGTCCCGTGGGTCTTGAACTTCTGAATAATATGAGCCACTGTTGTCACAGGAAGTTCAAGCTGTTTAGAGATGGTCTTATAGCCTTTACCTTTAAGATGTTTATCTATCATTTTTTTTTTCGGATGTCCTGGGACAATTCTCTCCTTGGCTTTCTGTTGTCCATGTTCAGTGTGGTTCACACCTTTTCACCAAACAGCAGAGTGAATACTTGTCTCCCTTTAAATAGGCAGACTGACTGATTATGAGTTTGGTAACACCTGTGATGTCAATTAAAGGACACACCTGAGTTAATCATGTCAGTCTGGTCAAATAGTTTTCAATCTTTTATAGAGGTAGCATCATTTTTGTCCAGGCCTGTTTCATTAGTTTGTTTTTTTTAAATAATTATGTTAATCAGCAATTCAAAAGTGATGGCTGATTTTGATTATTTAATTTTCAATACATTTTTATTTATTGTTACTTTTGTAAGTTTCAAGTGATTTAAGTGAGAATTGTGGGTTTTTCCTTCTTTAACTGAGGGGTACCAACAATTTTGTCCACGTGTGTAGTTGTGATGATCTTGGAAATACTGATGGTATTATAAGTTTGACCTGTTTTCTTTGTGCATTATTTTGATTAAAGCACTTTTTTGATATAATGCTAAAATAGGTTCACAAAAGCCATTTTAACTGTTGTTTCAGAATTACAATTATATATTGTAATATTTGAGAATGTGTATTTCTTTGTATTAAAGTTTGCATTATATTTAGAGGTGCTGAACGGCTGAGTTGTCTGGGTGTAGGATCTGGGTTCGGTTAGCAATGAGCTAAAATCCAGCGTGGGTCCTCAGACAAGAATCTTCATCCTTCCTAACTGGGTCTCCCTGTGCCTTAAATATACAGGGTTGCATCAGGAAGGGCATCCGGCGTAAAACTCTCTGCCTAACCACCTGTGCAAATCAGTGAAAGCTGAGTCGCGTGGCAATAACTGCCGGGAAAGGCCGAAGGCTGAACAACAGAGATTGCATTATTGTTGTTAATGACACAGTTGTTTAGGAGAAAATTTCGAATTAACACTTCATGTCATAAACGTTGCTGACCCCTGTTAGGCAGCCATAAATCTGTGATTTACTGCCACCTGCTGGCATGGAGTGTGAACTACAATGTCTGGTTTACAAACTCTTATAATTAGGACACTTTTTTTTCTTTATTAACTTATTATCTAAAATACTGACATTAAGTGGCAGTATTTACCTTAACACATCTGATTTATTGTTAAATCAGAACAAAACTTTAGTCTGTGGATTGTCATTGTAAGAAGGCTAGACTCTGTTTATCATTAAGGGTTTTTATTATTATTATTATTACTTCCATAAAGTTGTCTGTTTTTCTTGTTTAAATGGTTTATTGCTTTATATTTTTTTCTATAGAAAAAAGTGTCTAAGTAAACAGTTTAAGGGAACTGCAGAAATTTCTTCCTCTTTTTTTCCCAAATTCTCATGATACTGTGAGTCAAAAGAAGAAGTGATGTTTTTTAAGGCAACCTTCTTCCGAAAATGTCCCTTGAATTTTATTTTATTTTATTTTATTCTATTTTATTTTTATTTTATTTTATTTTATTTTATTTTATTTTATTTTATTTTATTTTATTTTATTTTATTTTATTTTATTTTATTTTATTTTATTTTATTTTGAAAATAATAAAGAATTGAGGAGTTTCCAATCTTCCCAGCGGTGCTTGAATGCAGCATAGTTTCTTTTTCGGTGCAGACGCAGAACTTTGCACAGTCGCTGCGTTTCTGTAACCCGCAGCTCAGAGACCCGCCGCTGCCTCTACTGCTGCGGGACCGTGCGGGACACACCGGCTTTGAGGCGTTTCCGGGCAGATCCGTGCAGGAAAAGCGCAAACACAATGTCCTTCCGCTACCTCGACAAAGTTGTTATCGTGACTGGAGGGTCTAAAGGCATCGGCAGAGGGATCACCGAGGCCTTTGGTATTGGAACTGTCCAGATTTCCGAAGTGGTTGCGGGTTCAAGTCCAGTTCTCTAAAACTGTTTGTTTTTCAGTGAAAAATGGAGCTAAAGTGGTGTTTTGTGCAAGAGGAGGTCAGTAAATGGACTTTTTATTTTAAACAATATTGTATATTATGTAAGTAGTGTTTTATTTTAAGGATTTTAATTGTCACTAAAAACTTTTATTTTTTTTGGTCGTGCAGCAGGTGACACTGTTGAAGCAGAACTGAACAGAACCGGACCAGGATCGTGCAAGTTTGTGAGATGTGATGTATCCAAAGAAGAAGACATCAAGGTGAAGTTCATTGTGTTTTTACAAGAGTCAAAGCAGATTTTTCTGCTGTCATTCAGTCCAACGCGGTGCTTGTTTTCCACCTTCGTTTGTCTCCCCAGAGGTTGATCTCCATCACGGTGGAGCTCCATGGACACATCGACTGTTTGGTCAACAACGCAGGCTGGCGTGAGTCTGGTCAAACTTCTCTGCCCTTCTGCAGACGCAGACTTACAGAAATTGTGTATGTTTGCATTTTCAGATCCTCCACACAAACCCACAGATGACACCACAGCAGAGGAGTTCAGGGATCTGCTCAACCTGAACCTCATCAGCTACTTCCTGGCTTCCAAAGTAAACGTTTGCACGTTTCTATTATTAAAAATAAAAGAAATTTTTACTTTACAGTTTGAATTTTTGTGACTATAAAACAGCTTTTTTTTCATAAAATATTTAGTGAAATTTTATCATCTGAATTTTTAGTTCATATTTTGACATTTTTTATTAAAAAGTGATTATAAAACATTTTGGCGGACACGTAAATATAAGAAAAAAATAGAAGCCTGCTCCATTCACTGGTTTTAACCCTAAAGCACTTTCTTTTTTTTGACCAAACAAGAGTTTCTCTGTTTTTAGCCCAAATGTGCCAAAGATCCTGTATGAGAAAAACATTTTGTTTTAAGAAAAGTTTAAAATTCAGTGCATGATTAGCTCATTTTAAAAAAATGCAACTTTTCCTGATGTATTTATGAAATTCACCTTAATAGCACTTAGTAGATTTAACGTAACTGCATAATGTAGCACTTAATTAAGACCTTTTTTTATTTATCCATCTTGTACTCATTACATTTAAATAAAATAGTTTTGTGGGACTGGTTGATGATACTTTATTACCTAAATCTCATGTTTTTATTTAATGTTCTAAGACTGTTCTAACATGTTCTTGTGTGTCTCCCTGCAGTTTGCGTTGCCGTATCTGCGACAGCGTCAGGGAAACATCGTCAATATTTCCAGTCTTGTGGGCTCTATTGGTCAGAAAGATGCTGTGCCATATGTTGCCACTAAAGTGAGTAATTATGGGAGGATGTGTGTTAATGCAGTCAGACGGCTCCTGTAATGTACTGCTTTCTCCACAAGGGGGCGATCATCTCCATGACGAAGGCGATGGCTGTGGATGAGAGCCAATACCACGTGAGAGTGAACTGGTGAGGCATCACCTCATCCACACACAAAGCTAAAGAAGAAATGACACACATTGATCATCTATGTACATTAAGGCAGTAAAACCTTCACTTTATAGTTAAGTAAGAACATTGATGCACTTTTTGAATTAAATGTTAGTGCACTCCTATTTTTAGATTATGATTAAAGATGGAAAGATATTGATATTTTTTATATTTTTCTCTCTATAAAATATTGTACAGTTCTACCCAACTACCTATAAATGATTGTTGATGGACATTCCATCTCTTAAATCTAAATCTTATTCTATGTGCAAACATGTCTTCTGTTACTTCCTCAGGCCGTAACTGTATGTATTTTAATGTATTTTATTCAACATGTATTTATTACATGTTTTTGAATGTGTACCTTCCCCTTCTCATTTTTATTTCCGGTGTTACTTCCATTTTTAACGTTCATCCAGACCTGAAGCTAAAAATGTTGTCAACGTTTTAAACCTTAAATCAAAACATGGATTTCCAGCTGAACTTTGAAAAGAAATGCTACAAATTTGGAAACAAAATTAACTAAATTAACTAAGACAGTGTAAAACAGTTGCACCTCACAGCAGTTCTTAGTTTATGTGTGTTTTTTCTGGTTATGTTGGAAAATAGAAAATCTGTCTTTAAACAATAAAATCATCATTTATAATAAAGAACCTTTACAAACATTGAATGATATTAATTAATAATTGAAATTTATGGTACGACAGGAACTTGTGACATTTATACTCCAATAATCATTTGGTCGTACATGGATCTGGTCATATACAGGTGGACGCATCAGCATGGAGCGCAGCAGGGAGCCTGTGCCCTGCCCAAGCACAAATACAATCTTTTTAAGTTACATTTTTCTCTGCTTTTAATTCACAACAATTTGACTTATGGAATAGTCAGAAACATGTATGTCCTCCATCATCAGAAAAATGCCACAAGAAGATGTTAAAACACCACTTTCATCACAATTGGTCTTTCTTTTTAAAAGATATTTTCTAAAAAAAAAAAAAAGACTTTTATTTTGAGGCGTGTAATCAGGACGGCTACTTTCTCCCCTGCTAAAACCTTTGTGTGATGTGGGACAGCATTTCTCCAGGTAACGTGATGACGCCTCTGTGGGAGGAGCTGGCTGCACAGACAGCAGACGCTGCTGCTGCTGTTCGAATGGGAGAAAACACTCAGGTAAGACCTGCAGCCTTCAGTTCTGCACAGTTTTAAAAAAAACAAACCTTAAAAGCTCAGGCCGGCCCCAGTCCTGGTCCTTGAGATCTACCACCCTGCATGTTTTCCAGCTCTCCCTGCATTTCTTGCTGCTGATTACCTGCATCAGGTGTGTTCTGTTACTCAAAATAAGGAGACATCTGAGTCGGCAAATTTGGTTCCAGAAGGAACCAGAACTTTACTACATAATTCATGATGGAGGAACAAAGGTTCCTCAAATCTTGAGCCATAGCTTTTAGAGTTTATTGTATGTGTTTATTTAGCACATGAATCGCATGATGACATAAGTCAAGATATTAAAACAGACGTTAAACTAGAACATTTACATTGGACGGAACAGTAAAGCGTGCAGGGAGGTGGAAGAAGCCATGAAGGCTTATGTTGAGACCACCCCGGATAAGCAAAAGAAGAGTGTAGTTTCCTTCATTTCTTAAACAAAGCTGCACTGTGTGTATTCTATTTGGAGAAAGTTGCAATTTTCATTGTTTTGGCTGTAACATAATTTTGTAAAAGTTGCCTGTAAAAGTGCATCCCCAAGCAGAACTGAGATAAGTTGAGTCAGACTAAACTATGATGTAATACTAGTAAACATTTTGGATGAACCAAATGTTGAGAATGATGTCCGTGGATTTAGATATTTTCTCACAAACATGTTCAGTATGTTCTTTCCACCTCCGTGTGTCATCCATCCTCCTAAATAACACACTTTTGTAGCTCTTATGTTCATCTCATTCATGAAGATTTTTATAAAGTCACCGTTATATATTGTTTTGCATTTGTTTTACTTACATTTCATGATAACTCACATAAAGTTGCTTGACAAGGAAACTTTTTTTTTTTTTTTTAATGGACCGGTGTAATCCTGCTGCTTTCTCCTGGGCAGCTGATGGGCCGTATGGGGACTGAGGCTGAGTGTGGACTGGCAGCCTTGTACTTGGCCGCCGACGCCACCTTCTGCACCGGCATCGACCTCATGCTCAGTGGGGGCGCCGAACTCAACTATGGCTTCAAGAGTCAGATCCAGACCTGAATTTATTGGCTTTAACTGATTAACATCATCTGATGTTGTTTACTAACCAATGCACGAATGGAGACCTTACTAAAGAAATAAAATGTAGTATTTGGAGGTACACATGGCAAGGTTGAGGTGAAACTGTCATTCAGGGTAGCTGCTAAAGGACCTCCACCACTCCCCTTTATCAACCCATCAGCTTCAACCTCTTTGTGACCGACTGTAACCTCTGTTCCTGCTCACCAGTCAGAATCAAGAGTCTCTACACGCCCCCGCAGAAAGCCTGCTGGTTCATACATCCCGTCAATGCAAACACAGCTGTTTAAAATGCCTGTTTAATGTGATTGCGTTCACACACTGACATTCTTAAACAAAATTAAATAATAAACATTTGATTTAAAAGACTAACTCAACACATGTAAAAATAAAATGCATTAGCATATAATCAATGTTTTGAAAGAGAAAAAAAAATAATCCAAGATTAAAGAGTCGCGTGATCGAAGCCAAAGGAAAACTGAGCGGAACCGAAGTTCTCGGGACCGGTTGTTTCCGCACGGACACTTTAGCCTGGATATTTGGCGGAGATGGCAGCGCTGCGGACGGTGAGTTCATTGACCGATGTGTGTGTTTGTTATCTGTTAACGTGGACTCTTCGGGTTAATTATTCACCTCATTTACGGACAAATCCTCCGCCCGCGAGGAAGCTGGTTACATTAGTCCTGGGGAGGCGGGGGTTCACGCGCGCGCGCGCTCTGTCTGTCCCGCCAACAACGCTGGAAGATCAAGCGAACCAAATTCTGTTTTTAAAAAACACGACATTTGACTATTATTTAGCCCTTTTACGACAATGTTTTCGTTCCCACGCTTCACCAAAGACAGTTGGTGTGTTGCTGGAGAGTTGCCAACCATTTCCGTAGACTTTAGTGTGAATTTAGACCACATTCTTGGAAGGGTTGTCTTTATTACATGATAAAGCTCCAAAATAAAACTTTTGTTTTATTTAAAACCTTTTTTTTTCAGGGAATTGCGTGTTTTGCATGAATGTGACATTTTATTTTGACTTCCCTAAATGCTCTGATACAATTTCAAGATCAAAAGTTACTAAAAAATACAAACGTGTATTTGTTGTTGTATTATTCTGAAAATGCTTCCACTTCCTCCTTAGTCTAATGCCACAGATACAGTGATTCTGCAGCTTGATCTGCAGCTGAGTCTGGTGTATGATCAGCATCATTCATGCTGTTCCTGTGTTCCTCTGGGTGACGTGGATCTGCCACACACTCAAATTACAGCTGACAAACACAAGTAAACTCTGGGGTTAAAGAATCGCCTCTCAGATTACAGATTAAACACAGTGCTTGGTTTAGCAAAACTGTATCTCATCTTCCCACCGGCCTGTAAGGGTTTAATTGTTCAGTGAGTCTGGCATTCCTTGTTCTCACTTCATTCTAAATGCGGCTCTTGGCAGGAGCTTTGTCCTGCGGGCGATGACTGAGGGGAACACACTGATCCAGACCTGAACGTTCAGTGGGCTGATGAATTATTACCATTGAACGACTGCTGCAGGGTGTGTGTGGGGGGGGTATTTTTATATTGGCGCTCAGGCTTGTGTTTCGTTGCAGGTGCTTCATGCTCGAGTTGTTCAGGCTCTCCCGTTCTCCGGTTCTCTACGGTTTCTCAGCTCCTTCAAGGTAACGTAAGAGCGTGTTGGGAGTTTGGGTTTTTCCAGATCATCGCTTTAACACGGTTACTCTTTGGTGTGACTTCTTCACGTGCCTTGTTTTGTAGAGCAGGAGTGTTTGTAAAGCATCAAAGGAAAAGGAAGTAACATTTGGACACGTTTCCTCCTCTTTCTGTCCTTTTCTCTCTGCCTTGCTGTCATAATCATTTTTAATTGTGTCTTAATAAATCTTGATTAATTTACCAGTCGAGTCAGCATCTTCACTGACTATAACTTGCTACTAAATGAAGCATGCTTTATGAATAACTAAGATTGGAAAACAATCACTGTATTGGCGGCCTGCTCTGCTCTCGTCTCGTCCACGTTCCTGCTCTCCGGTCCGCTCGTCCTTCTCCGTCTCAGGCAGCAGATCTCACCATCCAGCGGAACGAAGCATGCAAGCCCAAGCCCGACCCATCCACGCTGCTGTTCGGCAAGAACTTCTCCGACCACATGCTGACCATCAGCTGGTCGGAGAAGTCTGGCTGGGAAGCGCCGCAGATTAAACCGTTCCAGAACCTCTCGCTGCACCCGGCCAGCTCTTCCCTTCACTACTCCATCGAGGTAAAGGTGGAGGGGATGGTGGGGGAATCGGAAGCCAAACCCCGCCCACACACAGAAAAGATGCAGATCTGGACTCAAACTTCTGCTTTTGTCGTGTCTGCAGCTGTTTGAAGGCATGAAGGCGTTCCGCGGAGTGGACAACCACATCCGCCTGTTCAGACCCATGTTGAACATGGAGCGGATGCATCGCAGTGCAGAGAGAAGCTGCCTTCCAGTGAGTGACACCCCAACACCACAGAAGCCCGTTTAGCGAGCTGACCGAGCTTCATGAAGCCTCATGAAGCCTCATGAAGCTTCATGAAGCTGGGGCTTCAGCCTTTGATCAGACAAACGGCTTCCAGTGCAGTCAGAACCGAGCTTTGAAGGATCTATGGATGCAGAAACCTGTTTCCTTCACAGTTCTTCACTGAACATAACGCAGACCTCTGTACACCTTTAGATAATCCTTAAACCAAGCAGATCCTTTAGGTTGGTGGTCTCCAAGCCCCAGGCCACAGACTGGTGCCGGTCCGTAGGTCACTGGGTACCAGGCTGCAGGCAAACACAGATTATTTCCGCTTTGTTTCTTTTTCTGAGTCTGAAGGAAGTTTTCTTTGGAAAACTATAGTTCCTTGAAAGAGCTTTTCCTGGTTTGAACGATGACTCATAAAAACAGTCATCTGACCTTCGTGAAAGACAGAAACGGTCCGGCTCAAAGCTCCTGGGAACTGAAACACCGGTTTGTTTTCATTTAGCTCAGAATGTCAGTGAAGAAAAGTTTCGGTTTCTCTAATCACCTCTGCAGAGTTTGATTTAACTTCTTAGTTTAATCTTTACTTCTCAGTTTTCCCACCAAACTGTCTTAACCTGGAATTTTCCAACAAGGTCATTGATAAACTTCCAGGAGAAGAAAAGCCTCCAGTTGCTGCTTCCCTGAATTTACTTCTGCTGGGTGTGAACTTTTACCTTAGGAAGTAATTAGGAAAAAATGTCCTGAAAAATGTTGTCTGGTTTCAGTTTGTGTTGTTGTTTCTCGTCCTGCAGCTATTTGATAAGGTGGAGATGCTGGAGTGCATCAGGAAGCTGGTGGAGGTCGACCAGGAGTGGGTCCCGTACTCCCTGGACGCCAGCCTGTACATCAGACCCACCTTCATCGGGACTGAGGTCAGCCTCATCATCGCCCTGCAGATAAAGGATCCTAAAGCAGGATGCTCTGCCTTACTGGTCTGGTCTTTGTCCAGCCTTCTCTGGGCGTGTCTCGACCTGGAAGTGCGCTGATCTTCGTCATCGTCGGCCCGGTGGGACCTTACTTCAGCACGGGAACCTTCAACCCGGTGTCTCTCCTGGCAGACCCTTCGTTTGTCAGAGCTTGGAAAGGAGGTGTGGGGGCCTACAAGATGGGAGGGTGAGGTTTTTATTTATTGAAACTCTTTCTCTCGCTCCTGCTCCAAGGTTTTTACAGCGGCACTTTTCTAAAGTCAGCTGATACGTTTGTTCCAGTGTGTTGTGTCCATGTCTCCGCTGTGCCTCAGATGAAGGCCGTTGACTGGGTTTAAAGCAGGCCTGAGCCTCTGGCTGCTGTAATCCCTCTGATCTGCCATTCCTCCATACGGCCGCCTGCAGCCCTTACATAACCTCACGTTACACCCACCTGACTCACTGAGCCAGAAGAACCGCTCCTCCCCTCCCCAGCAGAAGAAACACAGATTTAGCTCCGAACCCCCCCTCCCACAGTCATTCAAAGTTTCCGTTTTCTTGGTGATGGTTTCACACCAGCTGCTTCTGGAGCGTCTTCAGTTGAAGAAAGGAGGATGCTTCTTCTCAGCATGTTTTTATGTCGGCGTCGCTCATCTGATTAATATTCCTCTGACATTAAAGGTTTTTATTTTACATTTAAGTTCACAAGTTTGTTTTGATCTAATTTCAAAGCGCTCCCTGTGGTCTTTTAATTACAGTTATGCCGTTTTTAGCCAAAATCTGTCTTTTTCTTGGACATAGTTTCTGCAGAGTGGCAGGAGGTCATTAGAACTTCACCTCTGAGTTCTGGGCAGGAACTGAGAGGGCTGCTGAGAGCTCTCTGTTTACACTCTCTCCTGCTAGCTTACAGCCGCTAACACCCCCAACCAAACAATAGCGGTTCAACAAAAGTGGCGAGCAATATCAGAGCAATCCGGGTCGGGATAAAATCAAAAAGTTTAAAAGACGTTGAACTGGACAGAGTTTTTGTCTTGAAGACGTTTCACGTTTCATCATAAATCAGAACAGAAGAAACCGCTCGGATGAGAAGTGAAACGTCTTCCAGCTGAAAACTGTATCCAGTTGAATGTTTTTGAAACTTTTTAGCACGAAAACAACCTTTTTCAAACAGCATTTTATCATCTGCTCCTGATTCACAACAATTTGAATAAAGAAATGCTCAGAAAGGACATTTTAAGCTTCATTTTCCTAAAACCTTCAGAAAATGCCACAAGAACATGTTAAGAATTCCATTGAAGTGGGTCTCTAAAGTCTTCAAGGCCATTTCTGGACTTCATTTATAGTTTTTATTCAAAAAAAGGAGAAATAAGTTGTGCCGTTATGTTTTAAAAACCCTCGGAAACAAAAACCTTTCCATGAGTTTGGTTACAGTCGCTGTTGGCATCACTGTGTGCAGAAACTACGGGCCGACCATCGCCGTGCAGAGCCAGGCCTTGAAGCGAGGCTGCCAGCAGGTGCTGTGGCTGTACGGAGAAGACGAGGAGGTCACAGAAGTCGGCACCATGAACTTCTTCGTCTACTGGACCAACCAGAACGGAGGTCCTACATTTTTTGACCCTTTTTTGTCCCAGACTTGTTGCCGTCCAGAGGCGGAGTAACCGTTTGTGCTTTTACAGAGAAGGAGCTGGTGACTCCTGGTCTTGACGGGCTCATTCTCCCCGGAGTGACCAGACAGTCGCTGCTGGACCTGGCACGAGGCTGGGTAGGTCCAACAAAACCACAGGCGTTGACAGCTGTCAGTCACTCAGACCCTGAGTCTCCTCTCTGCTCCATCAGGGCGAGTTTAAAGTGACCGAGCGAACGATGGGCATGAAGGAGCTGCTCGCCGCTCTGGAAGCAGGACGGGTTCTGGAGGTGTTTGGAGCCGGAACGGCTTGTGTGGTCTGTCCGGTCAGCAGCCTCCTATACAAAGGAAAGGTATGAAGCTGCTCCGTGGCGTTCGGTGGCCCCTGCAGGAGCGGTGAAGCCTGTTCTTCATGCTGACGCGTTTTCTGAGAGTTTGTTCTTGTTTGGCTCCCAGACATACCAGATCCCCACCATGCAGAACGGGCCGGACCTGGCAAAGAGGTTCTTCAAAGAGCTGACAGACATTCAGGTGAGAGCTCTGCAGCTCCGTTCCTCCCAAGACGGTGAAACATTCGCTCTGCTGCAGTTTTTAGACCTTTTCCAGGTTACTTTGTTTTCCTTTATAAAAGCACAGATGATATACGAGCTAATGCTTCTCCTCTGCAGCAGCAACATTTATTTACACTCTTTTCTGTAGAAAAGTGCTTCTGCAGCCTTGAAATTCAGACCATTTCCACTCTTAGTCTTCTTCGGGAGTGACAGATGATTGGGTTTAGTTTGGCTTTTAATTTGAAAGGGTTCTTTTCAGCTTGTTTGTTTGTTTTCCTCCTGCTGACTGTTTGTCTCCTCTTTCTCCAGTACGGACGCACACCAAGCGATTGGGCGCCGCTGGTTGTTTGAGCAACCCTCAGTTAGTCGTGTAATTCCAGTTCAGATGACCAGCAGCTCCACTCCTTTCCATCATTCAGCTAAATTGTTAAACATGTCCCTGTTGCCCCTGTTGCCCCTGTTGCCCTGATTTGCCCCCGTTTCCTGCAGGCTCTTTTCAGAAATTGGTTGAATGTAACGCTCTGTTCAGAGCGACGCTTCAGTGCAACCCCCCCGAGTGAAGATGAGCCGAGCTCTCAATCATTTACGGCTTCTGTTCCCCCCGCGGACGTCTTTGATGCACACTCTGGCGTCAGATTTGGCGTGCAGGACTTGGATGTCTGGCGGCTCGCCTCTCAACAGCGTGCACTACTTTCACGGATGTGCTGAAGCACTTCACGAGAAGATGATAGGTATCATGTAGCGTCTGCAGCGGCGTTTTCTTCAAAACTTTGACGTGTTACATATCGGTAGGTGGTGAACGTGAGGAAGTTGTGTTGCTTTTGTGTTCTGGTGTAGTTCTCATGGGGCCACATCACCTCGACAGCAGGTTTGCACTGACGGCGAGAGGAAACAAACTGTTTTTAATGTCTGTTGGTTCTTTTGTGATCGACGCACAAACCGTAGAGCAGGAGGTGTTCAAGAGCAACGACTGAGATCAAAGGAGAGTGAAAAGTTTTAAATTATTTTATCCTGTTTTGATGTGAATTAGGCTGTCTTCCAAAATGTCTGTGTAATCTGACCGTATGCCACTGACTGTCCTGTGTTTCCTCTCTTTTCATGTGTTTTATTCTGTCACCTGTCTCTCTTTAAGTGCCTGAACGTCGTTTATTTGCTCGGTTGCTGATCTGTTTGTTCCAGGCTGTGCACTAGAGGATATAACTGAATAATGAAATTAGTTTATTTTAAATATGCTGTTACTTTTGTTCAGATGTGACGAGTTTTTTAAATTAAATCTCGTTTTAAGTCCTGTGAATCTGGATAGTTTCTTGCAGCTTGATGGTTATTTTTTTTCTTAAATGACTTTCAAAAAAGTAACTAATCTAAAAATTACTGTAAAATGTGTTTTAAATATATAAATATCTCGACTGATGTTTTCAACCTTTGGTCGAGTTTTCAGAATTTGTCGTGTTGCTGCCCCCTTGTGGACAGACGTGTTATAACTCCAGAGATAAAGCAGCTCTGGTCACGTGGTCGATTCCTTACATATTTTAAAGGAGCTTTAATCCCAGATTTGATTCGGGGTTGCCACTACCCAAAATGTTCCGGGAAAAAAACGGGGCAGATAGTTTACAATTTATTCTGCTGTCTTTTTCATTTTTATTTGTCAAGATTCAGATTTTCATGTTTTTTTTAAAATAAATTTTAGTGATACATAACATTTTATTATCAGTTAGCTACAAAATATATTTTGTTTCTGATTTCGGTTTTACATTAAGTCCCAATCCAACTATATTTTTTATCTATTGTCAAAGCTTTTTTTTCTTTTATAAATATGTAAGTCATCATTTTTATTTTCTGCAGAGCTGCAACAGCTCATTAGAAATTCGCCTGTGGGTTATGGACAGGACTGTTGCGGAAGTTAGCCTTCACTAATTTCCCATCATTCCTTTTTTTTTCAAAAATACTCCACTAGCTAAATGGCACATAAAAGCCCCAGTCTGCATCGCAGCAACAAAAGCAAATGGTGAGCCATATCAGAGCGATGCAGCCGTACAGTTTTGACCCAAATGCCAGCTCAGGTGAAGCAAATGAAGACGTTCATGGATCTATTTGTCTGAAAGTGCATGCATCAGATTTGTAGCGGAGCAGGGAACCTTTGCCCCGCCCACAGTAAAATCTGCGTTTTTTTTCAAACCACAGGTTTTCATCTGCTCCTGAGCTAACACAAATGGAATAAAGAAATCCTCAGAAATGCAGATTTAAGCTTAAAATATTTTCTGTCCCCTTGTGAGTAAAACCAAATTTACATTTTATAAATAATCAAGGCCACATTAATGTTGTTTCAGTACAAAACGGTCGAGGTGTGTCTCTACTAACCCAATCCACGGATAGGGACACAGGTTTCTCATGCGCACAAGAAGCTTTTTTTTTATTTCTATGTCCCTTCAGGGCCTCCGTACAGACAGTATATGGATTCTGACATTCGTGTTTTTTAAATTAGGTAAATCACATGTTTTTTTTTTTTATTTGGGCTGTAGCCATACCCCCCCAAAACACTCAAAAAGAAATTAAATGAGACTAAAACCTCAACATATTGGAATAGACATTTAATTTCAACTGATAAATATTTTACAGTGTAGGATTCCACAATTTAAAAATTCACTGATTTTTCTAAAGAGTTTTCGTTTTGTAAAATCAGCCAATTGATCTTGATTAAGACATTAAATACATATTTATTTGTAACTGTTGACCGATAACTCTTTTCTTTACCTACAATAGTTCTTGTTTTTTGATAAATCCTCCACCATCCTAAAGTTGTTTGACTCAAGAGGTCAAATAACTGCAGACCCTGAGGAACTCCTCTTTTTCTTGGGTTACTCTTCCTGCGAGTCGGGGGAGACGCTGCGAAACACAGCCAAGGTGCTTTGGTTCAGCGGGTTGTACATGATGGCTTCTATCTCTCCTCCACCGTTGCTGTTTTTCTGGAAGTGGATTTCCAGCAAGTCCTGCAAAGTCTCCCTCTCCATGACTTCCGGGATGCCCGTCATCAGCACCGTCCGGGGACACGTGGACATCCGAGTCTGATCAGGAAGCATCAGAGAACACGCTCAGGCTTTCCAACTTCAAACATTGTTTCCCAGAGAATCCGGATTACCTGCAGGTTTGTAATCTTTCCATTCAGGAAAGGGGTCACCCTGACTTTGTGGGAGGATTTATTATTCATCCTCACATCGTGGAACTCAGTTTCTGTCAACCATTTGGCGACTGACGAGAGAAAAGTTTGTGCGATGAGTCGAAGTTAAAAACCTTTTTTTTTTTTTATTTTAAGTAAACTTTAGTGCTCACCGTTATCCTCCACAAATGTGATGACCACGGTTCCAGAGTCAGGCAGGTACTCGCACTCGTCCACCTCCCCTCCTTTGTGCTTGGATTTGGAGAAGTGGATCTCCAGTTTGTTCTTGAGGGTCTCCTCGTCCATCTTGGGCAGGTTGGACACGAGAACGCGCTTTGAGCAGACGGAGGAGCTGATCTGCAGGACAGAGCGACACTCAGAGACTGCGCTAGACGACCAGACGGATGTAACCTCCACCACATCACCTCCACCACACTGGGCAGCATCAGCTCCACGGCTCTGCTCTCCACGGTGATCCTGCAGTCTTCTACCAAGGTCACATGATGAGTCTTCATGTCCAGAATGTTCTGTGCCACTGTGAACACAGCAGAGGCGTTTTGCTGATGCCATTGACCTTTGCAGCAGACCGGGACCGTGTTTTATTGATAATCTACTTTCTAAATTAGAGTTCTCTCTTAAAAGAAGTGACATTTTTGGAGCTTTTACTATCATTTTGTGGTACTTCTCAACATTTATCATCACCTCTTCTCATTTTGGGGCAAAAAAATAAAGATATCTGAGACACGAGCGCGCACTCTCACCATCCTCCTCCTCAAAGGTGATCAGCGCGGTTCCTCCCTCCATGGGGTAGATGACCTCAGACCTCATCTCAAACTTCTCCCAGTCGTCTGCGTCTGCCGTCGCCCCTTTGAAGACGAACTTCTTGTCTGGCATGGCTTTGATGACCTGGAATCATAGAAAATCGGGTTTAGAGCGGCCGTGCTTTGGATCTGGCAGCAGAGGGGCTCGGCGTCGGCGTACGTCTGCCTGCTCTCTCAGGTAATCGTTCTGAACTCCTTCCTCCGTTATGGCGGCCTGGACCTGCTGGATCTGCCTCATCAGATCGCTCTCCTCCTGCTTCATCTGGTCCACTTTTGCCTGCAGGAGCACAATAGAATCATCTAATGCTCTTCCTGACGGGGTTTTTGGGGAACCGTGAAAGCACCTTTTCCTGTGCGAGCTGGTCTCTGTAGGAGAGCTCATCCTTTTTAGAATCCAGAGTCAGTTTTTCGATGCGCTGCCGGAACTGTTTGGTCATTTCCCGCCGGTCATCTCTGCTTTGTGCCAGATCTTTTTGCTCCTCCAGCAGTTGATCGTAGATTTTCTGAAATTACAGGATAGAGCAGCAGGGGTCATAGGGGTCATTTGGTCAAATTTTCTTATTCAAATATGAACTTCATTTTAGAGCCATTTTTTAAAAAGTGATGGTAAAAACAGAGAATGAAGCGTTGTGGTTTGTTGTGAAAGTGTCTTTGGGGACCTTTTGGTTCCTGATTAAGTTCTGGACTCCTTCTAGGGTGTCCTCGGACAGCTGGGGGTCCACCAGAGAAAAGTCCTGAAGGGAACAGACGCGCTTAGAGCTCCGATTCTTCACTTCACTTTTAACCACCTGAGTTAAAAACTGTTACAAAATAAAAGCTCACCTCTTCTGATGACATGATGAAAGTGATCTAAAATAGTTCACAAACAATAGTGATCAACTGTGTTTTCACTTCTTAGAAGTCATGAAACAACAAAATAAATGCAACGCAGCAGATCTGACAAACAAGCTTCACCACAGGAAGCGGTTTTAGAACGAGTTTGCTCTGATTGTTTCTTTTCCTCAAACTAATGTAAGATATAGAAGGCAACTTATGACATGAAACGATATAACTGTTTAATTATCAACATTTTAATGTAACTTCACTGTTATTTCATGAAACCCCAGTCCGCTGTTACCTTACCTTCTACCTTCGTTCTTTGGTCTGAAATGTCATCCTTTCGCTTTCTTTTCTGAGATAACGCGAAGGCTGAACCTGCAGACACCGTCCGCCAGAGGTCGCTGCGCACCCAAAAGCGATGGTGCATTTAGGTGCTGTCGGAATACTGAACACTTTCCAGTGCAAAGTAGTTAAAGGAGGAAAGCTGTTTCTATGACTTATTTTTGTTTGCTCAAGTCATATGAGTAGGACTTAAAAAGCTTTTGCCTTTGTACATGAAAACCCTTTTGAATAATAAAATAGGAGCAATATAAACACATAAGTAAGCATATGTACTAAGAAATGGTTCATTTCGTTCCTCTTCTAAGTTACTGAATTTAGAATTATTTTTCAAAACTTAAAGCAAAAACAACTTTATTAGCAATTTTTTATTTTAATAGAAAAAATGTTTTGATTTTTTTAATATTGGCTTTTTCTAAATGTTTCTGCATAACTATGCAGGTACAATTTTTAATTTCCTTTAATTCAGGACAGAATGACTGCAGATTAAAACATTGCTTTTTTTATGCTAAATGTGTATTGCTGTACAGATACTGTACATTTCCGTATGACTGTATTTAAGGTCTCCACCTTTTTGCTCCCCATAAATTAGTTTCTTTGTGCATCTGACCTCTAGTGTCAAATTCTTTTGACCCCATTAGAGACAGAAGTACATTTGTTTATGAATTTGATTTGTTTTTGTCTTTTTGAAGGTCAGTTCTTTACAGATTTGATCATGTATGAAGTAAATTCAAGAGATGCTTCTTGCAGAGGACTTTGTTTCAGTAGAATCAAAACGTTGTCAGTCGAGAGCAGAAGGTTGTCCATGAAACAAGTTTGATCTTGCAGGAAACAGACCAGCAGAAGGGCTCGGATGCAGAAACAACCTCTTTGAAAACACCAGAAAAAGAGCCAAAATTCTTTTTTAAACTTGTATTTGTGAAACTGAAGTTAGAATCTGAGCTTCTGGAAGAACCATTTGTTCTTGCCTGTCTTGTACCTGTAGAAATAAAAACACATCATCTTAACTTCTATACAACCAGACACAAACTCACGATGAAGCAACAAACTTCACACTCACCTCTCCTCAAACTTGACCTTGGCCTCCCGCCTGGCTTTGCGCTTCAGAGCGGGATCCCTGAAGACGTCCTTGTTGACAACAGTTTTGTCCAGAGGAATATCTACAGAGTATCTGCGGGAAACCAGTTTAGCCATTATTATTAAAGCAAACTTTGACTTACGTTTTCACACTTCAAATCCGTACAAACGAACATCTGAACTGCAGCATCAGTGAGTGATGGAAATGTTCAGAAAACATTCAGACCAGCCGTTACAGAACAAACTCAGAAGTTTCTTATGCGAATCATTCAGGGTGGAGCAAGCAGAAAAAGTCTTTAAATATTTTATTTACAACCAGTGCAACTTTAAACCACAGACAGTTTTTCAGCTAAAACATGAAATTAAAGTAAATACAGATAATTTGATTAAGTCACATATCATTCATATAAAACACAAACATCCTCCTGTTTGAACTGCAGCTTTGTTTTGACAATACTTAGCAGGTATTCCTGACTAGAACAACCACACTAACCTGGTGGGCATGAGGTGGTTGTAGTTGAAGACTTTGACGAAGGCCTTGATCTTGGACCTCTTGGCAATCTTCTTCTTGCCCATAGTGGTGGTCACTTTGCGCGGGTAGCGGTCGATGCCTGCGACCAGGGCGTGACTGTAAGGCCGGTCGGTGGTTCCGTCATCAATGTTCTGCAGAAACATTTTTCCAGTGAGAATTAACTCCATTTCAAACAGCTTTTCCTGAGGAGGACTGTGCTTTCATTCCAGAGACATTACTGACCTCCTGGATCAGGTCTATCTGGACCATCAGAGCTCATCTAAATGTGGGCAGCTAGAAGAGAAGCACTGAAGCCTGCCTACGCCTCACCTTCAGCTGAGCTAGTCCAGGTAAAGTGTGACTGATCATAGCTCTACAGTACTTATGGGAGCTGTGCTGCTTTCGGGTGCGGATGGTTTAAAGTTCACATGTTCAGCTGTTACCTTCACAATGACGGCTTTGCGTCCGGCGTAGCGTCCAGCCAGGACCATCACCACCTTCCCAGGCTTCATAAACTTGCCCATTTCTGCCAAGAAATGAAACAAGTCAAGCATCATGTCGCCGTAGTAACCAGGTAAAGCGTAGAGAACACGACTGTCAGGTCTAAATACCAGGAGTTTGGTACGAAACGTCACGTTTTCTCCTGGTTTTAGATGCTACAGAAGCCGACTATGTTAGCGTTAGCATCGAGCTAATAAACATAAACTAACAATGTATCAAATTCACGCTCTGAATCACTTTCACATCTTTCTCTCACTAAAGAGATAATTTAAAACCAAAATTTCCTAAAATTATGCAGCTGCACAAACGTCAGTAAAACCTCAGTCTTTAACATGTTAGACTGAAGTGTCCGCGAGCGGAGCTCCATCAAACCGGCTTTGTTTTTTCTAACCTAACAGTCACGGGTGAGAAAAATGAACATTTACATTTGAAAAAAATATATATTTTTTATTGTTTTCAGTGATTAATGTAAAAGATTCCTTAAGTATTCGACCGATGGATAGGGATTGTTGGGGAAATTCACTCACTGATGCTGCTCTGCGGCCTCCGCTAACAGAAAAGGAAGTCCGATAGGTTTTTGTCAACTTTGACCTGTCGGGTTCCGTACGTCACTTCCGGATAAACGTTATGGTCGTTTATTTTTTATTTTTATGATTACAACACACTGATCAGTCAAGATAACGTTTGAAAAATTTTTTTAATTTAAGATGTAATAAAAATCTAATAATTTGGACATTTAAAACAATTGTTAAACTCTGCAAATGACTTTATTTTTAATAAAGTTACTAATTACATTTAAAAAACTCGGCGTTTGAAACTTCTTTTTCGTACATAATTGCTGAAATAAATGTTTAAATTACCAAAGTGTTATCTACTCACTTGAATTATGTTTTTTTCAAGTGTGATTGATAGCAGGTGAATGTTACAGTTTTTCCCGATTGTTCCAAGACACGTTTCTTGAAAGCTGCTGTCCTTTTCTCTAAACTGTGAACACAAAACCCAGTTTTCAAGCTGCAGTCACAAAACCTCATACCTCCACATCTATGTCTCCATTGGCAAGTTCCATGGCTTGCAGGAGATTTACCTTTGTGTAAGGTTGGCGTTCATATACCTTCCATGAGGAGAAGAATTCCTCAATAGGATTTAGGAAAGGGGAGTATGGTGGAAGGCT
The DNA here is from genome assembly GCA_014656515.1 of Oryzias celebensis. Lineage (NCBI taxonomy): Eukaryota > Metazoa > Chordata > Actinopteri > Beloniformes > Adrianichthyidae > Oryzias > Oryzias celebensis. The sequence continues at coordinate 3,228,104 of BNCR01000008.1, read as the reverse complement.
CAGATTGATAAAACTTGGGCTTAAATTGAACCACTGTCTAACCTGGAGGGCTCTGTGAAAGCTCGCATTGTCCCAAACATAGATGGGATGCTCATCCTGCTGCCCTAACGAGCATCTCGCATGTGACTGAGGAAATTGAGGAGCTGGTGAATGTTGTAGGGCCCTGGTTAGCATGATGGTGGACAACCCCATGATTGCTGATGGGAGCACATAATGTGACATTGACACCACGCTGCCCAGGAACACCAACAACGGCCCGATGGCCAATCATATTATGGCCTCTCCGTCTCCTTTTGCTGATATTAATCCCAGCTTCATCCATGTAGATGTATTAACACGGTCTTTCCTATGCATTCAGTTGAAAACCCCTCTGTAGAAATAGATATTGTTTAACTACAGTTACTGTAATCACTACTTAATTGAATTGTGTCTGAACATATGCAACCTGTACAAACTGGAATCTTTGCTCTTTGACTCTGTCTGAGTTGCATTGAAGGGAACTCTGTGTTGCTGTGTCCTGCGCAGACTGTTGCGCTTGAGGACATGATCAACCCTTTGTCCAGCCTCCCTCATGCTCATACCATGGACAAGAACATGGCCAATTACATTAACTCTGATTTCATCAGATATTACTGTTCTTTGTCTCGACCTCCTTTCAGATTTCTGTCCTTTGTAGGGCCTCACAAACCAGTGCTCTCTGAACTGGCTTACTGTGTATGTTCTCTCACATCATGAGCCACAAGTGTGATCAGGTTTGAGTTGTGATCAAGTGGTGACACCTGTGCCTTCTTTGTGTGTGACTTTTGTCACCTGTGGACACCATTTATGCAGAACGGGGGCATCACAATGACAAACTGTTGGCAGGTAGTGTCTAAACAGGTGAGAAGTGGTTTTGGTTTTGTCAAAGAAATGATTGATTCAATCAGTGGGTTCAGACCAAAGGGTTTGGTGTTTTAGCAATGGAGCAAACTGTAACTTCAAATTGTTTTTTTTAAACACAAAAGTATAAAAAACATTTAAGCACGTGGTTAAAATAAACTTAAGAGTTTTCTTTATTGCTAACTATAATTTTCTTGTTAATGTTTTTAGGGGCTGCAGTAAATTACAAAAAAATCAATACAAACTATAAAGAAAAGTACCTCATTAGAGAATTAGGTGACTAAATATGGAGTACTTTTTATTTAGAAAGCATTTATATTTGAATATTATAAATACCAAGGTAATGTCCCCCAAAAATGTACAGGAAAAATATATACATTTTTCATAAATACACTAAAGTTAAAATTATGCAACCCAAATCTTTCTTTTTTTTAATAAAGAAATAAAAACATTAACAAAAATATACGTAATGTTATGGCAGCGGCAAAGTTCATTGTTTGAATCTGTTTAGGTAAATCTAAACTGTGCATTGGTTCAATTACCTGTTGAATTCAGCTTTTTAAAAATAAAAGCTGTCCAGTTAATTGAATAACCCCAACATATGTTTTGTTGCTACATTGATTTATTTTTTTTTACCATATACACATTAAATACAATCAAATCTAAAACAAATATGTCTCCAAATATATTAACTCTGAATATAGCAATAAATAAAACAATGACAATAAATTTTAATATCTGAGGCGTCATTTTTCAGTGACTTCTACAATTGATTTAAACTTTTTGACTTTTCAACAGAACTAATAAAACAGCAGAACCCACATACAGAAATAACGGTAAAAGTAATTAAATCGGAATTGAATTGAATGTATTTAGTTTAATAGCATCACTGGATTATACATTCAGTTATTAATGACATATCTGTGCTGTTCTGCTGTTTCTGGAGGATGGAAAAATGATCTCTTACATCTCATATCGGATATGTTCATATGCTGGATTCTCCTGGAGGAGGAGCAGGACAGCAGCAGCAAAAACAGGGTTGAAATGCTGACAAAGGAACAACTTTAAGGGCTTTGACTCTGTGGAGATCCTTCCACAACACTCCTGAAAGGTTTCACGTTTCTGCCAGTGCGTGTCAGAAACTGTAAATACTTTTCAAGCTGATCTGATGGGTTTTTTTTAGTGTTTGAACAAACTCCACCTTCTTTAACAGCAGCCAGAACAGACTTCCACAAACAACTGCTTCTTCATTCCTTTCCATGATTGTCCACCACAGAACAGCGATGGCCACTGGTCCAGCCTTACTTCTACATTTTCTGCATAGGTCACTTGTCAGGTACAGCAGACGGTCGCACTGCGTGCTGAGCACAGGGCACGAAGACCAAGAAGGCTTTACTAAAGGTGAGGTAATCTTACTCTAAGGCATGTTTGCAAAGCGAGTTGCTCTGTCTTCTTCATATTTTGGCATCCTTAACATAACAGAATATGCAGCTTATACCAAATCACTACAAATACTTCTGACATCACATTTTTGCTTTGCTTTAGATGTTTTGATGCTGATATAACTTTAAAAAGTTACCAACTTGCAACACAACCATGCTTTAGGTCCCAAATGCTGATAAAATGCTGGGCTCTCGCTCAGAAGGCATCCTTGATGTTCTTGAGCTGGCGAACAGCCAGGTCCACCGGGAGGTTGAACCTCAGGTGGCTGATGCGGCCCAGGATGCGCAGGGCGCCTTCGAAGCCGGTCTGTGCCATGTAGCTCCAGGGCTGGTAGTGGGGGTGTATTAGTGTCCCGGACTTGGAGAGCAGGTTGAGCCACGACACCAAACGCTGCTCGTTCAGAGCCATACACACCAGAGCTTTGAACTCTGAGTCTGGCCCTCGCTTGTAGCGTCCGTGTTCCTTCAGCACGGTGTGGATGGCCCAGAGCAGAGACTGCTTCGGGGTGACGGTCACGGGGCCCGCCCCCACATGCAGGCTGAAGGACTGAGAAAGCTGGCGGGCAGGTGACTCCACGAAGGCTTTGCCGTTCTTGGAGTGGTAGTACTTTACAAAGAGCTCCCATGGGTGCATGCTGTGTGAGGTGGGTGTGTAAGGCAGGAGGCAGGAGATGGGCGCCAGCACCAGGCTCACAGCCTGAGAGGGCGAGAAGAGGCCGTGGGCCAGCAGGTCCTTCAGCGCGATGGCCAGCTCCTTCCTGACGGCAGACGTCAGCTCGTCTCGAGCTCCCAGCGAGGTGCTGCTGGTGTAGCTGACCACGTGCTCAACCGATGGATGTCTGCAGGAGCCCAACACTCGCACCTTCTCCGCGGCAGCCTCCAGACGCTGCAGCAGGGGGCCATAGTCCCGCCCTCCTGACTCCTGATTCCACATGTTCTGCGAGACGTGGCCGCTCGCACAGCCGAACTGACTGGCAGCAAAGATCTGCAGCACGGCGAGTGCCCTCTGGATGAGCTGCAGGCCGCTCTCCCGCATCCTCTCAGCCTGCTCCGGATCCACTGAGGAGATAAACCAGTCGATGCTCATGCTCCTGTCCAGAGGGTTTTCATTTTAACTGAGGAAATGATTTTCATGAAGTGACTCACCTTTCTTTCTCCCTCCAGGAGCTCTTCCATTTTTCCCTGTCGCTTGCGGCTGCTGCCTGTGTCCACTATCTGACAGGAGAGGGTTCCCCACTTCATCTTTGGAAAAAAAAGAAAAGGTAAACTAATGGAAGACAAATTCTTCCCCACCAACAACCAAAAGCGCTAAAGGGTCTACAAACCCTGGATGAAGTTGATGAACATCTCCAGGTCTCTGATCTGGGTTTTGAGCTGCTCCACTAACTGCTCCTTGACTCTGGCCGGGTTGACAATCTGAGCGATGGCAGCGTCCACTCTCTGCCTCAGCTCCTCAGGCGACAAGTTCCCGATATCCTCGTTCAGATTGACATCCAGCTTCTTGATCAGCTCATCAATAATTACCTAGAGAGACATAGTTCCAACTAAAGGTTAAAGAACCCACTCTGATCATCTGATTTATTTTCAAAGCCTTCCCAGTGGTCTTTCAATTATGATTATGCCATTTTTAGCAAAACAACACCCCTCACCCCCACTAACCTGGACATAAGTTTCTGCAGAGTGGAAGTATTTCATAAGAAATTCTCCTCTTAGTTGTGGATCGAGACTGTTAGCATGGAGCAACCCCGCCCCCTTTCCCCTTGTGGAGAGCTTGGAGCTTGTGGCTGCTCAGCGCGTGTTCTACGTCACCATTGCACTCATTTCTGAACAGTTTCCTTTATACTTGCTACTGATTCACAACTATTTGAAGAAAGAAATACTCAGAAATGCAGTTTTAGCTACATTTACTTTATCTATGTCCTCAATCACGAGAAAATAAATAAAACATCAAAAACACTATTTTCATCAGAGTAGGTCTTTAAAGCTGAGAGATCAGCGCTCTGAGATTCTTCATTTGTTTGACCACTTGAGGGCAGTAAAAAAACATTTTCTAACAACTAAAGACCCACCCTGAATACAAATCATGCTTTTAACATGTTCTTGTGGCATTTTTATGATGGAGGACACATATTCAGAAAATTAAGCTCAAAATTGCACTTTTGTGTATTTTTTTAAATTAAATTGTGGTAATTCAGGAGCAGAATGAAAAAATGCTGTTTGAAAAAGTTTGTTGTTGTTATACATAAACTTGAAATCGGCGAGCCTCCCTGCTCCGCCCCATTCAGACGCATCCACTTGTAGACAAATAGATCCATGTCTTCAGTTTCCTCGTCTGAGCTGGCATCTGGCTCACAGCTGCATGGATGGAAAGCTCCAATATCACTCAGCATTTTTGTTGCACCGCTAATGTTAGTTTGGAGGTCTGAGGGGCTGTAAGCTAGCCCTTAAACTGTAAACAAAGGGATGATGGGAAATGGGGGCAGCCTTACTCCATACCAACAGTCTCGCTTACAATTCCAAGGCTAATTTCTAATGAACTAAAGACAATAATGCCCCAAACTTCCTGGTTCTCAGCAGATCCTTCATATTTTACCGTGAGGATACTGGTTTTACACAGACTCCACATTTCTTTTGTGAGAATCCGGTGTGTAGTGCGCACATGTCTGATTATAATGACACAGGTGAGGGCTGATTCCCGGATCAGCTGCTCCTGAACTTCCTTGAATGCAGGCTTTAGTTATGCAAGCCAGCAAGTTCCACTTGGTGAAGAGGAAAGTCAACAAAAGCTGCACATTACATCTCCTGCTGTTCATAGGCAAACAAACCTTTGGTATGGGATGTTCCGGATGTAAAAAAAAAAGCTTGGTCAGTGAAAATGAGATGTTTGATTTGAAACAGGTGGGCCTGAACTTCAAAGCAGTTCCATGATATTTAAGGTTTAATGAATCGATCAACCAAATCAATAGAACTTGTATCAGATGACCAAATAAAATCCAGTCTCTGAGGGCAAAAATGTATATAAAATTCAGTGTTAATGTAGCTGAAGGAGAATCTTAAAAGCTAAAAATTATATTCTGATAAATAAAAGAAACTGCTTGAAATAGTTATTAAAAGTCAAATTAGCTTTTTGACAATATTACATTAGATTGATCTGAATGCTAGCAGAGATGTAACCGTTTTTCTGTAAAAATGACTGCAGACCACTAGAAGTTTGAGGAAACTTACTTTTGAATTTAATGAATATTTGTTTTATATTGTTCTTTATCATCTGGAAAGATCAAATATCCGTTGTTTGGATGAGCATACATTGAAATTCCTTTCGAGTGAGATCCCTGTCAGGAAGTCAGTTTAAATCAACTTCCTTCTGAGAACGTCAGAAGACATTGTCTGTAACACACACCCATGTCTTCTTATAAAAAAGTGCTAAACTTGACATTGCTTGCAAAACATCATGGAAAAAATAGGAATGCTTTATCTCTTTTAGACGTTTACAAGTTATTTTCAAAATGAAATAGCTGCTAAAATAATAACAGAGTTGATTAATAGAAAAGTTTTGGAATAAATGAGTGAGATTTCTGCACCTTTTGCCTCTCCATGACGACAGACTGCGGCAGCGAGTCATAGCTGCCTTCCTGATAGGCAAAGCGCTCCAGATCATCCAGTTGCGTCTTCAGCTGGAAAATGAGATCCTTTTGTTTTTCCCTCTGCGCCTCCAGACGCTCCCGCTTCTCCCGCTCAGTCTGACAGGAAACACACACGGTGGAGGGAATTATTATCACAGATGATTGAAACTCGTGCCATCAAAATCATGACGGACATGGCTGTCGGGGAGTCACTCACCAGATCCCCCTGCAAGGCGGCATGTGACCAGAGAGAAACACAAAGAAGCTTTTAGTGAACAAACACAGACTGAACATGAGGAATCTTTGAAGATCTGCTCCAAATCACACAGAAGCAACATTTTCCACACAGGAGATAAGAAAACTAAACAAAGCACAGCGAGAGCATTCATTTCGGTTCATCCACAGCAACCTCATCTCTAAATTTCTACTGAAACATAGCTTTCTTCTAACCCGGCCGTAATGAGCATCAGTTTGTAGGATACCTATTTATGTGTTTATGTAGTAAAGCCAGAAGTGCTCTGAAGTCTGCAAAATATTTGGTTTTACTGTAAAATTATTACCTTAAAGCAGAAAGTGTGGATCTGTGCAAAGAAATGATCTAGCATACCTTAGGAAAAAGTATACCTGAAGTATATATCTATTTTCAAGTGTTTGATTATGATTATACTGTTTTTAGCCTGAATTGAAAAAATCTGTCATTTTCTAGGACATAGTGTCTACAAATGGCAGGAGTTCATTAGAAAATTGCCACAGAGTTGTGGCTGGGACCGTTGGCACAAAGTAAGGCCACCCCTGCTTCCCATCATCCATCTGTTTTCACTTTTTCCTGCTAGCTTACAGCCTCTCACAACCCCTACCAAATATTAACCGTGCATCAAAAATGGCGAGTAATATCAGTTTTGATCCAGATTCCACCTCCGACGAGGAAAACAAAGATGTTCATGAATCCATTTGTCTGCAAGTGGATGCATCAGAATGGAGCTTCTGGCCTGCCTAGAGTATTTTCTATGTTGCAAATGTTTCAAACAGCATTTTTTCGTTTGCTCCTGATTCACAATGATTTAAATAAGGAAATACCCAGAAATGCAATTTTAAACTTGATTTTCTAAATATATATCCAACAATGTTTAGTAGAAATTACACATTTTTAGTGAGTCCTAAGTATACTTGAGTATAGCTATAAGTACTGGTATAGGAAGTATACTATAAACCATATACGTGTAGTGTATTAAACCTGAATACTTCAGAGTAAATTGGAACATTTTACAACATATATAAAAAGTAATCTTCAACTATATGCTTAACTTTTATGTTTAACTTGTAGTCACTGGCAGAGACACAGATTTTAAGGGGGGCGGGGGGGGGGGGGGGGGGGGCTGATAACTATGGAAAAGTGTCAATAAAAACCAGCAGAATGGACAGATATTACAAATGAAAGAATTAAAATATAGTTTTATTGTCATTAAAACAGCAGTTACTATTAATGTTTACAAAATGGAATTGTTATTTTTTGTTGATATTTTTCATTTATAAATCTAATGTTGACATGGGGGGGGGGGGGGGGGGGGGGGGGGGGGGGGCTTTAGCCCCCCTCCTTAGCTCCGCCCCTCCTTGTAGTATACTTAAGTAGACTACTTTTTGTTAAGGGTTGAAAACTGTCATCCATCTTTTTTGGGGATTCTGACAATTATTTCGACAATATATATGAGTAAAAACAATAACATAATAAAAACAATGTTTTTTGGGGGGTTTGTCCACAGAAGAAATCAAAGTTTCAACAGAAATCTCACCGAGTTCTCCAGCTGTTCTGCATCCGACCTGCAGCCCACGACGTGCGGGCAGCCCCTGAAGGCGAACTCCTCCAGCTCGGCCAGCATCCTCTCCTTCTCCTCGCTCTGCGCGTGAACGATCTGCTTCAGGCGGAACTGGACCTGCGCGAAGTGAGAGGTGAGCGCGAGGAGGGACGAGTTCAGCTGCTCCTGCTCGTCCTCCAGCTTCCTCAGCCGCGCGGCCATCTCCTCCTCGCTAGCCGACGCTCTCTGCTTCGGCCGGCCGCTGCCCCCGCTCTCATCCTCGGGGCTGGCCACGGCTCCCACTGGCGCCCATCGCTCCCCTGCGTTGGCGAAAACGGCCTCGCTGTCAGACGCTGACAGCTCCTCCGTGGACATTTTGGATGAAGGAATTCACGCAGATTCGTTGTCAGTTGTCGGCAGATCACGAACAGCGAGCTCCAGATGGAGGGTTTCCTAAAGTTGCGCAGGTAACAGCGGGGATAATCGCCTGAGGCGCAGGTGCATCGCCATTTTGGGAAAATGATGATACGTCACAGCGTCAGAACGTCAATTTGATTGAACGTGAGCAGAAAAACGGAAGTGACGCAAGTTTGCCTTCAGAATAAAAGCTGCAACTTCATTGAAATGACTTTCCCAACCCATTGACTGTGTATAAAGGTAACTTTTATACAGTCAATGCTCTAACCTCAGTTTGTCTTGTCTGTTTTAGCCTGTAAAATTTTACACGCCAGACTATTGACTGTATTTGAAAACTGGACTGAGTGACCCCTTCTCCTGGTGTTCCAAACAGGAAGTACCCGCTGGCTCCAAGAAGCCAAGATCCAGCAGCCTTCTATAAAGAAATAAACAGCTGTTAATCATTGAGTATTTTGTCAGAATAGCCATTCTTCCTCTGAGTTGGTCTGAGTCAACATTTCTATGGCAACCACTCTCTCCAATCAGGAGTGAGCTTGTTAGAAGTCCACAGCCCTACTGCTAAAAACGGGTAACAAGAAATCTATCAAATAAAATTGGACGTGGAGGCCAACAGGCTCCACCTACTTTTAATTAGCATTATGAGGCACCTCATTGGTCATTTTAGAACTTGAATAACTTCTGATAAATATAATGACTGAGTAATAGCGGTGTATTTCTCTATAGAAGTCTTGGGGATTTTGGCGTCTTGGAGCCAGTGGGAACTTCCTGATTGGAGTGTTTTTTTGTTTGTTTGTTTTTTTCGGTCCAGATTTCAAATACAGTCTATGGTTCCAGTACAAAATTCAACATACAGTACAATATGTCTAGTATAGTGTACATGCATGTAAAGTCATTTTACTCAAGCAATGCATGCTGCCTAAATTGAATTAATTTGGTTGGAGCCAGAAGTAAGCTAATTTCTATCAGTGACATCACACTCACTCAGTCCAGTTCTCATATACAGTCAATGATGTCAGAGCAGGTCCCACCTTCACTCTGCTCCTTCCTGTAGGGGTCGCCACAGCAAATCATCCTGTGTTTCGCAAGTAAGAATTGTGCCCCGTGGGGGTTGCACCATGGGGCATGTGTTGATGTGTTATGAACTTGCAAAACAATTTATGGCTGCTGTTTCAAAAAAACGTTTTCCTTTTAATAATGAGAATTAAATTCTATAGTTTTGAACAATTGCTCTTTACCATATTATCTTAGTCTTTGATGCTTTTTTTCACTTGTTGATCTCACAAAGTTATCACGAAATACTGAGACGAAGGAATTTCCTGGATTGTAGCTTCAGTCTTTCGTGTGTCTGCTCTGCTGAAACTTCATCTTAGTGTACTATGACAGGAGGATCCATCACACACAAATGCTGTGCAACCCTATAGGAGTCACAAAACCCCATTTAAGAGATGAAAACTGCTTTCTTGAACTGAAAATAACTTTACACTTCTTTTAAATTTCTTTGGTCACAATTTAAACTTTTGTGTTGTTTTTTCTGTATAATTTGTAGAACACTAATATTCACTACAATAGTTTCTTTACATCTTTTTAAAAATATATATTTACTCACATTTATAAATAAAGGTAGTTTTACACTTGACTGGCTGAAAACACAAGAATTACTGACATAAAAGCTGATTCCTTTGATTATTTCCTGCAACCATTCCCCTTTGAAAACAACATTTTTTATGTCAAACATTAAAAATTGATGAGTCATCTTTTCTTTTTATTTCTATTTCATTGGTTTCATGGAAAACAGCACTCAGGTTCATGACAGATAACAGAACAAATTTAGCTAAATTTAAGATCAACTTGAAGATCAGTTGAGGCATTCGGTACAAGTTATGTGGTCTCCAAATAAAATCACAAAGGCACTGATGTGAGCCATAATTCAGTGAAGAGTTTTACTTTTTTTTTGCTGTGGAGTTTGAAATAACGGCGTAGGAACCCCTGAGTTGATTTACCTTAATGTAAACTTGCGTTTCCTTAAGTGCTTTTCTGTTTGTCAGTGTTTTGGTTACTGTTTACCACAATTTTCACCAAAATAAAAAACATTGTAATCTAAAATAGAATGTAAACTTCCTTTAGTGGGTAGAAATAACTGACACTTCAGATTTTCACACAATTATAGCTTTCTTCCTGTTGGAGAAGAATGTTTGCCAGTTAAACCAGTGCAGCCCGGTCTTCTTGATGCAGGCGCCGTCATGTGTGCATCTGTAGCCATCGGGGCAGCAGTGCTTCATGTCTCTGCAGCACACGGCCTGCAAAGAAGAGGATTCTGTGAGCATGCGGTTCTCCTGTTCTGACATGTCTGGATTATTTTTGGCTAAATTAGGAAAGATTGCATTTTTAGAAGCCTGAGGAAAGGGGGCAGAATATTTGCTTGTTCCAAAGAATGTCATCAGCTCTGTTATAGGTCAAGTGAAATAAATTTATACAAACTGACATAGATCGAAATGATTTTTTCATAGAAACTAATAGTTTCTCTAAGCAATATTTGTGTAAATAAAGATTAATATTATTGTCTGCAAATGTTCAAGGGGAAACTCATAGACCAAAATCTGGGGACATTTGCTTCATTTTTATTTTTATTTAAAAAATGTGCATTTTGTTCTTTCCAAACTCTGGATTTAGCAGTGAGGAAATATCTTACTTTAGGCGACAGACAGCACCCCCAGGTGGTGGGGGACGTCCTGCAGCAGGTCTCATCCACATTGCAACTATAGATGTCGTCACATCGGTTCAGTATGGGCTTCACTGGGCCGCGCTGAGACTGGTAGTTGGGTGGAAACACGGGTGTCAGTGGAACAGTCTCCATCTCCAAGGTGAGGAGCTTATGGCAGGACCCGGAGGTGAGGTCGCAGGTGTAGCCCTCTGGGCAGCAGTGCTCCTTATCACCACAGCACACAGCCTGGACACATGCAATAATGCTTTATAAAATCCTTTAAAGCCTAATTCATGTCTTTTACTTCCATGTTGCACAAAGACGTGCTCACATTTGGCAGTGGGCAGCAGCCCCACTCTCCTGTGAACAGCCTGCAGCAGGACATGTGTGCGGGACACTGATGTACAGCGCCACACTGCACAAAGCCGGAATCAGCCTGAACACTGACGGTGGCTGGGATCTTGGTGTACCATGGGATCTCCACTTCTCCCCTGACGCATGAGGTGCTTTCCTCTTTGCACTTGTAGTCGGAGGGACAGCAGTGCTGCCCGTCAGCGCAGCACACCGCCTGAGGGGAAGTGAAAGAGGAAGCATTACTTTCACATTCTTCATCCAGTCTTCACTTCTGCTTTCATCTAAATGAAAAACTGAACTTAGTCATGGGAAGAGCAGCACTTAATACAGAAATGAGAGTCGGAAAACAATGATTCCCCTTTAACTTTGGTCTGATCTGGTGAGCAGTAGTTTCTGTAGGGGGGATATTTACAGTACAACAGATGAGGATAAGATGAACTACCAGCTGTTTGATCATTTACAGATGTCTGTGTTGTAAAGCCCCTTCTCAAAAAAAGCCAAAGTTGTGTCCAAAAGTCATAAATCTTATTGTGCTGAAGGAAAGCAAACGGACATATTCAGTACATTTAATTTAATTTTACCACTTTGTCATAAAAAAAACCAAAACATGATGGATTGTGGAGTATTTTTCAGTAGCAAGATGTCAAAAAGGTGAAAAGCAGAAGTTGCTCGTCTTTGAGGTTGAAATGCATGAACACATCCGTAAAACCGTTGGCCTTGCCTGTCTTATGACTATTCTTTTTCTTTTAGTTTTTAACAAAAAAAACTCCAGAAAATGTCGTTGGACTTCATAGCCTCTGAGTTTATGAGTGATCCTGTTAAAGTTGAACTTTTTTAACATAGATAAAATGGAACGTAGCTGAAAGAAGTCCAGATAGCTGCAGGTACACTTGATAGAATTTGCATGATTCATTGATACAGGGCTGACTTTACATTAGACTGGATTTGAATGATGGCTAGGGCTGCATGATCTAAAAGCAATAAAATGCTTTTTTAAGATAAATGCTGGTAAATGTAAAATGTTTTCAATCCTAAAGCATCTTAACAGGAGTACAGGTGTGTCTTGTAGTTCCCTTGAGGCTCGTGCGGCCACTTCAAGGGACGTCATAAAAATGGAACGCCCCATTGTTGTGCATGTAGCACCTGTTTCGTGAAGTATTTATAAGGATAATGTAATGTCGCACACACTTTTATGGGGATGCTGTTGTACGGTGTCCTTATGCCGCACTCTAATCGTTAGTAAGGTTCCTGGTTCCTCACTGGCCTTGCATAAATACATAAGAACCTGTAGGATGCCCTCACAAACTAGACTCTGACTGGTCTAATTTCCTCATTTCTAACAGTCACTTACTACATGAACAGCACTAACGGGCTCCTTCCCCCCTGCTGCAGCCTTACGCCTTCACCGCACAGCAACAAATGCTTGTAGAATAAAATGAGCGTGAACATTTGTGCCCTACAGGTTCTCCGAGTGGTCTACGATCTTTGTATTTTGTACAGGGCACACAGGTTTGCCCATTTCTCACCTGCAGACAGCCCGTATCCACCCGTGAGGGCAGTTGTGACGAAGGCACAAGGAGTGTGCGAAAATGTGTAAAGAAACACGACTTGCATTTTTTTACAACTTCATAATGTGGAAATACCATTATGTCTCCATTATGTATGCCGTTTCAGGGTTAAACGACTCGTTTTAACAACAATTCAATTCACATCGTAATTGGTGGTTGCTGATGCAATTCCTAGTTGATATTGGTTCATTTTGAATGATATGATTTGATTTACGGACCTAAAATCGCTCCATAACATTTTTAGCCAAAACTTCAACCAGTGTGACTCCATGTCTCAATCTAAATGGTAAATAATTGATTAATTTCATTTTTAATGGTATAGTTTGATTCTGCCACAGACAGATTGATCTGGTTGCATCGTAGGAATAAAAATCGATTCATTGATTAATCGATTAATCATCACACCCCTAATGTCTGTTTGCAGAGACAACAAAACAAAAATACAAGATATATATGAGAAGTGCACAAATTCATGCAAGGCGAGGCTTGATTATGCAGAATGAATTGATAAAATACTGTGATATTTTATTTTAAACTCTAAAATTAAACGTTAAATTTTAATTTGACAGGGGAGATGTTGATAGATGAGTTACTTGCTGTCAGCAGAGATGTAAGCTCACCTTTGGCAGCGGGCAGCATCCCCACTCCTGCAACTTCTCCATGAAGCAGCAGGTGGTGCCCTGAGGGCACTGGATGTGGCTGTCGCATGAAATGCTTCCTTCTTTGTCAGTTTTAGCTTCCTCCTCATCAAAATCCTTCTGTTCATCTATGTCATCTGGTTTGTTTCCCTCTTCATCCTTCTCTTGTTCTGTCTTCTCTTCATCCATCGTTTTCATCAGCTGGCTCGTTGCAGAGGAAGTCCAGATAAGTGCAGGCAGCTTTTTACTCATTGGCACGGATCCTGAAGCCTTCAAACAGCTCAAGGTGGCCAGGTCACAGGTGGTGCCGGCGGGGCAGCAGTGTTCATGGTCATCACAGCACACCGCCTGTTGCACAAAGTCACACATTCATTCAACTCATTGGGAGAGAAACTGTGATTATGTCGTTAGATATTAGTCGTGTTTATGGTTTTATTTTAGAAAACTGTTAGACAATTTTTACTTTGATACATCAAAATGTATGTCCACTAATGAATTGCATAAGCCTCAGATAAAAGTAGGAAAATAATGGTGTCACGAGCGAACTGTTTATTTGATTACTAACCTTTGGAAGAGGACAGCAGGCCCAGGCTCCCTCTGCGGTTTTACAGCAGGTGGTTTGATCGGGACAGGAGCTGGAGCTGTCGCATTGAACGTCCTGCATCTTCACAGAAACGTTTGAGAATGATGGGATCTTCTCCAGCATCGGGACAGAACCTCCATCACCTTCACAGGTCTGAGCTGCCAGGTTACACGTCTTTCCTTTTGGACAGCAGTGTATGAAGTCTTCACAACAAACAGCCTGGAGATACAAAATGAAAGTACGTCAGAGAAACACCCATAAAAAAAGATCCTAAGTCCATCTGTTCATCCATTTTCCTCCACTCATCTGGTACCGGGTACATGAGCAGCAGTCAAAATAAAGACGCCCAGACTTCCCTCTCCCTGTCCACTTTCTCCAACTCTTTTGGGGAGATCCCGAGGTGTTCCCAGGCCAGCCAAGAGACGGAATCTCTCCAGCGAGCCCTGGGTCTTCCTTGGGGTCTCTGCCAAGTGGGAAATGCCCACAATACCTCCCCAGGGAAGAAGCTCTTTATTCTTTTCTTTTGCCACAATAGACCAACACAGTGACCAAATAACAGCGGACGTCGGTCCCAGCCACCTGTCGATTTCACGCTCTGATTTTCCCAAACTCGTGAACAAGATCCCATGATACTTAAACTGCTAAGATAAGATGAATACCACACTTGTACCTCTGGAAGAGGACAGCAGGCCCAGGCTCCCTCTGCGGTTTTGCAGCAGGTGGTTTGATCGGGACAGGAGCTGGAGCTGTCGCATTGAACGTCCTGCATCTTCACAGAAACGCTTGAGAATGATGGGATCTTCTCCAGCATTGGGACAGAACTTCCATCACCCTCACAGGTCTGAGCTGCCAGGTTACACGTCTTTCCTTTTGGACAGCAGTGTATGAAGTCTTCACAACAAACAGCCTGAAGATACAGAACATAAATAATAGAAAGTTATATGGAGAGAAAAAAAAAAGTATCAGCCGGGTTTGTGTGTGTAGTTCTTGATTTTGAGCACAAGTACAAAAACTACAACATTCAAAAAGTACAATGTACACATGCACAACTTAAAAATGACAACAGCTTGAAACTAACTACACACAAAAAACTTTAAAAATATGCACAGATTGCTTGTTACACACACACAAAACTGCATTTAAGACAAATTTCATGTGAGACTCTTTTCACGTCTCCCAAAAAGAAAAGATTTGTGCTTAAGTGATGCGTTTAAATGCTGCTAGAATGTTGGGTCATCAGAGTTTACAGATCAGCCGCTTTAACTTCGATTCTGGTGAAACTTGACATTTTCCCCACTTTCTTAAACAAACAAAGCAAAAAATATTTTCTCTCCATAAAGTTACACATTATGTCAGGATCCTGGTCGCCTCCCCCACACACCTGGTGTCCATCTCCTCACCTGCTTTCCATTACCTCATCAACCTGGAACCCTCTTATGGACCTCCAGGCCGTTCAGCCGATGTCAGTCCGTCTGCTTCATGCGGTAGAGTGTTCTGACCCATGCTTCGTCTCAAGCTCCAGTTCATGTCTTGTTTTTGGATGAACGTTCATAGACTGACTAATCCTGTTCTTTCATCTTCAAGGAATTCTACGCCTCCACAGTCATCCACTGCAACCAACCCGGACTCCTGTTCACGCCTGTCACCTCCACCTTCCTTCTGGCCAGCGGCTCACCCTCCAACCCAAGCCAAGCAGCCAAACTGTCACAAACCTTCCACCAGGACTGGCACAGAATAAATCACTTCTACAAACCTACTCCTGTCTTTAGCCTGCTATTGGGTCCAGCCCTCCCATAGACCTGACACATTAAGTAAAGACTCCTAAAGTAAAACAGAACCACACTTGTACCTCTGGAAGAGGACAGCAGGCCCAGGCTCCCTCTGCGGTTTTGCAGCAGGTGGTTTGATCGGGACAGGAGCTGGAGCTGTCGCATTGAACGTCCTGCATCTTCACAGAAACGTTTGAGAATGATGGGATCTTCTCCAGCATTGGGACAGAACCTCCATCACCTTCACAGGTCTGAGCTGCCAGGTTACACGTCTTTCCTTTTGGACAGCAGTGTATGAAGTCTTCACAACAAACAGCCTGGAGATACAAAATGAAAGTACGTCAGAGAAACACCCATAAAAAAAGATCCTAAGTCCATCTGTTCATCCATTTTCCTCCACTCATCTGGTACCGGGTACATGAGCAGCAGTCAAAATAAAGACGCCCAGACTTCCCTCTCCCTGTCCACTTTCTCCAACTCTTTTGGGGAGATCCCGAGGTGTTCCCAGGCCAGCCAAGAGACGGAATCTCTCCAGCGAGCCCTGGGTCTTCCTTGGGGTCTGTGCCAAGTGGGAAAGGCCCACAATACCTCCCCAGGGAAGAAGCTCTTTATTCTTTTCTTTTGCCACAATAGACCAACACAGTGACCAAATAACAGCGGACGTCGGTCCCAGCCACCTGTCGATTTCACGCTCTGATTTTCCCAAACTCGTGAACAAGATCCCATGATACTTAAACTGCTAAGATAAGATGAATACCACACTTGTACCTCTGGAAGAGGACAGCAGGCCCAGGCTCCCTCTGCGGTTTTACAGCAGGTGGTTTGATCAGGACAGGAGCTGGAGCTGTCGCATTGAACGTCCTGCATCTTCACAGAAACGTTTGAGAATGATGGGATCTTCTCCAGCATTGGGACAGAACTTCCATCACCTTCACAGGTCTGAGCTGCCAGGTTACACGTCTTTCCTTTTGGACAGCAGTGTATGAAGTCTTCACAACAAACAGCCTGAAGATACAGAACATAAATAATAGAAAGTTATATGGAGAGAAAAAAAAAAGTATCAGCCGGGTTTGTGTGTGTAGTTCTTGATTTTGAGCACAAGTACAAAAACTACAACATTCAAAAAGTACAATGTACACATGCACAACTTAAAAATGACAACAGCTTGAAACTAACTACACACAAAAAACTTTAAAAATATGCACAGATTGCTTGTTACACACACACAAAACTGCATTTAAGACAAATTTCATGTGAGACTCTTTTCACGTCTCCCAAAAAGAAAAGATTTGTGCTCAAGTGATGCGTTTAAATGCTGCTAGAATGTTGGGTCATCAGAGTTTACAGATCAGCCGCTTTAACTTCGATTCTGGTGAAACTTGACATTTTCCCCACTTTCTTAAACAAACAAAGCAAAAAATATTTTCTCTCCATAAAGTTACACATTAAGTAAAGACTCCTAAAGTAAAACAGAACCACACTTGTACCTCTGGAAGAGGACAGCAGGCCCACGCTCCCTCTGCGGTTTTACAGCAGGTGGTTTGATCGGGACAGGAGCTGGAGCTGTCGCATTGAACGTCCTGCATCTTCACAGAAACGCTTGAGAATGATGGGATCTTCTCCAGCATCGGGACAGAACCTCCATCACCTTCACAGGTCTGAGCTGCCAGGTTACACGTCTTTCCTTTTGGACAGCAGTGTATGAAGTCTTCACAACAAACGGCCTGGAGATACAGAACAAATAAACTTTAGAAAGTTACACGTTAAGTAAAGACTCCTAAAGTAAAATAGAACCACACTTGTACCTCTGGAAGAGGACAGCAGCTCCAGCAGCCCTCTGCGGTTTTGCAGCAGGTATTTTGATCGGGACAGGTGGTGCTGTCATTGCAGGGAACTTCATTGGCTTCAAATATAAAAAAACATAGAATGGGTGTAAAGCTCTTTATGAATTTGATCTTTACACAGGTTTGTGTTGCTCTGAAAGACAAAAACTTGTAGAGTTGAGGGCTGATCGTTCAGAACATTCATTTGATTTGAGTGAGACAACAGGTGTAAAGGAAAAGCTGAAACCCTTTGAACAGCGCTGATCTATCTTTCTGTTAGTGACGTTCCAACAGCAAAGAATGCAAACCAGCAGGAAAACAGGGACGTTTGCCAGCTTTATGGTGGATACATTTCATCTTCAGGTGGATACGGTAATTATTCAGTACTGACAATAACTCAGCCCCTGATAATAAGCTCAAGTGTTTTAGTGACATTCTGTTTGTGGATATTCTGAAATAGGAGCTAACAGATGAATGCATTACATGTTACTGAACATTATTCAACAGTACAGTTCTACTTTTGCTTCATCCTATTTATTTTCCATGTCTTTGTCTCAGGACTTTTGGAAACAGTTTTAAACTTACCTGAGACTTTCCCGGCAACAGATGACATGAATGATTCGTCCTGAAAAGGAGGAACTGGATTGGCTGTTGTGACCTCAGGGGAGTTTTTGGTTTCATTGTCTTCAGCTGCTGAAACGCTCACTTCCTTACCCTCTGAAAGGACAAACGGTGGAGATTTTAGTCAATGATTACCAAGAATGAGGATGTTTTTTGTTTTTTTTAATTCACAGAGCAATTTGCTAACTAGGAACTAGCAAACTAGCCTTTCTGGTTCTCCCAGTCTGCCCTGGTTCTGGCAGGGAACTTGGCCCACATCGGCAGCGCCTTCTCTGTAGAAGTCAAACATTTCAGGTTCTCAACGTCGCACGTTGTTTCTTCGGGGCAGCAGTGAATTTTATCATCACAGCACAAAGCCTGTTGAAACAAACAGCTCCGTCTTAGAAGCACAAAACGTGATGCAGCTTCATAGCCCTCATTTGGCTTTATATGGAATGTCAGTAATTTACAGGTCCAGTTACTTCACAGGGATTTGACAAAAGCGTACCTTTGGAATGGGACAGCACTCCCACTTTCCTTCCTGGTTTTCGCAGCAGGTTGTTTCGTGAGGACACTCTGACACTCCATCTTTACACAGAACCGTTGTGATGCTCTCTGTAGAAACATAGAAACTTTTAGGAGCTAAAAAAGACTAACATGAGAGCAGTCCAGGATTGAAATAGTTGAATTTGAACCTTTTTTGATGCAGGAGCGGCTGTCCAGGCTGCACTGGTGTCCTTCAGGACAACAGTGTTTACCATCAGGGCAGGAGACTCCCTGTTGAAGGTCAAGAAATGGAGAAGACGGTTAAAACAAAACAGTCACTCGTTTTTTTAAACACAGGTGCTGCTGCTTTTAAAGCAAACAGATCAAACCTCCTTGATGACCTTCAGCAAAGTGAAAGTACATAGAAAACAAGAAGCTGAAACTTTGGTCAAAGAAAGTAAAGCCTTTTTTTAAAAATCTAGATTAAGGTTTAAGCTTTTAATCTCCTCTGGTTTGGATTTTTCCGAGAAGGAACTACAATTCTCTTGTGGCTTCACTTTTTTTTTTTAGACTTTTTGTTTTTTTTAGTTTAACTGTTAATTTATGTTCTGAACATTCAGATGGAGGAGAAAGAAGGACTCACTTTAGAAACATTGAACACACAGGCTGTATTTTTGTATTATTTTAGAAGATTTTTGTTCTTTAAAAGATTTACCAGCCTTTTACTAAATAAAAACTGAAGGATTGTAATCTGCACCGTCAAACATTCTGACCTTTTCAGTGAAGTGTTTACATTGTTAAATGCAGGAAGTTCAGTCTAAGTGTTTCACAGGTTGGAGAACAGCAGAAATGACCGGTGCTTTTTGTGATTAGATTACCTGAGCTGAAGGACAGCAGCCATAGCGAGTCAGTGCTTTCAGGCAGGAGAACTCAGCCGGGCATCTGGACTGATCGGGGCAGATGTTATCCTCATCCTCCCCCATGTATGAGCGTATCATCCTGAAAGACTGCAGGGACACAGAGTTGGGGCTGGCAGCATGAACACTTACAACAGGAAAAGCAAATGTGAAGTGTGTTTTTGTTACTTTGGTGGCTGTTGTCAGATTTGCAGAGACTCTTTCCACCCAGCGCATAGACAGAGTAGCGTTTCCACAGCTCGACGTGGTCATGTCACAGACTGTATCTTTGGGGCAACAATGGATATGATCTCCACAGCATTCACCCTAAGCACACAGGAGGAGTAGAATAACTTTGACTACCAAACTTTTGGAAGGTCTATCACCCAGACTGAATGAGAATGCCACTTTTATCTGGTTTGCTCAGTAGTAAAAGCTGCACTCGGGATGAATAGCACTACTGTAGATCCTCCTTTAATTTAGAGTACGAATGTCTATCTTGTGTGTCTATTTAAATGTAATTTGACAAAAGAATAACTATTGTATTGAAGTTGAAGCTGTGATAAACAGATTGTGATGAAAATGGAATGCAGCCACAAATGTTATGCTAAATAAATAGGTTTAAGTGATTTAAAAGAACGTGTTTATCAAAAAGATGAACTAAAAATGAAATCAAATACATTTTTGTAAGGTACACATACAAATATTCAAGTAAATCATTTTAAAAAGGCTTAAACAAGTTTGACCTTTTATAAAATGTTGATCATATACTCAAATGCTGACACCACAACAACATTATAGCAATAGAAGAAATCAGCACACAAGGTAACTAGTTTGTTGAAAATGTTCAGGAAAAGATTGGAGACTATTGATGTTGCCGAAGCTCATGTACCTCATCAAACGGGCAGCAGTCGTAGCCGTTAACCGGGCTTTTGCAGCAAGTTTGACCCTTTTCACATTTCCCATTGTCTGGACACATGTCAGCGGCAACCAGGGCCAGAGAGACCCAGCAGATCACAACCCACTTCTGCATCTGCACACACGATGCAAAACAGACGGTTAAAGAGAAACCTGAAACATGGAGGATTACTCTTTCAAATGTTAAATAAATGTCATTAAAATGTTTAATAAATGCAGCTGAAACACACCAGTATATATAAAAGCATAAACGTGTGTGCATCAGTTTTGTTTTTAGACTTTTGCTTTTTTCTGAAAAAAATCTTAAATGACATTCCCAAACCTTCAGATACTTCTATTTCCTGCTTATTTCCTCTTTTTTTATTTTGTGCTTTTTACACTTCATTACAGTTAATATGCAAATCCCCACTTACATGTAAGAAATTCCCCAACAAATATATAATGCAGAAAAACTTTAGGCAATGCACTCTAAAACTAAGATAGATGCACTTTTATTAACAGTTCTTCCATCATTTCTTCTGCATTCAAGACGACCCCTTTAAAACAGTTGTTAACATCCAAACTATCTTTTTCTTACCTTTAGGACAACTCAGAAAGGCTGTTGTGATCTGTCAGGTGTATGACGAGCATCTGACTCTAATGTAACTCAAGACACAGACCTGAATCATCGTTGCCACGCCCCCGAGGAGAAGGAGGGTGAAGAGGCGGCGCCTTCAATTCCCCCCATGTACTTATTGTTTATTTATTTACTAATATTTACTTAATAATATATTCACTGCTACTTTCGAAATCTAACCGCCTGTTTGGCATTTTTCCTGACAGCAATTGATCTTTTTTGCCCTTTCTTTTGGTGCGGTAAACTGAGAACAAAACGTGTTTATGTTATTTGATTGATCGCCACAGGGCGGCGCTAAAGCAATGGGTGTTTGTAGAGAACAGTGCACTGATCTCCAAATACACTGGAGGGCCTCATTCCATTAAAGCCTCGGTGCGCATGTGTGTTAGAGCTGCGTGGAGCATACGCGTGCTTCGCCATTGCCTGATTCGTGGCTTATGAGCTTGAACTGATAAAATATCGATGGGTATTGGAAAATGGAGTCCCGGATGAGATGAAGTAAATTCAACTGGTGCTTAGCTAACATGGGTGAAAGCCCCTATGCTTTACAGAGAAGCGGACAGTTAAAGTAAAGGTAAGTCTTTAGCGTAGGATTTTGGCACGAGGCCTGTTTAGCACAAATTTAGCTAACTAGCCTTTACATTAAGCTCTTTTAAAATAAAAATGTCGCATTTTTAACCGTTTTCTTTAGCTTTTTCGTAAATAAATGGATAGTGTCTGACGCCAAACAATCCTGCTCACCTTTTATAGACTATGTTATGTTTTTTTGTGACCAGCGAAGGTAAACAGACAGCACAAAAACACGTAACAGGATAATGTACATTTTGTACAGTTTTTTTTTTTAGGTATTTTCACTTAAAACTGAAAACATGTCAATCTAATCATAGCTAGATATGTGTTGTGTCTTTAGCATGTTTCCCACGTACTCTTCTAGCATGTGAATAATTGTATGTAACTGGGAGACGTGACCCCGGCGCTGGGGACGTCATGTTGGGGCCTTCTGCAGTTTATCGGGGACACTAACCGTCCTGCGGCTGTTACTGGCAGAGCAAAACCCGAGGAAACAAAGGACAAGCTAACACCAGGAGATCAAGTTTGAGCCGGCTTTTGCAGGAGTGTTTGTGGGGGCGAGGCCATGCTGCATGCTGCAGATAAGCTATCGAGGCTCCATGGACGTGTTTTGAACAACTCCGCCTAGATCTGCTCTGCAATTCCATTAGAGCAGTCTGAGCCAATTACACGGCCACCATTAGTTTAGGTTGCCTCATTTGGCGTGTGGTGACTGCATTTGGAGCATTGTAGGAGCAGGTATGGCTTTCTGACATAACCAGGAGTCTTATCCAACCACAAAGACAGTTTAAGGTTACTGATCCTTGGGCGCCTTAGTGGTTTTATATAACAAGAAGACGCTGCTTCCAGGTTTAAAGACAGTGCATGACATGTTCAGCATCACCTGCTGTTTTTTCTTTGGTCTGACAGGTGGGCAGGATGGGGGAGCGGACCGTTGGCGGCCCCGTGGCTGCGATTTCTCCAGTGCAGCAGATGCTGGCCTCTGGCACTGGAGCCCTCCTCACATCTCTATTTGGTTAGCTTATAGAGGCAAAGAGCAGAAAAAAGCCATTTCATGTTCTAGTGGAGTTTTGCTTTCGTGGTTTGTCCCACTTTTCTCAGACAACTCTTTGAGTGCTGCAATGATTGATCTGGCGATGTTTGTTTACAGTCACACCGCTGGACGTTGTGAAGATTAGGCTGCAGGCTCAGCAGACACCATTCCACCAAGGTGAGGAAATGAGCCTGCTTTTTTCACTGGTGTTTTGTGCTATAACTTGACTGCTTTTGTCTTTTTGAGTCCTGCTTTTCATGTGCTGCTTCTTTGCTCCGTCCCGTAGCTTTAACCTGTGAGCCGGCCCCATGGGGGGGTGTCAGCCGTCTCCACAAGAGTGAGTGTCGTCAAAGCATTTGTGTGGCTTTATGCTGGATTATCACACTCAATGCTGTGAGATCCAAAATGTGCATTTATTTAAAAGTTGTGCAATTTTTTTCTGAGAATAGGGGGGGAAAGTGCTTTCTCTTCTGCTTATTTTTAGCTTATTGATCGCCTTGATGCTCTGCCTCATAAATATTTGTAGAGCTGGTGGTGACATTCTTTTTTTGGATGTTTTTAATCAGTCCTAAATAAACAGGCTAGAGTTAGCGGTTACAAGGGCACGTCTGGTTTTTTTTTTGTTTACATGTTAAATGTTTCCTTTCTTTACTCTCTGATAAATGTACTTTATGTCAGAATGATGTTATAGAACATACAAAAGTTAATGGATAAACCGTTGGAAAACATGTCCTGTGGTTCACCCAGTCAGTGCACTGCAGCCGTTTCTGTTCCTCTGATTCCTGCTTTGCTTTTCTGAACAGGGAAATGCTTCCTGTATTGCAATGGATTGATGGATCACATCTACGTTTGTCAGAACGGAACCAGTTGCAGCACCTGGTACAAAAAGCCCACACACTTCAGTGGGACTCTGGTGGGTAGTGGTGCACGGCAGTTTTTGTCTTTAGTCAATCTGTCACCCATAAAACAAACCAAAATATATTTTGTTTTCTTTGTGACGTAGGACGCTTTTGTCAAAATAACGCGCCATGAAGGACTCAGGACTCTGTGGAGTGGGCTACCACCGACGCTGTGAGTGTTATCTGAAGACTTGCTGAACGAACCAGTCAAAATCTCCAGTTAAATAGCGAAATCATTTTCTCCATTATTCTGTTCCCACTATTGAGGATTTTTGTAAGGACATGTGAGCGTAGCCGAACCAACTTTCTTCCTGTCACAACTATTCCACCAATGCAGTTTTTCTTCCTCTTATGTGGTGTGAAGACGTGCTTTATCATGCTGCTTGTATCTGAGAAAACATCGAATGTTCTGCTGTCCCATAGAATCCATAGACTTCTTTAGAGAAATAAACAGCTATTCCTCAGTCATTCTATTGGTCAGAATAACCATTATTGCCCTGATACCTTTTTTCAACATTGCTCTTGATAATCCTCATTTTTAAAAATATGTTTTTATGTAGTGCAAGTTATTCAAGTAATAAACTGACTAATTAAATGTCTCAAGAAAAGTACTTGCGTCCAATGTTCAAAATGTTTGACAGATTCTTTAAGTCGAAGGGGTGTGACCTTCCAACAAACTCACTCCTGATTGGCGAGAGTGGTTGCCGTTTTTCATTTCCCTTAAAGTGCTGCCACCTTATGAAAAACTTGCCAAATCTTTTCAAATTCCTTTACTTTATTTGCTAGCTTTCAACGAAAAAACTGCATCAACTAAAGTTGTACATGATACAAGTATAAATGTAAAAACAGGTTCAAATGATCAGATTTCTTTCACTCGTTTTTATGGCTTTAGATAAACGGATTTGTACTTCATTTAGTGTATGTAACTCCCTCCTGAAACATTTATTTCCTACGGGTGTAGGGTCATGGCAGTCCCAGCCACCATCATCTACTTCACCTGCTACGACCAGCTGAGGGACTTCCTGCGGTTTGGCGTGGGCCTTCAGGGCAGTTACGTCCCTTTTCTTGCTGGAGCTCTTGCCAGATGTAAGTTCCCGTCCGCACAAACATCCCGGCTGTCTCACCGGTTTCATTTCACTGACGTGGGGGTTGTTCTGGGTGGCAGTGGGGGCAGTGACCGTCATCAGCCCTTTGGAGCTCATCAGGACTAAAATGCAGTCCAGGAAGTTGTCCTACGGCGAGCTGCGGGTGTGTATCCGGTCGGCTGTTGCTCAGGGCGGTCTGCTGTCGCTGTGGAGGGGATGGGGTCCCACCGTTCTCAGAGACGTGCCGTTCTCTGGTGAGACATTTGAACAAATGTTGATGTCCTGCTTGTTAATCTAATGCCTCAAATTTACACAATTTCTTGTAATTCTGCAAAAATATTATTTGTATAAATTTGGTTTGGATTGACTTGAAAAAAGGGGCTTTGACTCTAAGAAGGAAATCTTCATCCGAAGCTCTTTTTGAACTCTGCATATTATTGTTCATGGTTATACTTAAGTTTATCGTTTATCTGTTTTAAATAAATACAATTGAAAACAAGAACGTCATTTTCCTGTTATTTAGAATCTTTTCTTATTGCTCAACTGTAGGTTTTACTGCTATTGTTATGAAAAAGTTGCTCAGAAATATTTCAGAAAAGTGTTTCTGAACAGTTTAATGCAGCAGCACTTTTAGAGGTTTTAATCTTACAACTAAAGAGGCTTTGAATTTATCTTTCTGGCTTAAAATAACCTTTTTTGTGAACACTTTTTGCTTTTTTTGTCTTTACCCTCAGAGATTTTCTTTAATGAGCACATGGTTTGCCTGTAGAGGTTTGCTGCATTCTGCTCTTATCAGGAAAAGTTAGACAAACAGGTTTTTCTCCTTTTTTTTTTTTTTTTGAAGTAAAGCTTGTGGAAAAACGTGGAGTCTGGGAATGACACGTGCATCAGTGTTCTGTTTGCCTTTGATAACTTCCTGTATTTGCTGCACTCGAGTCCCTCCTGTATTAAAGTTCTGTTGCCTTCAAGCTTAGCAGCTAAAGTTTTTTATTCTGATGAGACAAATTAAGTTACAGTGCTATTAAATAGCAAATCAACACATTCTAAACCTTCTGCTTGTGTTTCTGCAGGGTTGTACTGGTTTAACTATGAACTGGTGAAGGCCCATCTCTGTGAGCAGCATCGAACATCTCAGGCCAACTTTTCAATCAGCTTCACTGCAGGAGCCGTCTCTGGAGCTGTGAGTACTCAGCAGTGATGCAAGCTTGCTTCATGTGTCGTCATGAACGGTTGTGGCTTTAGTTTCTCCTTTTATAGAACCGTTTTGTAGCATCATTTCAACTAGGGGAGTCGAAACAGTTTGTGTACGTTTGACTTTGTTACTGCCACTGTCCCTCGCTATATCGCAGTTAATCTTTTGGTGTCTCGCTGTTCCGTTCAATTTTTATTTTTTACAACACATTGTATTTTGCATCCTGATTGGACGTATACATCGTCAATTAATCTCCTCCGCGCTGTGTCTCCTGTACAGAATGTGTTCAGTTTGCCAGATTCCGTTGCAATCAAATCTTTGTTTCTATCATACAATACTGGCCTTATTTTTCACGTCACAAGAACATGTTAAAAGCACCATTTTCTTCGGAGCGAGTCTTTACATCATCTATTATAATTGTAAAAATAAAATTGACTCTATTTCGCAAATTATTTTTAGAAAGTAACTCCCGTGATAAAAGTGGGGACACTGTATTTTCTTTGTCTTCTCTGACTTTGTTGTCTTGATTTGATTGAACAGTCTGTTTTTTTTTTTTTTTTTTTCCCAGATTGCTGCAGTGCTGACTCTGCCGTTTGACGTGGTGAAGACTCGGAGGCAGATCCAGCTGGGAGAGATGGATTCTCTTGGAGGTTTGTGCTCCCTCATACTTCCTGTTTGCATTTCTGTTTTGAAGAATGCATTCACAGAAACCTTCTTCTCTCACAGTCTCTGTGAAGAAAACCTCGTCCACCTTGAGCATAATGAAGGAAATTTGGACTGAACTGGGATACAAGGGTCTTTTTGCAGGTTAGCGCACATTCTTTCAAGTGAATAAAGCATACGTTTAAATTTCTCCAAAATAAGAGTGAATGCTTTTTATTTTTCCTTTCAGGTTTCATGCCCAGAGTGATCAAAGTGGCCCCAGCTTGTGCTGTTATGATAAGCAGTTATGAGTTTGGAAAGGCCTTTTTTCATGAGGTGAACCTTGATCGACAGCGATTGGTAACCTGAAAGCTGCTGGTTGTACCTAAGTACGAAGAATCTCTGAGTTGATTCATTTGAAATGGGCAGTATGGACAGATCAGCTGTCTTTAAAGGAAATCCTGAGGAAATGGATGCAGTTTGTTGTTTTCTTATAACTGAGGATTTTCACTCTTTAGTTGGAATGGATCTACCTAAAGGTTTTCTCTCATTACAAAAGAGAATTAAAAAATCTGCAACCTCAGCCACAATATCAATCCTAAATGAGCAACAATCCTGAGGGAGTTCAAGCTGTATTTCCTGTCAATTTTGCATTTGACTGACGTGCACAGAACAAGACCATGTTAAATAGCAAAGAGACAAGCTGTTGAACAAGTCCGACTAGACTCCTCTCTGACTACGACGATGGACCTACTTTCCTTTGCACACGATGGAGCGTCGCCTGTTCTCAATCCTGCATCAGCCTTGAAAACTGCATGTTCTTGCAACAATAAACGGCTCCACGCTGCAGCATCCCAAGTCCAAGCAGTTATCTGCTGTGTAGATGACTGATTTATGTTTTGTACTGAACAAACACCTTGTTTTGTATTTTACTATTGCAACAGAAAAGCTGTGAAAATATCTAACATCCGTAACAATGTAAGGATGTTTCTTTTTGGCTCATGTAAAGATGTTTATGCTTTAGTGTCGGGTCTGTTTGCTGAAAATGGCAAGTTTGAAGATAGTCTTATTGATTTTACAGCATGTCTTCATTTACGCACGAAGCATTGAGAACGTACTGCAATGAATACATGTACTGATTTGAAAAGAAATTAGGTTCTTTAATACTTCGTATTCATGATCCAACACAAAAGCCCTGTTAAAAAAAGTTTTGTTTGCCTTAATTTGGAAAATTGTTTGTTTTTACAAAGTAAAATGTATTAAAATTCTAAAGCCTGTTCATTGGAGCCATCTTTTCAAAATTCCTTATATGTTGTCTAAAAGAGTCACCTTGTTCAGTTTTTGAGGTGGTTCAGTTTTTATAGCTTACAAATATGAACACACTTTCAGTCTCACAAACATGTTAAATTCCCCGCCTGTTTTTATACTTTTGCTATATTGATGGGCCTGTATTTGTCTTTTTTATGTCACGTAAAACGTAATGTTTCATGATTTACTTTATATAATCTGAATAGAGACTGTCTTACTTTATCGTTTGAGTGGCTCATTTTAGCTGACCAGGTGGCCTAGTTTACCTGAATGTGGCACATCTCAAAAAATGTCAACCACTGATGTTTCAACACCTCTAGAGTTCCAACAATAATAATATTTTAACCCATGAATTCAACACAAAAACATTAAAACAGTTATTTATAGTAAGAACGTAATTAAATGTAATTCTTGTTTTTTTTTCTCAGTTTCCCAAGTGATTCACTAAAAGTGGCTACATATAGCATTCGGCATTAACTGTACATGTGGTCAACATAAAACTCAGTCAAAATGCCTTTATGTTGTAAACAGGGACATCTAGTGGTCACTGATTCAAGCAACTCTACCGTCTGAGAACTCGTGGCTCTCGCGATACTTTCTGTGTAATAAATACAGGGCGGGCTTTGGGGAGGGCCTCTTTCATTCGGACTAGAGACAGGATGGTGGGTGATAATTCCAGTATTCCTTAATCCTTCTATTATCCAAATCATCCTACACACTTGATCACTTTAAATGAATCGATTAGCTTTCTAAGGTTTTATTGGCAACATAAGTAGAAACATTTCGTTATGGATGAAACTGTAAAGTGACTTTGTCTTAAGATTCTAATGCTAATAGCTGCAGCGTGGCTACATATAAAGCAGGCCCGTTTTATAAGTAATTGTTGGTATGCTTTTTATCCATGTATTTTACAAACATTCTTTTATGCCAGACTGTTACAGTTAAAATGATTAACATGATTTTAGTTCGCCGAAATGGACCAAAAAGTGGGATTGTTGGCCTCTGCTAACGGCGTGATCATGCTAACAGGGCTCTAGCTAGGCTGCAGGGCTCAGGATGAAGCGAATTCTCCCCGCTTTTCCTCATTCTGATGTGTTCACTTTATAGACAGAAAAAATGCCAATGGATGAATTAAGAAATGACGTCACCCATTGAAATGATCAATCCCTTGCTCTCGCGAAATGAAAACGTATATTTATAACAGAGCTAGTGTAGATTTGTTTTGGTGAGTCAAAGTTCTATATCATGAATGTTTTTCCTCCACAGTCTCATCGAAAGTTCTCAGCTCCTCGCCACGGGTCCCTGGGC
Organism: Oryzias celebensis; assembly: GCA_014656515.1. Classification (NCBI taxonomy): domain Eukaryota; kingdom Metazoa; phylum Chordata; class Actinopteri; order Beloniformes; family Adrianichthyidae; genus Oryzias; species Oryzias celebensis. Next base: position 3,198,961 of record BNCR01000008.1, on the reverse strand, counting down.
TTCCTGCCCCGCAAAAGAAGCAGCCGTCACCGCGGTAAAGCTAAGAGCTTCCCCAAGGATGATCCGAGCAAGCCCGTGCACCTGACTGCCTTCCTGGGCTACAAGGCCGGCATGACCCACATTGTTCGTGAAGTTGACAGACCAGGCTCAAGTAAGTTAAACAAAGAGGGATAGTTATGAATGATTTTATTATTATTATTGGCTCTTTAAAGATTAATTCATAAGTTGAATGTTTGAAATACGGTAGTCTGCTTATGATGAGACTCTCGACGGGCGGACATAATGGTTTTCTAACCCCTTGCTGAATGTCGACAACTGAGAGCGGTCTGCCATACATGCATCTACACGCATGCTGTGCTTGTTAGGGAGGGTTAGGAGTATTTAAATGTTTGTTGTCCTCTTGCAGAGGTGAACAAAAAAGAAGTTGTCGAGGCCGTTACCATCGTCGAGACGCCTCCCATGATTGTGGTTGGAGTTATTGGTTACGTCAGCACTCCTCGTGGCCTCCGCTCCTTCAAGACCATCTTTGCAGAGCACATCAGTGACGAGTGCAAGCGTCGCTTCTACAAGAACTGGTTAGTTTTGTGAACGTGTGTGGAGATATGGAAGCAGATGTTGGTTGCCAGTGGAAATGAAGGAAATGGCATTTTCACTTGGTGAGTCTAACATCCCGGTGGCCCTAATGGCAGCTCCGCTCAGGTGCCTGGCACCTCGATGAGCTCCGGGCTCCTCTGGCCAGTGGAAAGTGCTTCTTAGAAGCTGTGCCATGAGCCGAAATCTTTATAGGCGCTGCAGCCCCTGAATCCGTATCAGAGGGCTGGCGTCTTCACACGGTGTTCTTCCGCTGACCCGTCCGGGGTTATGAAGGACCTGTGCAAACTTCTGTGTTGCTTGATGCTCCCAGGTACAAGTCCAAGAAGAAGGCTTTCACCAAATACTGCAAGAAGTGGCAGGATGATGAGGGCAAGAAGCAGCTGGAGAAAGACTTTGCCTCTATGAAGAAGTACTGCCAGGTCATCCGTGTCATCGCCCACACACAGGTCAGTTTGTTTCGATTGGTTCATTATTTGTATATTGTCAGTGACGAGACCACGGAACTTGCGTCAGGCGTGGCGCCTGATGAGTTATGAAGATATTTTCCATGCTGCCTTCCTTCTGAGACAAGTCAACACTTGACTTCTGCACAAAATGGATTTATAGGCTTGATCTTGATGTTGGAATATCCTCGTTTTCTGCGCAGATGCGTCTGCTGCCTCTGAAGCAGAAGAAGTCACACCTAATGGAGGTGCAGCTGAACGGAGGGACCATCTCTGACAAAGTGGACTGGGCCCGTGAGAAACTGGAGCAGGCCGTGCCTGTGAACACAGTTTTCACTCAGGATGAGATGATTGATGTCATCGGTGTCACCAAGGGTCATGGATATAAGGGTATGGCTTCCTTTCTCACTTTTCTCTTCTTTCTTGTAGTTTAAAAGCTTTCCAGATTTATTAAAGATAACGACATGTTTCAGGTGTAACCAGCCGTTGGCACACAAAGAAGCTTCCCCGCAAAACCCATCGTGGTCTGCGCAAGGTGGCCTGCATTGGCGCCTGGCATCCTGCCCGCGTGGCCTTCTCCGTGGCCCGTGCTGGTCAGAAAGGTTACCACCACCGCACAGAGATCAACAAGAAGATCTACAAGATTGGCCAGGGTTACCACACCAAGGATGGGAAGGTGGTCAAAAACAACGCCTCCACTGAGTATGATCTGTCCAACAAGAGCATCAACCCATTGGTAAGGAAGGACCTCCAAAGACAAACGCTTAACATTTAACAAGAGCTGTTATTTACTTGGTTGTGGTTTTTTTCCAGGGTGGATTTGTCCACTATGGAGAAGTGACCAATGACTTTGTCATGGTGAAGGGATGTGTTGTGGGAACCAAGAAGAGAGTTCTGACTCTGCGCAAGGTGAGAATCGTCAAAGTTTCAAGTTTTCATGTCCTGCATCATCATAAAAATGTCACAAGAACAAGTTTAAAACAGTGTTTTAGTGTCATTAAGGAGTCTGTTTTCAGAAGGAGCCACATTCTTTCACACATTTGATGTCTGGACATTTCTAAAGCTGTACTTGTTCTCATCTGTTCCTCAGTCTCTGCTGGTGCAGACCAGCCGTCGCGCCCTGGAGAAGATCGACCTGAAGTTTATTGACACAACTTCAAAGTTTGGTCACGGCCGCTTCCAGACCATCGAGGAAAAGAAGGCGTTCATGGTATCGTATTTAAATTATACAGAACTCATGATGCTTTGCATGAATTTGGCTCTTTTGGAGCCTTACTGCACTGTTCGTAACCTGGTTCAGCCGGCAGTGTGAACTCTGGTTCCATTCCAGTGCCATAGTGACCTCCAGTAGGCAGGGGAGCAGTGCCTCCTTGTGGTGGCTCCCTGTTCACTCTCTGGAAACACGGCAGCTTCTGAGCCAGCAGCAGACTTGGCTGTTGACATCCTGCTGATGTAGTCTTTCTTGTCCACAGGGACCCCTCAAAAAGGACCGCATTGCCAAGGAAGAGACCGCCTGAGGCCCCCGACTTCAAACCACATCTCTGCTGTGCTCGCTGTCATCTGTGTTTGTCTACAGAGTGGTTTAATAAAAGAAAAAACAAACAGTGGTGTCTTAGCAACTTTTACTTATCTATTTTTTTGGTGGTGGGGGACCACAATGTTCTGATAATTAGTTTGTTGTAAACCGGAATTCCTGCTTCCATGGAAGCTCAGGATGAGCTGTGTGTCGCTGAAGTTCTCAGCTGTGCTGAGCTGGATCAGCTGCTGCCTTTAAGGGTCCTCTGGCTGTCAGAAGAGCAATTAAACCCAAACACTTGACCCATGATTGCAGAAATAGACCCAGCATCAGCAGGTAATGAGACCCTGAGAGGCTCTGTGGTCATTTACATCATTTTATATCTGCATGACAAGCAAGGAGGTGCGTTTACTGTTGAGGATTTTCAAGGTTCCTTCACTTTCACCTGCAGCTTGGGGAATTCAGGAACGAGGAGCAAAGCAGTTTTCCTGGAGGCCGTTTGGCCTGAAAGCGCAATGGTCAGAGGAGCATCATGGAGATGGCCCACTGTTGCATAATCAGCTCCAGAGGATGTGACCTCTGCCCTGCTTGCACACAAGTAATGCTTGGCTTTACATAACAGCAGCTAAATGAGTGGCTCAGAATTGGTTTTAATTGCCCCTTCAGTCCTGGGTGTCCCAGCAGCAGCGGCCTGCAAGACTATGATTCTGCTCAGGCGCTTTCACCTGTGTGGTTCACCAAAGGTCAATTCTGTGCCTTGAGCTGATTTTTTTTTTTTTTTTTTTTTTTTTTTTTAATACGGCTTTAAAGCCATTTCCTTTTGCTGCGTTAGTCTGAGCTAAATGCATTTTTTGTTTGAGGTCATTCTCTAATATTTAGCTCCACACTTTAATTGCAATAATAGTTCATGCATTTGTGCAGGCTTTTATTTTCTTAACTCTTTCTTCCCTTTTGTGTCAGAGCACTTGTGTTTATATTTGGCTGTTTTGGTCAAACTTATACAGGCAATTTTTGACTAAACATTTGTGTCCAAGTTTAGTCTCATTCAAAGTGCACATTTAGGTGATATTTCTGCACACGTTTTTATCTAAAATTCAAGAAGTAGCTTTTATTTCATTATATGACCCATCTTTAGGAGTTTATTTACTCGTCAACCGCGTCCACATTCCTGATTATGTAGTACGGGGATAAGCAACTCTGGGCCTCGAGGGCAGCATTCCTGCATGTTTTCCAACATTCCCTGTACTAATTGGCTGGACACACCTGAACCAGATAATCCGTTATGAGTAGGGCTTGGAAATCTGGAAATCATGCAGACACTGCGGCCCTCGAGGCCCTGGAGTTGTCTATCCCTGATGCAGCATGTCATTATTTTGCTCAGCTTGAGTCAGGGTTTGTGGAATATTCTAGAAAAAAAAGTCACAGGGGAATGCCACTTCTGCGGGGTCGCTATGTGAACGCTGTTCAAAATCAACAACTCTGAATTCCAACATTGAATACTTCAACATTGCGCTTTTACGTTTTTCATTTGTAAAAAATGGAACTCTTGCATAATTTTCTTTCCACTTCACAAGTGTGTGCCACTTTGTGTTGGTCTTTCCAATGAAATATATTTATGTTTGTGGTCATAATGTGAGAAAATGTGGAGAAGTTCAAGGGGTGTGAATACTTTTGCGAACATCAAGGAAGTGTCAGTTGTGGTTGTAGACTTAGCCTGGGGGTATGTGTGAAATTCCATGAAGCCATGTCCAGTTCTTCTCAGGGTTCCCGGTGGTTGTCCAGTTTCTTCTTTCATGATGTCATTGTCACTTGGTTTTGCGACACCATATCCACCACAAGGACTTTCCTCTGTTCTTTATTCATCACGTTGCTTTTTGGGGGGGCTGGTTTTCATCAACCATGTCCTGACATCATTTGGTAAATTTGATGAAAACACTGTTTCGTCTGTTGGAAGCAGTGTAAGGAAATGTGTGTGTTGGAGTCCCAACGTTCAGTGGAGGCCTCGGTCCATGTCTCTGACTGCAGCTGTCATTCATGGGACAGGAGCCAGGTAAGCAGGGTGCATGCTGGGGCAGCAGAGAGAGAGCACAGCCCAGCATTTGATTTATGTGCAGAGCGTCTGCATGGAGGTGCACGCATCTGCGTCTCTGTGCGCTTTGCCGAGGTCCGGCTGGCACAGAGTCAGAGGCAGGCCGTCCTGCAGAGGGACAAGGGAGGGCCGACCAAACGGTCAGGGCCATCATCACAGCAACAATCAGAGCTACACTTTCAGCTCTTCAGATTCAGATTCTTCTTTTCTGGATTTGTTATATTTTTAAAGATCATTCAAACATTTTTTATGGTAGAAACTGACTTTCTCTGCATTTCTTTATGCACAAACCACTCTAAAAGTGCCAAGACTCCTTAAAAGAGATATGTAAAAGGGTCCTCTCCAGGTCTCGCTGCAGCTGCATGGAGTCGCAGACGCATGCAGGGACCTCCTCCGGTGTCTCAGCCGAGGACACAGAGTGCTCCTGCACCCCTGCACTGTGGCATCAGTATTCCAGACCCGTTCATGGACACAACGTTCCTGCTGAAGGCTGGCGCTCCTCTCATCTTGCACCGCCAGGGGGCGCTCATTTCGCAATGCAATGTAGAAGCTCTTTTAGTGGAATTAAAAAAAAAAACAGTTAAATGATGGATTAGAAAGAAAAAAAAAACCTGAGATGTTTTTGAAAGTGTGAGCAACCCTGTCCACGCCGCGGTTTCTGCCGTCTCAGAAGCTTTCAGAGGATGCTGCTTGTCTCAGCTGTTCGGGTGATGTGACTTTGTCATTCCATACTAATTTTTTTTCTTTTCCAGCTGGGGGAGCGTGCATATAGCTCTCAGTTGCCAGTCAACTTTACATGACCGAAAAATAACCTGGGGTAAGTGCAATCTGCAACTGTCCTCTGGTCAGCAGTACTGAAAGGCAGACGTATGCAAACTCAGTGTTTCCATGCACAGAAGAGAAGGATCAGTTCAGAAATCCAAACAGACATTGTAGGTTTGCGTCCAAAGAGGTGATGCCCCATCTCAGCAACCGGAGGGCTGGCTCTGGCCCCCGTGGGGGCCCCGCCTCTCTGTCCCAGAGCACGGTCCAGTAAGGTCACAGAGAGGGCTTCAGAGGGCTCTGATGTGAGGTTATATAACCTTGGAGTTTGACTGACACAAAGTTAGGTTTGAGCCGTGACAGAGCCAGTGTATGCACTTCATCTTCTGGTTAAAGCAACCTGGGAGGGGGGCTCATCTTCTCATCCTCTGCTGACCCTCCCTCCACCTCCCCAGCCCCGATCACACAGCACTGCAGAGACCCTCTGATCGCCACAGCAGGAAGAAGGGAGGGAAAACGGGAAGAAGAGAACAAGGTTAAATGCAGAAGAGAGGAGGCATGGTGGTGCAAGCTAATTAAAGCTCCCCCACTAACAGGAGGATTTTCAGAGCTTTTCTCTTGTTTGCAGAATTTAACCCCCGAAAACATTATAGTTAAAGCATGGTCCGGTGATTTATTTATTTGCTGAAACTGTCCACAGTGTGTGTTTGATTAAATGTGGAGCACCAGGCTTGTGCTTCAGGCCTTCTCTGAACTTAAACTGTTTTTGTATAAAAAACTGTCCTCAGATCAGCATTCAGCCGCTAATCCGGGCGTCATGTCATGCAGTTCAGACACCAGTCACTCCCTTTGGACCTGCATTTAAAATTGGCATTTTTAAAAAATAACATGTTATGTTTAGCTTTTAATCGAGCAGTTTGTTTAATTTTTTATCATAACATAAAACTTCTTCCAAAAGCGGGACTTTTTCTTTGTAAAATTATGACTTAAAATTAATTAAAAATTTTTATTCTTAATAAATGTCAGTTATTTACTCATACTTCTTTGACTTTCTCTTCGTACATTTTTGTGACTTTTCTTCTCAAAATTATATCAACTTATTCTTGAAAATGTTTGACCATTTTCTCAAAATTTCATTAAGATTCATTTCATTCTCAAAAATTCAGTAACATACTTTAAATAAATTCTGACTTTTTCTTATAATTTTAAGACTTATTTTATTCATTAATGATCTTTTATGGTTGCCTTAATACTCATCATAGAGAACAACCAATCTCTTTATATTCATCTTTTTAAATGAATACTTGCCGTGTAGAAAAAAAGCAAAATTAGCTCATAATGATTTTTAGTTTTTTTACGGTCAAACTATGTTAAAAAGGTTTGAATCAAATTTAAGACGGTGGCTAAATAAGGTGCTTTTTCCTGAGCGCTCATGGTAATATTTGCATCTTAAACTTACATTTTTGTGCGCAAACTCATCCAACTGATTTTATCTAGTATCTAACAGAAAATGAAATGGCAAAAGTCTTATTGTAGATTTCATCAAAGGGTTCAAAAAACATATTTTTTCCAAAAAATGTGAATTTTCTATCAATTATTTGATGCACTTGTGGGCTTTACAAGGTTAAAGTTGTGGTTTTGGTTATGGCAGAAAACAGCAGTTCATCTTTTTATACTGACGTCCTCCAATTGAGAGGTTGAGAGTGTCCTAGTCCAAGTGACAAACAAGGCCCACCTGAGCGACAGTGACACAACACAATCTCTCACTACAATTTAAACTGACTGTTAACGATTATTTGAGGAAACCGTAAAAAAAGTATAAAAAAAAAAAAAAACCCTAATTTTTCCTCCTTCGATAACATGTCCCTTAATTCCATCCATTGCACTCGAGTTTTGCTTTTATTTGTTTCAGGTTTTTGCATTTCTTCTTTACCTGCAGCACACTTTTAAAGACAGACCCTGTTTCTTTTGGGGGTTTTTTGTATTGCACTTCACACTTAAACACGCTAAGAGCTGCAGGTCCAGCAGAGCTTTTAGAGAGGAGCAACTGATAGACGTTTCTTTGCAGAACACCTACCAGCTGAGTGAATTGCAAATCTTTGTTTCTGGAGACGATACAACAAAAATTCAGCTTACATGACAGTTACAGAAGAAAGTTAGAAGAAAATTTGAGTAACAGAGATGTATTTGCGCAGCACCTGTTAAACATGCCGTGTAGTTATATTTTTTTATATAAATTTCAGGCTTTCCTCCAGTGAAATGCAGGACAAAGCTCCTCAGTCTGCAGTAAACTCTAATATATCCTGAATTATAGGCCACAGTGGTCTGTTGCTGTGTGTTATCACCGTTTTACAACAGCAGACAGAGGCAGTGATTTCAGGAGTGCACAGGGTTTTAGGTTTGACAGCTCAGCTGTTATTTTTATGGGTGTATGAGGGATCCAGCCAACATTTTGTGTTGATATCCAGTGTCTTTAGCTTGACAGCTTTTATTCACTGCATGTCCTCATCTAGATCGAGATCAGACTGAGAACACTAAGAACTCTAATAGTTCCCCTCCTCTGTGTTATGTAGTTTGTGTCTGTGTGCAAAATGAAGAGCAACTTTAGCTAAACAGCTGCTTTGAAAAGCGAGATGATGCAACGATGCAATAAAAATCAAGTCAAACATGATATGTGTGAACTATGGTTGATAATTTTCAGTTTTAGTGTCCCAGGTCTGTTTTCCTCTTAGATCCTTTGAAAAAATGTCATTTTAATCCACATGCTGCTCTATTGAATCCCTTTTAACTCTGTTTTTAAACCCACCACAGATGAAGCAAAACCTCCCCAAAGTATTTCTTTTGACAAAAAATTAGATGGGTTTGGTAACAACATTGAGGCTGACTGTTGTGTTCAGTGGACTGTAAAAATATATATAAGTTATTAGAATAAAAAAAGTAAAGAATAAATAAAGAAGGAAAATATAACACATAAAATAAAAAAAATCTATTTTGCACATTAAGTTATGGTCAAAATTAACGAACAAAATATGATGGCATAAAGTTTGCTACAGAGCAAAAACAGAGTCTTAGGAAAAGACGTTCTTTAAAAACAAAGAAAGTCTTATTTTGTGTCTTGCAAGACAAACAATCTTCTAAAGAACGTTTTTCTAAAGCAAAATAACTTTAGTGTAAGATTTTTTTCTTAAAGATCTACTCTGATAAAAATCTTGTTTTTGGTGTGAACTTGTTCTCGTAGGATTTTTCTCACGTTGGAGGACACATATCTGGAAAATTACCTGTATTTGTTTATTCAAATCAATGTGACTCAGGAGGAGACAAAATAGCAGTTGGAAAAAGCTAACATAGGTACTGCAATCGGGGGGCCACAAGCTCTGCTCCATGCTGATACCCCTCCTGCAGACAAACAGATCCATGAACGTCTTTGTTTTCCTCGTCTGCGCTGGAATCTGGATAAAACTTTACGGCTATATAGCTCTGATATTGCTCGTCATTTTTGTTGAACTGGTAATGTCAGCTTGGGGTTGTGAAGGGCTGCAAGCCAGTGGGAGTGTAAACAGGTGGATGATGGGAAATGGGGGCAGGCTTACTTCACTCCAGCAGTTCTGCCCACTACTCAGAAATGAACTCTACATTGTAGAAAACAACATGTTTTAAAATTTTGGCTAAAGGCTGTATAATCATAATTTAAAAAAAACACAGGGAACGCTATGAAACCAGTTCAAAAGATCATCAGAGTGGGACTTTTAAATAAGAATAAGACAATTTTTCTTACTCTATTAGCAGATTTAAAAAATGTTTACGAACTTTTGACTTGTTTTCAGGGAGTCTGTTTTTATAGTCACAGTCTTAAAAATTCCATTTGTTAGAAAATTCCTTAATTTAGTTAAATAATCATCCAAGGAGCTCACGTCAGCTCTAATGTAAGTGGATCTATGATGTATAAAAATCCAAAGAAACAAATAAAACACTGTAAAAGTGCAGTATCTAACATTTCCTCTTTGTTTTTCTTATTTTTGTCGATTAGAAGCAGCAGCCTTGTAGATGTGAAGGTGTGACAGAAGGAAAAAAAACCCGGTAAAATCCAAAAACGGCAAAGGTGACGTCAAGTAACACATGTTAGAGACGCACAATCAAACATGTCGGCTTGTTTCCCCCTTGGGTTTGTATTTTATTCATCAGGACTTGATGCATCCAAGTATAGGATCATTCGGTTTTGGCACCTTTAAAGATTTCATTTTCAATCTGAACAACACATTAAAAATCAAAAGAAACAAAGAAGTTACTAAGGCTGTGTGAGTTTTAAAAACAAAATTAAATACATACATACATACATATATTTATATATTCATTAAGAAATTAACCAACTGTTTAAAAAAGCAGTTTTGTTCAATTCAGATTGTTTGGTTTTTCTCAAAATGTAATGAAATAAAATGAGCTAAAAAAACATAAGAAAAACACACATGAAAACATTAATACTTTAAACTCCAGCGCCTTTGCTTTTTTCCCCTTATATTTATTAAACTTTAAAACTTAAGTTTCTCAAGAGCAGATTTGCTGTAATTTTATAGCATGCATTTAATTTCTGAAATTGTGACAGCTTTTTTTTGTTCTAGGTCATGTTTAGACTTTATTTTTGTGTCTGACATCCTCTTCTTTTCCTCCCGTCTGTTCCTTCCCTTTAGTGTGCAGAAGTCATGTTTGGAGTCTTTTGGAGACTCCTTTTCTTGGTTCTTTCTGCTGAGGGGGTTCCCCCGCTCTGTTGCGAACCCCCCTCTCAAAAAAAGAAAGCGAACAGAGACGGGGAAAAAGACGAGAAGGTTCTATTAAAAGAATAGATATTATACTACGGCTGACTGTCAGCGGTTCTGGTGGCTTTAGGCGCAGCGCCGCCGCCACCAGGAGGACCTTCTCTGGTTCTTGACCTTCAAGTCAACAAATACTGAGAGTCTTTTCTCGTTTTTACCAACAGCACTTGGTTTAGGTAACTTTTTTTGTTGCTTTTTTGCTTCAGTAAAGTCTGTTATCTCTTGATTATTAACATAATAATTTATTTATAAAAGTATTATATATATATATATATAGTACCTTTGTTAGATATTACAGATTGGGGTAATTCTTACTGAATCCCAAGCTGTAACAATTCACAGTTTTATGCAAAAAATTAACAAATTCGCCACTAAATCAAAGAACTGAGTGATGCTTCAACTGAACTGGAGAGCAAAACTTTGAAAGCAAAGAGGAATTAAAATAATGGAATATTTATTTCTTTTTGTTTGTCTCCCCCTCCTCTCATCGCTCTGTGTCCTGGACCTCCAACCCTGCACGGAAAAAAACCAAAAAACAAATCAAAATGACGGGAAACTGCTCTGGGAGCAGCGTGGCCTGTTCCTGCGCCGTTCGGTCCAGGAGAACCGTTGAGGTCCTCTCAGCGATAGTAATGGAAAACTCATGCAGTTGGAAAAAAACCCCAAAAAAAAGGTCTATAAACATGGAAATTCAACTTCTCCTGCGGGGCCGTGCCGCTCCTACAGGGGCCCCCGTGTTTCCACTTGTCTCCCGGGTCTGCGCCGACCCCCTCATACAGGTGTGGTGCGGCGGTTTGCTGTGTTGGTGTGGCTCGAGTCTTTTAGGTCCTTCTGGATGCAGTTGTGGACCTGAAGGAAGCTGTGGTCCCTCTCAGAGTTGTAGGTGGGCGTACCGGTGGACTTGAGGGTGTCCCGGGGAAGCGTGTACATGGAGATCTCTGTGGATGGCAGCGCGCTAAAGCCCTTGAGGCCCACCGGTGAGGCGTCGCGGGAATGCGATGGGTCTGTGGAGCGAGAAGAAGAGCGAGAACGGCGCCTGTAGCGGTAGCGGTAGCTGGGTATCCGTGTGATGGCCGAGCCTTGGAGGTAGTCAGCTGCACGTGCTCCTATTCGCAGCTGTCGATGTCGGTCGATGAACATGTGCACAGCCAAGACGCCCACCATCTCAGCCATGATGAAGGAAAGGGCGCCAAAGTAGAAGGACCAGCCGTACGAGTAGCTGTTCTTCTTTGAGTCGCTTTTTGAAGGGTCCCCCGCGTTGGCTGATATGTACACGATGATGCCGATAATGTTGCTCAGACCTGGTGGATCAGAAGGTGCAGGATGGGCGCCGCAGTAAGACAGAAGTTGTGGGTGATGATCCGTGGATGACAGGGAAAAAAAGACAGAGGCAAGTGTCAGCGGAGACTTCAAATCCACCAATTCAGCACTTTGAAAATAGAAATGTAAACTTCAAAACGATCAGACGTAAACTAATTCACAATACATCTTTAAAAGTCTAATAATGCAAACCAATCTCTGGAGACAAGCCTCCAAATCGTGAAGTGTTACCACTAATCTCTGTTAAAAACAGGCATCCTTCCGTCAACTGCAGGAGTTCAGCTGGTCATTATTGAAGAAAAAAGATTAAAGCTCTTTACTTCAAAAAGAAACCCATATGTGATGGAGAAACATCACTCAACGTTTATTTAGAACATAAGAGGATTATTTGAGGTGAACTGTGGACACGATAGCCTTCAAACTGTTTTTTAATCAGCACTCAAAAAAGCTGGAATCTCTGATGTTTGGTGCATTTCCTTCTTTGGAGCTTGTCCAGTGAAGGAGCTAACCAGTTGAGAAGACAGAGACATTATGAAATGAAAAGTTTGGCAAAGAAGAGCTGAGACTGGTCTCAAAGTTCATTGTCTATTGAAGAGAACTGGACTGAGTTACTCCCCCCCCCTTCAGCCGTTCCACACAGGAAGTACCTGCAGGCTCCAAGAAGCCAACATCCCATAGACTTCTATTGAGAAACAAACAACTATTTCTCAGTCATTCTGTTTGCCAGAATAACAATTTTTGCTCTGATACTTTTTTAAAATGTATTATTGGTAATCCCCCCCCCCCCCCCCCCCAATTTTTTTGTAGTTCAATTTGATCAAGGTATAAACTGACCAATCAGATGCCTCCATGAAACTGGTTACCATAGAAACAGTGACTCAGACTTGGACCAATCCCTGCTAACTGACAACATCTGGCTCTAATTTTGATGTAGAAAATACGACACAATGACTCCATTCTGATGCCTCCACTTGAAGATAAACTGATCCACGAGCGTCTTTGTTTTTCTCATCTGAGCTGGAATCTGGATCAGAACTGTACAACTGGATAGCTCTGATAATGCTCAGTATTTTTGCTGAACCGGAAAATGCTCGGTTGGGGTGTGAGAGGCTGTAAGATAGCGGGAGAGCATGTAAACAGAGAGCTCTCAGCAGGGGGCGTGTTTAGCTCCTCACCAACAGTCCCACCCACAACTCAGAGGCAAATTTCTGATGAACTTCTGCTGCTCTGCAGAGACTATGTCCTAGAAAATGACACAGGTTTTATGATTTTAGCTAAAAGCAGGATAATCCTAATGAAAAGAACGGTGGGAAAGCTTTGAAGATTTACCAAAAGATGATCAAAGGGGGACTTTAAACGCGTTCTAACAACAAATTCATGAGATTCCAGCGAGAAGGCTCCAATGATGCTTGAGTTCAGATAAAAGGAGTCCAGTTCCACTATTCCTCTGGTATTTTGGGTCTGATCTCCTCAGCAACTAACTGTTCCAGAAGAGGCGCAGTAAGGAACAGGGCAGTTTCACGTCTTCCTGCAGATTATTCAAATCAAGTGGATTCACACAGCTGTTTTCTGTGATACAGCTCATCATACAACAAACTTAATATGAGCTTAGTCACAGAGGGACATTTTTGACACATTATGTATTAAAAGACGGATCATTGAAGAAATTGTGTCAGGGGCAACATATTTATAGAGTCCCAGTCCCAGACAACTTTTTGCCACAAAACATCATCATGAGAGAAGATGGGGAACAGTTTGAAGAATTTTAATTTGACCCAAGTGGTATTTTCTCTGAAGAACTTATTATTTTTCTTGTTTTACGTTCAATAGGTGGCTTGACAGTAAACCGGATTTGGTGCATTTCAATGTCAAACTTCTCCTCCCTTCCATAGGATCTCAACAAGCATTTTGAAGTGTGTGCTGATGTTGTGAAATTGACCTTGTCATTTGAAAAATGAAATTGAATCCACCTGTATAATAAAAGTCCCATTCTGATCATCTTTTGACCAACCTCTTCAAAGCGTTCCCAGTGGTCTTTTAATTGGCCATCTTAAGCTAAAATCAAATGTGTCATTTTCTAGGACATAGTTTCTCCAGAGCGACAGTAGTTCATTAGAAATTCATCTCTGAGTTGTGGGCGGTGCCATTAGGGCGGAGCAACCCTGCCCCTTCCTTTCCTCCTTGTTGCTGAGAGCTCTCTGTTTACTTGCGAGCAATACTAGAGCTGTCCAGCCGTATTGTTATGAACCAGATGCCAGCTCAGACGAGGAAAACAAAGACCTAAATGGTTGTATTAGTCTGCAAGAGGATACAATAGAATGGAGTGGAGCAGGAAGTTTGTCAATTTTAAGCTTAATTTTCTTAATATTTGTCCTCCATCATCAGAAAAAATACCACAAAAACATGTTAAAAACGTGAAAACCACCATTTTTATCAGACAAGCTTTTATTGTGAAATCCCTTCATTCGGTTTTGAGTAGTAGTTTCATTAACATGTAGTAGAAGGGGTTGGAAGGATGCAGGTTCTAAATCTGTTCCCTCCTGCCTGACTCAGCTGTAGTTTGACTCACCTGCAGACACAAAGAAGATCCCTGCGCTGAGGATGATGTTGTGGCGTGACTTGTAGAATTCGCTGGCAGCTATACACAGGCCTCCCATGAAGAGCAGGATGACGCTGAGGATGGGGAAGATGCTGGAGGCTCGCACCGCACCTGAAAAGAGAGAATGGGATGTGATTCAGAAGTCAAGAGCGGGATGGAGATGGAAAGCATTAAAAGATGGAGTCCTCCTGGGTGAAGCATTTCCTAATCAACACCCCATCATTCCTGTGAAAGACTCCATCAACACTGTCTAGTGAGTGTGTTACCCCACGGTGAGCCTGTTACCCAACCTTATGTAATCACAGCGTTTCCCTCTCCCCTGTTCCAATGCTACTGCACAGACCACAGAGGTGACTGACTGACTGCCTCAAGTAGCTTCACACCGAAACCAGTCAGCAAAAGTACCTCAAGGTTTCAGCGTGGATATAATCCCGGGATGCTGCGGTTGTCCTTGAAACTAAACAGCCAATTATCAAGAAGCTGAAAATGGAAGTGTGGGGTGTGATGTTTCAGCTCGGGGCAAGTCAGGGTCAGATCTGCCACACCGGAGGCTCGGGGTAAAATCAGAGTCAAGAGATGCCCGAGAAAGTGGGAAAAAAGTCACGGGAGCGGTCACCTCCTCCCGCCCCCCTCCCCTGCTTAACATGCACACTTAAACTTTCATCAGGCTGGTTAAATTTTCACCACTTCACCTCCTCTCCCCATGTGGCTGCCGCCTCAGCACTTTCCCCAGTTTCTCCCGAAAGTGCTGACGCCAGGATGGGTGGCTACTTCTGAACTTGGCCGCCTGCTTCTCCACTGGGACCAGCCGGGGGTCCTGGCGGCCCATCTGCCCGCCTACCTGCTGCCATTCATCAACACCCCACCCCTTCATGATCCGTTTTCTAGATTTTTTTTTCTCAGAGGTTCTCACAGGCAGCAGTTTTCCAGCTGCCCTGATCAGAGGTTACCACAGCTGTGACTCATGTTGGAATCCAACGTATGTGCTGCTGATTTTCAGGACTCTTTTTGCACAAAAGCATCATATTTATGTGAATGAACGTCACTCTTCAGGCTCTTCTAGATCCCTGAAAAGCTTCATGCTGCAGGAACCTTTAAGCTGTTTTGTTAGCCGTTAATTGGCATAAAAAAGGCATTTGGGACCTTCAGATAAGAAGAGTGAGTAGGAATAAAGAAAAGTGCTTCTGAACTCACATTTGCCTCTAGAACAAAAGGATATGAAGAGGAGTTTATGTCTGCCTCAATGACACACCACTTTCCTAGTGAAAAATCTAGCCTGGATAATTATGAAATGCATTCCGAAATATTACTGTTAATTCCTGTCGAGTTTTTTATTCCATGATGGTTTGTAAAACAAACATGTCCCAGTTATTCGGAAGCTTTTGAGCTTGTAATAATTCTTCTTCTGTCTTAAAATAGACATTTAAAAAAAGATCATTTTTTTGGTCAAAGTCATAAAATGTCAGAGGACTCCCTTCTGCGTCTCCTCCAGTGTTGGATATTGTAAGGGTTTTACTTAACTGAATAATCAGAATAAAATCCGTGCATTCCACTGGTTTAATCCAGAGTATGATTCATCATCATCACTTTCAGTTTATTCCATATAAGGCAGTCCTTTAACCATGTTGTCATGGCAGTGTTTTCTTCAGGATTTGAGCATAAATTATAGTTTTCTGCATTTAATCAAAGTGTTTGGGTCTTTGAGATGTCCTTCTAGAAAAACAGTTGAAGAGCCTGGATTACTGCCATTCCCTTTTGTTCGGACTACAAAAAATATTTATTAAATTTCAATTGATTCATTGATTGTACGTGAGAACTGGACTAAGTGACTCCTCCCCCATGGCGTTCCAAACAGGAAGCGCCTGCTGGATTGACTTCATTTTGTTGGAGCTGGAAGCAAACCATTTTCTCTGGATGCCTTCCACCTTAAAACCCACGTATTCTGACTCATATATTTTTTAACTTGGTCTATGTTAAAACAATATATCTTAAATTATACATTTTTTATTGCTTCTGTGTCTTTAACTGTGTCTCTGTGTTCTGTAAAGCCACTTTGGGTTCCAATAAGGTCACCAAACAAACAAAATCTGTAATTATTATTGAGAAACATGTCACAGTTGGCCACATTTTTCCAGAAATCTTTTTGTTTAGATGTTGCTTTGTTAATCAGTTCTAAACGAGCTGACTCATAGAGTCAGAGATGTTTTCCCGAGCGTTGAACTTTTTTTGGGTGAACTTGCTGGATTTCTCCATTTGCGAGGACTACAACTGTGTTTTCTGTCAGATTGCTCTTCAGAATGGAGCCCTCCTGATTGTTGGCCCTCACAGACTGAAGAAGCTTGAAATTCCAGACATTTCATGGAGGTTAGATGGTGTTGATGTGACTCTGATGTCTCTGTCTCACCTGTACAGCATAATGATGTGCCGATAGACTCCTTTGACCTTGTCTTCCACAGAAGGGCTATTAAGCTGCAGTTTATGTGACGACCTTAATGCTGCCACACAGCCCCTCTCATTTGTCTTTCACCTGTCTCTCCGTCTTCTGCACACAGTCTGTCACCACCTGAACGTCCTCGTCCTGATATTTTTCACCGTCTCTCTCTGCATTTGCACTCGGCTGAAGCACAAGTTTGAAAGATAGAGTGTCATGTGGGCCTCGCTGCCTCCTCCCCGCTTTGTCTCCTCGCTTGTCCGGGAGGAATTGTGCCGTTTAGGGTTACGAGTGAAGGAGGTTGATTAAATATTAAGTTGTCCTAAGATTTGACCGTGTGTCGGTGCCCTTCTCCTGCTCTTCAACCCCCACCAATCCCAGCATTCATCCTTGTGTCCCGTTAACCCCTCGAAGTATTGACACGGCTGTGTCCAGCTAAAAGACGTGGGAGAGGGCAAAGTGGCTCCATTCCATCCATCAGCTCCATTTAGTGCAGTAAAAACAATAAAGAAAGAGGACCAGAGAGGCCAGATAAACCTATTGATTGTTGACAACTGGGTTGTTTAATGGAGCAACGTCTCAAGGTGATTCAAAGTTTCAGGAAAAGCCTCAGCTGAAGAAAAATGTAATGCTGCTCAGCTGAGTTTTCACATGGACATTTAAAACTAGGATATTTATAATCTTCTAAACACAAGTCTGAACTACAGGATGATTTTGAGGAAATATTTAACTCTAAATGCTCCAAAAATCTCAGCATTTTTTACTCCACGAATTTCTGCTGACTTTTTTTTAATCCAAATTCATTCACAATTTTTCCATTTTAGATCCAACTGTCAATAAAGTGATGGTTGTTTTCTAATTGTGTTTAAAGCAAAAACGTTTTTGAATCAGATTCATTCGTGAATAATGTTGATAGAAATGCTAGTGAAAGAGCAAAATTATTTCAGACATATTTTTAAAAGCTGTTTTTTCTTTGAAAACTTAAGTTGAAGCTAGAAATCGTTATATTTTGAAAAATGATTGCAGAACCACAGTTTATGTTTCACTGAAAGTCTGCAACAGTTTTTTAATCGCTGAATTTAAGTTGTTTTGAGCCATGATTGAATTCTTCATCAGCTTGAGTATGAAAAGCTTCAGAGAAACCCTCACAGCAGTGGAATTTTGCATCTTTCAGAGGCTTGTTTGCATGGTTTTGAGCATTTCCTAGCCTGCAGTTCTCCAATCTGAAGGGTTTTCTGCATTGACCTCCATGTGTAGCAGTGCATTACAAAGTACTGTGACCTTCACTGTGACCTTCCACCATGCAGTGTGCCTTTACTGGATGCAGTTTGCTGCGCCAACACGCCCCTGGCTTTGGCTGACCACGCTCTACCTCGGAAGGAAAGGCTGAAGTCCCTGCAGATCTTTCATGCCAGGCTGCACTCAGTTTTCGTGACGATTGTGTCAGTGCTTACTTTTCGTCTGATGAGGCTCAGATAGCATTGCAGCTGAGCAGCTTTTTGCTCACAGCGGATGGGAAATGTTTTAAGATGATGAGGCAACTCGCTAACCCCTGAGGCAGAAAGGTCAAATACTTTCAATTGGTTCTTTCACGCATTATCAAAGATAAACATTCAGTCTATGAAAGTCTGACTTCGTCAGATCATGCCTGAAAACCAGGAACTCCTTTTCCCTGTTGAATAATGAGCAAGTTTTGGTTTAAAAACCATTATTTTGCATCTTTGGTAGATTTTTTAACTTACAAGAGCTTAAAATCTATTTAAAAAAAAGCAATAAAATCCTTATAAACAGTAAAAATACACGCTATATAAAAGCTGATTAACAGAATAAATGCAGAAAAATACCCATTTTTGGTGACAAAATGTTTAAATTCTTTTTTTAAATGAAAGTCTGAATGACAATTTCTCCAATGAGAGCACTACTTTGTTTAAACCTCCACTTACAGCATGTTTGTTCATACTTGTGACAGGTCTGAATTGTTTTTTAACATATTATCCTCTCACAGCGGCGCGATGCTCATTATCTGTACATCTGTTACAGCTTTACAGAGTACAAAGGAGTCCTGCTGAACGCTGATTATCTGCGCCGGGGTGACATTATTTTGACAGAGGGTGGTTGAGGCAGCGCCGGTCCTGGGACGCAGCGGTAAAAAATGCACGGTAAAAGGCTGTCAGGCGCTTTCTGCTGGGAAACAACAGCCGCTGCCTAAATGAAAGCTTTGACCTTGGTGCTAACAGCTAACGACAGCAGCGACCTTCTGCAGCACCTCGTCTTTGTGAAAGTCTTGCTCAGGCCCACATCAAAGTAGGCTCTCTGGAGGCCTGTGATTAGCGCTGAGCCCACTCTTATAATTTGGGTTGAGGTCACAGTATCGCAGAGTTGTGCATCTTCGGCCTGTCGAGTCTTTTGGGAAAAAATATGGCACATTAGCAGCTACGTGCACGAATAAAAGTCTGACACAAAATCTGAACAACTTTCGCAAGTTTAGGAGGAAGAAAAACTCCAGATCTGGTAGCAGTCAGTGGCACACAGCATGTTCTGTAACATATGTATCACAGGATGTTTCACTGGCCATTCTGCATGTCAATCAAGTGATGTACTTCATGGGGAAGATAATGATTGGCTGGTGGCAATTACATTTTTACTGTTTTTGTTTATTTTTGATAGGCTGTGGTCCTTGATTGCAATCAACATATTAAGCACCCCTGGTTTAGATCCATGGCAATCTAGATGCTCCAGATCAGGGATGGGCAACTCCAGACCTCGAGAGCCGCAGTGTGTGCAGGACTTCCAGATATCCAAGCCCTACTCATGACTGATTTACCTGCTTCATGTGTGTTCAGCCAATTAGAACATGCCAGATCATGGTATGTTGGAAAACATGCAGGAATGCGGCTCTCGAGGCCTGGAGTTGCCCATCCCTGCTCTAGATCTTACTAACACAGAACACACCAAACATGATTCACCTCAGGGGCGTCCAGTTTCTGAACCCATTTTTGGACAAAAAAAGGCATCTGAAGGTGCTTACACACTGGCTGTGTTGACTCATGGGACCGCTTTCAATGAAAAGTCTGTGCAAATGCATGTAGATTAGAATTTCAGGTTTCTGCGTCGTGATCACGTGTCGCTGAGCAAGTTAAGTCAAGTCGCGGGCTCTATGCACAAATCGGGCGTTCATTGATAGCACGCTGAAAGTTCAACTGGTTGAACTTTTTGAAGCTTTATTGCAGCAACTGTGACCAATCAGGGACTCTGATTTGGTAGTGACGTGTGGGTAGCGTCCTGTTCATGACATGGAAGCACCAGCCGTTGTAAACGTGATCACAGAGCAGAAATAAAAAATTGCGGATTGTGCCCGGCTGGATTAAAATCCCACCAAGACGGACGTTTGTAAGAACAAATCTGTGAAAACTAAAAGCCGGGAGCAAGATTTGCACCAGTTTGACTTCTCGCTCCCGGCATGTACCAATTGTAGGTGGCAGACAAGCGCTAGAAAAACAGTAAAAGCACAAAAGAAGAAGAATCCTCCTCCCTGCCGCTACCTGCTTTGTCTGGTGCAGTTCAGGCGTGAACACCACCTGCTGAATGTGCTCTCATGAAGCCACGTGTGAATGCAGCAGAACACGAATCAGACACGATCGCGTTCAGTGTGTGTTGTGTGTTGTGTGTTGTGCTGGTGTGGACTGTTTTGGGTGAGAAGAGTTTTGAAGTGCTGATTAAAAGTTGCTCGAGTGGCAAAATGTTGGGTTACTTCTGTTACTGTTACTTCTACCTGTGTTACTACAGAGTGAACGCAGCATAAAACTTCAGCGAAACCGAGCTGCTGGCCCTTTTCTTTCATTTGACGTGTTCACATGTTTGTATCTTTGTTGGTTCTGGACCAGCCAGACTTCTAACAAGTCCCCTAACAAGACATGCAGAACAGCAATGGGAACCATTCCTCCTTCTTGCCCAGCTTTTTGGTGACTGCAGCAGGAGGGATGGAGGCTGGTTAGCCCCACCCGTGCCTGCCGTCCTGCCAGAATGCGTGCCAACCTGCTCGCAGAGACACAGGGTGGGAGCGGATGCTGTGTGTACTGTATTGATTGGCACGACTGCAGCTCAGGCTGGTGTCCGAGCGCTGGCACTCCTCTGTGCTGGCTGACAAACAACTTAATGAGACACAACACCCATGCAGGCTGGTGGCTCGGTTTCAGAAGGAGCACATCCTGCTCGGTTACCATGGTGGAACTTACACATGCGACCTTTGTCTGCATGTTGCCTTAATCTAAATATGTAGAAGCCTTTAAGCAGTTTGGGTTGGAAGTCTGAAGGTAGGGAAGCACAAAATGATCTGTACGTTTGGTTAAGTGTTAATGGAGCATTTTCGCTCTATATGTGTGAGTTGGAACCAGAACTTTTTAAAAAATGTGCAGATATCCAGCCTCTCTTGCAAACTCTAATCCTTCACTTGATTTAATTCAATTCGATAAAAGTGAACAAGCTCTCTGAGTACAAACTACTGCTTAAAAAGTCCAGCTCTTTTGCTCAAAGACAGAACACACGCCAAAGGTCTTCATTAAGAAGGCTTCCATTTCTATCCTTTCCTTCTTTCTGACTTCTTTACCCCCGTCCTCCCTTCTTCCCTCCATCCTTCATTGACAGGGTTGAGTAGAAATTAGCATTGGCTCTTAATCAGCCTCCTCCAGCCCTGAATGTGCTGATGTGCAGGACAGGGTCACGCTAATCAGGTGCCTCAGCTCCCGGGCGCATTGATTTAATACTACAAACGCTTTTGAATCCCCTCCACACCTCCTCCTCTTCCTCTTCAATATGGAGCCCTTGCTTCGTCCTCATTATGATGAGGAGGCACGTACCCCACCCCTCCATCCCACCACCTGGCTTCAACCTCAACCTGCAGCAAATAAAAGTCATGGACGATGGAACGTAGCTTTGGCGGCCAGATTTAATCCCAAAATGTCCTCGCAAATAACATTAAAGCAGAATAAAGTCTAACTGTGTTTAGGAATAAAATAAAAGTCACATTTAAAATTGAAAATTGTATTCATGTAACCGAGCGATGGGGAGGTTCACTAATCTGTCCCTCCAGAGTGAAAAAAAACAGCCGCAAACAGACAAGGGGTCTGCCATTTGGTGAATCTGCTCACCGTTCTTTATTCTCTTCCCTCAATTTTTTTACAAAACACTCTAGCTGAACTTGCCACGCCTTTCCTGTCTCTACGGTAACCCGGGAGGACCACACAACTACCAAAATAAAAGAACTAGGAAGTTAGTTACATATGTCTAGCCCTTCCAAAGAAATGTCGCCATCTCTACAATAACAGGAAACGCAACCTGCTGGGGAAGAAAAAAAACAAAACAAAAACAGTCATGGTATACAAACAAACATGAGAGGAAAAAAAAGGAAACATCTGAGGCCCAGAAGAAGTTACCCAAGCAGGAAACAACACGAGTCCTCAGAACCTCCTGGGGTGGAGTGGGAGGACAGTTTCAGCCTGTCTTTATGAACGACCTGGACCCTCTCCAGTGGATCAAGGGGTTGTCAATGCGATATGTCAGAGCGGCTTCTGCACCTGAAGCCAGAACCCGATCAACACAAAGGGGCCTTTCCAGTGTGGGGCTAGTTTCGTGCAGCTCTCTGCGGGGTTATTAAGTCACACCAGACCACCCTTCGTAAATCCCTTGAGGTGAGAGTTCTCATCATGAGATAGTCTGTGTTTCTCATGCGCCTCTGCTGCATTAACCCTAGCTGCACTAAAAGCCATCTCCAGGCGCTCCACGAGAGATGACACGTATAAAGGCAGCGAGGCTGCACTTCTAATGCCACAGAGCCCACTAGGGACATGAACCTCTGCCGGAATCCGGGCTTTGCGCCCATGCATGAGATTAAAGGGAGTAAAACGTGTGCTGGAGTGCTTTGAGGTGTTGTAAGCAAACACGACCGATTTCAGATGGTCATCCCACTCGCCACCATGAGACAGCAACATCTTAGCAGCTGGTCAGTTGATGTCTGGTTATGACGCTCTACTATGCCATCTGACTTTGGGTTGTACGCTGCAGTTCTTGTCTTAACAATACCAGAGCGGAGAACTTTAACACAGCTAAAGAGATGCAGCCTGACAGAGTGGAGTGGCAAACAAGCCGTGTGGTGAACCTAGCAAAGCTCTCAAAGAGAGAATGCATGTGCTGATGTCCTATAGAAATCAGAAAGGCCAAAGAGCGTGACCCAAACAGCACGAGAAAGTGCCACTCAGATTTCTGAGGAGGCTTTTGACAAACCTCTGACCACATGCAATGGCATTGCAGTCACTCTTCAAAAAGCATCTCTTGATGACCTTATGAAGTTGGCAGAAGAAGCTCCACAAAGATATCGAGATTCACGTTCCAAAAAAAGATGCAGCGCTAACTTTTCCCAGACAAAGATCTTTGACACAATTCTGGTTGACTGACAATATTCAACACAGTTCCTATAATGTTAAAACAGTTGTTACTTGTGGAATATCTTCTTATTACTTTCTTTCTTCCCACCACATTTAAATACTAGGGTATACTAATATAATAGGATACTAATATACTATTAGTTTATTCTAAACTGCAAAAATGGTGCCCGAAGTGGGATGGTGGTGCTGATCAGAGTTTGCTTCCCCCACCTCACCAGGAATTTGGCGAAGAGAAGGTAAAGATTTAGGGACAAACGTCTTTAAATCTTTGTAAATGTGATCAAAAAAAGCAACTCAAGGAAACCTTAGTTCATCATTAAATGGACATTTTTGTCGCCTTAGGTCATAAAGTTCTTCTTCAAGGCCGCAACGATGGCTCAAATCTTTGTATTTTAAAGTGTGCCCAGATGGTCGGACCAGCAAATGTTGATGATGATGACGCGGTAAAGTTAGTAAGAATTGGTTTGTTAATTTCTTCAGGAGAATACATGTGCACATATGCTCTAAGTTTATTAAATAAACCTCCCTGTTGAAGACAAAAATTGACTGTAGCTTTACCGTAGCTTTTTGACCAGTAACAAAATCAACGTAATTCCAGCAGACTAAACCTGAGAAAAGCAGCCAGTCTGCAACACGTTATCATAATAAGCTGCTTAGTTTTTTTTTTCCAGAATCAGCTAATTTACATTAATTGTGTAAGTACTTTCGTACTGTAAAATGTTGCATATTAACGCCAAGTAGCTTCTCTAAAGCTAAAGCGACAGTGTTAAAGAGTTAATGTAGAATCCCGAGACATGTCAAACCCAGATAAAAAGAAACCCCAACAAAATGAAGCAACATTCATTAAAAGGATCCTTAACTCTTTAATATTGGAGCTGTTCCCAGAAACAGGAAATAAGGAAATCCACTCCTTTTTGGATCAAGAATCTTGACCCAAATTCCTTTCAATGTCCCAATACTTATACTAAAACAATATGGACTCATTAAAAGACTTAGTATTCCTTTATTTATGAAACCAAAGCTGATATCACTGCTTACAATGCGCACCATGTCTCTCATACTGAAACACTGGATTGGATTTTCTGGTTGCTGTTTCTAGTTGTCTTAGTAAACAGCCTTTTGCCTCACAAATTTAGCATTTTAGTCTTGTAAATTCTCAATTTAAACTTATGAAATTATAACTTTATTTAAAATATTGACTTTTTTTACTCACAATTTAATGAGTTTATTGTAGCAAAATAACGTTTTTTCCCATAATTTTTTAATTTTATTATAATAAATTTTTGGCTTTTTTTTCTCATAAGGACTTTTTCACTATTAGATTTACAACTATTTTCTCATAATTTCACGACTTTATTCTGGTAAATTTGTGACTTTTTTTTTGTTCTCTCATAATGACTTTATTCTCATAAAATGAAGACTATTCCCATAATTTCATGACTTTATTCTTGTAAATGTATTCTTTTCTTTTATCTGTGTGGTGGCCCTCATGCTCAGATTCTTAACACAGGAGTCTTTGGAGAGTTTGTCCCTTTTGTAAAATGCCTCTAGTGGTGTTTGGTGGAACTACAACAATTGGTACTTCCTGGTTTGTTTTAAATTCAGTGAAGTGGAAGCTTGGTCACAGCTCTGTGATTTCCAAAGGAAAAAAACAACACGTTTCTCACGAATTGATGTTTTTCAACAGCAAAAGAGCAAACTGCATCAGAGCATCTGGAACTGTAATACAAAGTAACAAGGACAAAAATTAGAACTTCATCATATTTTTCATCCTGCAAATCTCCAGACGATGTCCTTTATTGAATGGGATGTTGTGTTCAGAGTTTCCTCATTTGCTGCTGTGTGTCTTTTTGCTCAGATTTCTCCCACTTTGATGAAGTTCTACAGAAACAGCCAAACAAACCTGGCTCTTCTTCCCTGGAGGTAAAAGCACTCCAGCACATTGCTCTCGCCTTCGGTTCTGGGACTTTTGGAGCTCGGATGTGTGCTTGTAAATCTGTTTAGATGAGACCCCAGTGACAGCTGCACATGGCTGCTCGTCCTCTAATCCCACTTCATTAAGAGCGCACACTCCATCAGCTCTATTTTACAAGCTGTTCTGCTGCTTCACTCTCTCTTAATAACAAACACAATAAGTGGGATGGCTTTCCGTCGGTCAGTGCGGACAGAAAGTTCAACCTTTTATTTAATGTCTCACCTTTTATTAATTGGATTTGTGTGTTGTCATATAAGCTAAAAACACGTGAAAGTCCAAAGTGGCCACCCTCAGTGGTCAAACAGGTTTCACATCATCACATTATCTTCATACAACCTTATCAGGTCATGTGATCTCCTGCTCCCTCTGCACTTGCTCGGCAGCAGTTGTTTTTGCACCCCCCGCCTCTGCCCTACAAGGCCCAACCCCAGACCCATTGATTTTATCGGGCGACACCAGAGCCAGCTCAGGCCAGCGTCCAGTCTGCCACGAGGCCCCAGGGTGACGCAGTCTCAGCGCTCAATGCCAGCGAATACTTTCAGATCTACTCAAGCAAAGAAGGAGCTGAAAAACATATAAAGTTTGTGAAATCGATAACCCAGGAAAGAAAATAAGAGTCATTTCATCTTTGCTTTTCACTTTTTCACACGCTGGAACTCCCTGCCTGCAGGCCACTGTGAATGAATGGTGGCAGCTCACTGCTGTGCTCTGAATCAATACTGTACACTGACTCTGATGGACACATGCACTCGCAAATATAAGAAAAACACACATTTTGCTGATGTGTGTGTGCAGTTTTTCATTTCATTTTTCATCGTTTTTGTACCGCAGGAGTTTGTGTAATTTTATAAACCAAACAGGAAAGAAAACAGAGACTGAAAAGTGAGAAAAGACAGTTTTTAGACAGTTATGACCTCTAAAAGACGATGAATAACGGATATTTTGGGTGCAGGGCTGCTCCACCATGACACCAGTACAAAATGACTCAGTGTGATCTTGAAGTTTCCACAAACAGACTGATTTTATCGTTTGACTGATTTCTTTTGTCATCTTTGACATATGGATTTAAAAAAAAATCCCCCACAAGACTGATGTTTCGAACCTTATTTATCTGCACAGTTTGGATTAGAGCTCTCAAAATTTGATATATTTTTCTTCAAGTCACATTTCTGCAGTCACTGCTGTTTGACATCCTTAATAAATCAAAAGCTCTAAGATAAACTGCACATTGTTGTAGAAAAGAAATATAACACTGTCACCTGGCTGTCCGCATATTCATTTAAAAGAAGTGGTAATTAATTAATGTCAAGAATAAACACAGCAACCATATCTTTAGGTGATTCATTATGTACGTGGTGAAATGTCAGAATAATATGAGAATGCACAGCTCAGGTATATTAATGTCTCAAAGAGCATCATTAAAGATGTTTTATAGATTTTTGTAGCGAAGAGGCGCAGCAGCCGGAATTGTTTCTTTTCAATTTGATTTTCAATAATCACCTACTAATTTTTGCAGATGGTAAATAATGGATGTTATCTGTTGCATTTATCCTGAAGGTAAAAAAGTAATACATTTTCTCCCGTTTTTATTAATTGTCTGAGTTTATTTCTGTGTTGTTCAGGTTGCACAAACTTTTGTTATTCTTATTTTATGCATCTCATTCTCTATTTGACAACCATTATATTTAATGCATTTAATATGTCATGTTTGTGCAAATATGTCCATTTATGATTAGGAGCAGCTAGACTGTGAAGTAGATAATTATTTAATTCATTTCCAAAAATAAATATATGAAATAATATCCTCAATAGATTTGACATATTAATGTCTTTTAATTTTGTCATAGTCTTTTTCTTTATTTTAATCGGTGAAAACTGCTTAAAATCCTTCAATCAATCAATATTCTTTAATGTGTCCCACCTTGGTTTTATTCATTTGAATTTTCAGTATTTGTCTTTATCTGCCTGTTCTTCCCTCCATCTGGTGACAAGAACCTTTTGGGAGATGATCTCAAAACACATTTAATTAATTCTGCAACTTAAATACATTTCTTTTCTTTAGATCTCAAGTATATGTATTATTATAAACAATTGATCAATTTTCTATACCTGGTTATTTCCAGACACGTTTATTCATTACTTTACATTACGAGTTGTATTACGTAATGCAGTAGTTAGTGGTGACTTAATGTTTCATAATTCCGCTGTACATAATCTGACTTAATGTATCACAAAACATTGATAGAAGTTGCTTTATGCAAACTAACATGTAGCTAACATATATAATACTGAACAATTGCATAAGGCCACTTTTATGAATACTTTGTAAGTAAGGTTGGGGTCTTTTCTTTGGTCTTTCCCTTCAGAGGTTGCAGCAAGTCGCAGTGTGTGTCACAGCCAATCAGCTTTCTCCATCTGCATTAAGTACGGTTATGTATGGTTGAATAATGAAACATTAATTAACTACTAATTTATGCCTTAACTGTACACCTGGTAATCCATAGTAATGCTCAAG
The DNA here is from genome assembly GCA_014656515.1 of Oryzias celebensis. Taxonomy (NCBI): domain Eukaryota; kingdom Metazoa; phylum Chordata; class Actinopteri; order Beloniformes; family Adrianichthyidae; genus Oryzias; species Oryzias celebensis. Next base: position 3,171,469 of record BNCR01000008.1, on the reverse strand, counting down.
TGGCTGTTAGCACATTATTTAATCGCTAAATAATGATTAATTATGCGTTGACTAACATTAAGAGGCACTTATAGAAAAGTGTTACCAGATTAGTTTTAATTCACTATCACATCTGTATGCAAAGATTTTTTGTTTAAACTTTTGACCATATCTTATCTTTATTAAGTAAAACTAAATTTAAACTCAATTCATTTATTAAGCATGAATTTGATACCAAGATGCAAAACAACAATCAAGACATCAAATCAATCTAAAGGAATACGTTTTATTATCTAAAAATTTTATAAAACGTAATTTCAGTGGCAGCTCTTTGAAAATCTGAGACTTTGATCAATTAGAAACCTATGGGAGGAATCAATTCATTGTGTTAAGCAGTGTTTAAAGATTTGCAAACTTTTTCAAGTTGCTGGAAAAGGACGAGCGTTCCACCTGTGACTTAGTGGCCTTTCCTGTGTTTCTCCCATCTCTGTGACACAGTAAAGGGATGCATCAGCAGCTTGCATAACTGGGCGTTTTCTTCCCCTGCTTCTTGGTTCTCAGCTGCTTAGCGCCCAGTAGAGCAGTGGATGATGGGAGCTCCGACATGGCATGATCTAAAAACCCACTGGCGCTTCAGTGTGCCCCAGCTGGCTTATATAACTCAGCATGGATGTGCAAACTGCCTTACTGTTGGGAGAGCTGAGGACACACGCAGCAGCACTGATACGTGCTGTTGTTGTGTCTCAGTGTGTGTGTGTTTGTGTGTGTGTGAGTGAAGGCATGAGGACGCCACTCTGTATGCTTCAACCCAGATGAAGAAAACATTTGGATTTGTGTGTTTTTCTGCTCAGTAACCACGTCACCAAACATCCCTTTATCCTCGTTTTCAGATGACATCATCAGCGTGTCCCCTTGATTTTTGGCTGTCCAGCCCCCCCCAGTATATTATTTTGACAGGCTTTCATTTGACTTCCCTTCTGCTGCACAGATACCAAATTCCTGCAAGATGGAAGTGTTTCTATCCCCCCAGAGGCGCCATGAAAGTCATTATGAAAAAAATCAGGTGTGTCCCTGAAAAGAAAATGTGCAGATGTAAAACGGGAGTGCGTCACACTCCTGTGACCCCTCCTGCACCCAGAGGGGGAATGTTTAAGAAGTGTAAAGCTGTGAATCATTATGGCTGAGATGACAAAGAAGTGCTGCACAACTCTTGACATGCAATAGTATGGCTGTGAGGAGAAGAAGAGAGAGACGGCCATCAAGAGAAGCCTGACCTATATAAGAAGGAGGCTGAAATATTTATGGATGAGAGCGTCCTAATTGGCAAGCCACTGGGAGCTCTGTGGCCTCCCCCTCCAATCACTGCCAGCGAAGAGGTTAACGCACACAAATTCATTCACGTGCCGACCAGTGGTGGCCGTGATGCGGCCCTGAGACTGTCATCTCCCAGCCAGAGATGCCTTGCTGTGCTGCGCTTTCGCCGCAGCTCCGGCTCGGAATCATTTGCAGTGCTTTTATCATAACCGTTATCTGCCGCACAGACGGACGGGAACAACCGCTCAGAGCGCTGAGTCAAACACAGCCTAATTGGCTGGGCTTAATCTCCTGCACTGGCACGCACTGCTCTGCTCTGCGAGAGGCCTGCATGACTGTCAGCCCCCCTGCAGACGGAGACGAGGAGAGGGACACGTTCTGATGCAGAAATGGGTCAGCTGGGATCCACATGCCTCACTAATTATGAGGATGAATCAAAGGAAATGTAGCTTTGCATCATTGTTCATCAGGTGAGAACAAATGGAACTTTCCTGTTCAGTTTGATCAGAGCATCAGCTACGCAGATGACACTCAACTGTACATGATCTCATGGAGAGGGGGCTCTGAATGATCTACACAGCAGCAGGAGTGTCCAAACGTTTACAAAGAGGACAGATTTTTTAGTGAGGAGAAAATGTTTGATGCCCGACCGTTCGGCCTGCGAATAACATGCAAACAAACTATTACATTCACATTATATTGCAATGGCATACGTTTCATTTCTTCACATAGAAAACAAATGTATCTAAATATGTTTGCTACCAAAATTGACTTCATTTTGTCAAATTTTTTGTACCGTTAATTCTCAGCTAGCTTGTTGTCGTTAGCAGGTCTCGCCTGGTATTCCCTCTTGATATTCAACTCCTTAAAACAGCCACAGTTTTTTAGTATATTAGGCAGACATATTTGATTCATATTTCACTGAAAAAAATCTTTTTTTCTGGAGCGGTAGCCCTCACTTTTCTTTTGTATTTGAGGTTAACATTTTATATATGAGCTAAAAAGCATCACTGCAGGGTCACACAACAGAGTTGCCACAAGTTTACAATGAATTAAAGCTTAATTTAGCCAACCACAATCGAGAAGTCGTACACAGTTTTTGGAAAATGCTGGGGGCTGCATATTATTGATCATAAGACGCCGTAGGCCAAAGAAAATATGAACAGGACATGCCTGGTCCACGCCAATAATATATTTTAATTGTGTTTCCAATTATTGTCTTAAAAATTCTGTGACGGTTTTTATAAACTTCACAAACTTCCAAAAGAAATCTTAACCCAAGAAAAGATCTGCAGAAGACAGAGGTGAACAGAGGGAAAACAGAGGTCGAAATGAAACAACACAAAGTGTTTTTACTGCGGTGTCAGAATGGGACCACTTTGGTTAGAACAGTTTCTAGAGGCTCCTCTAAAGGAGTATTGATGACACTTGGAGATCAAATGAACAAAAAAATTACAGAAACACGAAAAATGCTAACAATGTTCTGTTACTTTTCATATTTTTAAATACTAAACAAAACGAACATTTATCAGGTAGTTTGATGTCAACTTTGGGGTTAGTTGAAGGTGACCTCCTCCGGACCGTGCACTTTTACACTTCAATGCACAAACAGGAACTTCTGTTTTTAAGAAATCTTCCTAAACCTTAAAACTGTTATAAAAAACATCAATACCAAATAAATCAATGTCATTAAAGAGGAATGTCCCTTTTTGAAATGGACAAAAAGCTTCTTTAGAAGCATCAAAGCATGAACTTACCAAAAAAAAAAAATGTAAATATGTCTGTATAAAAAATAAAATCAAAGTCTACTAAAGTAGAAGGAAACATATTGATTTCAACTCTTCATAAAAACAAAAAACGGGAAAAAAATCTGTGAAACAATCCCACAGGGGATCAGATCTGTAACCATGGCGACATTTGCTATGGCTACAACATTTTCAAACTTGCGTCTGTTGCTTCACAGTGACTATCACCATGGAAACGGCTGCCTCCAGCATCACAACCAGCAATGTAAACAAGGAATGCTGATATAAAAACTTTACCAAAAAACAGTGTGCAACACCACTGCGTAAAGTCACGGCTCAGACCTTCGGTGGAGTATCGACTAAAACAAAGCAGCACTTCATCATGAGGTCACAGTGTTGGGATTTTTAGGATTAGTAAGCAAATGAGCTCGACAAGAATCTCTGTTTCGCTTGCACAAAAGAAAGGAGAGCAGAAATCAATGGACTGTGTTTACAGGGTACACAGCCGACTGCAATACTGTGAGTTATGTTACACACAGCCGAGCAGCAAAAACAGACGAGCTGCTTGGCAAGGCAGGCAGAGACGGCACTGACACGCAGCCAGCATCAGCTACTGGCAGCTCCATCCACTCTGAGAAAAAGTGGGACAAAACTCGCAAAGGGAAACTGTGAGGCAGAACCAGTTCATGCGATGATTTTTTTTTCTAGCATGTGGAGGATGAATGGGGAGTATACTCACGCAAGAAGTACTCGGATGGATCTGCCTCGTAATCTGTCTCCTCGGGAAAATGGTCTATCTGTTTACACATCCCTTTGAAGTTTCCTGGAGGGAGAAGAGGAGAGACGAAGAGTTCAGGAGAGTTCACGCTGCAGGAAAACAACAGACCTGCAAACATTTCACCTCTGAGAGCGACGACAGGCAGCAACCCTCCCGACAGATCAGCAAGTTTATGCACAAAGAGGAAGTCAATGCAGTTTTTCATTTGATCAGAATGTTTCTGTAAAAGAAATTGTTGCTTAACTAACAATCACTTTTATCAGGACCGATGTGCAGCTATGTGCCTTTCAGAAAACCTTTCTAATAGCCAGCAGAGATCATATCAAAACAGCTCATATCAGAGGCTCTGTGTTCAGCAGGAAGACCTGCAGCAGTTGGCAGCTTGTAAACAAGAGCGGTGCAGCTGGTGCGACCTGGAGCTGCTCCAGCTGCCGTGCACTGGGAACCTCATCTCTTACTGCCCGTCCACTTGGCTGACAACCCGCCGCTCAGACACTTCATCCAGGAGACGCCACCCCTCTCCCCCTCCACCTTTGTGCAGCATCTATCTCATCTGCTCTCCCATGTGAGCAGTTTTGGCCCTTCTGGGGTCACCCAGGGTGGCCTTGGCAGGGGGAGGCGGCCATAAGGAGGCCATTACACAGACCTGCTGCTAGAGAGCAGGCAGATGCCGATGCGTTTGATTAGGCCAGATTAGTGTTTCATTAATTTTTTCATCTCTTCTCCCTTTAGTGTCCTTCTAATTAGAGGGGACAGGTGTTGGTTACCATGGTGCCAGGTGTTGCAAGCAAGGCTTTGGCAGCAAGGTATGATGGGACCAGAGGGGCGTAGCTATTCGCTTGTGAGCCATCCACATGAAGCTTCAAGGAGGTGTTACACAAAGTCACACCTAGAAAATAAAAGAAGCATCAAGATGTCCTGACTGTGACCAAATCTGACTGCAGAGCCTCTGTTTAGAGTTTGAACCTTTTTATTTTCCTTCTTACTTCAATTACCCAGAAACATTTGACACGAAACAGAATATTTATTGCCGACAACATTTATTATGAGCCAGGCGTCTGTGACACTGAAATGCTAAAATTGGCAACACCTCCACTGAAAAAACAACATCTGTTGCTCCCAACACGTTTTCCTTCACAGTCATCCCAGATGTGTCTTTATTCTGCCAACATTCGCCAAACGTTCTGATTTGAACCTTTATTTGTTTTTTAAAAAGGGTCAAAATGAACATTAAAAACAAATGTAAATAAGCCAGATTGTAATCATAGCCCAGTTTCCTTCTGGCAGGTCAATGTTGAAGAAATAAAACCAATTTTAAGAAGTAGGAACTACACAAAAGAAAAGACAGTATACAAAGTACAAATATGCTAAACTAAACCTAATATAACATTTCAAATCAGTGTCTGTCATGTCGGATTACACATTTGACATTTTTAAATCCACTATTTTACTGTTTTGTAGTCCCACTCCGAACATCTATTTTCAAAGCGTTCCCAGTGGTCCTTTATTTATGAATATGCTGTTTTTACCCAAAATAAGAAGGACATGGTTTCTGCTGTTGATGGGAAGCAACCTCGCTTCCACTTCTCCCTGTTGCTGAGAGTTCTCTGTTTACATGCTCCTCTCATACTCCTAACCGAAGACTACCGGTGAAACAAAAATGGCGAGCAATATCGGAGCTATCCAGCCGTACAGTTTCGATCCAGATTCCAGTTCAGACAAAGGAAACAAAGAAGTTCATGAATCTGTTTGTTTGCAAGTGGATGCATCAAAATCGATGGATTTTCCGATGACTTTTTTCAGATGTTCCCGATTTTAAAAAAACAACAAAAAAACTCTCAGATTTGAGTTTAATTTTCTTTCTATCTGCCCTCCATCATCAGAAAAATGCCACAAGAACATGTTAAAAACACCAAAAACAGAGTTTTCATTGGAATCTTGTTGTGATGGGTATGCTATTCCAGAAAGTTGAGACAAAAGGTTCTGTAAAATAATTTTCCTGGTTTTTTTTGCTTGTTATAGCAATTATACTTCTCTTATTGAGATATAGAGAAAATATTTTCCTCTTCATGAATCTGTTTTGTACCAACTTAAAATTAGCTAACTTTTGCTGGGTTTGGTTTTTCTTTTCTAACATCATTTGCAGAGGTTGGTGTGAATGCAGTTGTGTTTTGCTGTGGTTCCAATGTCCAGGCTGCACTCTGCACCCTTGGGATTTGCTCCAGCAGCTCCTGGAAGCCTGATCAGGAGAAAGAGGTAAAAACTGGAAGCTGCAAAAGCTTTACAGTGCTATAGTGAGACTGTCTCTATCCATGGTGTCGCAGCCTTCCGTTTTGCCACCTTAGTTAAGGAAAATTTGAGTCCTTCTTCACACGTTTGCAGAGTTTTTGAGCAGGAAAGAGTTTTACAGACGGAGCGTGGGAACCTCTGTACACACAGTGTATACCCACTAATCCTCCTTATCCTGGAGCACTCATTTCTCCCACTGACTCAGCTTTGGCACCTAATCAAAAAAATCATTGATTTCCATCAACAGGTTCTGTGGCAATTAGAACAATCACAAGGGATAAAGAAGACAAGATAAAAAAGACAAAGCCAATGGGGAGGGAAGGAGAGATAAATGCAGGAAGGGCAGAAAACGAAGGTTTTTGAAGGACGAGGAGAAGGAAGATGGAGCGGGAGGTGGAATACATCAAGTTTAAGTGTTACAGTAATTGCTAAGCCGTGAAAAAGCCCTCCAGAGTTTAACAGAGCTGCAAAGTTTTTGAACTCGGTGCTCTGACAGACTGGAGATTAGAAGTGGTATTTTTCTATCAGCTGGAAGGTGATCTCTGTTCACAAAAGCCAGCTAAAGCTGGAGGCGCGCAATCCTCCCAAGCTTTGTTATCTAAATGTTGCATGCCAGCTTTCAGGAGTGAGCGTTCTGTAGGTGTTACCGGGCCGCCTCCTGTGACTACATATAACAATATATTCTCCATCTTTGCTGCTTAAATAAGCTTTGAAAAAGGAGTGTTCAGGAGAGGACGGGAACAGTTTTTCACCAAAAGATGACTGCGTTATCCACTCCCGGTGGAGCTGTCTGCCCAAACTGTGCGTCTGTTAACAATGTTATCAAGTGAAGATAAGATCCAGAAGAGAACAGTCTATTGAGGAGGCCCCCCTCAATTAACGCGCTGAAAGATTAATGTGACGTTCTTGTTGTTGTCAGACATGTAAACTCAGCAGGTTTGTAAATGTTTTAGAATGGTATCCTCATTTCAGGGACGTCTCGGTGTGAAAATCAAGGCGAAGGCGCTCACAGGAAGCATTGAGTTCAGGCAGGGACGCCTGAGCGGACTGCAGATGTGTTAGCTAAGGTTCAGGTGTCCAGCGGCTCACAGCGCTCCCCTTTAAGAGAGGCACCTCCGAAAATACTGAAAGCTCAGAGTTTCTGCAAAACTAGAAGAAGAGACTAACAAAGTTAGTGTCAGTAAATGAATGCTGCTGTTTATAAAACTGTCGCATGACTGTAAGGAAAAAGCTGTTGAAATCCAAAAGCTTTGCTGGAATCTGAGGAAAAATCCGTAAAAAACAGAAAATTCGAAGGATTTCTCTCTAAAATTAGAAATAACTATGGTGTCACTTTTAAAAAACTGTATCTGCATTATTTTCTTTATCTTTTTTCTGAACTTTACTTTTATTTACATTTTGTTTTATTTTACTTTATATTTTTTCTTCCGAACTCCCAGGAAAAACTCTCAGGAAGTAAAAATTCCTCCTAAAAACTGGAATGATAAAGCGTCTCATGCTCTCCGTAAGTTCCACTCTGATCATCTTTTCCACTACTTTAAAAGTGGTCTTTTTTATCAATGATTGATGCTTTTTTTAGCTGAAATGAGCTGGGATGTGATTCTGGAGACTGGCAGTAGTTCACTGGGAATTTGCATCTGAGTTGTGGGCGGGACCATTGATGCGGCGAAACCCCGCCCTGTTGCTGAGCGTTTGGAGCACAGTGGCCCTTCCCGTAGATTTTCTATGTCACAAATAAGCTATTTTTCAAACTGTGTTTTTGTCCTTCTGCTCCAGATTCATAACAATTTGACTTAAGAAATACTCAAAATTCAACTTTGAGATGAGTTCTTGTAAAATATTTCCTCCATCATGACAAAAATGCCACAAGAACATGTTAAAAACACCAAAAACACAATTTTCCTCTGAGTTTCTCTTTAACATGTTGCTCTTTTTTTTCTGAAACACAGTTTTTTTAGATTTTTGTGAGTCAATGGTTTAATGTGGTTTCATATCTAAAGGATTTTTTTAACTTTGAAAACAAGAAAATCAAAATATACACATCACTCGACACTAAAATCCAGCAGGTAACCACAATGCACTGAGCTGTACTCCTGCAGGGACTAAAGTAGTTTTATCCGGACCCATTCAGTCAACCCAGACCTTTCAGGGGACGTGCCCCCTGAGTGAGAATGAGAGTGAGCCACAGACCAGCCCCACGTCCCCCACGTCCTCCACAACCACAAAGCACTTTATTACCACAGGGCTGGGAGCCACACAGAAGCAGTGGAGTGCAGTGGAGAGGATGGCTCGGGGGCAGATTTATGGTCTCCTAACGCAGCAAGTCTCAGGGTCTGGCCCCGAGGCGCTGGGCTGCAGTCGGTCAGCCTGTTTTCAAGTGCTTTTGGCACAAACACGCAACCACAAGGAGGGTGACATCACTGCTCCGTATTCATGCAGTTGAAGAGAATCCAGGGCTGCATTCACAGACGGCTGAGGAGCTTTGGAGCGGATCCAGACCAGACAAAGCTCTACTTGAAGAGGGAATGTGCAGGTTTAGGCTCCATCTAGTAGTTGAAAGAGGTTTGTGATGGTCTTCTCCACTGTTATTGAAGGCACCAGAAGGCCACTTGGTCAATTATACAAGAGCAGTGAAGGCAAACACTCAGTCTTTCTTTCGAATCAATTTCCATTATTTTCCTGAGGAATTCCTGCAGAACCTACGTTCTGCCTTATCTCCATCAACCATCAGAGCCAAAACGATCACAGGAAATGCAGCCAAACTTTTGGAATGTCACTTTTCAAACAACCATCATCCTTCCTGTGTCGGCTTTAAAGTCTTGCATTTAGCCAGTTCATGATCAGGCTGCCCGTTTCTGGAGAGACAAAACGAGCAGAACCAGAGCGTTCCTGGACGCTCAGAGAGACACACATCCAGGTCCGGTCTGCCCACACATGACACCCTCCAACACTGATCAAATGGGTCTACAGCTGCCACAGCTCTGCAGACAGAGACAAAGGTTTGATGAGACACAAAGGCGTAGGAGGTGCATGGCGGGAAGGGGAGGGTGGCGTGGAGGAGGCTGCAGGGGGTCAGCAGGACTTGACTGAGTAGGAGGTGCCGTTTAGAAGAAAAAGAGTGAGAGACGGAGATATTTAAGCCCACTTCTGATTTGCTAGTGGGTGGCATTCTCAAAAACTTTCCAGTCAGCCACAGAGTGCGTCAGCATCCAGAACCCCCCCTCACATCCTCCTCCCACCTCCATCTTCAGTCCCAACAGCAGCCGTTGCCATGTGGACATCAGAGCTGTTCTCTTCAGTTGCCATGGTTATGGCAATCCGGGCTGCTTCTGGTGGGAGCATCACATGGACGGAGCTGGTGAGGTGTCTTTAACCCCTGGACACAGCAGCTTTAGGCCACAGCAGCTTCAGTGACACGGCACGCAGGGTTAGTCAGCAGCCGCTCCTCTGGCACACAGAAACCTGCCATGCCAGTCGGACGCGCTCACATCTGCATCACACCACTAGCGCAAGGAGACAGACTGCAAACATGGGTCATTAAACCACACATATAAATACAAAGGTTCTCCTCTGGTCTGCAGATTCACTGCATCCTGCATGCACAGGAATGAGAGCGTAAATCCCCCATGGAGGAAAAGGTGACGGGTTCACCCATGTTACACTCCGACAATTCCTCGCTCCTAATGAACAGCCGCCCCAGAGGAGGTGACAAGGGGCTAATCGCCTTATTCATCTTCATAATCACACCTTATTCATCCTTATAATCACTATATTCATCTTAGTAATGACCCTGTAGAACCAGGGAGGCCCTCGTGCACCAGCGCTCTCTTTGTGCCAACAAACAGGAGCGTTTTTAGGTTGTGGAACCGAGGCTTCATTCATCCCAGCACTTAGAGGAGATTTGTTGTGTTTGGACACATGAATGACAGACTGAGCTTCCCCAGCTTTAGTAATGAGGATAACAACACCCAGGCTGGTTTGGGGGGAGGAGGACGGTGGTTTCATGGATGGCGTTCTCTCCTTTAGAAGTTCTGAAATTGAGACAGTGTAACTGTGAAAGAAATGCGGCACCAGCAGCCATGGAGGCGCATGCTGCAGGTGGTAACGCTGGCAGGTGTGTAACGTAGCAGCTGTAGCTGCAGGTGAGGCGGGAGGCGGACTAATGAGAGCAGCAAGGTGCCATCAGGTTTCAGTTGCTGGAGGCTGACTGACAGACGGTCATTTGACTTCCTACAACTTCCCCAACAAAGATGCTCCTCGTCTCTGATCTCAAGCTAAGAGAACTGCTGCTGTGCAGCGGAGCTCAGCCCGTCAGGACAGATGGTCTCTGAGTCTGGTTCTGCTGTGGGTTTCTTTACATCCATTCGGAGGGACCAGCAGCTCTAAAATCAGTTCGAGAGCACGTTTTCACCACCAGACAGTTTTTCTTCACTTCAGAGTCTCCGCTGTTTAAGCTAAGCAACGCGAGGACTGGAAACAAGCTGTCGGCTTTTTCTATACAACTGCAGAAAGTGACTGTAGTTTTAGTTTTAAGCCATTTTATGATTTCACAGGTAGAAAACTTTGCTTTGTGTCACTGTTACTATTACTGATTGAAAAAATATTATTTTTATAGATCCCGTAATGATGTATGGGCTTTCTTTATGTTATAAATGCATATTACTGGAATAATTCAGAGTCACACTAAGAAATCACAATAAGGCTTATAGTGCATAAAGAATAATACGCAGAAATCTTAGACAGTCTGAAACTTTTCTGAATACATTTTACTGTTTAATGCATTTCATGTTACTCCTGCTATAATAAACTATCATACAATATTATGGTCATTTCAATGGAAAATTCCAATACAGTTTACAACAATGGTGTTGTATGTTTTCTTTTATGTTAATTTTTAAACTGAATGTTGATATTTTGGATGTTGTACAACAACAATAGAATTTTATTTAGATCATCTTAGGATAAGTCTGACAGATATGACCTTATCATAGGTCAGGTTTTTTGGTGGACCAGAAATCCCAAGAATGAGACATGATCCAGATGGTGAGCTACACACTGCACAAAACTTTGGAGATCAGGTGCATCTGCAACCATTTCTTTATTTCCATTTTGTGTTTCCTTTAAGCCCCCATTGGACAATAATTATTTTAGCGCGTGCTCTTTATTTATAAATTTGTTGTTTGTTGACTGGTTTTGTCTGTTGGCCGCTCATGTTATCGTTTCTGTAACGGAGAAATTTACGAGTTGTTGGTCAACTGTTACCACTGATGCTCTGATGCTAGCCCATAGTTCAGATCTGATACATAACATTACCAAACTGTAACCCATCTCTTCACTGTTAAGTAGGTTCACACAGATCATTTTTAAATATTCCAGAAAAAAACTCTGAAAATAGTATTTTTCAGAAATCAAAATGAAATGTGAAAAAAATGAAACAAAAATATGAAACCAGAAAAGGCAGACATCATGGGACATCACTGACTGGATGATTTGAGTTTTGAAGAAGAGCATAAGCAGAAGGATGTTTTGCCTGAACTGTAGAGAATAGAACTTTGCTGGTGGTCGTGGCCAGAAGCTTAAAGAAACCTCTTCTGTCTGAAGTTATGACCGTGTCAAATAACTTTTATAGAATTATTACATTTTGGTTTCTGTGATTTTGCTTTGATTTCTAAATTGTATTTTTGTTTCTTTGTTATTTAACAGGTTTTTGCGTTCAGTAATTTGTTGATGGGATTTACACTTTGCCATTGTACTTTGTTTGTGAATAGTCACTTCATAGATAAATGCATGGAAAGGTGAAACTGTGAGTTTAAATCTACCGTTGGGTCCTTCACAGGCCAGATTTGGAGCTTCCTGGTACAGCAGCTCAACCTCCATGGAGTCAAATGTCCTTAAATTTCAGCCACTTTAAGGCGTCTTTAACTTTACAGTTGATTCTGTCTCACAGCATTCATTTTAAGCACATGTTGCCTTGTCATCTCCACCGTCTCACACACTGCTGCTCTGCTGATGAATGCGCACGTTTGAAAAGGTCCAAACCAGTGATGGCATTAGATGCTGACAGGCTGTTTTCTTACCAGTGACAGTGTTTCCAGGGGACTGGACAATAAAGGTCTCTGCTGCTTCATGAATTTTCCCAATTTTTCTCCTTAAAGGGAGAAAACTGCCCAACGGTGTAGTAAAACGAGGATCTCTGAAAGGCTTAGTGATCTAATCCAACCTCCCAACATCCAGATGTTGATCAACAGAAGAAACTTGTTTCCACAGATAGTTAAGTCCTCTTACACATCTGAGGGGTTTTCCTTCAGGTAATCCTGTTTTATTGGGATTTCTGAAAAAAGATCACTTAGTTTAGGGTGAAACGAGTTCAAGAACCAAAAAGTTTTGAGAATATCCACCAGGTTGTTCCCTGTCACAGCTTTCCATGGATGAAGTATTCTCCCACAGGCTTCCACTATTTTATTGTTTTCCATCCAAGAGAATAAGAGCATCTCTCTGCTGAGGAGGGGATTTTCCTGCCTGCGCTCCATCTGCGCGTCTCGGCTGAAGAGAATGGAAACACCACGACATGCAAGGTCCATTTGCGGTGCAGGGATCACAGCAAACTGGGTAGGAGGAGATTTCACAGATCCAGGAACAAGAGCACCAGTGAGTCACCGGCGTCACAGCAGACTGCGTCATGGCCTTCTGGTCCCACAGGGTGAAAGCTGTCTGATTCTCATGAAAGCCCTCAGCAGCACCCACAAGGAGAGGCATTCCCAGAGTGTAAGAAGTTCATGGTATTGACTGCAACAGTTCGCCCACACCGACTAGAACCATGAATCAACTCCATGAGGGCTTCAGTGAACACATGTCAGAACGCTTTTTGACATTTTCTCAGCATTGTGCATTAAATACAAAACCAACTGGTAACAGGAAACTGAAATTCTGATGGTGCAGTGGAAAGGGCAGTCGGCCTGTGATCGAAGGATTGCAGGTTTGATTCCCACCTTACCCACCCATGTGTCCTTGGGCAAGACACTGAACCCCACATTGCCTCTGATGGAAGGTTGGCGCCACTGTTCAGCAGCAGAGCCGCCATTAGTGTGTGAATGTGTGAATGGGACTGTGACTGTAAAGCGCTTTGGGCCTTTAATGAAGGTAAAAAAGTGCTATAAAAGTAAACTCCATTTACCATTTAGTGCAGGAAATGACATAAAACAATTTAAAACAAGATTTTTGAGCCATCAGATTAAAGTATCATGTTGATCATCTTTTGATCTGTTTTCAAAGCGTTCCCAGTGGTCTTTTAACTATAATTATGTTGTTTTTAGCAAAAATTAAAACAGCGACAGAACCTCTTTAGAAATTCACTTCTGAGTTATTTTTGGGACTGCTGGCATGGAGTAAGCCCACCCCTCTTCCCATCATCCATCTGTGTGCACTCTCTCTTAGTAGGTTACAGCCCCTCACACCCCAAACCTAACATTAGCGGTGCCACAAAAAGAGCAAGCAATGTCGGAGCTTTCCAGTCGTACAGTTCTGAGCCAGAAACCAGCTTAGATGAAGAAAACAAAGACGTACATGGATCTAGTCATCTACAAGTGGATGAATCGGAATGGAGCAGAGTGAGGAGCTTGTGGCTTCCCGTTGTGGCTTCCACGTCACACCTACAAGATTTTTCCAACTCCATTTTTGTCTGCTTCTGATTCACAACCATTTGAATGAAAAAAACCTCAGAAGTGCAATTTTATGATTAACTGTCTTTGTTTATGTCCAAAATAGTCAGCAAAATGCCACAAGAACATGTTATAAACACCAAAAACCCAATTTTCGTTGGAGAGGGTCTTTTAGTCCAAGCAGGTGTGAGAGCTCAGTCAAAACCAGATGTTTTTCATTGTGTCTCATTGTGGAAATTTGAAAAATTTGGTTCACTGTCCATGGAACTTAAACCCCTTATGGAAACATACATGTTTCTTCTTTTAATTAGGTGAGCAGATGATGCTTCCCTCATGGTTGTGTGGTTTTTTTTTAGGCTTCTTTGGAGAGATGAGAACATTGTTGTTTGAAGTAGAGGAAGTCAATGTGCAAAAAAACAATAATCAAATCGGCAGTTTTACCACACGAGGAAAAAATGACCACAGACCAACGTCATCTATCTGTTTGTTTTCTAAAACCACTGAGGCCCTTTCCGGGTCATGGGTTGCTGGAGCCTATCCCAGGAACTTTTTGGTGAAGAAGTGGTACACTTTGGACGGGTCCAGACCAAATTAAAAGTTTCACCAGGTGCACAACGCTGTTCATTTATCTTCTGACTTTTGTTAGCACCTGCAGGATCTGAGCTGTCCCTCATGTCATCCTGGAAACTTGACTCATCAATAAATAAAACATCCGTGCATGACTGTGTGGAGTTAAGTCACTATAGTAGATATCAGATGATGACTCATCCCGCTTCAGTGTCTTCAATAAATTCAATGTGATGCATTTTTTAGAGCAAAGTGCGCAGGACAATAAACTCCTGAATTAGGAAAACCCATTTTCGCAGTTTAGCTCCGTCTCCTTAGGAAAAGGCTAAACTAACACAATATTCACCCTCCACACTCTCCGGTCTGTGAAGCGCTGAGCTGTGTCCTGGCTGCAGCAGCAAACTCCTCAATGGACCGGCACAAGCTTAAAAGCTTCATGCAGTGAGAGCCAACACGAGAGCAGGCAAAAGTACTTTATTTACCTTTCTATCTGAGCTGGGCACAAAAAGTTTACAACCAAACAACCACTGCATTGGACTAGTTATGGATCAATCAATGTGTTTCCAATATAGAGTCACACCAGACGTTTGGGAAACATAACATTCATGAATTTACGCCACTATTACATCAGAACCTTCCTCCTTTTAATTTGAATCAAAACTGTAACATATGAATTGGCTGCAAAATAACTATATTTTAGGTTCTCCTTGGACATTCAATACACGCTTTTGTAAAAATTTTTAGATATATGTCTCTTCAGGGTTATCTGGGCCAAAATATTTTATGACACAAACTTTTAGTTCACAGAGCAGTGCTCCAAGGATTGGCTTTTAAACTGACACGGTGTTAAATGAAGACTTTGGTTTTACAGGGCTCTAGACTACATTTTTGGACCGGTTCACCTAACTTTTTTTTTTTTAGGAGCACCAGCACGAAAGTTTAGCACACCTACTTTTTCCACCACATTGCCTTTAACTCAACAGTTTTCCATGTTACTTTCCTTTTTAATTGCAGTCAATATCAGCATTAAGACTTGAAAATGATTCACTTACAAACTGGTAAACATAAAGCCCTTTACTCGAAACACAATAATGATAAATTAGATGAAAACGTTGGCGCTTAAAGACCCACTCCAATGAAATCTGTGTTTTTGGTGTTTTCAACATATTCTTGAAGAATTTTTCTCATGATAGAGAACAAATATATATATTAAAACATGTAAGAATGAACTGCATTTATGGGTATTTTATTCAAATAAAAAGTTCAGTTTGAAAAAGCTTAAATTTTTGACAGCGAGTGAAATAGGCGGACCCGAGTCTCCGGGCTGCTCCGCCCCATTCTGATGCATCCACTTGCAGACTAATAGATCCATGAACGTCTTTGTTTTCCTGGTCTGAGCTGGAATCTGGATCAGAACTGCACAGCTGGATAGCTCTGATATTTCTCGCCATTTTAGTTGCACTGCAATGTTAGCTTGGGGGTGTGAGGGGCTGTAAGCTAGTGCGAGAGAGTGTAAACATAGATTTCATGATATATCAGCGTCACCAACAGTCCTCCCCACAACTCAGAGGTGAATTTCTATTGAACTCCTGCTGCTCTGCAGAAACTAAGTCCTAGAAAACCTCACAGGTTTTTAGAGTTTGGCTAAAACCGGCAGAATCTTAATGAAAAGACCTCTGGGAACGCTTTGGAAACAGATCCAAACATAGTTGGAGTGGGACTTTAAAATGCCTCACAGAGATGAAATTGAACTAAAAAAAAGCAGAAAAGGTTTTGTGATCAGTACAGAGCCGATCCAGTAGTACTTCATAGGTGTGTCCTGAATTCAAACCTTCTTTGATATCAGCAGCTGTGTTTGGGTCAACAGTAACATTCATGTTTTTGGTTTAAGGAGCTTCGTGCCAAATAACTGTCTGTCAAAATGATGGTCAAACATCAAGAAAAACATCAGTTAATTGCAAATTTCAGTTTAGCCACTAGATGCTGCCAAAACCCACACAACGTGTGAGAAATTGGTTCAAGATTTTCTAGTTTAATTTCTGAACAAACACTTGTGTCCTAAAGCTAAGCATTGTCAGAAATGTGCATGTTTTAAACCGGGTTGCTGGGATTTTCTTTATTAGTTCTGTAGTTCTAACGTTTGCCTTTTATGGGGTTTCTGTGCAGGCGTGCTTTGGCTCCGCCCCTTCACCTGTGGCTCATTTGGAGCAGTCACAGCTGCCTGTACTTTGCAAAGTAGCCACACAGCATTTAAGAAAGTTTCCTTAAGTGCTAGCTTGTCCTGTTTCATGATCTGCATTTTTCTGGATTTTCCCTGCATTTGGATTCTCACCTGCTTGACTGACCGTGACAAGAGTATCTTCTTTTTGTGTAAGTTAACAAACTTGTATGAAGTGAGTGAAACTTAATGTGTGCTTGCAAACATCCGCCTGGCTTCAATTTCAAAGAGATTTGGATTAATCCTGAAATGATGCTCTTTAGCCGTAAGCTTAAATGATTTGACTTCACAGCTGGGAATTATTATTTTTATTTATATCACATTCTTTGAAAATGAAATCGTGCAGAATCTGCACACTGAGCACAGCAGGACGACGGCTGCCTGTTCTAAATCCTCTCTTTAAAACTGCTGCCCACTGATTTCACAAATGAGCCCCACTTGTACTTAAATCAACTGGATTCCCGACCACCGTTTTAACAGCAGCAGAATCACTTCAGGACAGATCTAAAAGGGCAAAGGTTTGCTTTTATGGGAAAGCAGAAAAGATCACAAATCACAGGCAGTCATTGCAGCTGTTTGTGTTTCTGCAGTAAACTGAGACGGAGCAAAGAAAAGCTCATTTTAACAATTCTTACAAGGAAGGCCAATCACCCCACTGTTAACAAGAAATATGATTATAATGTCGACGTTATTTTTGCTCCTTTTTAAGGGTTTGTTTGACCAACAGTTTCACTGCAGAGATGAGGATTTTTGATCCAAACAGACTGGATATTTGTCAATACTTATCAAAATATGCAGCTGGACTAAACATATGGGGTTAAATCAAGGGGGGAAAAAAACTAAAGGGCTAAAAATGTTACCAGTGAGAACTGTTTCAGTAACAGCTGCTGTTTTGTACTTTTCATTATTTTTTCTCTTCACTTTTAGTCTGTTCAGACTCAGTTCAGACTTTTTGTTTAATGGAGTTGAACCCTAATTGCCTCATTTTTCTTGGAGCCCATTTGCTACTTAGACATGATTGACATCTGATGATGTCATTTTTGCTCCAAACAACGCCTGACCTTGAAGGAGGCTGCAACCAAAACGACAAAACAAATGCTGACCTCATCAAAAAGCAATCTGAAATGGAGTTAAGATCTCCAGATGCCCTCTGACCTTTCTAAAAGAGTCGGCCTTATCGCACCACAATGGTAGAGCAAGACAAATAAAGGACAGATCTGCAACCTTTCACCTCTGTTTAGAATTGCTGCCACCTGACAGTCATACAAACCTCCAGCTTCAAAAGCCGTTTATTCCTTTTACCAATCAGGTCCCTTTACAAGCAATTACATTAATGTCACTGTCTTACTGACTGAGTTTTATTTTATTTGTAGGTTTGGGGTAAATAAGCATTAGAAATTGAAGTCGTAACTTTGGTCTTTTAGGATTGGAAACCATTCTGTGGAGCTGGAGTCCTGAACAGTCCGTCAGCCTAAAACTTGGCATCTGTTCGCTTGTTGCTCTCTGGGCTCAAACTGAATGTTGTTCTATGACCCTTAAGCCTTGTTTCCACTGAGCAGTATGATCCGGTTTAGGATGGTCCAGGCATGCGTTTCCAGTCAAAGGTAGACCGGCACGGTGCATACTGGGTGTAGACCGATTGTGTAGCTTTGCGTCATAGTAATGCGACTACAGCAAAAATGAGGCAATCAGAAGCAGCAACAGAGTTCTTCCAGTGGGTCTTTTTTTGTCAGCGTGGCTTTTGGTTCTTCGTATATGCAAAGTATTTAAAGTTGTTTGAGAGTAGATTCAGGACGAAGAGGAATACAGCCGCTTTCTTTTGTCATAATGACCTGCCGCCAATCATTCATCGTGTGTCGACAGTAACTCCGCCCTATCTGGTCCATTTCGTTTTTCTAGGGACCTAACGGGGGCCTAAAAAATGCTACGTTCGGTCTGGCTTAATGGGTCCATTTTATAATGTTTTTATAATCACACTGTACTGCTTAGTCCAAACGAGGCTTTAGTGAAACAAGTGTTAAAAAATAAAAATAAATAAATCAGAGGGTGCAATAAAATCCTCTACAGTAAAGTGCGTCATTCGATTCCTTGGTAGGTTAGCATGCTGCACGTTTGTTTGCTCTGTGTTCAAATAATTAGGACTGCAGGCCTGCAATGCAGACGGACTTATTGTTTATAATGATTCAGGAATTCTCTGTCTCTGAAATGCATTTCAAAGGTACAAATGATGCACCAATTAAGCACCTGTGCAATCCTTTTTGCAGCCTGTTTGTTTTTACCTGAAGATAGAATCTGCATTTGAACTCTGATCACTAATCGCTTAATATCAAGTTCCATCCTCACTGCAGTGAGGTAAAGTCCCTTCCTTGAGTGGATGTCTAAACACTGATGGAGGGGTGGCTGGCTACTATTTTAAAAAGTAAAAATTCTGCTAACAGCAGTCAGAAAAAAAATGTGCTCAGTAGGCTTGCTGCTGCCGCCGCCGCTGTGTTCAGAAAAGCTCTAAATGCTCTGCAGCTCCTCTGAGCACTAATTCATCCATCTGGCTTGCAAATCAGAGCTGCTATCATATCCGCAGAGAGGGGGGGAATCACTGAGAGCGACACTTTTTACAGTTGGCTGCATTTACAGTGATTATGACTCACTCTGTGTTCATATGTCAGTCTTTCTTTGCAGTGAAAACAGGATGTTTTGTGTTCCATCTCCAGCTAATAACACATTTAAAAGTGAGGTGTCATTATCTGGAAACTGCGCAGTTATGCTGCATCTTTGCAGAGACATGCTGCCATCGGCAAATGCAGATACAGCGGCCTGCAAAAGTCTTCATACCCCTTGAACTTCTCCACATTTTCTTACATTATGACCACAAACATAAATAGATTTTATGTGAAAGACAAACACAAAGTGGCACAAAATTGTGTAGTGGAAAGAAAATTATACAAGAGTTCAATTGTTTTTTCTTTTTCTTTTTTTAACAAATCAACTTAAAAGTGCAGTGTGCAAAAGTATTCAGCCCCACTGAGTCATTATTTTGTGAAATCCCGTTTTGCTGTAATTCCAGCTGGAAGTCTTTTGGGGTTTGTCTCTACCAGCTTTGTACATCTAGAGACTGAAATCTTTGTCCGTTCTTCCTTACAAAACAATTCAATCTGAGTCAGATTAGATGGAGAGCGTTTGTGAACAGCAGTTTTCAGATCTTGCCACAGATTCTGGATTGGATTTAGATTTGGATTGGATTTTTGGTCTGGACTTTGACTGGATCATTCCAACATATGAATCCGTTTTATTTGAAGCCAGTCTTTTGTAGCTTTGGCTTTATGTTTAGGGTGGTTGTCCTGTTGGAAGGTGAATCTCCGCTCCAGTCTCAAGTGTTGTTCAGACTTCAACAGGTTTACCTCCAATATTTCTCTGGATTTGGCTCCATCCATCTTCCCATCAAGTCTAACCAGATTCCCTGTTCCTGCTGAAGAGAAGCAGCCCCAGAGCATGATGCTGCCACCACCATGTTTGACACTGGGTATGGTGTGTTCAGAGTCATGTCCAATGTTAGATTTCCTCCACACATAGAGCTTTGCATTTAGACCAAAAAGTTCCATTTTGTTCTCATCTGACCAGAGCTCCTTCTTCCACACGTTTGCTGGGTCACAGATTCAGAGTTCTGCTTTGAATTGACTTCTTTCCACAGCTTTGTGGATCTGGAGATTGATTAATTGGCCTGCTTTTGGACATAGAAAGTTTGTTTTACAAAATTGTCTCTTGGTCAGGTCCTATAAGTAATGGGCAACATTATGTTTGTGTGTCAGGTGTGAGCAGCTACAGTCTTAAAGGACAGTTGAGATTTTCTAATCATCAGTATCGAGGCAAACGTTCCAATGGTATTTCTCCAATTTATGTGCTCCAAAGGTAAAAGTGGAAGCAGGGAATTATCTAAGGACTTGTTTGAGTAAATTCAACATAACAAATGTGCAAAAGTTTTATTTAAAGTAGATCAAAGCACAAAAGATTTTTTTAATTTACGGATCAACTTTCCGTATCAGAGCAGGACAGAGCTGCCATACCTTACTAACAACCAGAGTGTAAGGGCACCATGAGACAGCATCACTAGTGTAACACAAGTGCGTGTAACTTGCATTAATTTTATAAATACTTCACAAAACACTCATCTATTTTTCTTTATAATTGCGTTTTTGTGGAGGACAGTTGCTGTTCATGTCTGATAATGCAGACCTTAAGGAACATTATCCCGCTCATACCATGGTCATTTATGTGAAATATAAATATTAAATCAATTATTAGAACTTGAATCCTGTGATATTTTTAAGTTGAAGTCGTTTGTCACTAAAAGCAGACTGTTCAAATTATGTTGCGTTGTCATGGTAACAGCTGCAGCGCGTGCATTCTACTCTCGCTCTTTCCTTTCTGAGGAAAGCGATCATCATGAGAAGTTAAACAAAGCATAATTTCAGAAGGAAAGTTCACTTCTTACCACTTGTCTTTGTTCAGATGATAAAGAAAAAGGTTGTTTCAAAGAAACAAAGTCTAAATAGTTCACTTCCTCCAGTTTTACCGCCTTGTGTCTCATCTTCAAAATGATCAAATTCAAGCAGGTTAAAGGAATCTATGAAATCCCCGATGTCTTTTCTGCTGTCTGGCTGTTGTGATAAATTGTGGAATAACGTAGCTCATGTCAACATATGTATTATGGTATTAATAAGAGGTTTGTGTTCAATATTTTTTGCTCAGAAAAATGTTCCTACTGTTTATTGACGAGGTAAATTAGAGCACTCAGGACCTGATCTTTGTTTTGTTTTTTTTTCTGGTTTGAGATTGAAAATAATACTCCTTGGTGTTGTAAATGTTGGAAGATTGTTTTAGTAACAAAAAAAAATTCATAAAGTCCCTTTTTTTTTAGGTATTTTTATCTTTAATTGCACCACACTGTCACAAATGTAAAAAAAAAAAAATCAAAATGAGGCTTTTCACAGCAGTTATTGGGGTAAAAAAAAGATTAATTTATTACTCTGGCAGGATTTCATTCAATTCTGAGTTGTGGGCAGGACTGTTGGTGTGGAGCAACCCCGCCCCTCTTCCCCTCCCTGTTGCTGAAAACTCAAAAAGGGATTGATTTGAATAAAGAAATGCATTTTTGAGCTGCATTTTCTTTAAATATGTCTTCCATCAGAAAACCGCTACAAAGAATGTAAAAAAACAAAAACATTTTAATCTAAGAAGGTTTTTAAAAAGCTTTTTTCTGATATTCTATAGTTGTTGAAAGTGTTTCAATATGAGGATTTAAAAATGTATATACTTTATCTTTTCTGTAAGAAGAAACTGAAATATTTCCGTCTCTTTTTGTTCTTGAAGCTGCAGAGCTCAGCAGCACCTGGTAGATGAGATTAAAAAAAAGAAATGCCAAGAAAGTCAAAGTCTGAGCAGATCTTTCCAGTAAAGCTGGTGTGAGTTAAGCGTGTTCGGGCAGATCTAGGTGACTAATGCTGATTTACTGTAAGACTGGCCTTACGTTTTTGCTCCAATGCAAACATTACTCAGTTTACAAGTTCATATGATTCCCATGGACAGACAGATCAATATCTGTGATCATGGAGCCCTCTGACTGTGAGGCCGACAGCCTGATGTCATTTAGCTGGAGCGGTTCCAGGGACTGAACGCCACGCTGACATTGATGGTTCTTCCAGAGGATATCTGAGCTTTCCCTCTGAAGCTGGCTCTGAATTAAAAAAAAAAAAAAAAAAAACCAAGATAACAGTTGGGAACGAGAAAACGCATGCTCACGCCTTCAAAGTCACCTTTCCCATCTATGCCAATTACAGTAAGTTCTGTGAGGTGGCTCGGCCCGACATCACACATCGGCGCAGGAGACGGATTCCAGCTCTGCTAGACAGCTGCTTTCTGCCTGAGATAACAAATTAAATTGTCTGACAATATGTCTGCGCACTAAAATGCAGACTTGCTCACTTTTATTTTATGAAGTTTCCGTCTTCATTTGAAGATACATCAAGCTCTGTGTTGTAAAATTGAAGTGCTTTGGAGAAAACGGAGATGACAAGGGACTTCAAAGCTTCCTGCAGGCGTGAAGCTCGACAGATTCTTGTTCCACGAGTCATTGTAGAACAGTAATGATCAGAAATGTTTTGTATTTGGTTTGTGCAGAGAACACTGAATGGATGCTCCATGCAGGGCCCAGCACATCAAACCTGAGCTGCAGGGCAATCATGTTGATGTTGAACCAACTGAGGAGGAAAAGGAGACGAAGGCAGATCTGTGTGCAGCCTTCAAGTGAAAAAATATATCTCTACAGCGTCAGATAATTGTTCTCCTGGTACCAAAAATTCACATTTTAGGCAGTGAAAGTCAGCTTCAGTAAAAACTTTTATAATCTGGTCGGATGCTTTTAATTTCCATAACACTGTTAATGCAATAAACTACAGAAATGTCAAATATTCACATAATGCACAAAGATTTGTCTACTCATTATGCAAACCTTCATCTGAAAAACTGAGGTTCCCACAAGCCATTTTTGTATCATAGAAAAACAGAATTTTGTTGAACAAATTCTTACTATGATCATTTAAAACAACTAGTGCTTTGTGGAAATTTGGTGTTTGCAAAAAAACGGAAGGTTATTTATTGAAGTTCTGCTTCACATCTAAGCTCCTGAACATTGAATTTCCATGGATCCATTTTGATGAAAGATTTGGCATCAATGAAACAATAATAAATAAAAGCTGAGAACAAGCAAAAGAAATGCTGAAAGTTTCTTCATACTTCATAAGTACTGCATTTCATTAGAATGGAACAGAACAACACAGCTTTCTTAACTACTGATAAAAACTGTGTTGTTAACATGTTAGAGCATTTTTCTCATGACGAAAGACATTAAGGAAATTAAGCTCAAAATTGCATTTCTGAGTATTACTTTATTCAAATTAATCGGGAGCAGATGAAAAAAAGCCATTTGAAAAACGATGTGTGAAAAAGGGTGTCGTTTCGCACATGTGGCGGGGGTCAAATTTTGACTCAAAGGCACAGAAACGTTTACAACTGCGAAAACAATATGGTCCTTGCAGTCAGGGACTGCTGCTGCAGGCCGTAATTATTAGAGTGGAACCGTTAAAGACAGTAGATGATACACATTTTTATTTGAAAAAGACAAGCAAGCATCCATCTGCTGAAGGAATGGCAATGATGATCATCGCCGGTTTGAAAGCCTTTAACAGTGAAACCATTGTACTGAAGAATCAGCTGTGAAGGAAATGCTTCTCTGAATTCTTCAAACTGACCAAAACATTATTCTATGTTTCCACAGTTTGTGTGACTCAGGTTGGAGTCAGGATTTCTCTTTCATCACAGTAACCTGTGTTCAGATGGGTCTTCCGTTGCCCCCCCACCACCTCTATACTGTCTATTATATAAAGACCTCTCCAAGAGAGAAGAGCAGGTAGCTGCTGATGCTTTTCCTTGAATGCAGCAGTGCTTTTTACTTAGGCAGAAAATATTCAGTTATCTGCACAATTAACAAATTCTTGCAGACTTCAAACGTGCAGAAAACGAGAAGATGGATGACAATGGTTTGCTCTTGTGAAAAAAGTGGGTTATAATTGGCACATCTCTCCATCACACAAGCGTTAATATTGATGAGACAAACCTTTCGGAACTCTTTTTGGCCGTCGTTCACAAGTATGAAACAGTCTTCTGTATGTGGCAGCTCTGAACGGCCGCAGTTCCCCAACCCGCATGACTGGATCAGTGAGGAACTCTAATGACTGTGGAGTGACGTTTAAGCAGATTGAAAGAAAATAAAATGCTACTAAATATAAATATACACAGTGACTTTATTTTACTAATCTGGTTGAGATGTGATTCAGGTTTACCTCGTATTAGGGTTAAAGCCGTCTTCCTGGCAGCATCTAAATTTCAAAACTGTAAAACGAGTTGCTGCAAAGCTGATTTTTCAAGACTTAAAATTTTCTATTTGATTAACAACTGGCCTCAGACAGATTGATCTGGTTGGATCGTAGGAATAGAAATCGATTCATCAATCAATCTACCCTAAATTTGTACAATCCTAAAACTGTTTCTAAAAAGATTGTCGGGCTAAAGAAGAGGCAGGCTGGTGCTTCTGTTTCTGCTTTAGATCCAACTTCACTTTGGAGACACATGTGCTTTTCCCCGTTTGGACATGGTTTCTGATTTAGGTTCTAAAAGGTTCCTTTCATAACTTTTAAATCAGCATTGATGCAATTTGCTGGCTGAGTATTCGGGGAACTCCCTGCTCACATCGCCTTACCCTCTCCGACCATCGGTTGATCAATTTAACATTAACCTTGCAACAAAAAAGATGAGCGATGTCCGAGCTATCCAGCCGTACAGTTTTGAGCCAGATAACAGCTCGGACGGGAGAACTAAAGCCTTACATGGATCTAGTTATCCACAAGTGGATGCATCAGAATGCAGAGGAACAGGGAGCTTGCGACTTGCCGTAGTTGCTTCTACATCACACCAATGAACTTTGTTGAGAAATTCTTTGAATTGCAAATTTAGGCTTAATTTTCTTTATGCACGCCCTCCATCATGAAAAAAATGTCATGTTAAAACATCCAAAACACCTTTTTCATCGGAGTGGGTCTTTAAACTCGACCTTGGAGCGCTGATGCTTCACGTCTTTCACTAAAGTGGACATGGGGTCCTAAAGTCCTTCTTCTCCTCCAGTCTTGAGAAATCTCTCATAATACCCTCCTGTGGTTCTCTTAATGCCCCTCGGCAACCTGCCTCCCCCACCCAACCAACCAACCAGCCAGCAGCCTCCTCCCTGCCTTTAAATGGCAGAATGATTCATTTGTGGCGATTGATTTCTCCTCCTGTGGGGGGGAACAGAGATTGAGGGGAGAGGGTGATGTCGTTTGAAAGAGGGTCAGAGAGGGAAGACGATGAGGTGGAGCTGACTTGGAGAGAGGTGATGAGGAGAGGTTTGTGTGTGTTTAGACATCCTGTATTCAGCATGGTGCCTCTCTGCAGTTCTTTTTTTCCAATCTTTAATGTGTGTGTGTGTGTGTGTGTGTGTGGGGGGGGGGGGGTAGTTGCAGTCTAGATGCGTCAAACCCACAGCCCCCCCCTTTTTTGGTGGCGATTGGCAATTCACTGAGTGTCCACATGTCATGTCTTGCCCCTGCTGCAGCGGCGAGCAGCATGGAATGCTGGGAGGAGGAAGACGGCTGGACGGATGGAAACTGGTCTTCATCCATCCCCCTGCTCCATTAAAGCTTTGTACATGTGTGTGTTTTAACCCCCACCTCCTCCTCCCGTCATGACGTAATAGGAGAAAAAAAAAATCATCTTCAACGCCATTTTTACAGCCACCAGTTCTTTACCGCCTCCTCCCATCCTTATCGTTGTCTTTCTCTGTAGTTAAATCCCCACACAGCTGCTACTGAGCAAATTTAATATAGTGGCCCCCAAAAAGCAGTGAAGGGGGCTCAGGTCAGAGAAGATGACAGGCCCTCTGATCGGCACTTAATTCTGTTGGGTAATCATTTTAATTAAGCCTGTGTGTGTTTAGCGTTTGCACTGATGTGCCCGTCTCTCTGCGTACTACAAGCACATTTCTGACGGATGACGTTTGGAGAAGAGCGTGACCTACATTTCCATGCGAGAAGCACACACACAGCACGTCAACGATAGTGTTATAATGTGTGCAGCAATCAGCCGCTGTCGGTTTTGTCAAATGACAATTCAAGGGCATGTGTACAGTGGGAGCGACAGGCGAGGAAATCAAACGGGCATTAATGAAGACACCTGGGTGGAGACGCTCAAACGTCTGTACATGTTAGCTTATGCTTGGACTGTGAATCGCATTAGAACCTGAGACAAAAACAGACCAGAAATCTGAAATTCAGGGCTAAAAAACCCACAGAACTGTTCAGAATGATTCACTGATGAAAAAAGTCAGAAATGAGGAAAGTAGGATACAGTAGACGTCAGAAATGACATGTTAGCAACAGAATAAATTGTGTTATTGTCTGTTTTCTGTTGATTTTTCCCTTAATAATCACATCCAACCTTTTTGTTTTGACATTCATAAGGTAGGATTTTATAAGTTTAATTCTTCCCAAGGTATTAATCAAATTCTAATTGACAGTTATCATAATTAATGAATTTAATGTGTGTTTACAGTCTGCATACATGCAAACACAGTATGTTTATTTACGATTCAGAGTAATTGTAATGTCAAGAATATCAGTTGTTTATTTACTTATCCATTTATGAATTAGTATCTAAATAAATCTAAATAAATTTGATGTATCTATCAGTTAATGTTTTACAAACTTGTCCTTGTTTTGTTGCAAAGATTGCTTGAAATTAATCAATTAATCAATACTAAGTGCCTTTAGTTTGTTCTTCAAATCTGTTCTCCGTAAGATGACCTTTGAAAACAGTCATGAACCTGAGCCACACACTGTCTGTTTAACCACAGAACCAAGAGGAGAATGCAGAAGAATAAACCAAGCGTGGAGCGGATCTCTGATCACCAGGATCAGGAGTCACTGATACGTTTCTGAATTTCTTAGATTCAGGTTGAAAAAGGTCTTCACTTGATTAATTCTGTGATTCAGTCATTTTGTAAAACATTCTATTTAAAACTGTTGCTTCTTTTGAAAAATGGATTTTACATTAATAATTCAACCTAACTGCCCTCACTGATGGATACGAGCTGAGGGCGTGAAATGGGAAAACTTGTACGGCGCATGAATAAAAATATCAAGGTTGTGGACCATTGTTGAGCCACCGAGCAAAAATGTTCTAACTCGTCTTCTATGGGCATGCTGTGAGTGAGAGGTCGTGGAGAACACTTGTACGACACGCGAAGGTGAAGTAGGTGAGATGCAGGCGAGTTGTACAGATTGTTCTTTTTTTTTTAAACCCCCCCCCAATCAAGCAGATTGTGTAAGGATCCCGATAATGCTGTTCACGTGATACGTGCGCGCTCCTGGTGTGCAACCTGACTGTTAGAAATGAGACAATCACAGTGCACTTTGTGTGGATATCCTACGGGGACTTGGGTATCAGGTACACACCTCGTGTGCGGTCAGTGAAGAGCCAGTACTCACATCTTACTAAAGCCTGAAGTGTGGCGAGAGGACAGCGTACAACAGCATCACCCGTATCTCATAAGTGCGTAACGCAATGTCATTATCAGGTTATCCTTTTAGTGTTTCTGGGTCATCCCTTGCTGAAGTATCAGGAAACACATTTTAGTTCATTCATTTGTTTTATTTAGTTTTGTTTGCACCTTCTTTGATTTTCCACTACTCTCTTTTGGTATCGCCACTACAAATCAACTCCCTCCACTGCATCATATTCACTCTCACTCCCAACCATCTTCACGTTTTCCTTTATCCATCAACTAGACCTCTGTCCTGGCAGCTCCAACCTCAGCATCCTTTTCCCGACATCCTCTGGATGTTCCTCTAGATTCATACCTGATCTTGTCCATCCTCATCAAACATCTGCGTCTCTTCTACCTCCAGCTCTGCCTCCTGACTCTGCATCAGAGCTATGGTTGATCTCACTACAGTCTTCTACACTTTCACCACACACCTCACACCTGAAACCTTCCTCCACCTGTTCCATCTTTTTTACACATGCCCCTACACCTCTTTCCTACTCTCTGCTGTTCTGGACTGTTCATCTTAAGAACTTAAAGTCCTCCACCTTCGTCTTCACCTCTGCTTACCGGTCCGCTTCAGTTCCTCTCATTCACAGATGATACTGTCTTGCTGCAGCTGACCTTCATTTGTCTTCTTTCCAAGGCAAACCTCCACCTCTCTAGATGTTCCTCCGCCTGCTCCAGGTTTTTTTTTTTTTTATAATTAACAGGCGGCTTTTACCTGTCAGGCTTGTTTATTTGACTTGTTTTGTCATTTTCAGAACCTATGAAATTTGGTGACATGATCTCTTGCCAAGACGGCGACAACAACAGAGAGGAATGACGGTAGGCTTTAAGTCAGACCAGTAAGTGGCATTCATCTTCATTTAGTCATTGGCTAAGACATCTCCTTTCTCACGTGATTCCATGACCTCAGATCACTATTCAGGAATGGAAATCACTTTACTCCACAGGTGAGGTGAAACATGCTCTCTGGAGAGATCTATCATGTTTGACTGTTGGTAGCAAGATTGGTTCGGCTGGATTTTACCAGCAATGAAGATTGGTGGAGGAGTGATCATGATATGGGGGTGTCATTCAGGGTAAAGCTAGCTGTCTGCTGCAGGTAAAGACAATGCCGTTTACTTTCACAGTTGTAAAAATATGTTTTGATGGCAGGAAAATGATGTGAAATAGTAAAATTTCCAAATGATTTCTTTCAAGCAAGAGTATTTTGGGAATTTCAGAGTTACGACATGCAACAGGAAGTGATAAAACCAACCGTTGGTCCTATTTATGAGTGAAAGTTCAGATCATTTGACAAAGTTACTAACTAACTCTGCTGCTGTTGTAGTGCTTCAGGATACGATTCATACAGATTCAAATTTGAGGATTTCTGTTTTCACATCATGAGTCAGAACTGCTCTGTGCTGATGGGAGTCATTCTCATCTTGCAGATCATTCGAAGCACTTCAGGCTGCATTCACACATGCGCTCTCTCTCCTCACACTGGATGTCCATCACAGCCAGGAGCTGGAAAAAAGGAACTTTTTGTCAAATATGCCAAACTAATCACTTATCACAGACAGACAGCGACAAAGTGTGGTTTATTCTGCTTCAATTTACAAATTTAAAACAACCAGTGAGGAAAGAATGAAAGGCTAACCGTTGACTACAACAGTTTCTATGGAAACACGTCAGTGTACAGCTCTTTGGAGGGAGTGAAGAAGGGACAGCATTTTGGTCTGCTGGTATGGACAGAAGTTTTTCTCAGAACTGTGCAGAAGCCTTTGATTTGTTTGCCTTGAAAATGTCAAAAAGCAACATTACGTTTTAAACAGGAAAACAATTCCAGAAAATGTAATTCCGAAACACAAAAACGCAGCCCCAAAAAACAGAAAGAAAACAAAAAGGAAAGAAAAAGTAATTTCCAGAAATAAAACTTAAATGTTAAATGTAATGTTGATTGTTTACTATATTTTATTGTGCATATTTATAGCTTTTGGGATTTTATTGGATGAATTTGGTTAATAATGGGGCTTTGGCTGGTTGGTGAAAAGATATAAAGAAAAAACATCTTTTTAAATTGTCGTTGTGATCTTTAAGAAGTTTTTGCGTGGAGTGATTTGTTGATTTGCACTTCAGGGCCACCGTACTTTGAAGTTCTTGGGCCTCAAACTACAAAAGGGGAACTTCAAGAAGAAGCTTGTGAAAAGCACAGAGGTCCTAGATCTACCGATGTACACATACTGTACGTCACAGGGTTGGTCCTCGTGGCGGTGATGTAACAACATGACACAACTGAGCACCGCTCTCCACTGCTGGAGAGACGAGCAAAAATTCTGGACATGCGTTCAACATCTGCAGTCATTTCCAGGTGAGTGTGTCTCCTTCTCCCCCGCTGCTGCCTGCTGCTATGATCATGAGAGACACCCTGTCCTGGAAAGCGATCTGAGGGAGCAAAGAGAAGCCACGCTGCTTTTCATTAAAAATTCATCCTGCTCCTTACAGCTTCAGGAATACAGACACATGAAGGTGAGCGCTCATGCTCACACATCCACACAATCACAGAAACCGAGCAGAAGAGAGGGGGAGGAGAACAGCAGCACGCTTCGCTGGAAATTACATCATCCTCCTCAGTGGACTTACCAACACCTTATCTGTCCTCGGCCACATCAGGATGCAGCAGTGAAGATGGTGGCAGCTTTATTTGGACAAATTCCCTGATCTGCTGATGAGCAAGGCATTTGCTTTTCATCTTTTCTTTAATCCAGGTGAAAATCAGCAGCAGCGTCAGCAGTTCGGCTTTGTCTCTGTGTCACACCACCTATCGCTACAGGAATAATTGAGCGTCAGCTTTTTCTTGACACCAACTTTAGATCATTTCTTCTCTTTGCAAAATACACAACTGAATGTGCCAATAAATAACAAAATACAACAATGGTTTGGTTGGAAGTCTGGCAGACATTTGATTGGTCAGTCATTTTGATGAGTAGAGCCATTTCACACACTAATATCTGATGTGGGAAAGAGGATTAAGCAGGTCAGCGGGGTCCTCAGGTGGGAACTCTTAAACAAGTATCGTTGTTGAGTTTGGCCAACAACACAAGAGGCTCAACAAAATGTTTCTGCACTCATACTCCATCATTTCTAAACTCAAGTAACTAAAAAAACAGCACAAAGCAAAAAAAACATTAAGCCTATCTATTATCCTGACAAATACACAAATAGAGATGAAAAGAAGTGAAGACGAAGAGATAAAGAAAATGAAAGTGAAAGAAGACGCAGATGTGTCCATTGAAAGAAGTTACCATAAACCAAACTCTACCCAGCTGGTTTAGGATGATTGACAGTGCCAGCCTTCACAAGAGGAGATGAGGAAACAGAATTGAAGTAGACGACACTAAGAACTTGCAAGAAGAAAGCCCCCCCCCAGCATCTCATTTCAGCCACCAGTTAAATCCAGTGGAGGCACCAGTACATACAAGAAAAAGCTGGTTTTACTTACAGGTTTAACTCTCCAACCATCTGCTCGACACACGTGTAACAAAACAAACAGCATCTCAATTTTCGGTTAAACGTGTGCCACTAACACAGCCTAAGATGAGACGTGCACTACCCAGACTCCACCCACACTCCTGAGCTCATGACTGGAGGTTGAAACCGTCCTTTCTGCTCCTCCTTGTCATCTTTGAATTGAAGCCGTTTCCAGCAGTCTCGTTGACAGATACGGTCTCATTACAACTGTTTGTTGTCCCAACAGCACCATTTGCTGTGACAATTGGGTCTGCCAGGCCTGTCGACTGCAGTAAATACTCACTCTGGAGAGTAGTAAACACGACCATCTGAACAGCGTCGCATTGACAGGAGGCTCTGATGTCCTTGGAGCCCCAAAGGCCAAAATGGCGCCTCAGGGACTTAAATATGGCCACCAAAGGACATGAAAACATCAGCTGCACCGGTCAATGCCCAGATTATGCGAACTCACACAGCAGATCTCAAATTAAAAAGGGAGCAAAGTTGCTTGTCAGCCACAGGGGTTCTCCACTATGAAGTTTTAGTAAAACGTATTAATAACCAAATACATGTGGAGGAAGTAAAGAATTTAATGAAGTCATTTTTAAACTTGTCTTTTGTCTCGTTGGTCTGGTTTGGGTTAACTAAACCAAAAGTTTCTCAAAATGTGTAAATATGTTTAGAATTTTCTAACAGCCCTTTAGAAAGCATCAGCAAAAAATTCTCTTTATTATTTATTTATGTATTTCTATATTTACATTTTTGCCAACATGCTGAAGGCCATTAACAGGCCAGTTCCCACAAAAATCACAAACTCGCTACATAAATATCCTAAATAAAACAATAAAACAGACGGATGCATTATTTTAAATTTTCTTTCTTGGAAACATGGCCCTTTGGTGACAACCATTTCATGCAGTTGTTAGGACGGCATTATCAATATAATAATAAGTCCTGTACTGAATTATGGTGAATGTCTGTAAATTCTCAAAGGGGGATGGAAGGGTTACACAGCCTTGAAGGGTTATTGCATTATGAGATCATTTTGTTAAATGTATAGTTTATTCTGACAACCACTGCTGCCTATTTTTCTGTTAAAACAGATTTTTTTCCCTCCTTTTTATCTTGTTTATTTAAAAATCAATCATAGCAACACACTCCTCCTTTATTTATTTATTTTAACCAAGATTATTCTTTATTCATTTTGAGTAATACATTTAATTTAGGAATTAGAATTTAAAAAAACAACTGTATTCCTAATCTTACCAACAGATTAAAGCATGTTTTCCAATCATGATCCACAAATATTTATATGTTTTACTTTTTTGTTGAGACCTAATAAACAAATACAACTTATAGCAACTTGTCAGATATGTTTTTTTTAAATCTAAAGTTAGTTTTGAGTTTAATGCAATAACTGCCTCACTCACTGCCTCTGCTCTGTGTCTAAAAATTGGAAATTATTCATCAGAGAAAAAAACTACTAAACATCAAAAGCCAAAGATGTCAGACACCTAAAAAGCCACATATTTGCATTTCAAATCACATGACACATGAATTATCAGGAGCCATCTGCACGGGATCACCTTCATTGTCTTTCAACTTCTCTGTGGAGCTACATCCACTTGCTTTTTCCCTTCCTCCACATCTTGCTCACTCCTCCATCTGTCGCTTCCTGACTCGGCTGTGCCGGCGTAAC
Organism: Oryzias celebensis; assembly: GCA_014656515.1. Lineage (NCBI taxonomy): Eukaryota > Metazoa > Chordata > Actinopteri > Beloniformes > Adrianichthyidae > Oryzias > Oryzias celebensis. The sequence goes on along the minus strand of BNCR01000008.1, from coordinate 3,138,542 downwards.
CTTCAGTCGTCCTCCTCAGCCCTGCTCCTTCAGGAACCTCTAATCAATGGCTCACCTCGGTTGAGGCTTCAGACTCCCGGTTTCTTTGTTTTTTTTCCTTGGCTTGTACAATGGTCGCCGAGCTGTCAGCAGCTCTCCCACTGGGTGCTAAGAGGGCTTTGCAGAGGTGGCAACATCTCTGTCTACTCTCTTCAGCTCCATTTGTTAAACATTTTCCTATAAAGATTGGTCTTAACGACAGCTTTAATCGCTCAGATATTGAATTTGGTACCACAGAAAGTAATCAGAATAAAAGATTCTGCACGTACTTTGAAAATCTTACAATTAAAACAAATATATGAATTAGGTTTGTGCAACTAAAAATAAATGTAAATAAGTTATTATAAAGAGTAGTTACTGTCTTTTTTTAATGGTACAACGTCTGTAAAATAGTTCTGCCAATTAAATTCACCAACAAGTGACATGAAATGGAAAAAAAATAAAATCTCTTAAAAACACGAAACTTTCTTTTTTACGTTGATGAAACATTGTGGCTTTAAGTGCTTTGACAAGGAAAAACTGTTGTTTTTTTACTCCTTTTTGCTGGCTTAGAACTTAGCACTTTTTTTTTTTTTAGTTTAGGGAAACCGACAATAATCCATCATCTGCATGGTGCAGCTGAGTGAATGATGACCGGACAGTGATAGCCCAGTCTTTTTTTTTCTTGGCTGCTTGAAGTTAGCTAACGTGTGTACATTTTTGTGGAAATTTGCAATACAAAATGTTTAGATATTCCAGCAACCAGGTTTTCAGAAACCAAATGTATGTGGTTAAAAAAGTCATAACATGACGTGATTTCATTCAATTAAAGCCAATGCGCTTTTAGAAGTGATCTGACATCATTTAGGTCAAGTTTGTGGGAAGTTGTGTACATGTGATCTTTGTAAAGATGTCAACGTTGTTATTCAGGTTTTGTAGATGACGGTTGAAAACTTGTTTGCAATGAATCCAAGAAGAAGAGCAAGCAAGAGGTGTTACTCATTTTTCTGACTCTGCCCACATTGTTGAGAAAGTTGCATCACAAGTGAAGTCATTTCATTCAACGGTTTACCAATTTTACTTTGTACGAGTCACATGGTAAAATCAGTCTACCTGTAATTATGGTAAACATTTAAGTTTAGAAAAAGAAAATGGATTTTTAATTTTGAAGGCAGCTGATTTTATTATGGACCCCCAAAAAAACAAAAGCTGAGGAGATATGAACTCTGACAAGTTCAAGCAAGTTTTTCATGGGTTGTATCTGAATTCCATCACTACTCGCTACTTGTACTTTGTAGTGCTGTCTGAAGCTACAGTTCCAAAATCCAGTCCAGAAGTCCAGCAGTGTCCAGCAGTGTGCATCGATGCTCAATAGACTGGTGAATATAGACCACAATCCATTGCGTTTGAATGACTTTTCATGTACACACGTGGACAAAATTGTTGGTACCCCTCAGTTAAAGAAGGAAAAACCCACAATTCTCACTGAAATCACTTGAAACTTACAAAAGTAACAATAAATAAACATTTATTGAAAATTAAATAATCAAAATCAGCCATCACTTTTGAATTGCTGATTAACATAATTATTTGAAAAAAACAAACTAATGAAACAGGCCTGGACAAAAATGATGGACCCATAACTTCATATTTTGTTGCACAACCTTTTGAGGCAATCACTGCAATGAAGCGATTTCTGTATTTGTCAATGAGCGTTCTGCAGCTGTCAACAGGTATTTTGGCCCACTCCTCATGAGCAAACTGCTCCAGTTGTCTCAGGTTTGATGGGTGTCTTCTCCAAATGGCATGTTTCAGCTCCTTCCACAGATGTTCAATGGGATTCAGATCTGGGCTCATGGAAGGCCACTTTAGAATAGTCCAACGCTTTTCTCTCAGCCATTCTTGGGGGTTTTTGGCTGTGTGTTTTGGATCGTTGTCCTGTTGGAAGACCCATGACCTGCGACTGAGACCAAGCTTTCTGACACAAGGCAGCACATTTCTCTCCAGAATGCCTTGATAGTCTACAGATTTCATTGTAGCTTGCACACATTCAAGACACCCTGTGCCAGATGCAGCAAAGCAGCCCCAAAACATGACTGAGCCTCCTCCATGTTTCACCGTAGGGACAGTGTTCTTTTCTTCGTATGCTTGGTTTTTGAGTCTATGAACATAGAGTTGATGTGCCTTACCAAAAAGCTCCAGTTTGGTCTCATCTGTCCAAAGGACATTCTCCCAGAAGCTTTGGGGCTTGTCAACATGCATTTTTGCAAATTCCAGTCTGGCTTTTTTATGATTGTTTTTCAGCAGTGGTGTCCTCCTTGGTCGTCTCCCATGAAGTCCACTTTGGCTCAAACAACGACGAATGGTGCGATCTGACACTGATGTACCTTGGCCTTGGAGTTCACCTTTCATTTCTTTGGAGGTTGTTCTGGGCTCTTTGGATACAATTCCAACGATCCGTCTCTTCAATTTGTCATCAATTTTCCTCTTGCGGCCACGTCCAGAGAGGTTGGCTACTGTCCCGTGGGTCTTGAACTTCTGAATAATATGAGCCACTGTTGTCACAGGAAGTTCAAGCTGTTTAGAGATGGTCTTATAGCCTTTACCTTTAAGATGTTTATCTATCATTTGTTTTCGGATGTCCTGGGACAATTCTCTCCTTGGCTTTCTGTTGTCCATGTTCAGTGTGGTACACACCTTTTCACCAAACAGCAGAGTGACTACTTGTCTCCCTTTAAATAGGCAGACTGACTGATTATGAGTTTGGTAACACCTGTGATGTCAATTAAAGGACACACCTGAGTTAATCATGTCAGTCTGGTCAAATAGTTTTCAATCTTTTATAGACGTACCATCATTTTTGTCCAGGCCTGTTTCATTAGTTTTTTTTTTAATAATTATGTTAATCAGCAATTCAAAAGTGATGGCTGATTTTGATTATTTAATTTTCAATAAATTTTTATTTATTGTTACTTTTGTAAGTTTCAAGTGATTTCAGTGAGAATTGTGGGTTTTTCCTTCTTTAACTGAGGGGTACCAACAATTTTGTCCATGTGTGTAATAAAATATTATTTCAATAATTTTCTTATAAACTATCCACATTTTCATCACCAGAATACAATGGATTCCATAAATAGTCTGCATAAAATGTTCATATGTATTAAGTTTTGACTTTGGAAAATCTGTGATGTCATGTTTGGCGTATAAAAGAATGTAGTGAGCATGGTGTCCTGATGCTGCATACACATAAGGCAAGTGTCTGGTTTGTACGTAGAGCTCGAAAATGAACTTTTGAAAAATTGAAAGCAGTCGTTCGAATGCCATTGGCCAAGGCCGGTGTCTTCATAGCTTAATTAGCTTAATTAGTTTTAAACTCCAGGACAATCAATTAAACATAAAGTTCTTTTTTTTTTTTTTTACTCGTAAGGGAGTAGGGAGAGAGTTTTTGGAGATTCTTTTACAAAGTTTTCTTGAAGGTACACACAGGTTCAGGAATTTTCACAAAATTTTGCAAAATTCAAATCTTTGTTAAAAAAAAAAAAAAAAAAGGAAGATTTGATCGCGATCGGAGATTTATGCAACTCTGCCAAACTGAACACATTCTGTACAGGAGACACGCCACAGAGGAGATTGATTGATTGACCATGTTAACAGCCAATCAGAATGCAGTGGGGGAAAAGAAGCTTGCATTAAAAATCCCACAAAACAGCGAGGGCTTGAAAGGTGAATCATATAGCGATGGACCACTGTACGCCAAAGGTTCTGTGGGTTTAGGTTTTCAAATCTGAAAAAAAGTTTGAAATTCCTTATATGATAAAAAAAAAAAAAAAGAACATTAGGAGAGATGAGCTCTAGCTCTAGCGCCGTCATGTCGATAAGTTAAAGAGAAGACGTTTAAATGTGACGCCCTGGCTTCAAAGTCAGCACACAACTCACGAAAAGTGGGAATTTTAATCAAAATCGTCCAGATAACAGCATCGTCCTGTGCCGTCCTTGTGGGATCGGGCCATTATACCATCGAATGCTAACCGCTCTCACACAGCACATCCATTACACAATCTGTAGTGTTCTTGTTCCAGCTACTCCATCAGTATTAATACCAGCGAGCCGAGGCCCGCGCAGCTGCCTGTAGAGCGGCTCAGCCTCGTACCTTGCCTCCACTCCCAGATGATGCAGCGTGTTTGGTCTGCGTTCTGACACAAAACAAATACACCGTAATAGATTGCAAATGAAGTGCACCACGGACACCACCAATTAATCAAAAGCCAGATTGCTGTGCCTCTGCTCCATTTCTCTGCAGTCGCAGAAAAAACAGAAACGAAAGAAAAAAGCAAATTGCACCTTCTTAAAATGAATGGATTGTATCTGCAGTTAATTATCATTAACTGCTGGGTCTCTTTGGGAGGTTTCTACAGCTTAAGGACACAGCCGGGGATGCCGAGCACAAAGGACCTGCGATGGAGTCACAGAACTCAGCCTGCTGGTAATTGCACTTCATTCGCAAGAAGATCAATTCTATGTAATCTGAGTGCAATCACACTAAAAATCGAGTGGTTATTCAAGCCGCTTTAACGTGGAAACTTCTCATTTTCAGAAGACCCACATATTTGATGCTGAGCGTGAAAACATGACGGGAGGTTGGTCTGGTGATGAGCCCTTTCTCTGGCTCAGACTTTGATCTCAGAACACTGCAGTGCAACGTTACAGCAGACATAAAACAGCAGATGGGTCATGCGTGTCCATTCATGGCTTCTTTTGGACCGCATGACTTCTCCAACATAATGAAACTGAACATCCAGCCAACTGTTTTCTTTGGAATGAAGACTCAACTCTGATGAATAACCAGAATCACCATTCCTGCTCTCCTGCATTCCTTCTTTTGTTCTCAATTATCCTATTTTTTCATGATATACTTTCTGTTGTTCATGTTATAAACTGACCAGTCAGAGGCTTCATTAAAAGTAGGTGTTGCCCGCTGGCCCCCACAGCCAACGTTTAAAGCGTTTGTGATTTTGTGGATCCTGCTTTTTAGTAGTAGGGGTGTGAACTTCCAACAAGCTCACTCCTGATTGGCGAGAGTGGTTGTCATAGAAACATTGACTCATACTTGGATCAATCAGTGCTTGTTAACGATGTCTGGCTCCAATATGGCGGCGTCTGTTTTGCAGAAAAATGGTGACTGTGTTAACTTCATTTGGTTGGAACTGGAAGCAAACCATTTTTTATTGATGACGTCACACTCACTCTGTCCACATCTCATGTTTAGTAAGTAGAGCAGCCGTCTTTTTAGTTGGCCTATGTCATGCTGGTCTTCAGCCTTTCAGAGTAAACAATTTCCCTGTATGATAATATGTTATCTTTGCCACACTAAATGATATATTTTTTTAATGAAATGTGAGTTATTTTACCAAGCTCCTTTTCCTACCCGGCAGTAAGATGCCTTGATCTCTAAGCTCCGCCTTTCACTGCTTGTGGGTGACTCCACAAACAATTCTAAAGGTTTGTAAAGATTCACACAGAAAAAGTTAACAAGAAGGTTTGGTTGGCAGCTGTTAGGCTGAGCTTACATGAAAATATGAAATTTTTTTGGCATCGTAAGAATTCCAGCTCCTTAATTTCTTGTTTAAATCTGTGCATTACACACATACATGAGTCAATAATTCTTACTGACATGAGCTGAACTGGTTTCTTTACATGGACTTAAGCTGCCTTTTTTTTGCAGAAACTTCCTAATGTGACATCATTCTTCTCTCTCTATCATGCTCTGCTGAGCTGTGGTTCCACACTGTATGCTTACACAAATATTAGCCCTGGGTATGTTTCCTATTGATTTGTTCTTTGGTCATGTAGGATAAAGATAGACCCCACCCAACAGGACCAACTACAGCTAAAAATAACACAAGTGAATTAGGCTTCACAAATACACGCTCTCGCACTCGGTCCACTCTGCTGTGCGGGACAATCAAGTTTAGTTCAGACACTTTTTTTCTAGTGTTTGTGAAGCATTTCTTCATCTTCGCTGAGGCTTGTTGTGTTGTTTTGTTATTTCTACTCAACAGAAGTGATGCTGTAGGGAAGCAACACCAATGATTGCTAATTTTCAAAGCTAAATGCAGCAATTTTGAAGCTGTGAAATTTGCAGCTATAATATTGCATTTTCACACTAAGGCTGTACTTTGCTAAGATTCATTTCAGATTTATTATCATAATGGTCACATGAAATTCCACAGCATTGAGGGACAACCTCCTGTCAAAAGGTGAAGATTAAAGTCACTGTGATCATCTTTTGATCTGTTGTAAAATCGTTCCAATATTTTAAAAAAAAAATTATTATGATGATGTCATTTTAAGCCTAAATCCAAAAAACTGTGTCGTTTTCTAGAACAGTTTCTACAGATCAGTAGGAGTCCATGAGAAATGCACCTCTCAGTTGTGGGCGAAGTTTTTCCATCACCATGTTCACAGGCTCTCCTGCTAGCTTACAGCTCCTTTCAACCCCAACCCAACCTTAGTGGTGCAACAAAAATGGCGAGCGGTATTGGAGCTATCCAGCCGTAAAGTTTTGAGCCAGATATCAGCTCAGACAGAGGATGGAGCAGGAGCTTGTGGCCCGCCATTTTTAGGGATAGGGTTAAGACACTGCTACGAGCCTTTTCCAATGATATTTGCAATTGGATGGAATTTTAAGCCCAATTTTCTGTAAATACATCATCCATCATGAGAAGAATGCCACAAGAACAAATTAAAAAGAAAATCCTTTTTCATTGGAGTGCGTCTTTTAGAACATTTTGATTTCTTGTTTTTTTTAATCTGATGCTTATTGTAGCTGATATAAACAGAGGATTGACCAGCATTGCACTCCAACAACAACAAAGAATCCCAGTCAATCAAACAGAAAAGACACTGAAATAAACGTTTCAAAATTCTACCCAGTTGGTTTCATTCAGAATATTTTTTCTGCCACTGCATTTGGACCATGCCCCAGATGACATGCCATGTGAGAAAAATGTTCCCTCTGTCGAAATGGACAAAAAAATTAGCCCATCTGCCCAAAATAACACAAGAGTTTGCCAAATTTGCCAGCATCAAGGAAATCCACATCTGGAGATGACAGCTGTGTCAGAAACAGGATTCAAACAAAGGCTTTTCACTCAGGAAACTGGGTCTCGTGTTCCGTTTGGACCTTTTGTTTTACTGGCTCTCTAGATATCATCTTTACAGTGATTTCTAAGGACATAAACAGAGAACGACGGCTAACAGCAGGCTTTCCAGCAGCTCAGCCAAAGGTCAGAGATCTGCACCCATCTCACACCGTTTCTGGCCTCTGCTTAATTCTGAAAAGGCTGCTCTGTAATTTGGCCTTAGTGGGTAATAGAGAGGGCAAAGTGGAGAGCAATAAACTTGTTACGCTTTGCAGCAACTGTGTGCAGTCTCGGTGGAGGCAGGAGAGGGCAAAATGAATCCCATCCATCGCCGGCTGCAGGGCAAAGTGACAGAGCGGTGTAATAGAGATCAGTCACTTTACACAGGCTGTTATCAGATGACGAGAGAGGCAGGACTGATACTGACTCAGGCTCCATTTCAGCTCCAACAAGTGGTCATGGCGTTGTTTTGTATCCGCGCTGGCCGGAGCGTGTGGCTGTAATGCAGCTGGACGTGGAGGGGATTGGTTTCACGATGTGTGTAATGCCACTTTAGGGCCGTGACATTAGCCTGGGTGGGCCAGCTCCAGCTGGGTAATCCTCATCAGATTAAACCACGAAACTAATCCTGCTACTTTATACCACACTGCTCTGCTACATCCGCCCTTATCTCACCCTGCACCCCCGACATACAGCTCATGCATGTTTTTTAATGTGTGAACAGACACCAGTGAACTCCCACACATACCTGCACACTAACCCATGAGCCAGCATGCACACAAGTGTTTGGATCATTTTAAAAATATAACATTTTTTAGATTTGTTTGAACATTTAAAAAATGTTTTAATTGAAACCAATTTTGTCCAGTTCTCACAGACTACATGCAAATTATCTCCCTACTCTTTAACTACTAAAAAAAACGACATTGAGCAGAACTATCAAACACATGATCACTACTTTTGACGTCGCCGAATTCCCGAAGTAAAAACCAAATAAATATGAACATTTTACAAAGATTGTAGGAATCCACTGTGTTTTGATAATGAAAAAGGGATATGGCTTTTAAAAAAATAAACTACATTTTTTTTTACATGATGAATTGTTCAAATGCAATGCATTCTGGTCTATACTCGCCGATCTAGAGAGCACTGAACGCACTGAATCGTGCCCTAAGCAGGGAGCAGTGAAGGAATTCAGACATATGCAGTTTTTGGCACAAGCATGCTGCTTCTTCATCAGCTAAACAAAGCAAAATAACCTGTTGTGCCATCTAGTGTCTGGTGGTGTCATTGCAGGTTTCTGAGCCCGATGCAGAACCACAAACCAGATTTTCTCCAATGGCAGGCCGTGCACGGAGCAGACTTTTCCTTGGAACGTCTATATTCATTAAACACCCTACTTCCCCCAGCCTTTGCAAACACTTCATGCAAAATCAACAGAAGACGAAGCATCAAACGCTGCAGTCCACTATTTTCCTTCCGCCTCTCTATGCAGCCTGCAGGCAAAGCTGTAATGAAGATGAATGCTCCAGCTTAGCAGTGCAGCACACCTGGCAAGGTGAGGGGTGGGGGTGGGGGTACGGTCATGGCTTTTGGAGGTATCGCAGGTGGGATGGGGGAGTGATGGCCTCCAGGGGGCGATTCATCAGTGGGACACGTGTTTACTTGCTTAATCTCTCTCTCTGCAGCCACATCTGTGCTCCCAGAGTCCTAAACTTCTGCGATGAAATGCAGCTTGAAGACGGACCAGCCTGCAGCCAAACCCAGGTCACAGATTCAAACACACTTTTGACGTTATCAACTGACAATTTAACATTGAACGTTTTCTGAAGTCGTTCACAAAAAAGTGAAAAAATGACCTAAAACAGCAGACTTCTATGGTGGCCCTGAAGGGCAAATCACACCAAAAATCACAGAAGGGAAAGCAAAGGGTTAAAGTTTTTGATCTTCAGTAAAGAGCTGATTAATTGCTGAGCTTTGGCAGCGACTGTGATCAGAAGCTTAAAGAAATATCTTCTGTTTGAAGATGTTCAAGATATTTGAGATACTCCCTGTTGACAAGGTGAACAAATGTCATCATGTGATGTCCCATAAAACCTTTTCTGGTTTAGGTTTAAACATTATATTTACATTTCTGAAACATTTCCTTTTTGTTTCATGTTTTGAGGAATTCTGTTTTGTTGTTTTAAGTTTTGGTTTCTGGAATTTTGCTTAGATTTCTAAAATGTGATGCTGTTTTGCTTTTTAAATTGTTGTTGTGATCTTTAAAATCCCAGTCTTATTATCTTGTAGTCTCTTTTAAAAGTGTTCCCAGTGGTCTTTTAATTATGATGATGTGGATGCATCAGAATGAGCAGAACATGGAAGTTGTGGCCCACTAAATGTCACAACTTCAAGCTTTTTCAAACTGCATTTTTCATCTGCTCCGCATTCACAAAGATTTGAACAAAGAAATACTCAGAAATACAATTTAAATCTTAATTTATATTTATGTGTCCTTCACCACAAGGACATGTTAAAAACACCACTTTCATTGGAGTGTGTCTGTATAATTTTTTTGTGTTGAGTGATTTGCCGTAGACTTTTGAGGATGACTATGGTGAAATTCCAATTGACCATTTCTGTCTGCATTAAGCTATGACAAAGCCAGCTGTGGAAAAAGCTCTTACTGTAATCATGTGAAGCATCATGTTGAGTTTTGTCCACAGAGCAGATCTGTGTGTGGATCATCAAGAGGAAGCCCCCCCAAACACACACACAGATGGACATAAACTGTTTCAAAACACTGACAGTTGAACTGCTATTAACTAATCAGTGCAGCTCGTAGCACCACATAATGGGTAATGAGCAGAGTGTGGTAGTTATGTTCCCGTTAAACCGTCTCTTTATGGGCCCAATAAAAATCATCTGATATTCTGGAAACCAATCGGATCATAGGAACCTCGGGACTCGCGATCTTTCCCCGGAGAGCGCCTCTCAGGATGATTCATGCTCGCAAGCCCCCTCTGACCTTTAATAATGTAAAAGTCTTTCCACTTGGAGTCTGGCTGTAAAACATATAATTAATGTTAGAAAGCCGTTTGGTAACTCTTTCCTTTCAGAGGACGCAGTGAACTTAAATGCGTTGAGATCTTCCTGCTGAGAGTTTCTCTCTGGCTCTGAAGTACAGTTTATTGGGAGACAAATTAGAATTTCCCAACAGTTCCTGCTAATAACATGACTTAGTTGATTTTTTTTCCTCAAATCGATCATCTTTTGATGTATTTTCAAAGAGGTCTCAGTGGTCTTTTAATTTTGATTGTCGTTTTATAGCCCAAATGAAGAAAAACCTGTCATTGTCTAGGACAAAGTTTCAGCGGAGGAGCAGGAGTTCATCAGAAAGTCATCTCTAGTTGTGGGCAGGAGTGTTGGCGCCAAGCAACCCAGAAAAACATCACAGGAACATGTTAAACACACCAAACCCATTTTCAGCAGAATGGGTCTTTTAAAAAGTTGGCTAAATCTGAGAGCTTCTGAAACTTGATGCACCTAAGAAAACCTGACAACTTGCAAACATTCCTTGTCTGATCAAAAAGTGGAAAACTTTTCTTAATCCTTAATACAAAAGAGATATGGCTCATGGATGTTGCCTTCTAAAAAGGGAATAAAACCAACTTTAAATCTGCAGAACGCATCTAAATTCAAATCATCTGCTTGTGTTTTTTTTCTTCATTTACTCAAGCATTCAGAGAGAGCTGCAGAGGCTGCATTTCTGCAGCACCCAGTTTGGGTTTTCCTACTCTGCTGTTTCCCAGGTTCTCCACTCCGTTAGCTGGTTATGCAAACACAAGCGTCGCCCACCTGTGTCCACTCTGCGAGCAGGATGTGTGGGCACGCGCTGCCAAACACACCGTGTGTGTGTGTGTGTGTGTGTTCTCTGCTGTGATAGCAGCTGCTTTGCAGCCTCAGTTGCTGCCTGATCACAAGCAAACTTCATTTAAGAAGAGCTGTAGGAGAGATGAAGACGAGCTGAAATGGAGCTGAAGGCTAATTAACATGTGAAACATTCAGCTTCATCTGGCTGCTTATCTGAGACTCCCTTCAGCTGCATCCGCTCTGTGCTCTTTGATTTAAAATGTTCCCACTACCTATAATTAAATGTACTCGCTTCTTAAGACCCTATTTCCTGAGCAGGAAGTCATTTGAATTAGAATTTAAATGAATGTGACCCCAGTAAGTACATGCAGTGCCCCCGTTTTTCCACTCCCCTGCCTCCCCTGGGCTGAGGATCATTCATGAATCACAAATGACAAATCTAGTTTTATTTTCTTCCATTGTGAACCTCCATTCAAAGGAAGGCGTTCTCTGAGCCTAAACAAAAGTTACACACAGACACACACAGCTGAGTTTAAAGTGTGAAGAGTCTCAACGTCTGGAGTTTTGATTCTAATCAAGGGCCCGGCCCAGATTAAAGCCTGTCGCTGTTACAGTTGCACCTGAGCTGCGATGAAGACGCATTCTGGTGTAAAAACTGGGAGCTCTTTTCCCAGAAACACATTCATGCCGGGTGAAAACACAGTTTTCTGTTGATGTCACCTGACAGGCTTCTCAGGTACAGCTAAGGTGTAAATGCGGCGACCAGCTGCAGATGTTTCTCCTTTCAGACTATGTTAACGTTTTCATCCCACCTAAAGCTGAAGGAAGAAAGTCAACCAAACTTTCCATAAAATTGGACGTCAAAGCAGCAGGTGTTGACATTTCCCATTAGTTAATGGGAAACTAGAAGAATTTTTTTTCTAAAATTGCACAGACAGTTTGAAGACAATCAAAATAGAAACAAAGCAACTGTGACAGCTCTGATCAGCCTTACACAGGGCTTTCAAAGCACTTGAAGGTCCACATAACATAGTTTGATTTTTTTTCTTGATTTCTGCAATGTATACATTTGTTTGTGCTTTGTTTGCTGGATTCCATAACTTTAACAATTAAAAACTATCCTTAAATAGTTCTATCTGTGAGTATTTCTAAAGACGACATACTCTGAAACAGTCAGACAGACTGAAGCCCATCAAGACCAAAGAGCTGTCAAACAACACCAGAAACAAGATTGTAGACCTGAACAAGACTGGAATGAACCAATCAGCAGCTGGAAAACAGATATCAGGAGCAATTATTAGAAAATGGAAGAAATACAATATCAAGGTGACAATCTCCCTTCTCCTGGAGCTTCATGAAAGATCTCACCTGGTCGGGTTCAAGAGATCGTTGAGGAAACATTCTAGAACTGCACAGAGGAACTAGTCAATGACCTGAAGAGAACTCAAACCACAGTTACAAAGGTTACTATGGTAACACACAACGTAAATCTTGCATATCTCCAAAGGCCCTTCTGCTTAAACCAGCACGTTTCAGACCTGTCCAAAGTTCTCCAGAAACCATCTGAATGATCCAGAGGAGGATTAGGAAAGCTAATGTGGTCAGATGAGACCAAAACGAAACTCTTTGGTTGAAACGTGAATGGATCTGACAGCTTGACATCAATCCCAAACACATCACCATGGCAAGGAGGGGTTACGTGAAAAACATTTCAATGTTCTGAAGGGTTCTAACCAGCCTCTGGACCTGAATCCAATTGAAAATCTGTGGGGGAAGTTCAAAGTCTGTGTTGCAACAGCCCCAAAACATCATAGCTCTTGAGAAGATCTGCATGGAAGAATGGACCGAAGTAGCAGCTAAACCTGCAGGAAACCATTGACCTCTGTCTTTAAAACCAGGGTTGCAAAGTACTGAAATGAACTTTTGTTATTGTCAAAATCCTTTTTTCTGCTCCATTACAGAAATAAATTCTTTAAAAATCAAACAATGGGATTTCCTGGGTTACTTTTGGGCATTCTGTCTCACACAGTTGAAGTGTTTCTATGATGAACATTACAAACCAAACATGGCTTTTTTAAGTGGGACAGCTTGCAGAATCTGTGACTGATAAATACTTTTTGTATTTCTAGAGTCCACTCATGAACCTGAGCATCAAAGGCTGCAGAAACATTAGGTAGCTTTTCCAAAACGATGATTATTTTGAAAATGAGTGACAAAATACAAGTGAGGGGTTCAGATATTGCTGAGATTCACACCCCCACATGCTTCAATAGGATCATCTTTGACCTTTTCTCACTCATCTTTTCATCGGAGGTGGAGATTTTCTCCACATTTGGTTTCATTTTGAGTTTTTAAAAGAGACTGCTCCCCTTCCGTTCGCATGACAATTTTATTTCAAAGCTTTAGCAGAAAAATGTAGAGTGAAGTCAAACACGGCCGCCGCTCAGGATGTCGCAGCTTAGAAGATGAGCAGATTTGTAACACTCTGTGCCCCCACAAGGTTACAGCCTCTCTGTCCAAGTCAGACCCCAATGCGTCCACTGGGGCATGACAGGAAACAAGCTGCCTCCTTCTGACAGGGCAGACGTTGGAAGTCATAGAAACCTGCGCTTTGGACAGGAGGCTGCTCAGCATCTCAGAAAGTACGACAGGTCAGGGGTCACGTGACAGGAAGTGCAGCTGTCATCCCTCTGTCAGGCAGGTCGGGCCACAGACAGAACTTTGAAGCACTTATCCACCCCTCGTCACACTTTCACAGGTTGAGATCACCTTCACTTCTTTGAATGAGACTCAGGTCAACGGTTTTTCTCATCTCTGAAAATGTTCTCCTCTGGAAAGTCAAAAGTCCATCCACTCTTCTGTTCAGATTGACTCAAAGCATTTATTCCAAAAATGATAAACTTTTCTTTTTCACATTGTCATTGAAACTTTAAGGATGCTGCTTACATTCAGTTTAAGGTGAAATTGATCGATTTTAACCAGTTTAAAATCTATTGGGAGATTCAGGAAGTTTCTCTCCTTTCTTGTGAATTTCAAGTTTAAAACCTGAGGATCTGTGTCTTTGTCTAACTAGAACAACAACAACCAAAGCAAAACATTTTTGATTTTAGATTTAGACCAAAAAAAAAAAAAAGACCAGGAAAATGATCCCTGTCAAAATAAACAACGAACGACAAAAGTGTTTCTCACAGAAAGGTTGAAAAAGCTGATAAAAATGTCCCAAAACCCATCTTTCGTTATATGTCTTTTTGGTTCAACAACATTGCAGGTATTTCACAACACAAGACCTCTGTCTTGTACTAGTAGAGCATTGAAAGCATGAACCAGAAGCTAGATTTGTGAATTTTAGCTCCTTCTGGTTGGGTTTGCACAACTTGAACCTCATGAGGCTGTTTGGACCCTCAAAAATCTTCCTATTTCTTCAACAAAACTTAAAGTTTGGTCTCTGCAGTTCTGCTTTAGACCAACAGTTTCCATAACTACTCTGCACTGAAGACCGCCCAGCACCCAGTGACCCTCCTTCACCGTTTCAGGAGTGAAAAGTGTCTTACCTTCCAAACAGCACGTCCTCCACAGGCCCGAGTGGGTCATCACCTCCTCGTTCTTCTTGCTGGTCTCGTTCTCGCTCATGGACTTGGACCTGCAGACTCCCCGGGAGTACAGCCAGTAGTCTGTGCCGACCGCGATGGTCATGAGGCTGAAGGCCGCGAAGGCGCCCACTGTGGTCAGCAGCATCTGGACTCCGCGGTCGAACAGACCCATGTTTCCGCATTCCATGAAAGGGGAGCCCCCTTTCCTCTTAATGTACAAGAAGTAAATATTTGAAAATTTGCGGGACCAAACCAAACCGAAAAAACGGGACAAACTCGAGCGGAAGGAAAGGGAGGAAGGAGGAGGAGGATGCGGTAGGAACCTTATGGTTGCGTTTGGGTGAGGACACAACACGAGAAAATCTGACGGTGCGTGTTTTAGAGGTGACACAGGAAGAGACGGCGATGCCTCTCCTCTCTGTTGGCTTTACTCTTCCACCAAATGAAGAAAAAGGACCCAAAAAAACTGGGATGCAGGGGATGGCAGCTCCTCAGCAGGCCTTCAGCTGCAGATGCAGCTCACACCACAGCCACGAAGCGATCAGAATTACAGCACTGAGCTGCAAGGATTAATTAAAACCTGGAGAGATTGGGCTGAGCCAGCAAATGGACGTGAGAAAAACAGTGGTTTGCTCTCTGCAGGCTTTTCACAAAACAACCTGTTCAAAAAAAGGTTGGAGCAGATGTACATGAGCTCCAGAGAGAGGGTTGAGGGCTGAAGATGCTGGAGGAATGGCAGGCTTACAGTACAACAGTTCAGTGATGTCTGGATACTTTAGTCAAAGGCTGTAGCGTGAGATAAAATCCAGAAGTACAGCTAGATCCAAGGCTAATCTGAAGACTATTAGAATTTATAGTTTTAGAAGCTTTTGGTCAAAAAGGGGAAAAGCAAAGAGATAAGCAGAGGAAGGAAATAGCAAGCAAATCTATAATTTTAAAGAGAAAAGAGTAAACAAATGAGTCGATTCCAGTCCCGCTCCTTGGAATAAAAAGCTAATTCCTGTGTTTTATAACAGCCTGTTGTGAGGGTCAAAAGGAAACCTTCACCTCACAAATCAAACCGGCGAATTGCGGAAATCAAGACTCCGGGATTAGAATAATTAATCAGGCAAAAAAAATGATGCTCAAAAAAACCCAAAAGCCGCTGGTTTTTCACGCAACAAAAGACAGAAAATGAACCAAACTAACAACTGAGCTTTTCCTTTTTCCTAAAATTTTGATCCCCAGTTTCCATATGTAGCCCTATAGCTCTGGGAAGGTTTCCGCCGAAAATGGGGGTCTGCGGTGAGAGGAAATTCGGTCGTCGACGATCCGGAGAGAGCGGAGAGCATCCAGCAAGGCGAGCCGACCATCACTCGACATGGAGCCGGCAGGAGGAGGACGAGGAATCGGTGTGGGCGCCGTCGCAGCTGAGGATGAGTCTTCGGTGGATGGAGGAGGAGGAGGATGGTGCTGATGCTGCTGCTGCTGCGGCCGCGGATGCTGCCTGAGTATCCAAATGAACCGTGGCAGTATCACACCCAGGACGGTCCCGCTTGTGAAGTAGCCCTTGCGCCATGTAATATGAAGAAAATGAAATCAAATGGACGTTGCGATGCCCCTGTTTCCCCTCCTCCTCCTCTTCCTCTGCTCTCCTCTCTCCCCCTCTCTCCTTGGCGCTCTCAGATGGAGGTTTGGCCGCTTTGCAGAAGAAAAAAAAATCTTTATTACACAATCAGGAGAGCGAGGCGCGCAGATCCGCGGCGGCGCTTCTGCTGTCACGATGCTGCGCGCTCAAACTCTCCCCCTCCACTCGTGCCGCCTGATCTCTATGTTTAAACGCTCCTTTCAGTTTTGCAGATATTTTGTTTTTCTTCCACCAAGGCTTTTTGTTTTTCTTTTCACGCGGGGTTCAGAAGGCCCACGGTGAACATGGCTGTGTGCGCGCGTGCTTGGCGCTGCAGCATCAGATCAGCTCGTTTCTTGACAGATTTTAAGATTTTTAATTCCGTTTCTGAACGGCAGGAAGTGGTGGGATGTTGCGATGATGCTCTCAGTCACTCTTCCTCTCTTTTTCTAAATGAGGGATTATTTAACTGCAGCCGCGCGCGCAGGCTGCGATTTACGCATTTATGGCTCATTATTATTGACCGATCCAATTGTTGCAGCTGCCTCCTCTGCACTCCAAAGCTCCCTCAAGTCATTTACTTGATGTTCCACTTCACTCATCACCTTTTAACTTGCTCTCAACTAAACAAAAGCTGAGATAAACAAGATCCCTGTATTTTTTTAGACGTTCTTGGTCTGATAAGTCTCAATGATCAGGAAGGATGAACGGTCCAGCTCAAGCGGGATTATTATTTTTAGTCTCAATCAGCGTTTTATTGTTTAATCTCACTACGAATGAATTAAGTACTGTGCTAAAATTATCCTGTTTTAGCGCAAAGAGAGAGCAAAAATTTGGTGCTGAAAAGACAGCTCCCTCTGGAGCTCATTGCGGACTTTGTCTCCCCCTGGTGTTCATATTAGGCAAATAACGAACGTTTATGCTTCAGTAAATACAAAAATACATAATACCAAACAGCCAATCAATACTTAACATGTAAATATATTAAATTCAATAGAAAATGTTAAAAAATAATTTTAAAAATTAAGCTTGAATTTGAAATAAATGTTTTTGGTGTATAACATACTCACTCTTTCCCCAAAAAGTGCCTTTAAATCCCATGTTTAATAAAATTACTTTTTATGTTTTTCTGTAAAAATTGCTGAATATTATTACTATCATCATCATTTCATTGTGACCTTTTTCGGCTGGATGACTTGTTGATTCGGGCACAATAGGTTGTCCTCCTGGGCAACAAATGTACTGAGCCTGAGATTTCATGTGTGTGAGTTGATCTGTATTTGTACTGTGTAATTGCCAATAAGGATGTGTGTGACTGTTTTTGCAGTCAATAGGTATGTTATTTGAGTGTGTGGTTAAGTGAGTTTGTGGTGAGGCCCAACCTTTTTGGTAAACATCTGCACAGGAACGGTATAATTTATCTGGGGTCACTTGTCACCACTTTCTGTTCGTAATCCTACCCCCTCCCATTCTTTAATCATCCTTCCAACGTTTTTCCATTCTTATACCCTTGCCCCTCATCCCTAACATCCCTCTCTCCCACTGTCTTCCGTCCGGCCCAAGTAGAAATGCACACAAATATAATAACAGTTAAAGCCATGAGCAGCGTTGTATGGCCGCAGGTGCTACCTGGCCCTGCCCCTCTCTCCCCTCTTTGACCTGCCCTGACTGCCTGAGCTGCTGCCTCAGGCCCCTCACTCTCCCCTTCAGCCCCTGCTACCCTGGTCAGACCTGCATGAGACAAATTCATGAAAAAACGCTTTCATCAAAATGGCTACTTTTCTGTAGTTTTTCACCACAGCAACCATTTAAGCTTTTGGTCGCCTAGGGATGATGAACAGGCCTATGTAATTTTTAAAAGAATTGGCAAAAGTAAACTTTTGGATTTCCTTGGAAACTGAGGGTTTTTTTTGTTAACCACATTCCTCACAAAGTCATATAATATATAATTTTGTTCTTCTTGAGCCAACTATTCATCTATTAAAAATTTCAAAATATTCTGTAAAAATGCTGCAAACTGGGAAATGCTCCTTTTGAGAGCTCGCCACTCTCAACCTCCCTAGTTCAACAAACTTCTAACACCAACAGTTTTACCAAATAGATTTCCACGGAGGCTCAAGGAGTTAGGAGGTGATAGATTAAAATCCCCATGAGATTAAATTTGCAGCCGATGCTAAAGATGATTTTCTTTTTAGTTTAAGATGGCGGCCTTTTCCTGAGGTCAAAGGTCAACCAAACTTTGGTCGTGATTGTAGAATGGAGGCATGTGTCAGGAATCAACCGTCCAGCTGCACTTCTGGCCACCAGAGGAAGCTTCAATAGCCTACTGATCACCTCTGCTCCCTTCCTCACTCCAACTCCCATCAGGCTTTGCTCTGTGACTCACTTCCTCACTGGCTGCTTATCATCATCGTCATCACCACACTATAGACATTCGCCCTCGGACCTCTGCTCCATGTGAAGTCTTGTTTTGCCAAGCAGACAGTTCTGAGAGTTATCATTCTGTTTTTTGCCAGTCCGTGCCTGACCTTTGACTGTTCTTTGTCCACCTGTCTCGCTCCATCTTTTTGGACATGTATAAAGAAAATTAAGCAAAAAATTGCATTTGAGTATTTCTTTCATCAGATTTGAACCAGGAGCAGACAAAAAAAATGCAGTTTGAAGAGGACTGCATTCTCACAAGTGAATTTCGAATGAATCCCTGCTGCTCTGCAGAAACTATGTCCTAGAAAACAACACAGGTTTTTAAATTTTGCTTAAAAAAATCATACGGTAATTAAAAGATCACTGGGAAGGATAAGGAAAGAGATCACAAGATGATCGGAGTGGGGCTTTATTTAAGATTCTCTGGTGATTGCACAGACAGAAAAACTGGAGATTTCTGTGGCAGAGCTGATTCCAAGTGTGCATAGATTCCTGATGCTCTGTTTCCTCACTGCAGAGCCACAAGTTCCTTTTATAAAAAGTATGTTCTGACAAAGGGGAGGGGTTTAAAGGATGGGATGGCTTTATATTTTAATTTCTGTGTCTATGTTTTGTTTTAACACTTTGAGCTGTGGAAAGCATGAGAAGTGTTTTTTTTTATAAAGTTTCATGGGATGAACTTTAATTTATTGGATTTATTGGTTAAAAATTAGGAAAGAGGTCAAATAACTGAAGTGTGAAGACTTCATTGTAATTTCTCAGTTTTTCAGTGACTTGATGGTAAAAAAAAGTCTGAATTTAATTCAGTCACCAATACTAGTTCAAAGCTTCTCTCATAACAATAACTTCGAGCAGACTACAATGGCAGGTGTTACAGGAAGCATAAAACCACAGAGGAAGAAAGCAAACACAGACGAATACTGACTTGTGGGTTACTTGCATAACAATGATGTGGCAAAACTGGGAAATCGGAAACTAATGTGAGCAAATCACAGACAAGCTAAATTTTAACACATCAACACACAACACTCAGCTGCGGCAGACTCTCAGGAGAAAGAATGACATTTAATTCAATTTTATTTCTATAGCCCCAAATCCCAATTGTAGCCGTCTCAATGGGCTTTACACTGGTATTTATGCGAAGAACATAAAGTCTTTCATAAAAATATAAACTATATATATAGATATGTATAAACTAAACATCACAAGGCCACAATCACACACTCACACTTAGAGACAGTTTAGAGTGACCAATTAACGATGTATTTCTATTGGATGGTGGGTGGAAGTTGTAGTCTATTAAGTTCGTTTCGCTTTGGTCTTCATTTAAAGACATTTTTACTTCTTTCTTTTGTCTGCTAAAACTTTCTTTGATAGAAAACAACTTTTTTCATGAATATTCTCTGTGGTTTTTTTGTTTAAACAGGGCCAGTGCACATTAGGAAGATGACCGATTCTCCCGACAGGTGTGATGCTCTGCGCTGTCACCAATCCACGGAGCATGCGCAGTTCGTGAAGGCGACCTTTCAGCTGAACAGAAGCTGCAGACACAAACAGACTTATGACATCGACAGCAGCTCAAACAGGAACTGAGCTTTTGGAGGCTGAGAAGTTCCGGTTGTTGACTCGGTTCGGGCACATCATCTGGCTCGACTCGGCAACAATGACTCTTCAGTGATTGAACAAACAACTGACTGTGACGCTGCGTGAATGTGGGCGTGTCCGAAACTGCTGATCTGGACAAGCGAAAACGAAACCAAAGCAAGAAGCAGAACTTTCTCCGCATCGGAACCGAGCTCTCATTAATGCAAGTACAGGTGAATCTGGGATTGAGGACGACGACGCAAGGGAACCATGTCTGCAGTCAGGTAAACTTTCTGTTCGAGTCTTTAAACGTTTCAGCGCTTTTTACTATGTTTTTAATATTTATTTATGTTTACTCCAGAATTTGATTTGTTTCCTATTTGAAGACCTTGAAAATATAAGCTGAAAACAAACAAAATAATCTCTCTGTTTCTACAAAGAATCTTAACTAACAACATTCACCACATCTGCGCACATTTCCTGTTGTAACTTTTCTACTTTAAAGCGACTTAAAAGAATTATTCACTGGATAAAGTGCAGAAATTCTGCTCACTTATGAAGTAAATACAAGAATCAAAACTTTGACCACTGCATCAATACTTTAGGCGTAAATTTTGATGTTTTTGTATTTGTTGACCAAACGTTCAAAATCACATGATAATTTGGCGCCACCTGCTGGTCAAACGTTGTAACTTTAATTGTAATGTGATTTTCTTGACCCTCAGAAGTCTGAAGCCTTTCGAGACGTTTCTGTTTATTACAGTTTGCATTAATCTATCTTTTAAATGTTTTTGTCTTTTCAGTAAAACCCCAAATTATTTTTTACAGATATATTTTGATTGCTACACAATAATTTCACAATAAACCTGAAACTGAAAAAAAAAAAAAAAAATCAGATTGGTGAATTTTGTCTTTGTTTTTTTTTTTTTAAGCAAAAATAACAAAAAAATGTAAATCAATCAGTTTAAAGGATTAAACGCAAATGATCAAGTGTGTAGAGACAAACTAAAAAGGTATATTCCAAAAACCAAGCAAAGATAAACTCAATACTATGTGAAAAATATATAAAAAGAAAAAAACTGACTATTGTGGTTTAATTATGTTTATTACTAATTTTTACACTACAATATTAGTGTTGGTTTTGGAAGCAAAGCTTTGGGGAGGAAAACGTCTTGAAAATATAAATGTGCAAATCAATGAAAAATTAAACCAAATAAACTTGCAAACATTTGTGAACATAATAATTTAGAGTTAACTTTCCTTTTCTCTCCCTTCCTCTCCTTAAACTCTGCATGGTTTGGTCTTCATCAGGCCATCAATATCAGGATTCAGAGCCTGTGTAGCAGCACAATTCAAGTCATTCAAGTGTGCAAAATACATTGAAATGTCCAAAAATCTTTTCCTGCATTGACTTCCTGAATTTTGTGGCAACACCTGACTTCTTCCTGACCATTGACAAGGCGCCATCAGTGGCCAGACTCACATCACATAACCAGCTCACTCCAACTTTGTCCGGCGTAGTAACTAGAGAGATGACTTTGTCGTCAGCTGTTGTTGTGTCCATCATATGAACCAAACTGATTTAAACTCTGCTTCTTGATTCAAGATGCATGTATTGTCATGTACACAGCTTTCATTGGTATGTGAAATTACATTCCAGGCCAAACTCGAACAAGATCAGACATACAACAGAAAAATACATAAATCTTTTCATTGAATGTGGAATATCTGCAGTCTTTTTTCTAAAACAGGACAATGTTTTGTTTTTCAGAAAAGAACTGGAAGAAGCCTTGAGCTGCTACATCACAGACATCCTCACTGACATCCAGACGGTCAGACATTTCTGTGAGAAGTTCTTTAAATGGATGCTCAGAAGGGAGACTGAGCTGGAAATGATACGGGACATCAAAGACAGAACAGACAGACTCAAGCTGAACCTCAGTGACTGCGCTAAGTCAGAGGGGAAAGGTCAAGCCTTCAAGAAATATGTGAGCAACACATTCACCCAGACAGGGAAACAGTATGCAGAGCTGGAGAAGGAGCTGGAGGAGGTGCTGATGGACACTGTTGGAGGTTTAGAGAAGCTCCAGAGCTTCCTGGATGCGATAGAGAAGCTGGCGGTCAGCTCTGTGCACGTGTTCATGGAGAACCAGGTGATCCAGCTTCCTGAAAACATCAGCTTTGATTATGTTCAGGTCGTCATCAACTCTGCAAAACTCATCTGTCCTCTCCTGCTGGAGTTCAAAAGAGATGTGAACGTTTTCTTCCTTCCCAAAATGCAAAACGCTGAGGTGCTCGCATATCAGCTGGACAGATACATCCAGAACACAAAGAAGATGTGTGAGAAGATGGAGAAAAGGTGAAACTACAGCAGATAGGTACAGTTGTGTGTAGAAAATGGGAAAATTTCCAAAAGATTGAAATAAAAGTGTTTTCCACAGCTGTCTGAATGATTACTGCCTGATGACGGCAGAAGTTGAGGTGAATCTGGATGTGGATTTGTCTGAATTTAACATGCAGAGGATGCTGGACCACATCAACCAGCTTCAAAACATTCGGTAGGGATTTCGTTTTTAATTACTGTAAGAAAATAAAAAAACAAGTTGCATTTCATTTCTGACTTTATTCAGCTACTTATGATCCAGACTCTATAGAGGAACATTTCAGAAAACAAGAGTCTAACATTTTCCTTTTTTTCCTGTCAGGATCGACGTGGACTTCCGGATGGTGTTTTTGTTCCAGGAAGAATCTAGTTCCAGCTTCATGAAGGAGTTTAGTGAGCGTCAGCCCAGGATGCTGCAGTTTCTGAATGAGCTGGAGGAAAATGCTGTTCAGCTGGACAGGATGAACAAAGGCTCAAAGATCTCCAGTGTTGCTGGCAGCTCGGTGGGGGCGGTTGGAGGTGTGCTGTCCATCATTGGTTTGGCGTTGATGCCTGTGACGGCAGGAGTGTCCTTAGCACTCACTATGACAGGGATAGGGATGGGTGTCACCAGCGGAGTCAACAGCCTCGTTACCACGGCCACTGAGGTGGGGGTCAACCGGAAGCATCAGAAGAAAGCCAGTGAAGTCTTCCAGAGTTTCATGGAAGATGTGACCGAACTACAGGACTGTCTGGAGGAGGTGAGCAGTCAAGTGAACCCAAAACTGGAACCTAGTGACATAGATGTAGCTGTGGGAGTCGGAAAAGTGCTTTACAAAGCTGGGACTGTTGGTGGAAACATTGCAGCTTCTGCTGCTAAGGTGTTAAAAGGTGAGGAGCTGGTTTCAAGTGCAGGTAAAGCGCTCGTTCAGGAAGGAGCAGCTCTCCGTAATGTTCCCAGAGTGGCTTCAGACGTCCCCGACATCGGTCAAGCAGCTGTTAAAAGCTCTCTTGCTTTGTCCAAGTCAGCCAGAGCCGGCTTAATCGCGGTCAACGCCCTCTTCCTCGGCATGGACATCATCTTCATCTGCAAAGACAGCATCAGCCTGGCCAAAGGCAGCGAGACGGAGGTTTCACAATTCATCAGAGCCAGAGCTGCTCTGTGGAGCTCAGAGATGGACTCCTGGAAGAAAATCCACGACTCGCTGTGTGACGGCCTGATGACATCAGGGAAGAAGGAAGCTCTTCTGGAGACGCCGTTTTACCTCAACACTGATGTGGAAAAACTGGAAAGACAAGAAGAGGTTGTGCCTGCCTGAAAGGAGTAACAAATAAAAGATCAACTGCTATGTGTCATCAATCTATGAAATGAGTTTAAAAAAACGTAATGACAGAATATTTCAATATAATCAATATTTCAAAACTTTAGGAACATTTGAGCTGTTAGAAATTAGACCACAAGAGCTACGATATGACAGGTCTGTGTTGCATATTTTAATTCATGATTTAATGATAAAAAAGTAAAAAACTTCTATGTTCTTGTGTAGAACTTAGATCACTGTCAGGACTTTCTAAAAGTTCATATGAAGAGCGTTTCCATCCAAATCCTTCAGCATTAGCTTCCCAGAAACACTGTTCTCACTTATGGGGCGGCCGTGGTGCACCGGTAGGCTGGTCGTCCTCTGATTGGAAGATTGCAGGTTCAATTCCCACCTTGCCGGCCAATGTGTCGAAGTGTCCTCGGACAAGTCACTGAACCCCACATTGTCTCTGATGAAAGGTTAGCGCTAGTGTTCAGCAGCAGCAGTGTGTGAATGCGACTGTGACTAAAGCGCTTTGGGCCTTCAAGGAAGTAGAAAAGTGCTAAATAAATAAACGCCATTTACCATTTATGTGCATCTCTATTGTGAGCTTCCATTGTACTTTTCTTTCCTGTTGTCTCTCAATATTGTTGCAGAATAATGGAATTATGTCTCTTTGCTAGCAGTTTTTACTTAATGATCACAGTTTTCAGTTGTTATAATCTTGTCCCTGAATTGCCAATAATCTGTGTTTGTTTTGTTCATGGTTTCTTATGATAAAGCAGTATGTTGGTGACTGTGTGTTGTGCAAAATAACTAAATGCTGCGATTGCCTTTTGGACACTCCTTATGTTGCTGTCTGGACTGGGTTGAGAATGTATGTAAAATGAGATTGTACTATTTTCATAATTTGCTCAAGAAAATTATAGCAGAATGAAAAGACTGAGCATGCTTTCAAAAGTCAATTTTGTAATTTTAATGAAGTCTCGCCCTCCTTTCCTTCTGTTAAATGCAGAACTGCTATAGGAATTACAAGTTTGGAGTTGTAGCATTACCAGAGATTGGGGTAAATTGTACAAACAAAAATGTCAGGTAAATTCACTAAACACACAAGTAAAACGCAGTAAGAGACCAAACCAATAAGCAGAGGTTTCTTCTGCGTAAGGGAGGGGAAGAAGCCACCATCCTTTTTCTCAAAGGACCGCTCCTCTCCTGCTCTCCTTTTAGTGAGAATTGAAGTGGGAGGTTCCAACATTCAAACAGAGGAACAGAGTTAAAAGTTCATTAAGGGTGTTGTATAATCAACCTTTGGAGCAATGTTTTCAGTTCAAACACCACCATTCTGCGTGTTGGAAAGCCCCCTCATCCTGGTTTGGGGTTGGAGACAGAAAAAAACACAGAACTGTTGCAAAGAGCCAAAAAGTTCATCTATAAACTATATTTGAGTTAACATTTAAAAACACATTTAAACAATGATAAAAATAAAGACAAATTCTTTCACAAAAAACAAAATGGACAATGTCATGAAAATTTGACAAAGTAAGTGTAGAATCTGTAGGAGGTGACAGGACAGAAAAAATAGAACCAAAAAAAAAAAAAAAAAAAAAAAAAAAAAAAAATACCCGCTGTACCAGGGGTCCCATCTCAGGGCCCCAACCCCTCAGACAACCCCTCCAGACCCAGACAAGCAGCTCACCACCACCAGTGTAAGCCCCACCCCAGGCATGAGCCAGGGCTCCCCAAGGGAGACCTGCCCCATACTCCAGGCAACCACCTGCTGGAGATTCAGGAGAAATCAAGGCAGGGTCATACCCCACCCAGCAGGAGGACTCCAAGAGAAGTGGGGTCCCAAAAAGCACGTGAACATGTGAACCAGGCTCACCCGTTGTTGGAATCTGGAGAGGCCCAGCATTCAAGGGCAAGGACCAGAACCAGCACCATAGGGACACGGACACCCCCAGACTCCAATGTGATGTGATCCTCGGTTAATGGTCTTGCCACAGTGTTCCCTCTCCCTGCATGGAGAGAGGGCCAGCACCCAAGGGACACGGCCACCGTTGCTTAGGTACCCCACCAGGATTGGGGTAGGGACAGAAGGTCAGAGGACCCACCTTCCTGTTTAACGTGTGTGTGCTTGTGTGTTGGATTGTACATTGTTGCATCAAATGTTTCTTTGATGCTGGACGATTCTCCAACATCCCCTCCGTGCTCATACGTCTCACATCTGAATGATTGTATGAAAGGATCAAAGTGTTACAGAAGGAATATCCTGTTTTTGTCTCAAGACTGGTTGACTGACATGTTCAGAATGAGAACATCACTGTTTTGTTTCTTTGTGGAAGTCTGTATTTTCTGGTTTGGAATAAGGAAGAACCATTGATTCGACTCAGCAACAATCACTTCATATTGGAACAACGTGACCTTGAACGTGGGCGCGACTGCGTCTGCTGATGTGGGAATATAAAATCAAAAGCAAAACAAGCTAAACTTTCTCTGCATCAGAGCTGAGGACAACGACGCAGGAGAACCATGTCTGTCAGGTATTGTTGACTCAGAAAACCTCTAAGAGTTTCAGGCCTTTGCTTTACATATTTTTATTATCTGTTTCCTATTTTAAATATTTAAGAATGCTAACTGAAATTAGACAACATAACGTCTGTTTAAAATAAAATCACAATAATTTAGACTTAAGTTTCAACGTTTTTGTCTTTTCTGAACAAATGAGAGGGGACGTCCAACAGGCCTCTCTAGTTTTAGGTTCAGAAATCACAAAAATGTTCAGAAATGGAGCACACCACATTCTAACATCGAAATAGTTTTAATATCAAAGTTAAGATTTATAACATTTAAAAATAAAAAAACATTATTTAAAATGACAACAATATGTTAAAATTATATTTAAAAAAAATGTTTTGTGTTTCCAGTAAAAAGAAAGAAAATGCAGTAGCCCAACAATGTGTCCTCTTAAAATAAAACCAAGATAAAGGATTAAAATAAAAACAAAGAGTTCGTGGACAGGGGGGGTTGGAAGAGCTCCTCTCTCCTCCACTGCAGTCCGCTCCTGCTCCTGCCACTCCTCATCACGACTGGACCTGGCAGCTGCACCTCCTGGTTCTCCGGGCCGTCACTCAGAAAACTAACCAACATTGGTTTGTGGGGCTGCAACAACGTTAAATCTCATATCCGTACGGTGACGCTTTTAGGTGCCTTTACTTAGCTAGACCGTTTACAAGCCCTGAAATGATTATCAAGCTGCATCCAGTCAGGCTCTCTGCTCTGAGCTCAGCTCCTGGTTAGCTGGAAGACTGTGATGTTAGATTTGTTGCTACAGTTCAGTGCGTCTGTGTGTGTAAAAAAAGTTTTGTACTATCAAACATTTGTGTGTCTGTAAAACAGTTTTTTGTGATTGTAAAAAAGTTCTGAACTCACTATCTCTGTAAGTCTGTTACTTTCTGGCTTAAACGTTATTGGTTTTGGTGGATTTAATAATACACTAAAAGTAGTCTGGATTAAGAAATATTTAAATTAGCCCACATCTATTTGGAACTTTGTTCCACATTTTATATTTTCAAAGTTAGGTGACCTTCACTTCCTGATGTGCTGCAATTCCAATATTCCAAAAATCCCTTTGAAACTTTCCAAGTTCCATCGACAGGTTCTCTTATTTTGGGCTTTGATTTACCAAAACAACTTCTCTCCACACAGTCGTTTTATCTGGAATAACTTTATTATCGTTTATAAGAAGGAAACTCTGCTAATAAGTAATGGTATCATCATGGTTAATCAATTATTGAAAGAACCTGAAGGTTGCTGTACAGTTACACTGAATTTATGATGCAAATTCTCAGCAGTGTTTGATGTCTCACCGTCTGGACTTTGCATGTTATTCAGGGCTTTTTACAGCGTTCCTCCTTTGACTCTTGATCCTCCTGATGTGTCACAATCTCCTTGAAGTACTTTCTGTTTCTCTTCTGCTAAACCTTTGAACTGAAAAATCTGAGCTTTGTTCCAAGAAGATTTTATTTCAGCTCTTATCTACATTTAAAACTGACATAAACATTAGTTGTACTTTCTGCCAGAAGCAACCTGAAACATGCTGTCACCTATTGTGCACGACTGTGACTGCAGCTCACCGCTGGGGATGGATCAAATGCAGAGAACAAATTTCGCTCACGCCGGTGCGAAACAACTGATGGGACTTTCACTAAATTGACTTGTAAAATTATTCTGTTTACATTCAACCATTGATCTCCT